>ML058409.1:2627060-3262791 GCA_003013855.2 Liriodendron chinense
GCAAAACTGGGTCCGACCGGTCAAGACCGGTCGGCTACACTTGCTGGACACCTGCCAGACAGGTCTAGACCGGTCAAGACCGGTCGGCCATGCAATTTTGCACTTCCAGATTTTAGGCAGCAAGCTATTCCCGTTTTAGGATTTTTGAAACAGTTTTTTGAAGCCATTTTGATGATATTTAGAAATCCAACACATCCATGTCGAAGAGGAACTCGACGCCGAACTAACTCAAGTGGTTTCATGTTGATCGGAGCTACGGATTAATCGTGGTGGCCAAAACAATACGAACTATCCAGAAAGTTCCAGATTTTGCTGTTCCACTCTGGGCCGGTCCAGGTGACCCATCATTGATAATATGAAGAATCTACTTTGACCATCTTTTAGAACACATCTATATATGAATAACCACAAAAATTCAGATTAAAAGGATGTGTGGTTTGATCGTACCGGTTGAAGAAAGATGGACCATCCAGAAAGATCCAACTGCGCAGAGTTTATAAAAGCCCTAAGTGTTCTAATTTTCGGACCACATTCTGGGATTGTTTTGGACAATCTAATCCGTCTATCATGTAGAGGAGGAATGTTCTACCAATGTTCAAAATTTGGGATCAATCCGACATCTGTACACTCCGGAGCGTTGAAAGCAAGATGACTGGTCTGAAGGTACCCAAAGTGCGTGATTTTGAGAGGCGGTCGGTGATGTGATTGGTGGGCCCATTCAGAGGATAATCTTGGAAATCTAAATCATCTATGAGGAAGATCACATTACAAGGAAGCTACAAATCAAATTTGAGGGCAATCCGACCATTGGTTAAGCCGTACCAAGCGAAACAAATTCTGCTATGTTGCTGTACTATTGCTGCACTATAAAAGGAGGTGCTCTCTTCTATTCCAAATCAACCAAGGACGTGGGAAGCAAGGAGTTCAAGTCCCAGGAGGCTACCTAGCCTCCTCCTGCTAATTTTTCTTCCTTTTCTTAGTTCTAGTTCTAGTTTTAATATGCTTTTCCTTAGCTAACCTCTTAGCTAAAGCTAGAGGCGAAATTTGTAGTTGGTTCCAATGCTTTAATTCTTTTATTTCAAGTACCCTTTTCTTAATTTTGGATTTTGAAGTTCTAGCTTGAATAAAGTTTGGTTTTTTAGAAGTTTTGTGAGAGTTTGTGTGCTCCGGACATGAGTTCCTTGTAATTCTCTGAGATTACCATGATTGGGTTGTTTGAATTTGAATTGTAGTAACCCTTGAGCATGCCATAGTCCATAGGCATGGCTGTTACTCCGAAGGCTACAAGTTCAAGTTCTATGTGCTTCATTAGAACTAGAAATCTAATTTCCAGATTTAAGTGGGATTGTTTGTGCTTGAATGTTATATCTTCCAATTAGATGAGAGATAGGACTTTGATTCTAATTGTGTTGTACTTGGATGAATGGATTGGCATTAGACCACTACAAGTGGATCCTTGATGCTCTAGTTCTTCTTATTTTCAGATTTTCCTATTTCATGTGAAAAACTACTCTCTTAAACTTCTTAGATTCTAGTTATTAGAGTACTTGGAATTGTTTACTTCTTTCCCTGTGGATCGACCTCGGTCTTACCGAGATTTATTACTACATCGCAGCCTTACACTTGAGGCGAGCGAACAAGTTTTTGGTGCCGCTGCCGGGGAAAAGGTTAAACGGTTCTAATTGTTCTAGTAGCTATAGAGTAGTTGTAGTTAGGTAGGATTTTCAGTTTTTATAGAAGTAGATTTTCTGATTTTTTTTTTTTTACTAACAATTTTTTGTTTGATTTTGTAGGACATTGTTGCTGACATAGATCTCACTCTATTGGGTAACATCTCCCCATCTCCCTTCTTTTTGTTCTTTTTTCTAGATTAGGGTAGTTTCCAATTCTGATTGGACGAATGGTACGTACAAGTACCTTTTGGAGGATGAGACGTTGGATTGGGAGACCCAAAATCATTATGATTGGAACCATTATAAGCATAAGTATTTTTCTGAGATTTAATCAACCTCCACTACCTCCCCACGTAAGACGATGCGTGATTACATTAATGAAAACAATACACATATTGAGGCACAACGTAAGACAATGGGAGAGTATAGGAAAGAGATGAATAATGTTCCACCGGTTAGGACAATGTATGATCACTTGTATGGCTACACATACCAACAACCATCAAAAACTTGTTCGCTCGCCTCAAGTGTAAGGCTGCGATGTAGTAATAAATCTCAATAAGACCGAGGTCGATCCACAGGGAAATAGAAACAACTTCCAAAGCACTCCAGCAACTCAATTTTTGGAAAAAAAATCAGATTCAATTGAGTGTTTAATTAAAACAGCAACTTAATGAAAAATCAGGGATATAAAGTACTAAGGTATTCAAGGATCCACTTGTAGCAATCCTATGTCAATTCAGTTAATCCAAGTAGAGAACACAAATAGATTTGAAGTCTTATCTCTCATCTAGTTGGGAAATAAAGCATTCACACACATTCAATCCAAATCAAGTTGAACTTCCAAGTTCTAGCCCATACAATCAATGTAGAATTCAAATCCATAGCCTGCGGAGTAACAGCCATGTCTATGGACTATGGCCTACTCAAGGATTACTATAATTGAATCTAAACAAGTAACTGTGATAATCTCAGAGAATTGCAAGGAATTCATGCCCTGGGCACATGAACTCTCATAAAACATCTCAAACTACCACTTAAAGAACTGGAACATGAGAAAAATTCAAACTTGAATTTAAATTACTTGAATTAAACTGAATCCAACATCGAATTGGCTACAAGCTTCACCTCTCAGCCTTAGCTGAGAGGTTCTAGCCGAGCATATTCATGCTACAACTAAAATCTCTAAATAAAAGCATAAAACTAGCAAAACCGAAAATAGAAGAGTTATAGACGCTCCACGACAGCTTTCCCTCCTTAGAACCACGTTCCTTAGCTTCCCTGATACCCTAGGAAGAGCCCCTAGGAGTCCTTTTATAGTAAGAAACCTCCCTTACGTCAGAATCTGTGAAAGGTTACGCAGTGCGCAGCAGTTTTCGGAGTCCAGATTTAGAAAGGACTCTGTTTACGCAACGCCGACCGGTCATGACCGGTCGGACTGGGCTTTTACACATTCCAGGGAGCACAGCCGACCCGTCAAGACCGGTCGGACAGACCTCCTAGCAATCCAGCAAGTGTAGCCGACCGTTCATGACTGGTCGGACCAAATTTCTAACCATCCAGTGTGCATGGCCGACCGGTCAAGACCAGTCGGCCTGTCTTCAATGTGAACAGCCTTCATGGCCGACCGGTCAAGACCGGTCGGCCTTCTTCAACTTGATTCTTCTTCTCTTCTTTTCTCCTTTTTCTTCTTCTCTCTCTTCTCCTTGCTTTCTTCTTTCTTTGGTCTTCTTTCATCCTTCATCCAAAAGCTATAAAAGAGTTCTTTTGGTCCCCAATTGGATGAAGTCCGCTCTCGTTCCTATAATCACAAAACATGTGTTAGGTGGGCCTTTAAATCATGAAAATCATGCAAACCATGTCATGTAATAGGCAATGCAATGTATAAATTGGAGGTTCAACACACCCCCCAACCAGCTTTTTGCTCGTCTCGAGCAAAACATGCGTGAAACAATTTCAAACCTCCAAACCCAACTCTCCTTCAGAACCCATGATTCTATCCATTCCAAGGTGTATAAGTATAAAATTTGGAAAAATTAGATGATAAAAGCTGAAACCTTGGACTCTCAAAACATAAAAGGTGTCTACATGAAATTCCCGCTGACTGATTGATAAATAGAAGAACTCGAACAAATTCAACCTAGTGTGCATAGTGAAAGTTCATCTCATGAGTTCCTGGGATCATCTTCTTCATAGATTAAGTAAACCATGGATTTTAAGGTGCACAGAGCAACAACAAGCCTATGACAGGAATTTGCCTTACCGTCCTTCCGACGGCTTTCACATTTCTGGCTTTGGTTACGGTTCAACTATCCCCCGGTTGGTAATAGGTAGCCCTTTTCGGAATTTTTCACCATTTTTTTCTTTCCTTCCCGATTTCATCCTTTCTTTCCTTTTTCTTTTAAATTAGATAGGATTTTTAGAAATCCATATCTTCTGTTATTTTTCCATGGACAAGGATGGACAAAAATACCCGGCTTGGCTGCTCAACACCTTTAAATCACAGTCTAGCTAATCCACAAATCATATAAACCTTTCAAAACATGAAAATCGTGTAATGTGAACTAGGTGTAAAAAGTGTTCAAATTTTCTGTCAATCACAACAATAGGGGAATTAACATATAAAACCATTATGTTGGGAGAAATTCAAGACTACAACATCACACACTTCGTATCTCCTCTTCTTATACTCATAGCATCTCAAATGTATAGAAACAAGATTTTCTAAAAGAATTTGGAGATGTTAGAAAATTCGAAAAAATTTGCGCATATGAAGCTCGAAATGTTGCAATATGCTAGATGAGGAATCTCATCTCACCCCCCAACCAAATCTTGCATTGTCCTCAATGTAAGAAGATATTCAATTAGCATGAACATGAGAGCAATGGTAAAATATGAGAGAGTGAGAATCAATAGTACCTGAGAGAGCGATCGTGGAAGTCTTCAACTCAATAACTAAAACCTACTAAAACAGTAAAACTTAAAGAAAACCTACCTATGCTATACCTCCATCAGACTGGAGATCAATCATCCTGATAGACAGGATCATTCAGAGTGATGGACATGTCCTCTGAATCAAATTTCTCAACAAATGGTTTAAGGCGTTGTCCATTAACTTTAAAACAGTTACCATTTGCTGCATTTTCAATCTCAACAGCCCCATGAAGAAAATTTTCTTTGATAATATATGGGCTGGTCCATCGAGATCGTAATTTTTTCAAAAAAAGATGAAGTCGGGAATTATACAAGAGTACTTTCTGGCCTTCATGGAAAGATTTCCTGAAGATGTGTTTGTCATGGAAAGCCTTCATTTTACTCTTGTAAATTCTCGAGTTCTCATATGCATCGTTTCGGATTTCATCAAGCTCATTTAATTGGAGTTTGCGAAGCGAGCTAGCCTTGTCCATGTCAAAATTTAAAGCCCTAATTGCTCAATAGGCTTTGTGTTCTATCTCCACGGGCAAGTGGCAAGCTTTCCCATAGACAAGTCTATAAGGGGACATTCAATGGGTGTCTTGTAGGCTGTACGGTGAGCCCAAAGTGCTTTATTATTTAAAGCATTGTAGTCGTATTAATTCTCGTTCAATCAATTATTATGATTTTTTTGGATTTATTTCCTATTTTCTCTTGTTTTCTCTCATGGATTTGAGGAAGTCCGGTTGAGGATTCCCGAAGGCCTTGTGGACTGAAGGTACTTATCCGATTAGGCAAACGGTGATCGGCCTAATCACACCCTTCATGCATCAATGGTATCAAAGCGAGGATTATTCATCGGGATGATGGTGTCTAAAGAAGGTGCGGGAAACGTCCCCGCTGACGATGTTCAAGAGATGCTCTATCTTGCGAACAAGTTAGATGTTTTGCAGGTGTCCGTGGAAGGCCTGTAAAGAACTCTAGACTGTATTGCTGACACGATAGCTCCTTCTCAAGCCTAAGGCGACGATCAACAACCACCTATGGTCGCTATACGAAATAACCCCATATTCCGTAGGGCCCCAGAAGTGGCCAATCGCAGGGCTAACCTAGATGATTTAGACCCAAGTGATGATGAGGTCGAAGACATGGTTGTATGAAGGCCTGCATGTGGGAAAGATCGTGGGGAATCGGACAGAAAGAGACTTTCAAGCTTTTCGAGATGTTCCTAGCTTTAATGCATGATATGTATGGAGAAATTCCTCGACTGGCTTGCGAAAGTCACAGCACTGTTTGATTTACATGGAGGTCCCAGAAGATAGGCGAGTTAAATCTCATTGCGTACAAGTTAAAGTTCAGGATGCCTCTACATGGTGGGAGCAGTAGTTGCCTACTCAATCGTACCAGGCAAAATAAGTTGCCCCATCCGATCATGGCTGCGGATGAGACCACTTCTTCGTCGGCAATTCTTCCCCAGAGATTATGAACATGTGTTGTTTCACCAATACCCAAATTGTTGGTACGAGAACCAGACCATTGTTGAATATGAAGCCGAATTTAACAGATTGGCAACACGAACGATCTGGCAGAGATCGAACCACAGAGGGTAGCACAGTTCATCGGCGGTCTACGTCACACAATTAGGATTGGGTTCAGTTACACCCAACCTAGACCATGGCTGAGCAGCAGTAAACCTAGCGACCAAGATAGAGAAGCAACTTGCACAGGCCCCGGTCCATACTTTTTTGTCAACACGGGCCCCCATGACGGGTCCTATATAAGATGTGGACATATCCAAGGAAAAGGAGCCAATTAGGGGTCGTTCTCAGGCCCACTGCGACCATAAAACTGAAGCACGGGGAGGCGATCCTCCTAAGCCCCAACAAGTAGTGCCTACCATGCAGTGGGCTTGACTCAAGCTCCCAATCCTATGCATGCCCAAGGCCGACTAATTGCGTCAGATGTGGCCAACTGAGCCACTTGTCGAACTATTTCCACAACGCCCCGCAACTAATCTAGTCATTAACAAAGGGGGCGCTGAACAAGAAGTAGAGGGTGAATATCCTGAGTTTGGATGGAACGGAAATAGAACAGGTAGATGAGGAGGACATCGAGGATCCGGGATTGATTACTGGGGACCATGATGAGTCCTTTAGTTGTGCAGGTGACTCCTATATGCTCCAAGGAAGGAGGTGCACCCGCAGCAGGATAAACATCTTCCACATGCGATGCACCGTGAACGAAAAAGTCTGTGATGTTATCATAGATAGTGGCAGTAGGCGAGAACATTGTATTGAAGGTGATGATGAACAAGTGCGGCTTCCCATGATAAAGCATCTTATGCCTTACTCGATCGGGTGGATTAAGAAGGTGAACAGAGACACAAGGTAACTAAACAATGAATTATCTCGTTTTCTATTGGTAAAAGTAATAGGGATGAAGTCCTCTGTGATGTAGTTAACATGGGAGGCTTGCCATATGTTGCTTGGGTGACCATGGCAATTAAATCGAGGCACGACCCACCATGGACGTGATAACATGTATGTATTTGTTAAGGATGGTCGTAAGATGATGTTGGGCCCTATGGCATCGAAAAAATACCCTGAAGCTTCTAAAGTGGAGGGGAATTCTCTCCTTGCCATTTGGAATTTTGTTGAAGAGTCAAAAGAAATCAGCGAGGTGTACACCATGGTGGTGAAGGGTGAGGAGTCGGAACCCTCCAATATCTCTCCTAGCTTAAATCATTATTGAATGAATAGAGAAGTATCTGGCCTGAGGACCTACCAGATGGTTTACCTCTCATGAGAGACACTTCAACATCATATAGACCTTGGTCCTAGGGCAAGCTTGTCCAACTGACTGCACTATTGGATGAGCCAAAAGAGTGCAAAATACTTTAGGGGCAAGTGGAGGAACTAATCTGTAAGGGTCATCTCAGAGAAAGCATTAGCCATGCGTCGTGCCAGCATTATTAACTCCAAAGAAGGATAGGAGCTGTCACATGTGTGTTGATAGCCAGGTAATTAACAAAATAACTATAAAATATCGATTCCCAATATCGCGGCTAGATGACATGGCTCGATATGCTTGAGGGTACGAAGGTGTTTTCCAAGTTAGATCTGAGAAGTGGGTACCATCGGATTGCATTAGGTCCGGTGATGAATGAAAAAAGGCATTCAAGATCAAGGACTAGTTGTATAAGTGGCTCGTTATTCCCTTCGGTCTATCTAACGCTTCGAGTATGTTCATGGCGCTTAAAAGAATCAAGTGTTGAAACATTCATCGACCGGTTCGTAGTGGTCGACATCTTGATTTATAATCAGAGTGAGATGGAGCTCACGAACCATCTCAGGGAAAGTACTACATTTATTAGAAAAAAATAAACTATATTTGAACCTGAAGAAGTGTAGCTTCCTAACCGATCAGCTATTATTCTTAGGGTTTGTTGTGATGTCCACGGGCATTCGAGTGGATGAAGAGAATGTTTGTGCTATTCGAGATTGGCCGACCCCAACAAACATTCATGAGGTACAGACTTTTCATGGGTTAACGACCTTTTATCGTCGATTCGTGAGGAATTTCAATACCATTGTCGCGTCAATTACTGATAGCATGAAGAAGGGACCATTTCAGTGGACCGATGAGGCGGACAAGAGCTTTGCTGAAATCAAGCATCGGTTGTCTACAACACCAGTCCTAGTACTTCCCAATTTCGACAAGCTCTTTGAGGTGGATGTGATGTCTCCTATATCAGTATTGGTGGAGTCCTTTCTTAGGAGGGTCAGTCGGTCGCCTACTACAGTGAGAAGTTTAATGACACACGAAAGAAGTGGTTGACGTATGAGATTGAGTAGTATATAGTGATCCAGGCACTGTGGCATTGGTGTCATTATCTGATTCAGAGAGAGTTTGTTCTCTACACTGATCATCAAGCCTTAAATTTATTAACAGTCAGACTAACGTAAATCGTTTGCATGTAAGATGGATAACATTTTTGCAGGAATTTACGTTCTTCCTAAAGCACAAGCCAGGGCAGCAGAACAAGGTGGCTAACGCACTCAGCTGATGTGCATCATTGTTGGTTACATTAAGCAATGAAGTGGTCGGATTCGATTGCCTCAAGGAATTGTACGCAGAGGATGAGGATTTCAAGGATGCATGGTTGAGGTGCCAAGAGGGTCACCCCGGTGACCTACATATGCAAGAAGGATTCCTCTTTAAGGGGAATCGACTATGCATCTCTGATAGTTCCCTCTGTGACAAGATTATCCTGGAGCTATATGGTGGTGGCCTTGGTGGGTCACCTTGGACGGGATAAGACCAGAGCTTTGATGGAGCAGAGGTATTACTGGCTGTAGTTAGCTCGTGATGTGGGGAAAGTGGTGTAACAATGCCATGTTTGCCAAACCTCTAAGGGACAATCTTAGAACACGAGACTCTACACTCCATTACACGTGCCCGATGGCCCTTTGGAGGATTTATCCGTGGACTTCGTAATCGATCTCCCACGAACACAACGCGGCATGGATTCCGTGTTCGTGGTGGTAAACCGATTCTCCAAGATGGCACACTTCATTCCTTGTAAGAAGACGTTTAATGCAATACACGTGGCCACTTTGTTCTTCAAGGAGATTGTGCAGCTACATGGGATTCCTAAAACAATAACTTCAGATCGGGACACAAAGTTCGCTAGCCACTTTTGGTGAGTCTTGTGGAATCGGTTTGGCACACGACTCAAATTCAGTAGCGCCTACCATCTACAAACAAATGAGCAGAATGAGGTCGTGAGCCGCACATTAAGGAATCTCATCCATTGTATTTCAGGAGACAAGCCGAAACAATGAGACATGGCCCTGGCTCAAGCGGAGTTCGTATTTAACAACATGATAAACCACTCGAAAGGAAAATCTTCGTTCCAGATCATCTATGGGCAGTGCCTCGCCATACACTTGATTTGGTCCCACTGCCCAAAATTTCAGGTATAAATATTGCAGCTGATCACATGACGGACCAGATCATGGATATTCATGAAGATGTTCGGAACAAGTTACAGGCTTCGAACGACAAGTATAAGGAAGATGCCAACAAGCATCGGCGTCTCAAGGTGTTTGAAGTCGGTGATTAAGTAATGGTCCATTTGCATAAAGAGCGATTTCTTACCGGGACCTACAACAAATTGAAGCATAAGAAGATTGGACCGGTACCAATCATCCGCAAGATCAATGAAAATGCCTACATTGTTGCTCTCGAATGACATGAAGATATCAAGGACTTTCAACGTGGTAGATTTGTATGAGTATCATAACCCAAAGCTAGACGAAAACTCAGGGTCAAGTTCTTTCAAAGAGGAGGGGACTGATGTAGAGTGGGTCATCGACTATTTCATGGCCTAGATAGACCAAAAGAAGACCGGTCAGGGTTAGAAGTGATCCGGACCATCAGGACCATAAAACAGTCGTATCTCGCGATCTGGGATGAGTTTCGGGGCGTATAATATATGATTTTAGGGTAGCTCAAGCTACTTTAGCCAACCAACCCCGCTATGTCGGTTGCCCATGCCGGAATTGTGAGATTCGACCAGATCGATGGTCATTCGCTTAGCTTTATTTCAATTTTACTATTTATAATAAGTTTTGTTTCGATCATAACTTTTGATCCGTAAGGGTTTTAGAGTTTGTGCCCAACATGAAAGGTCTTAAAGTAATTATTAGAATAACGTGGTTAGGCCCATTTGAAAACTTTTTATTTTTGCCCAAAAATAATGAGTTCTAGTAAGATTGAGAGACTTCTATAAATAATAAGTTTACTATTTATAGTAAGTCGGGTTTCTAGGAGTTTGAGTTGCAGTTAGAGTTTGAAACTTCTACTTGGGGTTTAGTTTCTTATTTAAAGCATTGCAGTCGCATTAATTCTCATTCAATCAATTATTAGGAATTTTCTTGAATTTATTTCGTATTTCTCTTGCTTTCGCTTGTGGATTCGAGGAAGTCCGGTTGAGGATTCCCGGAGAGCTTGTGGACTCAAGGTACTTATCCAATTAGGCAGACGGTAATCGGCCTAATCATGCCCTCCCCACGTCAAAGACAATGAGATTGAACGTTGATTGTTGAAACATTGATAGGCCACAAAATATTTAGATTAGGTTAATTTGTTTGTGTTTTCAGTTCATCTCAATAGTAATGACTTTTTTTTTTTTTTTAACATTGATGATATATATAAAAGACCAAAGCCAACGATTAGAAAAAAACATATATACAAATATACAAACACCCCCTATCCAAACTCCCCCAAGAAAAACAAAAATCAAGATAGAACTATCTTTGTTCCCCCCCACTCTTTTGTTGTTGAAGCAGCGTTAGTTTCTTTCCCACCATAAAGCCTAAAGAATTGATAATAAGCTTAAGCGCCACACCTTTTCCTTCTCTTTCCATATCCTCCCGTCGTGCCAAGCAATGAGAAGTTCGACAACTGTCTTCGAGAATTTTCATAGAACCCAAAGAATTGGAGAAGAAGACCCCACCGTTCTTTGACAAAAACGTAATGCATGAATAAGTGATCCATGGATACTGCATCTTTATATCACATCAAGAAAACATTTGGGAGACACATATTCCGCTTGCATAAATTGTCTATTGTTAATACTTTATTCTTGCCTACTAGCGAACCAAAAGCCGCCACCTTCAGATGAGCACTGTAATGCCAGAGAAAAGCTGTTGCCACCATCTCATGATTTTCATCAAATGCACACAAGAACCGATAGAAATATCTAACTGAGAAAGATCATGTTTTAGACTTGAACCATCTCATGGAATCCGCTTCCAAAACCACAGGAGGATGCTTTGCTAACATCTCAAACAATTGAACCAATTCTTCAAATTCCCCATCTGAAAGATTCCTTCTAAAAATGGGCATCCATGTGATTTCCTCCTCCTCTTAAAGAATAATAATTTCTCACCACCTCCCCCACTTCCCTAGCAAGCTTTACTTATGATCGAAACCTCTCACTTAACCTCACCTCTCCCACCCATTTATCTAATCAGAATCCGACTCTCTTCCCATCTCCCAAATGAAAGCCATTCCTTCTCACACTCTTTCTTTCAAGAACGGTACCAATTTTCATAAGTAAGACATCGATATAAAGATGAAGCCTTCATCCACTACCTCCCTTCCTCAATCCCATATTTTTTCCCTATTACCTTCCTCCATCTAGCCTCTCCCTCCGACCCAAACCTCCAAACCCATTTTTCTAATAGAGTAAGATTCATCTCTTCTAACTTTAAGATTCTCACTCCTCCTAGGACCATTGGTTTACAAACTTCATCTCATTTCAAAAGGTGGAATTTGTGCTTCTCCCCCAATCCTTCCCATAAGAAATCCCTTCTTTGTCTCTTCAAATCCTTAAGGACGAATTGCGGACATTTGAATAAAGGTATAAAATATACTGGGAGGTTCAACATAACGATTTAATCATAACCATTCTCCCACCTAAAGATAAGTATTTAGATTGCCATTTAGAGATCTTTCTTTCACATCTTTAAATACTCCATCCCACATGTGCTTCATCAATCTCCCTATATATAGTGGTAGCCCCAAGTATGTTGTTGAAAAGGAAGCTTCCCTACACCCAAAATGTCCGCAAAAGCCCACATTCTTTCTTTAGGAATGCCTACCCCTAAGATCTCACTTTTAGAAATATTAACTTTCAAACCATAGACCACCTCAAAAATTACTATAATTGGTCGACGATTTTCCCAAAAGGTCATCCGCCTTATACGAAAGGAGTGTATCATCCGCATACTGAATATGAGAAATCTGAAAATTCGTATTATCCACCCCAAAGACCTCTATCAAACCCACTTGAACTCCTATGTCTAACATTTTACTGAGTCTCCATAATAGTGACGAAAAGGAAAGGGGATAAAGGGTCACCTTGCCTAAGGCTATGAGAGGGCGAAAAAAACCTTTTGGCGACTCATTCACCAAAATGGAGAATTTTGCCAAATTAACACAAACCCGCATCTAAAAATGCCATTTTGGGCCACAACCTAATCTATCCAATATGTAGTTTAGGAATGACTAATCCACATGATCGTAGGCTTTTTCTACATCAAGCTTGTAAACCATACATTTCTCCCATTACATTTCTCCCATCTCTTATAGCGAGAGTTGATACATTCATTAGCCAATAGAGAATAGTCTACAATTTGTCCTTCCATCCACAAATGCCACTGGCAATTCCGAAATCACACTTGCCAGCACTTTCCTGATTCTAGTAGTCAACACCTTTGCTAGAATCTTATATGGACCTCCCAACAGACTGATAGGACGAAAACCTTTCAAACATTATGCATCTTCTTTTTGGGGGATTAAAGCAATAAAGGTAGCTCCTGATTGTTTTGCAATTACTCCCATATCGAAAAACTCTCGCAAGAAACCAATGACATCACTTTTCACACAGTCCCAAAATTTATGATAAGATGCTATCAAAAAACCATTTGGCCCAGGAGCCTTATCACTTCTCAAATCTATCACTGCTTGCTCAATTTCACCTTCTAAAAATGGTTGTTCCAGGGTTTTGCTTCTTCTAAAGAACTCATTTCAAAATATAGGTTGTCCAGCACCAGCCTCATTTCCCCTCCCTTAGCCAATAGATCTTGTAAAATTGTACTACCGAGTCACATATTTTGGATTTCTCCTCAATTGATTGACCATCCACTACTAGGAAAGAAATTTTATTAACATGCGCTCTTGCACTAGCTGTTGTTCACTTCCCTACGTGTAGGGTTGCGATGTAGTAATAATCTCGGTAAGACTGAGGTCGATCCACAAGGACTAATTCAAGGGTTCACAAAACTACTTCCAATAATCTCTAATTGAAATCAAACTAAATAGATTGGAAATTGAATGTAGATGGGCAATCCTCAACTAAAAGTGGATTTACAATATAAAAGAAGCACTAAGGTGCCAAGGATCCACTTGTAGCTATCCTTGATGTATAATTCGGTAGGGTTTCTCAATTACACAACTAGAATCAAAATCAAATCCTATCTAGCTGGATTATAGAGCGGTTTATCAATAAAATAATATGTCACATGTGTTGTTCATTAACATGACTCCCTCAATTCAAGTTAGGACTTGAGCACACTCATTTGCATAGGTCAATCCTAGTTTCAATGAATTAAGATCACAACTATGATAAACATCAAACCCTATCACTAGCCTTAATTAATATTATGGTTTGAACTTTATTCAAATCATATGAACAAGTAACACATATTTCAAAATTCTCAGAAAAAGATGGAACTTTGGTTTGAAGTTCCCACATGAAGATCCAAGTTATAGAGCATCTTGAATCCAATTCCTCAGAGCGTACCGGTCTAGATCTTTGCAAAAAAACTAAGAATTAAGCATATTTCTTCTAAACATTTATGAGTCATCATAAGATTAAGAAAACTAACTTAAACTTCATTCAAACTTAAGCAAACCATTGTTCAACATTAAAATTTAATCCATGAAACCCTAAAACGAATCAAAGCATCTTAGATGAACTACAAGCTTCACCTCTTAGCCCTAGTTAAGAGGTTTAGCCTATCATGCTAAAAAAACATAAAAGCTAATAAAAACATGAAAACTAGAAAAAAAACTAGAAGAGGCAGTTGTAGAATCCATAATCGTCCTCCGCCTCCCACTATAGTAGATCTCTTCTAGGATGGGTTAGGAACGAGGTAGATGTCTCCTTTTATAGCACAAATTCGCCTCTCGCTTGGAAACTTATGGAATTGCGTAACTCTTTACGCAGCTATGCAGACAACTCTGATTGATCGGAAATACATCTGATTGATCGGACAATGAACTTCGATTGATCGAAAGTTGGCCAATTGATCGTAAAAGAGTCCAGAGAGTTGCTATTTTCCACTGCTTATTCCGATTGATCGGACATGTCTCTGATTGATCGGATACCTCTATTTGATTGATCGGATACCTCTATTTGATTGATCGGAGATGTGCTGATTGATTGGAAATGTGTCTAGAAAGTTATTCAAAATTCAGTTTTAAAAAGGTTGGTCCGATGGATGGTCTGATCGATCGAGACCCATCGGAACTTCCCCCAATTGATCAGAGACCCATTGGCGATTCATTAGAACTGTCTGTTTCTCCTTTTTCTTTTGCTTTCTCTTTGGACTTCCTTCACTGATTTCTTCTTTTCCTTCTTCATTCCTTGACTCTTCAATGATCCTTTGAAGTGTCCTTTATCATCCAATTGGTGAGGCCTCTCTCCTATTCCTACAATCACAGAACCATGCGTTAGATAGATCTTTTAAACATATAAATCATGCATAGTTAGTGATGAAATGGGGTTAGAATAAACATCATGTCAGAGCTCAACAACACCCCCTAACTAGCATTTTGCTAGTCCCGAGCAAAACACGCGTAAAACAATTCCATCCTCTAAAACTCAACTCTCTCTTAGAACATTCTTTCTATAAACTCTAGAACTACAACTATAAATTTTAGGGACACTTAACAATAGAAATTGAAATCTTAAACCCTCTAAATACAGTAAATGTTCCACATAGAATTCCCACCAATTGATTGACAAATAGAAAATCTAAAACAAATGTGCTCTAGTGTGCAAAGTGAATGCTCATTTCATGAATTTTCGGGATTATCTTCTTCATAAATCAATTAAACTGAAAATCCAAAGTGTACAGATCAACAATAAGCCTATGACAAGAAATTGCCTTGCCGTTCCTTCGACGGCTTTCACACTACTTCCTATTTCCAGCTTGGTTATGAGTAGACCTTCCCTTGGTTAGTTAGTAGGTAGCCCTTTTCAGATTTTTGTTCAACAAATCTTCAATAATGACCAAACTTCTTTCTTTTCTTACATTAGATAGGATTTTTAGAAATCCATATCTTTCGTTCTTTTCTCTTATTTTTTTTTCATGAACAAGGAATGGGCAAAATTTCCTTGGCTTGGTTCCTCAAACACCTTAAATCACAGTCTAATCAATCCACAAATCTAACAATCCCTTCCATTATGAAAATCGTGTGATGTGAACTAGATTCAAAATGTTCAAAAATTTCTATCAATATTCAATATGGGAATTCATATAGAAATCTACTATATTTAAAACAATTCAAGGATTTTAAAATCACAATACTTCATCTCTTATCCTTTTATACTCGTATTTTCTAAAGTACATAGAAACAATCTTTCCAACAGAATTTTGAAATTTCGGAGAATGAAAATTTCCTACATGATTGGCTTGAAATTTACAAAATACTAGATGATGAAATCTCACCCCCAATCAAATCTTACATTGTCCTCAATGTAGCAAGATCGAATGTAATAATAACATGAGAGCAATGACAAAAATAAGAGGAGTGAGAGGGAATGATATTACCTGAGAGAGCAAAAGTTGAAAATTTTCCTCCTTTTAACACTATTGAAAAAATAAATAAAGCTAAAAGGCAACAAAACCCTAATCCTAAACTACTCTATACCTCCATTTGAACTAGGAGATCAAGTACCCTGATACACAAGATCAGTTAGAGGTATGGACATACCATTCTGAGGGAAAGTTATAAAAAAAGGCTTTAATCGCTACCATTTGCTTTAAAAATGTTATCGATTCTTGGATTCAACAACTCAACAGTCCCATATGGATAAACAATTTTGACAATAAAGGGACCGGTCCATCGAGATCTTAATTTACTGGAAACAAATGTAGCCGAGAATTATACATAAGGACTTTTTGATTAAACGTGAAAGTCTTACGAATGATATTTTTATCATGGAACACCTTCATCTTGTCCTTAGTAAATTCTCACATTCTCATACGCCTCCTTCCAAAGTTCTGCAAGTTTATTCAATTGAAGCTTGCACAACGAGCGTTACTTTAGTCAGAATCAAATTCATTTTCTTTATCACCACAATAGGGCCCATGTTCAACTCCAACAAGCAAGTGACAAGCTTTCCCCATAAACAAGTAATATAGGGAGACATTTCAATGGGGGTCTTGAAAGCAGTACGGTAAGCCCAGAGCGCATCGGTAAGTCAAAGTGACCAATCCTTGCGATCGGGGTTACCGTTTTCCTCTAAATGTGTTTGATTTCCCTATTGGATATCTCAGTTTTTTCACTTGTTTGTGGGTGATAGGGAGTACTCACTTTATGATTAACACATATTTCTTCATTAAAGCCTCAAATGGGCGGTTTGCAAAAGTGGGACCCTCCATCACTAATAATGACTCGGGGAGTTCCAAACCGAGAAATGATGTTTATTTTAAGAATCTAATGACTGTTTTATGGTTATTGTTCTGGCATAGAATCGCCTCGACCCCATTTTGAGAACATAATCAACGGCAAGCAAAATATATAAGTTTTATAAAAGATGGGAATGGACTCATAAATCATACCCCAACAATAAAAAATTTTGATTGGCAAGATGGGATTGAGTGGCATCATATTTTACAGGATATTCCTCCTAATTTCTAACAAGACTCACACGTCTTAAAAAACTCATGAGTATCTTTGAACATGGTGGGCCAATAGAACCCACATTGTAGAATTTTGGTTGTAGTCTTCTTAGCAGAAAAGCCTGGGAATGACAGAAGGAGATGATACTGTGTTGCTCATAATCCGGCACACATCTCCTTATAATTTGATCGGGACAGTACTTGAATAAGTACGGTTCGTCCCACATAAATTTTCTCACCTCATTGATGAACTTATCCTTATCTTGCTTGTTCAAATGTGTTGGAATTGTACCTGTAGCAAGATAGTTAGTAATGTCCGCATACCATGGTAATTGGGAGACTTTGAAAGTTGTTCATCAGGGAACATGTCATTGATCGCGGTCATTGTTCGCTCGCCTCAAGTGTAAGGCTGCGATGTAGTAATAAATCTCAATAAGACCGAGGTCGATCCACAGGGAAATAGAAACAACTTCCAAAGCACTCCAGCAACTCAATTTTTGGAAAAAAAAATCAGATTCAATTGAGTGTTTAATTAAAACAGCAACTTAATGAAAAATCAGGGATATAAAGTACTAAGGTATTCAAGGATCCACTTGTAGCAATCCTATGTCAATTCAGTTAATCCAAGTAGAGAACACAAATAGATTTGAAGTCTTATCTCTCATCTAGTTGGGAAATAAAGCATTCACACACATTCAATCCAAATCAAGTTGAACTTCCAAGTTCTAGCCCATACAATCAATGTAGAATTCAAATCCATAGCCTGCGGAGTAACAGCCATGTCTATGGACTATGGCCTACTCAAGGATTACTATAATTCGAATCTAAACAAGTAACCTGTGATAATCTCAGAGAATTGCAAGGAATTCATGTCCTGGGCACATGAACTCTCATAAAACATCTCAAACTACCACTTAAAGAACTGGAACATGAGAAAAATTCAAACTTGAATTTAAATTACTTGAATTAAACTGAATCCAACATCGAATTGGCTACAAGCTTCACCTCTCAGCCTTAGCTGAGAGGTTCTAGCCGAGCATATTCATGCTACAACTAAAATCTCTAAATAAAAGCATAAAACTAGCAAAACCGAAAATAGAAGAGTTATAGACGCTCCACGACAGCTTTCCCTCCTTAGAACCACGTTCCTTAGCTTCCCTGATACCCTAGGAAGAGCCCCTAGGAGTCCTTTTATAGTAAGAAACCTCCCTTACGTCAGAATCTGTGAAAGGTTACGCAGTGCGCAGCAGTTTTCGGAGTCCAGATTTAGAAAGGACTCTGTTTACGCAACGCCGACCGGTCATGACCGGTCGGACTGGGCTTTTACACATTCCAGGGAGCACAGCCGACCCGTCAAGACCGGTCGGACAGACCTCCTAGCAATCCAGCAAGTGTAGCCGACCGTTCATGACTGGTCGGACCAAATTTCTAACCATCCAGTGTGCATGGCCGACCGGTCAAGACCAGTCGGCCTGTCTTCAATGTGAACAGCCTTCATGGCCGACCGGTCAAGACCGGTCGGCCTTCTTCAACTTGATTCTTCTTCTCTTCTTTTTCTCCTTTTTCTTCTTCTCTCTCTTCTCCTTGCTTTCTTCTTTCTTTGGTCTTCTTTCATCCTTCATCCAAAAGCTATAAAAGAGTTCTTTTGGTCCCCAATTGGATGAAGTCCGCTCTCGTTCCTATAATCACAAAACATGTGTTAGGTGGGCCTTTAAATCATGAAAATCATGCAAACCATGTCATGTAATAGGCAATGCAATGTATAAATTGGAGGTTCAACACACCCCCCAACCAGCTTTTTGCTAGTCTCGAGCAAAACATGCGTGAAACAATTTCAAACCTCCAAACCCAACTCTCCTTCAGAACCCATGATTCTATCCATTCCAAGGTGTATAAGTATAAAATTTGGAAAAATTAGATGATAAAAGCTGAAACCTTGGACTCTCAAAACATAAAAGGTGTCTACATGAAATTCCCGCTGACTGATTGATAAATAGAAGAACTCGAACAAATTCAACCTAGTGTGCATAGTGAAAGTTCATCTCATGAGTTCCTGGGATCATCTTCTTCATAGATTAAGTAAACCATGGATTTTAAGGTGCACAGAGCAACAACAAGCCTATGACAGGAATTTGCCTTACCGTCCTTCCGACGGCTTTCACATTTCTGGCTTTGGTTACGGTTCAACTATCCCCCGGTTGGTAATAGGTAGCCCTTTTCGGAATTTTTCACCATTTTTTTCTTTCCTTCCCGATTTCATCCTTTCTTTCCTTTTTCTTTTAAATTAGATAGGATTTTTAGAAATCCATATCTTCTGTTATTTTTCCATGGACAAGGATGGACAAAAATACCCAGGCTTGGCTGCTCAACACCTTTAAATCACAGTCTAGCTAATCCACAAATCATATAAACCTTTCAAAACATGAAAATCGTGTAATGTGAACTAGGTGTAAAAAGTGTTCAAATTTTCTGTCAATCACAACAATAGGGGAATTAACATATAAAACCATTATGTTGGGAGAAATTCAAGACTACAACATCACACACTTCGTATCTCCTCTTCTTATACTCATAGCATCTCAAATGTATAGAAACAAGATTTTCTAAAAGAATTTGGAGATGTTAGAAAATTCGAAAAAAATTTGCGCATATGAAGCTCGAAATGTTGCAATATGCTAGATGAGGAATCTCATCTCACCCCCCAACCAAATCTTGCATTGTCCTCAATGTAAGAAGATATTCAATTAGCATGAACATGAGAGCAATGGTAAAATATGAGAGAGTGAGAATCAATAGTACCTGAGAGAGCGATCGTGGAAGTCTTCAACTCAATAACTAAAACCTACTAAAACAGTAAAACTTAAAGAAAACCTACCTATGCTATACCTCCATCAGACTGGAGATCAATCATCCTGATAGACAGGATCATTCAGAGTGATGGACATGTCCTCTGAATCAAATTTCTCAACAAATGGTTTAAGGCGTTGTCCATTAACTTTAAAACAGTTACCATTTGCTGCATTTTCAATCTCAACAGCCCCATGAAGAAAATTTTCTTTGATAATATATGGGCTGGTCCATCGAGATCGTAATTTTTTCAAAAAAAGATGAAGTCGGGAATTATACAAGAGTACTTTCTGGCCTTCATGGAAAGATTTCCTGAAGATGTGTTTGTCATGGAAAGCCTTCATTTTACTCTTGTAAATTCTCGAGTTCTCATATGCATCGTTTCGGATTTCATCAAGCTCATTTAATTGGAGTTTGCGAAGCGAGCTAGCCTTGTCCATGTCAAAATTTAAAGCCCTAATTGCTCAATAGGCTTTGTGTTCTATCTCCACGGGCAAGTGGCAAGCTTTCCCATAGACAAGTCTATAAGGGGACATTACAATGGGTGTCTTGTAGGCTGTACGGTGAGCCCAAAGTGCATCATCTAATCTTAGAGACCAATCCTTGCGATCTGGTCTCACCGTCTTTTCCAAAATCTGCTTGATTTCCCTATTGGAGATTTCAGCTTGCCCACTTGTTTGTGGGTGGTATGGGGTACTCACTTTGTGCCTAATACCATATTTCTTCATTAAAGTTTCGAAAGGTCTATTGCAAAAGTGAGAACCACCATCACTAATGATGGCCCGAGGCGTCCCAAATCTAGAAAGTATGTTTTCTTTGAGGAACTTGAGAACCGTACGATGATCGTTGGTTCTACATGGGATAGCCTCTATCCATTTAGAC
The DNA here is from genome assembly GCA_003013855.2 of Liriodendron chinense. NCBI lineage: Eukaryota > Viridiplantae > Streptophyta > Magnoliopsida > Magnoliales > Magnoliaceae > Liriodendron > Liriodendron chinense. The sequence continues at coordinate 2,647,858 of ML058409.1, forward strand.
ACATTAGTCTACGGCAAGCAAAATATAGACATGTCCAAAAGATGAGGGGAATGGTCCTTGTAATGTGATCTTCCTTATAGATGATTTAGATTTCCAAGATTATCCTCTGAATGGGCCCACCAATCATATCACCGACCTGCCTCTCAAAATCGCGCACTTCGGGTACCTTCAGAATCAGTCATCTTGCTTTCAATGCTCCGGAGTGTACAGATGTCGGATTGATCCCAAATTTTGAATATTGGTAGAACACTTCATCCTCTACATGATAGACGGATTAGATTGTCCAAAACAATCCCAGAATATGGTCCAAAAATTAGAACACTTAGGGCTTTTATAAACTCTGCGCAGTTGGATCTTTCTGAATGGTCCATCTTTCTTCAACCGGTACGATCAAACCACACATCCTTTTGATCTGAAAATTTTGTGGTTATTCATATATGGATGTGGTCTAAAAGATGGTCAAAGTAGATTCTTCATATCATCAATGATGGGTCACCTGGACCGGCCCAGAGTGGAACAGCGAAATCTGGAACTTTCTGGACAATTCGTATTGTTTTGGCCACCACGATCAATCCGTAGCTCCGATCGACATGAAACCACTTGGGTTAGTTCGGCGTCGAGCTCCTCTTCGACATGGATGTGTTGGATTTCCAAATATCATCAAGATGAGCCCAGAAAACTGTTCCGAAAATCCAAAAACGAGAATAGCTTGCTGCCTGAAATCTGGAAATGTAAAATTTCATGGCCGACCGGTCATGACCGGTCTAGACCTGCCTTGTAGATGTCCAGGAAGTGCATCCGACCGGTCTTGACCGGTCGGACCCAGTTTTTCCTTTTTTCTTCTTTCTTTTCTTCTCTCCTTCCTCTCTCTTTGCTTTCTTCTTTCTTTGGTCCACCTTGGGCCTTCATCAAAGGCTCCTAAACATGGTCTTTTGGTCTCCAATTGGGTTAAGTCCGCTCTCATCCCTACAATCATAAAACATGCATTAGATGGGCCTTTTAATCATGAAAATCATGCATACCATGTCATGTAGTGGGCAATGCAATGTATAAATTGGAGGTTCAACACACCCCCCCAACCAGCTTTTTGCTAGTCCCGAGCAAAACATGCGTGAAACAATTTCAAACCTCCAAACCCAACTCTCCTTCAGAAACCATGATTCTATCCATTCCAAGATGTACACGTATAAAATTTGGAAAAATTAGGTGATAGAAGCTGAAATCTTGGACTCTCAAAACATAATAAGTGTCTACATGAAATTCCTGCCGATTGATTGATAAATAGAAGAACTCGAACAAATTCAACCTAGTGTGCATAGTGAAAGTTCATCTCATGAGTTTCTGGGATTATCTTCTTCATAGATTAAGTAAACCATGGATTTTAAGGTGCACAGAGCAACAACGAGCCTATAACAGGAATTTGCCTTACCGTCCTTCCGACGGCTTTCACACTACGTCCCATTTTCGGCTTTGGTTACGGTTCGACCATCCCCCGGTTGGTAATAGGTAGCCCTTTTCGGAATTTTCCACAATTTTTCCTTCATTCCCGATTTCATCCTTTCTTTCCTTTTTCTTTTAAAATTAGATAGGATTTTTAAAAATCCATATCTTTCATTATTTTCCCATGGACAAGGATGGACAAAATACCCCGGCTTGGTTTCTCAACACCTTTATATCAAAGTCTAGCTAATCCACAAATCACATAAACCTTTCAACTCATGAAAATCGTGTAATGTGAACTTGGTGTGAAGGTGTTCAAATTTTCTATCAATCACAACAATAGGGGAACTAACATATAAAACCATTATGTTGGGAGAAATTCAAGACTTACAACATCACACACTTTGTATCTCCTCTTCTTATACTCATATCATCTCGAATGCATGGAAATAAGGTTTTCTAAAGGAGGTTTGAAATTGTTTCACGCATGTTTTGCTCGAGACTAGCAAAAAGCTGGTTGGGGGTGTGTTGAACCTCCAATTTATACATTGCATTGCCTATTACATGACATGGTTTGCATGATTTTCATGATTTAAAGGCCCACCTAACACATGTTTTGTGATTATAGGAACGAGAGCGGACTTCATCCAATTGGGGACCAAAAGAACTCTTTTATAGCTTTTGGATGAAGGATGAAAGAAGACCAAAGAAAGAAGAAAGCAAGGAGAAGAGAGAGAAGAAGAAAAAGGAGAAAAAGAAGAGAAGAAGAATCAAGTTGAAGAAGGCCGACCGGTCTTGATCGGTCGGCCATGAAGGCTGTTCACATTGAAGACAGGCCGACTGGTCTTGACCGGTCGGCCATGCACACTGGATGGTTAGAAATTTGGTCCGACCAGGTCATGAACGGTCGGCTACACTTGCTGGATTGCTAGGAGGTCTGTCCGACCGGTCTTGACGGGTCGGCTGTGCTCCCTGGAATGTGTAAAAGCCCAGTCCGACCGGTCATGACCGGTCGGCGTTGCGTAAACAGAGTCCTTTCTAAATCTGGACTCCGAAAACTGCTGCGCACTGCGTAACCTTTCACAGATTCTGACGTAAGGGAGGTTTCTTACTATAAAAGGACTCCTAGGGGCTCTTCCTAGGGTATCAGGGAAGCTAAGGAACGTGGTTCTAAGGAGGGAAAGCTGTCGTGGAGCGTCTACAACTCTTCTATTTCCGGTTTTGCTAGTTTTATGCTTTTATTTAGAGATTTTAGTTGTAGCATGAATATGCTCGGCTAGAACCTCTCAGCTAAGGCTGAGAGGTGAAGCTTGTAGCCAATTCGATGTTGGATTCAGTTTAATTCAAGTAATTTAAATTCAAGTTTGAATTTTTCTCATGTTCCAGTTCTTTAAGTGGTAGTTTGAGATGTTTTATGAGAGTTCATGTGCCCAGGACATGAATTCCTTGCAATTCTCTGAGATTATCACAGTTACTTGTTTAGATTCGAATTATAGTAATCCTTGAGCAGGCCATAGTCCATAGACTTGGCTGTTACTCCGCAGGCTATGGATTTGAATTCTACATTGATTGTATGGGCTAGAACTTGGAAGTTCAACTTGATTTGGATTGAATGTGTGTGAATGCTTTATTTCCCAACTAGATGAGAGATAGGACTTCAAATCTAGTTATGTTCTCTACTTGGATTAACTGAATTGACATAGGATTGCTACAAGTGGATCCTTGAATGCCTTAGTACTTTATATCCCTGATTTTTCATTAAGTTGCTGTTTTAATTAAACACTCAATTGAATCTGATTTTTTTTCCAAAAACTGAGTTGCTGGAGTGCTTTGGAAGTTGTTTCTATTTCCCTGTGGATCGACCTCGGTCTTACCGAGATTTATTACTACATCGCAGCCTTACACTTGAGGCGAGCGAACAAGTTTTTGGCGCCGCTACTGGGGAAAAAGGTTAAACGGTTCTAATTCTTCTAGTAGCTATAGAGTAGTTTTAGTTAGGATTTTCAGTTTTTATAGAAGTAGATTTTCTGATTTTTTTTTTAGATTACTAACAATTTTTTTATTTATTTTGTAGGACATTGTTGCTGACATAGATCTCACTCTATTGGGTAACATCTCCCCATCTTTCTTCTTTTTGTTCTTTTTTCTAGATTAGGGTAGTTTCCAATTCCTTAAAATTTCATCATGTATGATTGGACAAATGGTGCGTACAAGTACCTTTTGAAGGATGAGACGTCGGATTGGGAGACCCAAAATTATTATGATTGGAACCATTACAAGCATGAATATTTTTCTACTGACTCAATCTTCTTCTAATACTCCCCCACGTAAGACAATGGGAGAGTATTGGAAAGAGATGAATAATATTCCATCGGTTAGGACAATGTATGATCACTTGTATGGCTACACATATCAACAACCATCTAAAAGTCCAACATATGACATGCATAATCCAAATTGGTGGGAGCATCAAAATTTCAACTTGGAAGATGAGCCAACCATGGATGCCAACAATTATCCTCAAGAGTTTCCTTCTTATGAGCTGCAACCGACACGAACTCTTGAGGATATACTGTGAGAGTTTATGAAAACAACTGAGCAATACATATAAAACCTCTCGCCATCTCAAAATATTAAACCCAACATTGGGAACACCGAATCAATCCCCAACAATGAGGAGGATGAGGCTATCCAAGCCCAACCCTCTTCCGATTTAATGACTAAACTTTTAGAGGAGATTGATTTCGATGATCCCAATATCATCATCAATTATGGTGAGTCCACTATCTCTTTTGGATGCTTTGAACTTAATGATGAAGAGATTTCAATGACGGTTGACGAACCCGAGGAATCCATAAAATTTGAAAGTGGTAGTGGGGTTGCCTACAATGAGGGTTTGGTGAATGGTTATGAATCTATGGTTTCTTTTTCCAATGGGCATAATGATTATGAGTCTCTAGAGGATATGGATGCTAGAGAGATGGCCGAAGTCGATCTTTTTGAGTTCTTCCACCAACAACACCTGCCAAATTCTAGTGTGGTAGACCTCCCTTTGATTGAAAATTCTATTCCTTTGGATGATGAGGTGGCACAATCTGAAATTTTCAAAGATCAACCAATGTTAAATGATGTGCTTACCACTGAATCTGAAGAATTCTCTTTGGAAGACCTCCTCTCTATAGAGGAGGAATTCCTTACCATTGAAACAGAATTTCTTCAATCATTAAGGGAGGATGAGGACCCTTCATCCGACTATCTCGATTTCCTAGAGGAATGCTTGGCCCACTCTTATGATCTTGATGATGAGATGATTAAGGAGTTGGATATTTTGTTAGACACGGTGTCAGTGCCTGAAGAACACATTTCCACTGATTTACACTCTTTACCATTGTTTGTGGAAGCACCGTACAATTCTGAAATTGTGGAAGAGACAACTTTAACTAATGAAAACTCGATGAATGTCTCTCCACCGTCATGGGTCCTTCAGCCCATTGAAAATTCTGATTGGAATGACCCATTTTTAATCAATCATAACCTAAATCAGAATTTGAGGAGATATCTTTTTGCTGCTCTTATCTCCTCCTTTTATGCATGTGGTGCACAATACGATTGGACTTCAATGATAAGAAGCACACATGTTTACTGTCGAGCAGGACTTTGGATGGTCCTCATGAGAAATTTATTGAAATTCATGAAGATCCTGCTCAACTTTGATCATGTAGTTGATCGGACTAATCAAAGGTAGGTAGGTAGGTTAGGATTTATTTTTCTGCAATTAGGATTAAATAAGTCTCATCGAGACAATGGAAGATGCTAGAATTGATCAACTTGCTATCTCAGGTACTATTGTTCTCACTCTCTCATATTTTACCATTGCTCTCATGTTCATGCTAATTGCATATCTTTTTACATTGAGGACAATGCAAGATTTGGTTGGGGGGTGAGATGAGATTCCTCATCTAGCATGTTGCAACATTTCGAGCCTCACATGTGCAAATTTTTTCGAATTTTCTAAAATTTCAAAACTCTTTTAGAAAACCTTATTTCCATGCATTCGAGATGATATGAGTATAAGAAGAGGAGATACAAAGTGTGTGATGTTGTAAGTCTTGAATTTCTCCCAACATAATGGTTTTATATGTTAGTTCCCCTATTGTTGTGATTGATAGAAAATTTGAACACCTTCACACCAAGTTCACATTACACGATTTTCATGAGTTGAAAGGTTTATGTGATTTGTGGATTAGCTAGACTTTGATATAAAGGTGTTGAGAAACCAAGTCGGGGTATTTTGTCCATCCTTGTCCATGGGAAAATAATGAAAGATATGGATTTTTAAAAATCCTATCTAATTTTAAAAGAAAAAGGAAAGAAAGGATGAAATCGGGAATGAAGGAAAAATTGCGGAAAATTCCAAAAAGGGCTACCTATTACCAACCGGGGGATGGTCGAACCGTAACCAAAGCCGGAAATGGGACGTAGTGTGAAAGCCGTCGGAAGGACGGTAAGGCAAATTCCTGTTATAGGCTTGTTGTTGCTCTGTGCACCTTAAAATCCATGGTTTACTTAATCTATGAAGAAGATAATCCCAGAAACTCATGAGACGAACTTTCACTATGCACACTAGGTTGAATTTGTTCGAGTTCTTCTATTTATCAATCAATCAGCGAGAATTTCATGTAGACACTTATTATGTTTTGAGAGTCCAAGATTTCAGCTTCTATCACCTAATTTTTCCAAATTTTATACGTGTACATCTTGGAATGGATAGAATCATGGTTTCTGAAGGAGAGTTGGGTTTGGAGGTTTGAAATTGTTTCACGCATGTTTTGCTCGGGACTAGCAAAAAGCTGGTTGGGGGGTGTGTTGAACCTCCAATTTATACATTGCATTGCCCACTACATGACATGGTATGCATGATTTCCATGATTAAAAGGCCCATCTAATGCATGTTTTATGATTGTAGGGATGAGAGCGGACTTAACCCAATTGGAGGCCAAAAGACCATGTTTAGGAGCCTTTGATGAAGGCCCAAGGTGGACCAAAGAAAGAAGAAAGCAAAGAGAGAGGAAGGAGAGAAGAAAAGAAAGAAGAAAAAAAAAAAGCAAAACTGGGTCCGACCGGTCAAGACCGGTCGGCCAAGAAGGCCCGACCGGTCAAGACCGGTCGGCTACACTTGCTGGACACCTGCCAGACAGGTCTAGACCGGTCAAGACCGGTCGGCCAGCCCTGTCTGACCGGTCAAGACCGGTCGGCCATGCAATTTTGCACTTCCAGATTTCAGGCAGCAAGCTATTCCCGTTTTGGGATTTTCGGAACAGTTTTCTGAAGTCATCTTGATGATATTTAGAAATCCAACACATCCATGTCGAAGAGGAGCTCGACGCCGAACTAACCCAAGTGGTTCCGTGTCGATCGGAGCTACGGATTGATCGTGGTGGCCAAAACAATACGAACTGTCAAGAAAGTTCCAGATTTCGCTATTCCACTCTGGGCCGGTCCAGGTGACCCATCATTGATGATATGAAGAATCTACTTTGACCATCTTTTAGAACACATCCATATATGAATAACCACAAAAGTTTTAGATCAAAAGGATGTGTGGTTTGATCGTACCGGTTGAAGAAAGATGGACCATCCAGAAAGATCCAACTGCGCAGAGTTTATAAAAACCCTAAGTGTTCTAATTTTCAAACCACATTCTGGGATTGTTTTGGACAATATAATCCATCTATCATGTAGAGCAGGACGTTTTCTACAAATGTTCAAAATTTGGGATCAATCCGACATCTGTACACTCTGGAGCGTTGAAAGCAAGATGACTGGTTCTGAAGGTACCCAAAGTGCGCGATTTTGAGAGGCGGTCGGTGATGTGATTGGTGGGCCCATTCAGAGGATAATCTTGGAAATCTAAATCATCTATGAGGAAGATCACATTACAAGGAAGCTACAAATCAAATTTGAGGGCAATCCAACCATTGGTTAAGCCGTACCAAGCGAAACAAATTCTGCTATGTTGCTGTACTATTGCTGCACTATAAAAGGAGGTGCTCTCTTCTATTCCAAATCAACCAAGGACGTGGGAAGCAAGGAGTTCAAGTCCCAGGAGGCTACCTAGCCTCCTCCTGCTAATTTTTCTTCCTTTTCTTAGTTCTAGTTCTAGTTTTAATATGCTTTTCCTTAGCTAACCTCTTAGCTAGAGCTAGAGGCGAAATTTGTAGTTGGTTCCAATGCTTTAATTCTTTTATTTCAAGTACCCTTTTCTTAATTTTGGATTTTGAAGTTCTAGCTTGAATAAAGTTTGGTTTTTTAGAAGTTTTGTGAGAGTTTGTGTGCTCCGGACATGAGTTCCTTGTAATTCTCTGAGATTACCATGATTGGGTTGTTTGAATTTGAATTGTAGTAACCCTTGAGCATGCCATAGTCCATAGGCATGGCTGTTACTCCGAAGGCTACAAGTTCAAGTTCTATGTGCTTCATTAGAACTAGAAATCTAATTTCCAGATTTAAGTGGGATTGTTTGTGCTTGAATGTTATATCTTCCAATTAGATGAGAGATAGGACTTTGATTCTAATTGTGTTGTACTTGGATGAATGGATTGGCATTAGACCACTACAAGTGGATCCTTGATGCTCTAGTTCTTCTTATTTTCAGATTTTCCTATTTCATGTGAAAAACTACTCTCTTAAACTTCTTAGATTCTAGTTATTAGAGTACTTGGAATTGTTTACTTCTTTCCCTGTGGATCGACCTCGGTCTTACCGAGATTTATTACTACATCGCAGCCTTACACTTGAGGCGAGCGAACAGGATAGATGATCCGCCACCACATTTTCTACTCCCTTCTTGTCCTTGATCTCCAAATGATCTCCAAATCGAATTCTTGAAGGAGTAGGATCCATTTAAGCAAACGGGGCTTGGCATCCTTCTTAGAAAGAAGGTGTTTAGCGTCGCATGGTCTGTGTAAACAATGACCTTGGATCCTATTAAGTAAGGCCTGAATTTGTCCAAGGCAAAGATGACGGCTAGGAGCTCCTTCTCCGTAGATGAGTAATTGACTTGGGCGGGATTCAAGGTCCTACTCGCATAGTAGATAATGTGGGGCTTCTTATCCTTCTTTTCGCCTAACACCGTCCCAATAGCATAATCACTCGCATCAAACATCAACTCAAAAGGTACGGACCAATCCGGTGGTTGCATGATAGGAGCGGTTGTCAACATGTCTTTTAGCTTTGACAAAGCTAATTAACATTCGGCAGTCCACTCAAATTGGTTCTCCTTTTGGAGAAGGTTACATAAGGGCTTTGAGATCTGACTAAAATACTTTATGAACCTTTTATAAAAATCGACGTGTCCAAGGAAGGACCGCACATCGTGTATGCTCTTAGGTGGTGGATAGATTGGAAATAATATCAATTTTAGCCCGGTCTACCTCTATTCCATTAGACGAGATGATATGTCTAAGGACTATTCCTCTTTGTATCATAAAATGGCACTTCTCCCACTTTAAGACAAGGTTCTTCTCCTCACACCTTGTCAAGACCAACTTTAAGTGATTAAGGCACTCATCAAAAGTACAACTAAAAATAGAAAAATCATCCATGAATACCTTGAGAAATTCACCCATCATGTCCGAGAAAATACTCAACATGCATCGTTGGAATGTGGCGAGTGCATTTCATAGCCTGAATGGCATTCTTTGGTATGCGAAGGTGCCAAACGGGCATGTAAAGGTGGTTTTTTCTTGGTCTTCTGGGGCTATCTCAATTTGGTTGTAACCGGAATAGCCATCTAAGAAGCAATAATAGGAGTGACCCGCTAACCTCTCCAAAATTTATTCCATGAATGGGAGAGGGAAGTGGTCCTTCCTAGTGACCGTGTTTAACTTCCGATACTCAATACACATACGCCAACCGGTGGTCACTCTAGTCGGTATAAGCTCATTGTTGGCATTTTCTACGATGGTAATACCAGACTTCTTAGGGACAACTTGGGTAGGACTCACCCATTGGCTATCCGAGATGGGGTAAATGATACCCACATCTAGAAGCTTTAACACCTCGGTTTTGACAACCTTCATCATATTTGGATTTAACCTTCTTTGGGGTTGTCTAGTCGTTTTTGCGTTCTCTTCGAGGTGGATACGCTGAGTACATACCAAAGAGTTTATTCCCTTGAGGTCCGCTATTATCCAACCTATGGCTCCCCTATGTTCTTTGAGTAGCTCAATCAACTTGAGCTCTTGGTCTTTTTCTAGGTGAGAGGCAATGACAACCGAAAATATTTCTTCTTGAGCCAAATATACATATTTCAGCTCGGATGGCAATGGTTTAAGGTCAACCTTCGGTGGTTTGATGTTAGACGATAGAGGCTTTGATGTGGTTGGTGGCAATCTGTAGACACCCCACCTTCGGCTACACTGTTGGTAGAGATAGCTGGTTGAACGGAGGACCATACCCCCAAATCCCAAGTCCAAACTCATCCAAACTTACCCTTGTAAGCCCCATTCCATAGCCCAGTTCAAGCCTGAACCCAGTCAACCCAGTCCTAAACACCACCCTGAAAAACCCCCCATAAAAAAGTCCAGTCAAAAAGACCCAAAAAAAGTCAAACTCACTGAGTCAACTCGCTGAGTTAACTCGCTGAGTCAACCCGTCGAGTCAAAACACCGAGTCAACCCGTCGAGTCAACCCGTCGAGTCAAACCACCGAGTCGACCCGCTGAGTCAACTCACTGAGTCAACCAGCGAGTCCAACAGCAGCCCCGAGGGAACGGCCGTACTCGCTGGAAACCGAGGAGCGGCCGTACGGGCGGCCCATGGCAGGCCGCCCGGACAAAATTACGAGAGCTGCCACTCTCTGCTGCTATAAATAACCCCCCTCCCCTTCTCATTTCAACAATCCATTCGAATCCATTCGAATCCCTTCGAGCCAGAGAGAGCCCGACCGTCTGAGTCCCCCTTTTCCACCCTTAGCCCATCTTTCCACCAAGGAGAGCCCGAGTGAGGAGAGTCTAGCCCTGGTCCAGCCCAGCCTGACCACTGGTCCAAGCCTCCCAAGCCACCCAAGTCTTGATCCAGCCACTCGAAGCCAACCCTTGCGACACCTCCGTCCACCCAGCTACTCTTTTCCAGCATCATCTCATTTGCATCTAGCATAAGTGCAACATTTACTTTTCTTCCAACCCCCCTGCTTCACTACAAGCACCTTGATTACTCAAACACACATGCATATGTCTTTATATTAAGCACCTGTCAGTTCGAGCGTATGCTCTGGGCTTGCCCGTTGTTGGAACCTGCCCATCAGAAACTCTTACTGTTCAGACCTGCATTCATGCTTCACTAAAAGCACCTTGATTACTCAAGCACACTGCATACGTCTTACATTAAGCACCTGTCAGTTCGAGCGTATGCTCTGGGCTTGCCCGTTGTTGGAACCTGCCCATCAGAAACTCTTACTGTTCAGACCTGCATTCATGCATCATGTCATTCATGAGAATATACGAGGATTAAATTAGACTTTCAAGTATTCGATCTATTCTGTGAAGTAGAGACCGTACTTCGGTACGGGAAGTGTGTGGGGTGCTTAACCTCTTCCCACCCTGTAACCGTGATCCCTTACCTTGAATCTCTGGCCGCAGATCAACAGGAATCATTTTAGAGGAAGGAATCTTCGGATTCTCTTCTCTAACGTTTCTACAGGGTCTAGCCGACTGTAGATTCGAAGTAACTGGCTAGTGGCGACTCTAAACTCACTTAAACATATCCAGCTTAACACGACAACCAAACAAAGCCCTCGAAAACGAGGCAAGCCAGTGGCACAAACGGCGATTTCGCACTCACGCACCTCTTCTTCTTCTTCTTCCGAAAGGAAAGGGAGAACGACGTCGTGTGGGGGCGCGGAAAAATCGGCGAGGGTCCACAGAATGGCGACTCTGCTGGGGATGAGCTAGTCCCACTAGTCGTGATCCGACTTGAAAAACAGAATCTTTCCCATACTTGAAAGTCACTAATCCTCATACAATCTCATCTGCATAGCATTCTACCCAAAACCAACAACAAAAAAAAATAGAAAATCCCAAAACCCAAAAAGAGTAGAGTACAGTCCTCACCATTGTGCCTCCTCGGGCTCAACGTACGCGGAGACAACTTCCCTTCCGCAGCATAATCCGCACTCGGGCTCAGCAAGCCATGTCCGACCACGAAGAAGAAACTCATCACTTCCCTGCTCTTGAAATGACCGAAGCGCAACCTCCAGCGCAACAGCCTGTTGACAATACGCCAATCATACAAGAATTGGCACAAGGAGTGAGAGCAATGCAAGAAATGCTCTTACAATTCATGCAAGCACAAGCCACTGCAGCAGCCAACAATCAGCTTGGCCCAGTTCAGCAATCTCAGCAACCATGCCGGATCCCTCCGGCCTCCAGTTCAAATCAAGCACAACCAGCGGAGTCTACCCAAGACTACCGACAACAACCATCTCAGCCCTTCGCTATGGGGCATCCTTCTCAATACTTCCTGCAACAAGGGGACCATCTCAGAGCATCCCAGTCGCAGGGACTTCCAGTCAGCTTCTAGTCAATCTTGCAAACAACAATCTTAGTAGATCTCAGCATGCCCCCGCCGATGGGACACCTTTTCAATTTCAGCACATCCCCGCCGATGGGATTTCAATTCAATTTCCAGCAACAGGGACAGCACTGGCGAATGCCCACAACGGGGGTCAGTGTCAAGCCCACATCAATCAGCGGACAGTGGCGAATACCGAACAAGGGGGTCACTTCCCAGCATCTCAGCCTCCTACAAACAGGAGCACTTTTCAATTCCAGCACATCCCCGCCGATGGGGTTCCAGTTAATTTCCAGCAATCTTCAATTCAGCAAAATCCAGTTAATTTTCAGCAATCTTCAATTCAGCAAAATCCAGTCAATTTCCAGCAAGTTCCAGTTCAACCTTCAGTACAGTCTCCAGTTCAGTTACCATCATCTCAAGCACAAGTTCATCAGAATCCAGTTCAGTCATCAAATCAATTTCAGCAACCCGCGGTTGCTTTTCAGCAAGCCCATAGGGTCGAAGACATCGACCACTATGCCGAAGAAGAACGTGCCTTACTCCAAGAGGCACCAGTCGCTCGAACAGATCATTCAGGACTAGACGAGTTGTGGGAGCAGTTCCAGATCTTGCAAAATCAGCTTCAGCGACAACAAGGAATCGACTTACCTTCGACCAAGTTCAGAGACTTGTGTCCTTTCCCAGATGCTCAAGTACCTCAAAACTTTGAGGTTCCGAAATTCAAGAGATACGATGGCAGCGGTTGTCCTACAGCACATCTCAAGGCTTTCCGTGGAGAGCTGAGTGCAATCTCAGGAAATGAAGGGGCCCTCATTCGTTTGTTCCAAAAATCTCTGAAGGGCGATGCCCTAGATTGGTACACTTCATTGGACTGCCACCGCATCAGGACATGGGAGCAGCTTTCCCAGGCTTTTGTCGACAGATTCGCATACAATCTCAACATGGCACCCAGAAGAGCCGACCTCGCAACACTCAGGCAAAGGAGTGATGAAACACTATCAGCTTATGTGGGACGTTGGCGAGCTATGACAGCCAGAATGCGGACACCCATCGACGATGAAGAACAAATCTCCATGATTGTTCATTCAACATATCCAGGCATATCCGGATATCTCATTTCGCATCCATATGCGAATTTCTCACAATTGATCCGTGCTGGAGAACAAGTCGAAGCAGGAATCCGTGCCGGGACGATCTCCCCATGGCCTCATCAAGCCACTCCAGTCAAGAGGAACAGAGTGGAAGGAAGACCTATCGGGCACGGGAATGGAAACCGCAGTGGCTCTCCTCCTCGCCCAACAGAGGTAAACAACATCAACATCACTGCTCAAGGAAATCAACGTGCTCCCCCACAGGGACGTCAACAGTATCAGCAGCATCAAGTTCAGCATCAGCCTCAGCGGTATCAGCCACAACCAAATCCTCAGCCACAACCATCTCGACAACAGCAGCAGTTCAGAGGAAACGGCCAATACTCATACCAGAACAGGCAGAATTACAGGGAGTTCAGGAAGTTCACTCCACTCAGTCAACCACTTAGTCAAATCATGACTACGCTGGTACAAAAGCAGTTACTCACTCTGATGACACCTAGGCCTCCGCCTCATCCTCTGCCTCCAAACTACCGAGAAAATGAGTACTGTGCCTACCATCAAGGACGTGGCCACGCCACTGATCGATGCCATACTTTGAAAAATGCTATACAAGACCTAATTGATGACCGCAAGATCGTCATCTCGGTCCCTGGAACTTCTCCAGCAGCTTCCACCAACATCCTTCAGAATCCTCTGCCTCAACATCCGACGGACCCCAGTTCATCTCGTGGCCCTGCAGTCAATAGTATAGAAGAAGGGGATCATCTCGATCGCTTCTTCTCCCCCATCCAATCCATTCACACCTACACTTATGAGCCAACAAATCCTCCTCCAGTCTTGCAAGGGGGAAGTCCCTTTCTTCCTTCAATCTCCGAGCCAGTAGTGCTTGAAGGAGCACCTCCATACGATATACCAGTTGTTCAAGGGGCACCTTACAACCATTCAAGCTGGGAACCAGTCGTCCTGGAAAGAGCACAATCATACATCGAGCCCACATACGAACCTGTCATCTTGCAAGGGGCAACTCAAGAACAATCCAATCCACAATGGAGGGATTATACTCATCAGCAACAAGAACACGTTGTATTGGAAGGAGCTCTTCCAGTCGAGCCAGTCGTATTGGAAGGGGCAAACCCCGGAGGCGTGTCAATCACGCTACGGCAGCTCGGACGAACAGAGAAACCTCCTGCCATATCAAGAGGACCAGTATTCATTCCATGGGAGCCTCCAGCCCCAGGAACGATCAAGCCAGGACCACGACCTTATGTGGTCTATGAAGACAAGCCTCGACATTACCCCTTCAGCACAGGCAACAATGTAGTCCTCAAGGCAAAAGCTCCATACGAGGAAGATCTGGTACCCACAACAGCACCGTTGCAAGAACCGGTGGTCCTAAAAGGCAAAAGGGAGGAAAACTACAAACAAGTTCCATGGCACTATCCAGAATGTGCGGAAGTGGGGAACATGAATCCCAACGGGCGTTGCATCCGAAGAGATAATCAAAACAGAGGAGATCCCAAAGGCGTCCTCTCAGGCCTCGGCAACAAAAATGAAGCCGCATACGATGTAGCAACTCAGCTCAAGTCAGTCCCTGCTCAAATCTCAGTATGGGAGCTACTCTGCACATCTCGCATACACCGAGAGATGTTTGCCAAGACCTTGAATGATGCTCATGTCTCCTCTGATACGGCACCAGAGATGATTGCATTGATGATTGGACAGCTACTGGCTCCGCGCGCCATCACCTTCACCGATAATGAGTTGCCACCAGAAGGACGCGATCATGGCCGATCCCTCAACATAGCCTTACGATACAAAGACCTCTGCGTCCCGCTGGTCCTTATCGATAATGGCTCAAGCTTAAATGTCTGCCCACTCAAGACTGCAGAACGTCTAGGAATCAGTCCTTCTTCATTCCGACCCAGCACCATATGCGTCAGAGCATTCGACAACACCCGCCGATCAGTGGAAGGGGAGGTCGACATAGAGGTACAGATAGGTCCAGAAGTTTCTACCATCACATTCCAAATCCTGGATATATCAGCCTCTTTCAACATGCTGCTCGGACGGCCGTGGCTGCACAAGGTTGAAGCTGTGCCATCAACCTTACATCAACGGGTAAAATACATCTGTAGAAATCAAGTGATCTCTATCCATGCAGAGAAGGAGCTCATCATTCCTTCCAATGCTGCTGCCACTGAACCAGACATCCCGGTCATCGATATCCAGCACTCTGAAGAAGACATCCCGTTTCACAGTTTCGAATTCGAGACTGTGAACTCTATCGCCAATCCAGAACCAATAAGGGTGGACCGTGTCTTTTCACCGGCAGAGCGTCTGAGCCTCAAATACCGAATGAAGAATCACTTCAAGTCTAGAAAGGTATCGCTAGTATATAACCAACGCAAATGGGGACTCGGATATAGGGCAACCTTCATGGACAAAAGGAGGAAGAAATTTCGGTGCTCACCCATCCAATTCGTCAAGCCAGGAGAACCTTGCAAGGATCCAGGAGGGAATCAACCGACTGCACTACACAAAGGCCTCCCGATGAGCCTAGTTTGGGCCACATGGCCCCCCATTCGATGGGATCAGATTCTCGAACCATCTAAGCCTCCAGAAGAAGAAGAAAAGGATGAAGACGAAAAGGGAAGTCAAATACAGCAGCTTCAGGACCAGGTTACTCTGACACCTGCTCCCAACCAGGGGCACAACTTGCCCACTTCTCTCAACCAGGGGCACAACCTGCCCACTTCAGTCAGCAAGGGGCACGACTTGCTCATCTCAGCACCAATTAGCAAGGGGCACGACTTGCCCATCTCTGCAAAGTCAACATCATCAATCATCAGCCAGGGGCAGAAGCAGCCCATCCATTGGACCAAGAAAGGGAAGTGGCCAGCCCTAGATTGGTCTGATGTCCAGGTTCCAAACTTGTGTCTCACTGCGGAACCAGACGAACTGCAATGCGAGGTAAGTGATCCGGGAGGGACTGAGTACGACTCAGATCCCGAACCCGACCAGCGAGAAGTCATGGTCATTGGGCCAGACCATGATTCTTCGCCCAAATCATCAACCCCCACCACTTCAGGGGAGGAAGTGTGGGGTCCTGAATGGTCATCTGTTCCCCTAACTTTTGAATCAGCCAAAGAGCCATCTAAGGGCTCTGGCTTCCAAAAAAAAACGCCTGTTTAAGCAGCGACCGGAACTTTGGAACAAGTTGGGCTCAATCATGGTCTGCAATGCCCGCTTGTTCAAAGTTCCGTAAATTTCAAAAACCCAAAAAAATTAAAAACTTTCAAAAACCAAAAACATCTATCATTTCAATTTCAGAAAAATCTCAAAAACCAAAAAACATTTCTTTTCCTGCATTCAATAGTGTGCCAAGTTCGTCTAAAGAGTCGCATGAGTTTGAAGTCGAATCATATGATTTCGACATCGAATTAGACTTCGAGCTCATGGGTCTGGACGAAGCTCGGGATGAGGAAGATGATGATCCAGCTCCCGAACTAGAGGATCTCCTCAAAAAGTTCGAATCTAAAGCCAATGTTGTAGCCGATGATTTTGAGATAGTAAACTTGGGGACGCCTGAGGTCCCTAGGGAAGTACGCATTGGAAAATCGTTGCCACCTGAGATGAAACAGAAAATGATAGAGTTCCTAGCTCCAAGATTGTCCAACTTCGCGTTCTCATATGAAGACATGCCGGGGCTCGATGAAGAGCTCGTTGTACACCATCTGCCAACCAAGGCAGATATGAAGCCAGTGAAGCAGAAACTCCGAAGAATGAAGCCAGAATGGGCTCTGAAAGTCCGAGATGAAGTCATCAAGCAATACAATGCGGGATTCTTGGTAGTCTCCAACTACCCTGAATGGCTCGCCAACATCGTACCAGTACCGAAGAAGGATGGCAAGGTTCGAATGTGCATCGACTTCCGAGATCTCAACAAGGCCAGTCCAAAAGATGACTTCCCATTGCCACATATCGACACTCTGGTCGACAACACCGCTGGATACAAGATCTTCTCATTCATGGACGGGTTCTCAGGTTACAATCAGATCAAGATGGCCGTCGAAGATCGCGAGAAGACATCGTTCATCACTCCCTGGGGAACCTTCTGTTACAGGGTAATGCCGTTCGGTTTGAAGAACGCAGGAGCAACATATCAGCGAGCAATGACAGCATTATTCCACGACATGATAAACAAGGAGCTCGAAGTATATGTGGACGACATGATCGTCAAATCTCACACAATTGAAGGACACTTTGAAGATCTGAAGAAGTTATTCAACAGATTAGAAAAGTACAAGCTCCGCCTCAACCCTCAGAAATGTGTCTTCGGTGCAATGGGAGGTAAGCTCCTCGGCTTTATGGTGAGCAAGGATGGCATCAGGGTCGACGAGACCAAAACCAGAGCAATCATCGAGATGCCCCCTCCTAGAACAGAGAAAGAAATTCGTGGCTTCCTCGGCAGAATTCAATACATCAGTCGCTTCATCGCACAGCTCACACCTATCTGTGAGCCAATATTCAAGCTCCTTCGGTAGAACGTCCCAAAAGAATGGAATGATGATTGCCAAGTCGCCTTCGACTGCATCAAGAAATATCTCATGGATCCTCCAGTCCTAGTGCCTCCCACTCCTGGACGACCACTATTGTTATACATCTCGGTAGCAGCAGAAGCCATTGGCTGTGTCCTCGGCCAACACGACGAAACCGGGAAGAAAGAACAAGCAATATACTATTTGAGTCGAAAGTTCACCGACTACGAGACCAGGTATTCCCAGATCGAGAAGACTTGCCTCGCCCTAGTCTGGGCAACTCAGCGACTCCGTCAATACATGATTGCATTCCCTATTCTCCTTCTCACTCACATGGATCCGCTCAAGTACCTGTTCGAGAAACCGGCACTGACTGGAAGGATAGCTAAATGGCAGCTACTCTTGTCTGAGTTTGACATCACCTATGTCACTCAAAAGGCAATCAAGGGACGGGCCCTCGCCGATCATCTTGCGGCTCACTCTCTCCTAGATTATCAACCGCTCAAGACGTTCTTTCCTGATGAAGATCTCTTGCTCATTGAAGAGGATGAAAAGAAGAAGAAAGATGAATGGACATTATTCTTCGACGGCGCAGCAAATTCTAAAGGGAATGGTATTGGAGCAATCCTCTACTCTCCCGATGATGTCCCTATTCCTATCTCGAGGCGCATCGCATTCGAGTGCACCAACAACATGGCAGAGTACGAAGCATGCATCGCTGGCTTAAGGGAAGCCATAATCTTGGGCGTCAAGAAGCTACAAGTGTTTGGAGACTCACAGCTTATCATCAATCAGACCAATGGCGAATGGAAGACCAAGGATGAGAAGTTGATACCATATCATGTGTATCTGGACAACCTGATCGAAGAATTCAAAGAAATCACCTTCTCATACATGCCCAGAGCCAAGAACCAGTTTGCAGATGCTCTCGCTACACTCGCATCAATGCTCGAGATCCCAAAAGGAGCTTCAGAATGGGAACTCACGGTTGAAATTCAAGAAGAGCCTGCTTTTTGCCTACAAATAGAAGAAGCCGAAGCCGTCCCTGACAAACCCTGGTATGCCGACATCAAGCAATACCTCGAAACCCAGGAGTATCCAGAGTCAGCAACAGCAACAGATCGCCGAACCATCCAGCGTTTGGCTGGTCAGTTCACCATCAGTGGCGAAGTTCTTTACAAGCGATCCTATAATCACATCCTCCTTCGATGCGTCGATGAAACAGAAGCTGCAAAGATCATGAAAGAAATACACGAAGGAATCTGTGGCCCTCACATGAATGGGCACATGATGGCAAAGAAGATTCTACGACTCGGCTACTATTGGCTCACCATGGAGACAGACTGTTGCCAGCACGTCAAAAAATGCTTCAAGTATCAGGAGCATGCAAATCAAATCCATGCCCCATCATCAGAGTTATACAACCTAACCACCCCCTGGCCCTTCTCCATGTGGGGACTCGACATCATCGGCAAGATCAGTCCCAAAGCATCAAATGGTCACGAGTACATACTTGTGGCAGTCGACTACTTCACCAAGTGGGTAGAGGCAGCCTCCTACACCACGATTGCAGCATCTCAAGTGATCAAATTCATGAAGAACAACATCATATGCCGGTACGGAATCCCCAATGCTATCATCACAGATAATGGAACCCCGTTCGTCAACAAGAAGATGGATGACTTCCTCAGCAAGTTCAAGATCCAACGTCATCGATCAAGCCCCTACCGTCCGCAGATGAACGGTGGGGTAGAAGCCGCAAACAAGACAATCGTCAGGATACTTGAGAAGATGGTCGTGACCTATCGAGATTGGTCAGATATGCTTCCATATGCACTTTGGGCCTATCGAACGTCTGTACGGTCTGCTACGGGCGTTACTCCTTTCGAGCTTACTTACGGAATGGAAGCAGTCCTACCAGTCGAGGTGGAAATACCATCATTACGGGTATTACTAGAAAGCGGAATTGAAGAAGGAGAATGGGAACGGGCCAGATTCGATCAGTTGCAGCTAGCAGATGAAAAACGCATGCGTGCACTAAGTCATTCACAGTGCTATCAGAAAAGGATCGCTCGGGCTTACAACAAGAGAGTCCGAAAAAGGAGCTTCAAGGTAGGCGATATGGTCATGAAGAAGATTCTACCGTCGCACCTTCCAGATCCCAGAGGAAAGTTCAAACCCTCGTGGGACGGGCCGCTGATCATCAGAGAAGTACTTCCCGGAGGCGCCCTCCGACTCACCAGCATGAGAGGGGTGGATCTTCCTGAGCCAACCAACGCCGACAACGTGAAGATCTTTCACGGGTAAGTTATTCTAACCTTATCAAGAGTTACTTTAATAGAGCCGAAGTCAAGAGGTCGAAGCTAAGACCTCTGAGAAATCATTTCCGTCCACCAATAAGTGTTTCAAATAAGGAGATTCAAAAAGAGAAAAATACAAAAAAAAGGGGGGATTCAAAAGGAAAAGACAAAAAAAAAAGAAGAGAAAAGGAATACAAAAGAAAAAAAAAAGAGAAAAAAAAAAGAGAAAGAAAAAGGGAAGCCAAAGAAAGGCACTCAAGAAAAATCAATCCAAGAAACACAGTCATCCATCCATTCATCTCAGAGGGGTCTTTAGCAAAGACCGACAGCTCTATTATCGTAACTCAGGATAAGGGCTGAAAGACTGTCATCGGCCGGCAACGACGGATTCCCGACCTCTAGCCGCCGCAGTTATCCAGAGATCCAGAAAGAAAAGAAAAAGAAAAAAAAAAGAAAAAAGAAAAAAGAAAATGTGTGCCTAAACAAAGAGGGCGGAGTGAAAACCCGAAAGGGCGCTCCGAGTAAAAACAGTGGGCATACAGCGGACTTGGTGAAAACCTGAAAGGGCGCCAAGGGTAAAAATAGCACAGCTGCCAAGGGGCAGGCAAGACCAAATACCCGGGACGTGGTGAAAACCCGAAAGGGCACCACGGGCAAAAATGACGGGAAAAATCCGGCTGTGGTGAAAACTCGAAAGAGCATGCAGGCAAAAATGGCTCAAAATGAAAAAAAAAAGAAAAAAATAAAAGTGCAGGTACCAAGAAAGCAGACGATCCAGATCAGTTCAAGCAGTAAAGAGGAAGTACAGTCAGGAGTGAAGAACTCTACAAACTCTGACAATCTCAGGAAGCGAGAGTTTCCATTGCCTACATCTCTAGGGAACCAAAGGATCAAGCAAGTCAAATCTCGAGACATCGGTCAAATCATTGACCGAGCCCCAGTTCTGATTCCTATATCCCGACACAAAGTCCAGAAACACTCACAAGACAACTCATGGCACAGTAGATTTTCAAACAGTTTTCTCTTTTTTAATTAAATGCATCATATTTCTTTTACACATATCATATCATTTTTTTCAAAAATACAAAAAAATGCATCATCATCAATCATATATGCAAAAAGAATGTGCAGGTGGCCAACACAATCAATCTCTACCCTCCTCCTCGGCCACATCAGGTGAGTCCTCTGACTCATAATGAAGTAATCTCGCTCTCAACCTGCTCACCTCCATACGCAGGTAATGCACCTCATCGCGCTCAAGGGTACGGATCGCTGTCTCCTCATCAGACAACCTCTGATCGGCAGCCAATCTCCTCGACATCATCTCACAATGATACCGAAGTGCGGAGATCTCAGACAGCAAATGACCATGAGTGGCCAAAAGGAAGCCAGGATCGATAAACGGGCGCTCCTCAAAAGGTTCATATGAACCAGATGAAGAGCCAGCATCTCCAAGGATATCCTGCTCATCCTCATCAGCAGTCTGGTGCCAGCAAGGGATACGTCGATACAAAGACTGCTCAGCAACCCAGTACTGATACGGGGCGGTCGCCATCGGAAAAGTCCACAGCTCAAATCCCAACAAATCAGCTGTCAAATAACTCGCCCAAGAACAATCAATCCGGGTCCTAAAGTCAGAGGATCTGGATGGAAGCACTTGACGCCCGATACCCGTGAAAGCGAAATGAGGAACATCCTGCTCATACCCAAACTGCCGCAGGAACCGGATGGGGTGATAAGAGAAGTAAGATCGAAAGCCTACCAACATCAGAGGAAGGCGGTGTGCATCGCAAAGCACTGGAGGAAGTGAAAGCCAAGATGACTCCCAACGAACGTTCCAGTCACGCAGATTAGCGAACATCCTGCGATACAAGGGTTAGCTCATCCTAGCCGTATGCGGAAGGAACTCCATGATATAACGCATGATGTCAGAGCCCGGGATGCCAGGAAGAGGTACAGGAACGGTCAGAGAAAGACGCTCCCATAACCAGACCTGATCACAAAAGAAGTTCAGCTAGAGCAAAACAAGTCCTGACAAAGCAAAAGGAAAAGGTGTAGGAGAGATACCTGAAGAAATGCACAGCAGCCGCGAAGGACACGAGTGCGGCCCAGGGCGCAGTCGGTCAACCCATCGAATAGCTCGGCCAAGATAAGAGAAATGATCCCTTGCCGACGGACAGCTCGGCTCATCACCTCGAAAAGCAAAGGAGTCTGGGACCTACGCCATCCCGAGAACAGCACCTCAGCAATCAAACAGAACATCAGTGCATTCCGAGCAAAGGTAGAACCAGCCGTACTCTGAGGACCCGAAAAAAGATCATACAGCAAGTCCAAAGAGAACACTACAGCATCCTGGCCACTAGCTGCAGGCCGAACAAGATAAGGGATCCCAAACCAGTTCTGCGGTGTAGCAGTCTTCGGCGATGTCTTCGGCGAGAAGTACTGAGTATAATCCAAGGGTAAGCCTGTCAAGCGTGCAAGCTCCTCCAAAGAAGGCCCCATCTCCATATCGTTGAACGCAAACAAGTTCAACGAAGGGACCCAGTCAATCGAGGCAGCTCCGAGCATCCTCCAGTCAATGTCAACTCTAGCCATATGAATCAGACTGCCAAAGCCATAGGACTCCAAATCTCGAATCTCATAAACTGACAAGCTGTCAAGCCAAGCAAGCAGTCGTGGCGAGCAAGAAGAACGAGGAAGCAGCTGACAAGTCCTCACCGGTATTCCCTCCAGCACAAAAGGCCCAGAAATCGAGGACAACTCATCAAGGATCGGAAGGTCAACGGGCGAAGGAGAAGGAAAAGCTGGAACCTCTGCAGACTCGACAACCCCTGACCTGCCCTCAGTAACAGCTATGTCTGATATAGCCGCATCGCTGTCTGAAACTGTCATAATCTCAGCCGCATGAGAAGACTCGCCCACCTCATGAACAAAGTGCGCAAAGGGCCGATGACCAAAAGAAGGACAATGCTCCCAACCAAAAGAGCCATCAGTGAAGAGCACACCGCACATCGTGGCATCCTGACCAATCTGACCGTCAAAGAAAACATCTGAACCATCCAAAGGGGTCCCGGCAACCCCGATCGAAGAATCAACGGTCAGATCTGGACCTGCGGCCCCCTCCAACAGAAAATCATGAATCCAGTCATCATCCTGACCGATCAAAGGAATCATCGAGGCATCTACACCGTCCATCATCAAGGGGACATCATCGATGATCACATCAAGGCCACCCAAACAAGTGTGCCGCACATCTCGGCCCTCATCCAGAGCATCCAAACCGTCAAAGGTACCATCTGAGCCATCCATACCATCCAGACATGAGATCAGCCCATCTATGTCCCTCATAGTCCCATCATCACCGTCCATCACGTCATCCATGGGACCCACACTCAAGGGATGCATAGCCTCACCTATGTCCCATCCCATCATCCCATCTATACCATCCATTCCTCCCATAATGAAGGTCCCATTCAAATCTGAAAATCCAGCCATCCCACCATTAATGGAGCTATTCAAAGCTTCACCAACCACCATCCCTAACCCCTCATCAATGCCCCCATTTAATGCTCCATCTCCACCATCAATCAAAGATACCTCATCATCTTTAAAGCCCTCATCGATTGCTGAAATACGGGACCCACCAATCTCTCCCACAAGGGCCCCCAAGCCATCATCAATGGCTGCCCAACAAAAGATCAAGAAAGAAAAAGACAAAAAGAGAACGAAAGAGGGGACAAAGTGTAGATTCATGGCTGGAATCGAATGATCCAGTGCAGAGGATGTGGGGACAAGAGAAAAGGACAGCAGAGGATGTCCGAACCAGGGCCAGCCCAGGCCGCTCAAGAGGCGAGCCTTGGGCGGCCTGCCCTGGGCCGCCCGTACGGACGCAAACTTCCTCTCTCCGCGGGATTGGCTCCAAGGTTCTTGGTAGGTGAGGCTGACAGTCCACGTCAGCAGATGGCGCTCCGTGGGCCGCCCAAGGCTCCGGTCCACTCCAAATTTCAACTGAAGATGATCAAGATCATACAAAAGGTGCCCCACTGGTCCAATCACGAAGCAATGTGGCCGGAATATGGCTGATCAAGCCAAAGAAGGGGGAAAGTGATCAAGTGGGGGCCGCGAGCAATCCAAGCCATTCAAAGACTAGATCATCATGATCCAAACCATTGAAGAACCTACATGAGCCATGAAACAACAAGATCAAAGGGCTGATCATCAAAAGAAGGGCCAGAATCCAAGATCCAATCATCAAGTGGGCCCACAAAGCCAAATCAAGCGATCTGAGGCGTTCAAACCATCATCCACACCATGAGAAGCATTCCTAGCCTCACAAATCATCAATAGAGGTGCCCCAAAGTAAAGCTAAAGTCTCAGGTGGGCCCCCAGGGCCAAATCCATCAATCTGAACCATTCAAGGGCCAAATCATCAAGATCCAAACCATTGGAAAGCTTACACAAGTC
The DNA here is from genome assembly GCA_003013855.2 of Liriodendron chinense. Lineage (NCBI taxonomy): Eukaryota > Viridiplantae > Streptophyta > Magnoliopsida > Magnoliales > Magnoliaceae > Liriodendron > Liriodendron chinense. The sequence continues at coordinate 2,672,268 of ML058409.1, forward strand.
ATGGAGTGGCGAGATCAAAAGTCCAATCATCAAAAGAAGGGCTAAAATCCAAGATCCAATCATCAAGTGGGCCCCGCAGGGCCTAAACAAGCGATCTAAACCGTTCAAGTCATTGTCCATGCAGTTGAGAAATCACAAATCATGAAGGAATGAGTCAAGAGTCAAAGCATACAGACATCACCAAGGAATTTGGGAGAAATTAAAGCCTGTATATTCATCCAAAAGAGCTTGATACAAAAGGAGACAAAAACAAAAGTACAAGGCCATGTAAAGCAGAGACAGCTACAAGTCACCAACATAATCATCATCGCCCCTCCTCGCGTCCCGCTCCCGACGATAAAGATCCATCAAAGGAGCAGTCACTGAACCTCCAGCATACCTGCGACGGCCACCTGGAACATAAAGCGAAGGAAGCAAAGGCCCCTGGCCAAATAGCAGATACCACTCGTCATAATCACGATCCGGGATCGTGAAACGGAAGCCAGGCTGGCCCACCAGAGCCTCAACTCTCTCATCAGCTGGCATCCGAGCAGCTGGAGGAGGTGCAGAACAGGGGACCCGATGCCACCCCAGTGACTTGCCGAAGCAATCTCTCTCCCAAGTACCATTGGAAGGACTCAGCGTCAGAAAGCATAATGCGGAGACATGAAGCATCGTATGCCTCCACGCGCTGGGGTGTGTAGTAAAGAGGGAAACTAGCGTACGGCATCCGGGCAAACTGCAGCAGAAGAGGTTACCATGATCAGTTACAAGTACAGCACAAGGACAAAGACAAGCAAGATACTTACATCCTCAACTGTCAGCCCGTCTATATCAGCACGCCAATTGTCCCCGGGAACTCGGGAGTTCCGCTGACGATTCTGTTGATGCCAGTACATGTGGCGATACTGAGAGGGTTCAATGTCGTCTCGCATCCTCGGCGCAAGATGCGGAAAATGGTCATAAAAGCAGGTCTGGATGAAAGTACATCTAATGATCAGAGAGAGAAAGGAGGCAAATGGCTCCAAGGAGGATGAAAGAAGAGGTACCTCAACGACAGGCCAGAAGCCTGTGAAGGACCGGCTATGCCGACAGGTCTTGTCCAGACCTTGAAAGAGACGGGTCAGGATGGCCCCATTCCAGTTATAGGGGTGATGAAGGTCCTCGACTAAACGAAGAAATTTAGGATCAACTCTCTCATTCGCATGGCAAAAAAGAAAGGATCCAAAAGCATAAGTGATCATGGCCCGCGCCTTGTGGAGGGCCTCTCGCTCGGTGGTAGGGACGACGGAAGCAAAATTGTTGTAAAACCATCGCATCTTCACTTGATGGCCTTGGAATTCACCCTCAGGAGGGACGTCACCGACAAGCCGCAGCCAATCAGTGGAAGAGAGGGGAGCTAAAGAGCTAACTTGAGGGACAATTGCCCCATGAAACGGGAAACCTATCTGCATGTAAATGTCCAAAGGGGTTATTCCCCACTCCCCACAAGGGAGCTGGAAGGTGTGGGTCTCATCCCGCCACCTCTCACAAAGGGCCGCAAGCATCATACGGTTGGCGTCGTTATTATGGAAGCGTAGGGTGAGGAGGCCAGCAAAAGGAGTACCATCTAGTACTCGCTCAAGCAAGGGCTGTGGCTCTTTCATCCAATTGTCCCAGCGATCCCTAGTACCTCGACCCTTGATAACAGGAAGAGGTTGATGCTCCATAGCTAGGGAACACATGTGGTCCCCTCGGCGGACAATGAAAGCAGGATCATCCTCGTCAACCACTTGGTGGCCCCTGGTACCATCCGCCATGGAATCCTACAAGCTTGGCAAGGTAAGTCCCTATCCTTTACCCATTAAAATCCAAATTCTCATCCAAGAAACCCATGGGATTGGACTCACATTCAAATGCAAAATCTAAAGTCCAACTCCATGTGTCACTTAGGATATGTGTTGGGCCCATTGGAAAAAGTAAGGCCCACCTTAAAGAAGGTGGCATGGCATGCCTTAGGTAAGAAAAGTCTATCATCCAAGGACACATTTTGGACAACAAATGCACTCAAGTGCCATGAGATCAACTAAGGATGAGAGGCCTACTTCACATGAGAAGTTCCTCTTCAAAGTCCACATGTGGCCAAGGATGGACTCACTTTTATGCCAAGGTTATGATTCTCACTTAGGATGTCTCCATCTTTTTACACATATGCATGGACAAGTGGGGAATAGAAAGGAAACGGGCCCCCAAGAGCAACCCAAATGCCTCATCTCAATGGATTGGAGAGAGCACATAGCCCACTTTGGAGAGTATGAGAACCCATTCATGGGTTAACCATGGGCAACCTTATGTGCCTCATCTTGATGAAAGTTTTGACCATGAGAATACAACAAGGAGGTCTACCCACAAACATATGAATCAAAGAAGCTAAGGGTAGAAAGTTGATGCACATAGCCCACATGAAGAATCAAAGTTGAAAATGTCCATGAAAAGGCAAGTTTGGGCAACTTATGTGCACCAACTTGTTCACCAAAAAGGGAGACCATTTGAGCACAAAAGAGCATGGCTTGATGAGTCACCCAACCATCATGAAAATGGATAAGAATGGTACGCATAGCCCACTTGAAGATCAAAATCCAAAATGTCCCAAGGCATGGGACAAAAATGGGTAACTTATGGGTATCATTCTTTCCCACAAATGGAAAGAAATCACTCATATTTGAATGATGATGGGTGATCCACCAAGCCCCCATAGAAAAGTTCAAGGAGCTATGGTTGTATGGATAGCTCACTTGAGGATCATCCATTTGAGGTTGATAACATTAAAGGGAAACTCTTGAGAATCACATTCCTACCACAGAGAAAACCATTTGAACTTAGTGAGATTGTGGGAACAACTCACTCATGGGACTTGTAGATGGTCAAGTAGCTCAAGTCCTCCATCCATCAAAGAAAAAGCATGAAAAGAAAAATCCTACATGAACAAAGTGTAGTGGGGCACACATGGTTCATAGAAGTGCCCAAGTTTCAATGAAGGCCCAAAAGCCCATCCACATGAAAAACTCCAAGGAGCCCACTACACCTTGTACAAGGATGTACATCATAATCAAGAGATAGTAGAAGACTTGAGCCACTTGTCCATGTAGGCCCAACTAGGAAATCTAGCCCATTTGAGATCTAAATGAAGAATGGGCTAGTCATCTTGGTCCATACACATGTAAAGAAAGATGAGGTCACCCAAAGTGAGCCCCATGAGCCCAAAACTTGAGATGGGCCCTACCATGCCCATGGGCCCAAATTTGAAAAAGAAAAGGGAAAAGAAATAGAAAGCTCCAAAAAAAAAATGACAAGGGCAAGAAAGCATGAGGGAGCCCAAAATGAAGCATTAGGCCCATCAAATACACCAAGGGCCATGACTTCACTTTGAGCCCATTTGATACACATGAGAAGAGGCCCAACTCCCATGAAAAAGATAGAGTATTTTGCCATGCACACTTGATGACATGGCAAAATTACTCTTTACATGCACATGGAGGGAGTGTGAAAAAGGAAAAAATGATGAAGTGGAGAGCTTGCAATGTCCTTCTCCATGCACCACCTTTGAAAGAGACTTGAGATCTAGGAAAAGATCAAGAATGCTTGGGCCCACCTTCACACCCCTTTGAATAGCTACATGAAAAAGAAAAAGGACCATGAGAAGAGACAATGAAGATGAAAAAGGACAAGAAAGAGAAAGGAAGTGGTCCATACCTTTACCACCCACCAAAGAAGGACCACCTTGCTGTCCCAAGACCTCTCTAAGGCCCACCACTTGAGAAGAGCAAAGGACCACCAAAGAAGAGAAAGGAAACTTGAAGAAAGAAAGAGTATGAGAGAGAGAAGAGAGAGATTGCACGTTGAGGGGGGGAAGGTGCCCCATGTTATATAGAAAAGGGGAGGGCACCCTTTTACCCAGCCCCCTGAAAAGACCAGGAGGCAGAGACCGGGCGGGCGGCCCATGGGAGGCCGTCCTAGCCTCCACCTAAGTGAGGTGATTTCTCACCTCCTCTCCTTGGGAAGAACTCCTCCTTGGGAAGGGTGGTTGCAAGTGAATCTTGTACCTTCATGTAAGAATGAAATGATGGAAGAGAATGGTGAGAAAAAGGAAGAAATCTCACCAAAATCTCATCTCATGAGAAATGGGTGAGAAATTGGGTTGATGATGTGGAAAAGTTCCATGAAATTTTCAAAGAAAAGAAAGAAAAGATTGACTTGGTCAAACAATGATCTCAACCATCCAAAGGTATGACCTGATGATCCGAATCATCCCAAAGAGAATTCCCGCAGTCTCCAACCTGGATTGTTGCTCTTATGTAAAGTTTTGGGTCCGAAGACCTTAAACTACGTCGGGATTAATATCCCGAGAGATTTTCAATAAAAACCAGCATCGATCCCAGCCTTTCAGGCCAAGATCTGATGATCTGGATCATTTCGAAAAACAAAAAATGTGTTTGCCCCCTCTTGTACAAAGTTTTGGGTCCGAAGACCTTAAACTACGTCGGGATCAACGTCCCGAGAGATTTTTAATAAAAACCAACATCGATCCCAGCCTTTCTGGCCAAGATCTGATGATTTGGATCATTTCGAAAAAATAAAAAATGTGTTTGCCCCCCCTTTTACTAAGTCTGGGTCCGAAGACCTTAAACTACGTCGGGATCAACATCCCGAGAGATTTTCAATAAAAGCCGGCGTCGGTCTTGTTTGCTCACATCAAGATCAATGACTCCGGACATTTTCAAAAATCATAAAAATATATTACCAGCCCCGCTTTTAAAGTTTTGGTCCGAAGACCTTAAACTACGTCGGGATCGACATCCCGAGAGATTTTCAATAAAAACCGGCATCAGTCTGGATTGTCCATCCGCTGACACCGGACATTTTTCCAAAAATAAAAAAAACATGTTTGCCCCTCTTTTGTACAGTTTCATGGTCCGAAGACCTTAAACTACACTGGGATTAATTTCTCGGGGGACCTTTCTCGCTTTCAACCAAAAACCGGCATCGGCCTCGACCGTTGGGATCATGGTTCGATAACCCGGATCATTTCAAAAATACCAAAAATATTTTAAAGCTTTCCATAAAAACCAGTATCAATCTTGATCACCCGAGTTGAAATCTGGAACCTTTTCAAAACAAAAAAAATAATATAGATACAATATAAAACAAAAAAATTTTCACCACTAGTTTCAAACGCACCAATTTATCCCCAGTGGTCCGAAGACCTAAAACTACACTGGGATTAACTTCTCGGGGGCTTTCTTTCCTAACCTGTTCCAGAAATGGCTAACACTTGATCGTACGGGTGTCTGGAATCTCTTAAACAGGTAAGGGCTGTGGCGGGCAGAACTCCGCAATCCTGTTCGTGTTGAACGCACCGTGATAGACAACCTTGATTTGGGAGTCGCTGTTGAAGCTGACGGATGTTCCCTGTTCCTAGAACTCATGAAGGGGATTAAGGCTGTTGGGAGGTGGATCTCACCCTCACGGAATTGTGAGCAACGTAAGACCCCAAACTGGAGTGACTAAGGGAAATGTGAGGATGTGGCTCATTTTGTGGCCGAAGGAGTCCGTCGGACGATACGTGGTCTATGTGCATTGCACATGAGGAACAGGCAACTTTGTGGGTGTGTTGACTGAAAACCCTCAAAATCCCCTTATCCGAAGATGTAAAACTACGGCACTTAACTGTGTGAGACCCGTCTTGCTCGCTGACGTAAAATGGATCGGGTGCCTTACCAGCAGTAGAAGCTGGAAGTGGATGGAAATTCCACATCTTTTCCCTGCATTTCAGAAAAATCACAAAATACAAAAACATTGCAAAATCACCTCTTCAAAAATCACAAAAATATTTCCCTTGCTTTCAATCAGAATATTGCCAAAATCACAAAAAATATTTCCATCGCTTTCAAATCAAAATATTTTCAAAAACCACAAATATATTTCCCTTGCTTTCAATCAAAATATTGTCAAAAATCACAAAAATATTTCTCTTGCTTTCAAAGAAAATATCCTCAAAAATACAAAAATATTTACTGTGTTTTCAATAAACTAATCTCTACCCTCTCAGGTAAAGATTCGGACCACATATTTACAAAAATCACAAAAATTAGCATCCCCAGCACTACAATTCAGGAGTCTTGAACTCCGCTCACTTCACAGTATGGGATGACGGATCCAATCGCCCGCAAATTGGAATCTTGACCAAAACGGGCAACCAAACACCATCTCAATCACATGTATGCCCAGAAGAACATCTTGAAGTCGAATGATATCCTCGTACATTCTCATTAGCAAAGAAACAGCATCTTGGGACGATGGACCTGATCGACCACGGGTCGGGATCTTGACCAACCCGCTGTCCAAACCTCCGTATCAAAAAGAAAAATCCCCAAGGGACTACAACCTTGCAAGCAATAAGCTCAAAATTCTCTGCACCCACAGCAAAAGCAAAATCATCAAACGAAAAGAGAATGAACCAAGCCATGCATTCATCATGCATCTCCATGCATCAGCATCCATCGCATCAATCATCATGTTTACCTGCTTTCAAAATAAAAGTCGGTTAGCTAAAGACCCCACAGGCATCCCTAGTGGAGGCACGTGCAAACCAGATTTCCATTTCAAAAAGACAAAAAAAAATATTTCCATTTGCAAATAAAAACCCCACGGAGTATCACTCCCCAGAGTGGGTATCTTTTCAAAAATCCAAAAATATTTTTCCAGTATTGCGTTCTGCCTCCAACACGCTGGGAGATCTTCCATATCTCTGGGTAGGAGCCGACGCAAAAATCAAATAAGATCTGATGTCTCGCGGTTTCTCCGGAGATCATCGGATCCAATGCACTCAAAGTACGGTCGAACTGAACTCCAGTGTCAGTGCGGTCGTACCACATGCCAAGATACAAAAAAGATGAAAGCCAAAAGGCTCGGTCACAGAAACCATTTGAACAGGTGGAAACGATGAATTGTAACCCAAGTATCAAAATCAGCAGATTGGGTGGAAAGAGTTCACCCGCACATACCTAGGCGTGGATGCCTGAAGTACCTTGACTGAGTCCAAGTCGGCATAGTAGAATCCCGTAAGACTATCGGACGCAGGGCGTCTAACCACTTTGACAGTCAAGCGAAACAAGTACTCCTGGAGTGATCTGGGAAAACATCAAACATACAATCAATCACAGGGTCAGTATCCTCGTAAGACTGTCGACGCAGAGGCTCTGCTGTACCTTTCCGGTGTTAGTACCGATCAGGAATGGAAGGGTTGCGATTGGGTACCCAGGTTGCAGCAAACTGCAGGGACAATCGCAACGTTTTCTCCAAACTCTCGCGGTATGTGCGAGTTATCAATTTCCACACAATCAACTGACTCAGATACAAAGGACAACAAAGATTCCAGACCACAATCAAGGAAAGAATGAATTGCAAACTAAGCATCGAAACCAGCGGATCGGGTGGAAAAAGCCCACCCGCACATACCTAGGCGTGGATGCCTGAAGTACCTTGACTGAGTCCAAGTCGGCGTAGTAGAATCCCGTAAGACTATCTGACGCAGGGCGTCTAACCACTTTGACAGTCAAGCGAAACAAGTACTCCTGGAGTGATCTGGGAAAACATCAAACATCATACAATCAGTCTCAGGGTCAGCATCCTCGTAAGACTGTCGACGCAGAGGCTCTGCTGTACCTTTCCGATGTTAGTACCGGTCGGGAATGGAAGGGTTGCGATTGGGTACCCAGGTTGCAGCAAACTGCAGGGACAATCGCAACGTTTTCTCCAAACTCTCGCGGTATGTGCGAGTGATCGATTTCCAGACGATCAACTGGCACAGATGCAAAAGCAAGCAAAGATTTCAGACCATGACCTATGAATGACCGGGTCAGAAGTGGGGTGTCCACTCGCTTTGGCATTCGGTTGCATGCAACCTCTGCCAAAGAGGGGCATCTGTAGACACCCCACCTTCGGCTACACTGTTGGTAGAGATAGCTGGTTGAACGGAGGACCATACCCCCAAATCCCAAGTCCAAACTCAGCCAAACTCACCCTTGTAAGCCCCATTCCATAGCCCAGTTCAAGCCTGAACCCAGTCAACCCAGTCCTAAACACCACCCTGAAAAACCCCCCATAAAAAAGTCTAGTAAAAAAGACCCAAAAAAAGTCAAACTCACTGAGTCAACTCGCTGAGTTAACCCGCTGAGTCAACCCGTCGAGTCAAAACACCGAGTCAACCCGTCGAGTCAAACCACCGAGTTGACCCGCTGAGTCAACTCACTGAGTCAACCAGCGAGTCCAACAGCAGCCCCGAGGGAACGGCCGTACTCGCTGGAAACCGAGGAGCGGCCGTACGGGCGGCCCATGGCAGGCAGCCCGGACAAAATTACGAGAGCTGCCACTCTCTACTGCTATAAATACCCCCCTCCCCTTCTCATTTCAACAATCCATTCGAATCCATTCGAATCCCTTCGAGCCAGAGAGAGCCCGACCGTCTGAGTCCCCCTTTTCCACCCTTTGCCCATCTTTCCACCAAGGAGAGCCCGAGTGAGGAGAGTCTAGCCCTGGTCCAGCCCAGCCTAACCACTGGTCCAAGCCTCCCAAGCCACCCAAGTCTTGATCCAGCCACTCGAAGCCAACCCTTGCGACACCTCCGTCCACCCAGCTACTCTTTTCCAGCATCATCTCATTTGCATCTAGCATAAGTGCAACATTTACTTTTCTTCCAACCCCCCTGCTTCACTACAAGCACCTTGATTACTCAAACACACATGCATATGTCTTTATATTAAGCACCTGTCAGTTCGAGCGTATGCTCTGGGCTTGCCCGTTGTTGGAACCTGCCCATCAGAAACTCTTACTGTTCAGACCTGCATTCATGCTTCACTAAAAGCACCTTGATTACTCAAGCACACTGCATACGTCTTACATTAAGCACCTGTCAGTTCGAGCGTACGCTCTGGGCTTGCCCGTTGTTGGAACCTGCCCATCAGAAACTCTTACTGTTCAGACCTGCATTCATGCATCATGTCATTCATGAGAATATACGAGGATTAAATTAGACTTTCAAGTATTCGATCGATTCTGTGAAGTAGAGACCGTACTTCAGTACGGGCAGTGTGTGGGGTGCTTAACCTCTTCCCACCCTGTAACCGTGATCCCTTACCTTGAATCTCTGGCCGCAGATCAACAGGAGTCATTTTAGAGGAAGGAATCTTCGGATTCTCTTCTCTAACGTTTCTACAGGGTCTAGCCGACTGTAGATTCGAAGTAACTGGCTAGTGGCGACTCTAAACTCACTTAAACATATCCAGCTTAACACGACAACCAAACAAAGCCCTCGAAAACGAGGCAAGCCAGTGGCACAAACGGCGATTTCGCACTCACGCACCTCTTCTTCTTCTTCTTCCGAAAGGAAAGGGAGAACGACGTCGTGTGGGGGCGCGGAAAAATCGGCGAGGGTCCACACAATCTTTCAAAATGAGGCCTCCACCGGCTAGTATCAACTACCGATTTCTCAATATTCAATGCTTGCACAATTTCACTAATAATTGGGTCTTTGGAATCCTCGAAATGTGTCAAGCATGTCTCCAAGATTTCTAGTGATTCAAGTTGGAGGAGCTCTTCTTCTTCGAAAGATTTGAGCATGTTTACCTCGAAGACATCCTTAATCACTCCTCTCAGTATACAAATAGATCTATCAGCAAGTTTGAGTGTAGCTTTGTAGGGTTTCAATTCACCTAACCCAAGTTGTTCATAGACCGAGTATGGGATGAGGTTAACACTTGCCCCTAAATCGAGTAAAGCTTGTTTGATCCGGTAGTTACCTATAATACATGAGATGGTAGGACTACCCGGATCCTTGTATTTTTGGGGCACCTCTTGTTTGATAATAGCCCCCAAATTCTCAGTCAAAAGTACTTTGTTGTGAACATTGTGTTTCCTTTTGACTGTACACAATTCCTTTAGAAATTTGGCATAGGATGGTATTTGTTTTATAGCATCCAACAACAGAATGTTGATCTTCACTTGCTTAAAAACCTCTAAAATTTTCAGGTTTTTGTCTAAAGGTTTGGGTGAAATCAACCTTTGGGGAAACGGGGCAACCGGCTTGTATTGCCTTACTGGTTCTTTCTCATGTGGAGTGTTGTTCGGGCTATCATCTTCTTTGGAAATTTTCGGATCATTAGGCTTTGGGGCCTTTACTAGATTAGATTTATTGATTATTTTTTTCCCTTCTCAAAGTGGTGATAGCTTGAACATGCTCCGTATGTTGGGAGGATGAACTTGCATCTTGTATCCTCAATTGGGTCCTTAGGTTAGGAAGAGGTTGGGCAGGAAGTGTGCCTTTCTCCCTAATACTAAGATGAGATTCAACTCTAGCCATTGAGGTTTTCAAGTCATTAATGGCTTGAGATGAATTTTGATTGAATTTCAGTTGCTCTTGCATGAACCCATCAATTTTCAGAGAATTAGTCTTGTTATATTCAACTTGAACCGATACGAATGCACCCAACATCTCCTCTAGTGTAGCATTTGGTGTAATTACTAGGGATGGATCTAGTAAAGGTTGAGCTTAGGGGTATTGTTTGCATTCACAGTGGGTCCATTCCTCCAACTAAAGTTGGGACGCTTCTTCCAACTATAATTATATGTGTTTCAGTTTGGAGCATTAAATGGCATTTGATAACTGTTTATGGCATTTGATTGTTCTTGTAAGATATCTTGGAATGCAGAAATAGTGGTACAATCCTATGATGCATGTTAATTTCTGGCACAAATTCCATAAACAGTTTCAACGTCTTTTAAGTTGATCGTCTCTCCTTTCTTCAATTCCATGGCCTCGACTTTTCTTTTGAGGCTAGCCACACGTGCACTTATGTTATCTTCTTCTGAGAGGACATAAATTCCTCCTTTTTCCTTTTGTTGACTTGTCTTGGAATTTGTTGGTCTAGATGTATCCCAAGACTGTGCATTCTCAGCCAATTCATCAAAATAGTCTCATACTTCTTTGGCTTCCTTATTCATGAATTCTCCATTGCACATCATCTCTACGAATTGGCGCATGAGTGAAGTCGGTCCTTCATAGAAAAAGCTTATTACCCGCCAAATTTCGTAGCCATGATGTGGGCATGCATTTAACAAGTCCTTAAACCTCTCCCAACATTGGAAGAAGGTCTCATCCTCTTTTTTAGCAAAATTCATGATAAGGCGCCTCAACATGATTGTTTTGTGTGTAGGGAAGAACTTCTTAATGAACTACCTAGTCATCTCAGTCCATGTGCCAATTGATCTTAGCCTTAATGCATGAACCCAAGCCTTAGCTTTCTCTTTAAGGGAAAAAGGAAATAATTTAAGTCTCACCACATCATTGATTACATTTGCAAAGTGCATTGTGGCTATCACCTCATTAAATTTCTTAAGATGTTGATAGGCACTTTCACTGTTTAGTCCATGAAATTTTGGAATGAGTTGGATTACTCCCGGTTTCAAATCTATGTTACCTGCATTCAATGAAAAAACTATGCATGAGGGAGTGCTCGCTCTTACAGGTTGCAAGTAATTACATAATGTTCTAGGTCGGTGAGCATTCTCAACCACATTCTATCCCGTTTCGGTTTGGTTTTGGCCCAGATTTTGATTGGCCATAGGGTTGGGTTGATTTCCAACCTACTTTCAGACAAAATTAAAGAATCTAAACGTTTCTTAGCACGTGGCTCCCTATCAATCCCTTCAATAATTCTCCCTCCACTAATGAGTCGGTTATTAGAATCCCGAACCCAATGTGGCATGCAAATCTTAGGAAAATAAAAGGAAAAAGGGTTATAAAAACCTGATTTGAAGTGACTACTTCAACTCCTAGAATTCCTGAAAAAATAAAACAAAGCAAACAAACTAAGTTAGTAAAGGAGTCCTAAAAATCTCAAATAGCGACTACTTTCAGAAATTTTGTGAAAAACCAGTCAAAGTTCCCGGCAACGGCGCTAAAAACTTGTTCGCTTCCCCAAGTGTAGGGTTGCGATGTAGTAATAATCTCGGTAAGACCGAGGTCGATACACAGGGACTTGTGTAGGAATTCAAAAAACACTTCCAATGGTTTCTAATTAAGAACTAACTAAACAGGATTTTGGAATTGGGTGTAGATAGATATTTTGAACTAATTGAATGTAATCAATAATAAAAAACACTAGGGGTTCAAGGGTCCACTTGTAGCAATCCTTGATGCTTAATCCGCTATGGTTTCTCACTTTCTCAACTAGAATCAAAATTAAATCATATCTAGCCGGATAATTGATAAGTACCTAATATTGTATAATTAACCCTGGTTGTTAAGGGCATTATCATTGTTTTTCCGGTTAATTATTTCTCATTAGGTAAATTTTCTGTCTTCAGGTGATCAGGAGAGGTTGGACAAAATCCGAGTCAATTAGGGCGATTAAAGGCCCTAAAGTGATCAAGATAAAATATGTGGTGATCATGAAGAAAATCAGGCCGTAAAGATCAAATGATGGATCATATTCTATGGTGGACCTTACCACAACCACTCATTGGAAGTCCGGGATGTGCATGTTTGATGGTAGTGATTTGGAGATCACACGAGTTTGTCAAGATTGGATGTCTATAGTTGGGACCAACCGTGCATCAAGCAACAAGTGGGGACATCTTCAATCCTTCGCACATGGCAAACATATCAACTATCCATCTATGGTGGACCCCACAGCAAGCAAGATGAATTTCATCATCCACCAAGACATCCACCGCATCAATGGCCAGGATCATCACATGGTAGGCAATCTCAGCAACCCAGGATCAACATGATCGCATCCACCATTCGAAGATTCCACCTTCATCCAAACCGTCTAGTGGGCCCCACCAACGTGTTGATTCAACTGTCTATCCAGTGGACGTCCAAGCTGTAAAGTGGGCCACACACCGTATCTTCTTTCCAGCCGTCCATTCATCCAGTTGCTGGAAGAACCGTCCAACCAATCCAACGGCTAGCCCACACGTGCAGCACATCAGCCAACCGTCCATCAGCTCCACCTGCTGGACAACTCCATGACCATCCATCATCAGCACACATGTGCTGCATCTGAACCGCCACTGCAGCAAGATCAACAGTCGCATCAAGCTACTGAGTTTTCTTCATTTCACCATCCAGCTGCAGCCGTCCAAGGTGGACACCACTATGTGCAGCGTGCAGCAAGGATGGACGTCCACCAGCCTCACAAGTGCCAGATCAACAAGGTGGGCCACACAGCAGTCCAGCTGTAGCTGCAGCTGCATCAACGTGTAATCCAATCTCCACCGTCCAGCAGGATTGGACGTCCATCAGCGTCCATCCTTCCAGCTGCACGCATGTCAAGGCAACCTTCATCACCGTCCATCTGTCCTGTTCAGTGGACCCCATCATCACCATCCAGCAGCAATGGACGATGGTGATCACCCTCAACAATCCATCTCCAGCCATCATCACCTTCCATCACGTCCATCTGCATCAACGCTAGAGATCTCCAGCACCGTCCATGAGCAAGCCAGCCATGGAACTTCATCCACACTTGCAAGATGAAGGAGTTCTCAGCCGTCCACATGCATCACACGTGCAGCCAACCTCAGCCGTCCATCTAGTAGAAGCTGCAACACGTGCTGCACAAGGAAGGCAGATCCACCTTCATCTTCAGACGGCCAACAGTCCAGTCCTCCTGACAATCCATGATCAGCAAGCTCCTTCTCCAGCGTCCAACCCATCTGCAGTCCAGCAGCTGTCCAGCAGCTTTAACGTCCAGCAGTGGACGTCAGTCACAGCGCTGTGGCCCCCACTCCCATCATCAGCAGCTTGAAGGAGAGCATCTCCCATTTCCAGCGTGTCCCACCGGCTCCATCTCAGCCGTCCATCTTCAAGTTACCAAAACAGTGGACGCCCTTGTACAAATCAGCATGATGAAGAATCCCATCTCAGCTCCACCGTCCAAATGCTGGACATCCGCCAAGTCTCCATCATCTCCACAATGGCTACAAGAGAGAAGCTCTCTCTCTCTCTCTCTCTCTCTCTCTCTCTCTCTCTCTCTCTCTCTCTCTCTCCTTTCCCCACACATGTGTAAGGCTATCATGCCACCTCATCATCCAAGCCTCACTCCATTCCCAAACCTCCAAAAAAATCTGCTTTGGGTTTGGAGTGCCACCTAGGCTTGTAGTACTTTTCTTACCACATGTCCATCCAAGCATAACTCCAAGCCCGAACCTAAAAGAAAAGTTTGCTTTGGCCACTCCAAGCCTAACTCCAAGCCCGAACCTAAATAAAAATCTGCTTTGAGTTTGGAGTGCCACCTAGGATTGGGAGGAGGCTTGGGAGCCTCTCAAAAGTCTATAAAAGGAGGCCTCTCCTCCTCATTTGAATCATCTCATCTCATCTCATCTCATCCCATCCCATCTCATCCACTCCTCAAATCCCATTCTCTACAACTCCTCTCTTCTCTTCTTTAGTTTTCTTTCTTTCTTTTGTAGTGTAGAGTAGTGTAGAATTTTCTTTCTTAGTGAGTTTTAGTCTTCCATTGTAGCATGGTTGGCTAAACCTCTAGCTAAGGCTAGGGGTGAGCCTTTGAAGAAATTTGCAAGCTTTGTTCTTTTGGTTCAATAATGTGGTGTAAATGTTGGAGTTCTCTTTGGTTGATTGGTTTGGTTATCTGCCTCGGCAGACGCTATTGTTGTGCAAGCCCCTTGATCCATCGTCGACTCCGGGCACGTTGGATGCTTGGGATCCCTTGCACACCAATTAGCTAGTTCATGATCGATAAAGTCCCTTGATCCATCGTCGACTCCGGACACTTTGGATGCTTCGGATTCCCTACGGTCATCGAGCTAGTGCAGGTAAAGTCATCGATCTGTAAAATCCCTTGATCCATTGTAGACTCCGAGCACATTGGATGCTTTGGATTCCCTGCGATCGATAGACGAGATCTTAACGGTTGGATCGGTCAATCAAAGCCTCCTATCTTGTAAGTATGCATTTGATCATATGAATTGTGATCTTATCGGTTGACTTGTTGGCAAAGTTGTTGATCTGTACAATTCCTTGATCCATTGTCGACTCCGGGCACAGTGGATGCTTGGAATTCCCTGCGATTGTTCGCACGCCTCAAGTGTAAGGCTGCGATGTAGTAATAAAACTCGGTAAGACCGAGGTCGATCCACAGGGAAATAGAAACAACTTCCAAAGCACTCCAGCAACTCAGTTTTTGGAAGAAAATCAAATTCAATTGAGTGTTTAACTAAAACAGCAACTTAATGAAAAATCAGGGATATAAAGTACTAAGGCATTTAAGGATCCACTTGTAGCAATCCTATGTCAATTCAGTCAATCCAAGTAGAGAACACAACTAGATTTGAAGTCCTATCTCTCATCTTGTTGGGAAATAAAGCATTCACACACATTCAATCCAAATCAAGTTGAACTTCCAAGTTCTAGCCCCATACAATCAATGTAGAATTCAAATTCATAGCCTGCGGAGTAACAGCCATGCCTATGGACTATGGCCTGCTCAAGGATTACTATAATTCGAATCTAAACAACCAACCTGTGATAATCTCAGAGAATTGCAAGGAATTCATGTCCTGGGCACATGAACTCTCATAAAACATCTCAAACTACCACTTAAAGAACTAGAACATGAGAAAAATTCAAACTTGAATTTAAATTACTTGAATTAAACTGAATCCAACATCGAATTGGCTACAAGCTTCACCTCTCAGCCTTAGCTGAGAGGTTCTAGCCGAGCATATTCATGCTACAACTAAAATCTCTAAATAAAAGCATAAAACTAGCAAAACCGAAATAGAAGAGTTGCAGACGCTCCACGACAGCTTTCCCTCCTTAGAACCACGTTCCTTAGCTTCCCTGATACCCTAGGAAGAGCCTCTAGGTGTCCTTTTATAGTAAGAAACCTCCCTTGCGTCAGAATCTGCGAAAGGTTACGCAGTGCGCAGCAGTTTTCGGAGTCCAGATTTAGAAAGGACTCTGTTTATGCAACGCCGACCGATCATGACCGGTCGGATTGGGCTTTTACACATTCCAGGGAGCACAGCCGACCAGTCAAGACCTGTCAGGACAGACCTCCTAGCCATCCAGCAAGTGTAGCCGACCGGTCATGACCGATCAAACCAAATTTCTAACCATCCAGTGTGCATGGCCGACCGGTCTCAATGTGAACAGCCTTCATGGCCGACCGGTCAAGACCTGTCGGCCTTCTTCAACTTGATTCTTCTTCTCTTCTTTTTCTCCTTTTCCTTCTTCTCTCTCTTCTCCTTGCTTTCTTCTTTCTTTGGTCTTCTTTCATCCTTCATCCAAAAGCTATAAAAGAGTTCTTTTGGTCCCCAATTGGATGAAGTCCGCTCTCATTCCTATAATCACAAAACATGTGTTAGGTGGGCCTTTAAATCATGAAAATCATGCAAACCATGTCATGTAATAGGCAATGTAATGTATAAATTGGAGGTTCAACAGCGATCAACTAACGAGTGCTTCATGGTCAAATCAATCGGTTCAGATCACCATCTTTTATGAAATATGCAGTGGTTTAACTGTTTCATCTTCCGATTGGAATGAATCTTTATTCGATTCCAGTCGAGTTATAGTTGGACCAATGAATCAAATCTTATGAATGAATCAAAGGTGGATCCCCGATGCCTTAGCCCCATTTCTATTTTTGTCTTTCACCACACACAACTTGCTCCACTCTAGTGGATAAACCAGATTTCATCTCACTCACCTAAACTAATTCCTCTAAGTGTTCTTAACCCCAATCCCTGTGGATCGACCTCGGTCTTACCGAGTATTTTACTACTTCGTTACCTGCACTTGGGTGTGCAATCTTCGGGTTGTAGCAATAATAGAGCAGTTAAAACAAACAATCTGCCATATGTGTGATTCATGTGCATGATTCCCGCAATTCAAGTTAGGACTTGAGCACACTCAATTGCATAAGTCAATCCTAGTTCCAATAAATTAATATCACAATCATAATCATCATTAAACTCTGTCACAAAGCATAACTAGATCATGATTTGAACTTGATTCAAATCACATACACAATCACACATTAGTAGAAATTCCAGAAAAGTAGAACTTTTGGTATGAAGTTCCCACATGAAGATCAAAGCTCTAGAGCATATTGTTGAGCTCTTAATTGTGCATATTTTAACCCCAATTCATCACTCATTATGCATGGTTTTCATAATTTAAAGACTAATCAAATACATGTTTTGTGGTTGTAGGAATGAGAGTTACTTTGCCCAATTGATGACCAAAAGAGCTGATTTAGAACCTTGGATGAAGATCCTAGAAGGGCTCAAGCGAGGTTGGAGGCTGTGGAAGTGAAGATTGGAGTTTCACAACTCCTTTTGGTTTGCTTTGCTGTTTTCATGCTTTTTGTAGTTGTTTCATGTTTCCTTGGATCATGAGCAGCTAAACCTCTTAGCTAGGGCTAAGAGGTGAAGCTTGTAGTATATCCAAGATGTTTTAATTCGTAGTTAAGTGGTTTTCAGTTTGGAATTCATGATTATGAACTAAGGTTTGAAGTTTATACAAGTTTTTAAGTAATTTCTCTTAGTCTTGTGATGACTCATGGATGTTTGGATGAATTACTTATCTTCTTAATTTTTTTGCAACGGTCTAGACCTGTATGATCCGAGGAATTGGAGTGCGCTCTAGTACCAAGCTCTTCATAAAGGGGCTTCATGCCAAAGTTCTAGTTTTGGTTGATTATCTGGAATATATATGGACTGTGCATATAATTTGAATCCAGTTCAAATCATGATCTAGCCTTGTCTTGTGAGAAGACTTGAGGATGGTTATGATTGGGAATTGGACCTATAGAAAAGGTGAATGACCTATGCAATGAGCATGCTCAGATCAGCCTAGAGTTGAGTGAACTTTATGCACAGAACTTACATGTTGCAGACTTCTGGTTTAACAGTTCTATTATCCGACTAGATAGACCTGACTGGTGATTCTAGTTGAGAGAATGGGAAACCACAGAGGATTAAACATCGAGGATTGCTACAAGTGGATCCTCGAACCCCTAGTGCCTTCTTATACTTGTTTACATTCAATTTAGCTTAAACTATTAAACACACACATTCTATTCAAATTTTGATTGTTAGCTTCAATAGAAACTTGTGGATGAGTTTGTGACATCCTACATAAGTCCCTGTGGATCGACCTCGGTATTACCGAGTTTATTACTACATCGCAACCCTACACTTGGGAAGCGAACACATATTGAATCCGATTCCTTGGAGCGTACAGGTCTAGAATCATTCAAAACAATTAAGAACTCAAGCAATTCTTCTAAACATCCATGAACCATCATAAGACTAAGAAAAACTACTTGTAACTTTATTTAAACTTCAACCATTGTTCTTTACTAATAATCCAACTTGAAACCAAAACAAACGAATTGAAACATCTTAGATTCACTACGAGCTTCAACTCTTAGCCCTAGCTAAGAGGTTTAGCCGTTCATCATCCAAGGAAACATGAAAGCTGCTAAGAAAAATATAAAACTAGAACAACAAACTAGAAGGAGTTGTAGAACTCTGGATCCGACTTCCGCCGCCTCCCACCGTGGTAATTCTCTTTTAAGATGCCTTAGGAACGAGCTAAAGGAGTCCTTTTATAGGTTTGGAGCCCTAGGTGCGAAGAAACTTCAAAAAATCCCTCTAACATAGCGTTTTGCGCTAGCAAAATTCGAAGCATGTAGAA
This sequence comes from Liriodendron chinense, assembly GCA_003013855.2. Lineage (NCBI taxonomy): Eukaryota > Viridiplantae > Streptophyta > Magnoliopsida > Magnoliales > Magnoliaceae > Liriodendron > Liriodendron chinense. The sequence continues at coordinate 2,691,016 of ML058409.1, forward strand.
GAAGCTCTGTTACACAGCCGACCGGTCGGACGACCGGTCTCAAAAGTGGAAAAGACATCCAGCCAGTTTTCTGAAAATTCAAACCCAGAATTTTAATACAACGACCAATAAGACGACCGGTCGTGGATAGCCCAGCAAGGTTTGTAGCAGGGGCCCTTCTGTTGAGTTTTTGGACCGGTCGGACGACCGGTCCTGGGATATGGACGACCGGTCTTTAATGGTTTCTTCTGCCTTCTTTCTTCTCTCCTTTTGGCGCTTGGTCTTTAGATCTTTAATACTTGTAAACAGCGTCTTTAAGCCTTTAATTGATGAATTCACTCTTTCATTCCTACAACGACAAAACCATGCATTAGTTAGGCCTCTAATCATGTATTTCAAGCATAGTTAGTGATGAAATGGGGTTAGAAGTTACATATTTAAGAGCTTAACACACCCCCAACCAGCATTTTACTAGTCCCGAGTAAAACATGTGTGAAACAAATTTCATTCTTCAAAACCCAACTCTCCTTCAGAAACCATGTTTCTATATATTCAATAATATGCATGTGTAAAGAATTCTAAAATGCCTAGTGGTAGAAGTCGAAGCCTTGAGTTTTTCAAAATATACTAAGTACTCATATGAAATTCCCGCTGATTGATTAATAAATAGAAGAATCCAAACAATTTAACCTAGTGTGCTCAGTGAATGCTCATCTCATGGATTTTCGAGGTTACCTTCTTCATGAATTAGATAAAGTATGGATTCAACGGTGTATAGATCAACAATAAGCCTATGGCAAGAATTTGCCTTACTGTCCTTCCGACGACTTTCACACTACATCCCATTTTCGGCTTTGGTTACGGGTAGACCATCCCCCGGTTGGTAATAGGTAGCCCTTTTCAGAATTTTCCACCATATTCTCCATCATTCCCATATTTTCATCATTCCTTTCCCGTTTTCTTTTTCATTAGATAGGATTTTTAGAAATCCATATCTTTCGTTATTTTCCCATGGACAAGGATGGACAAAGTACCCCGGCTTGGTTTCTCAACACCTCAAATCCAAACTTAACCAATCCACAATTCTAAATAATCTTTTCAAAGCGTGAGAATCGTGTAATGTGAGCTAGGTGTAAAAGTGTTTAGAAATTCTATCAATCATAAAAATAGAGGGATTCACATATAAAACTAGTATCTTAGAGATTGTTCAAGATATTCAACTACACTCACTTTGCCTCTCGTTTTCTTATACTCACACCATCCTAAATGCATAGAAGCAAAGTTTTTCAATGGAGTTTTGAATTTGTAGAAAAATTGAAAAATTCCTACATGATTGCTCGAAATGTTACAAAACACTAGATTCATCCTAGTGATTGCACACCCCCTAACCAAATCTTGCATTGTCCACAATGGAAAAGATATGCAATGAGAAAAATATAAGAGCAATTATAAAATAAAGGGAGTGAGGAATGAGAATACTTGAGAGAATAACAAATGGAATTCTACCTCCTAATAAACCTATGAAAAAGCAAACCAAAAGCAACAAAATCCTAATCCTAACTACTCTATACATCCATCAAACAAGGAGATCAAACATCCTGATACATAGGATCAGTCAAAGGTATGGACATACCTTCTGAAGTAAAATTCTCAAAGAACGGCTTTAATCGCTGACCATTTGCTTTAAAGATATTACCGTTCCTTAGATTCAACAACTCGACGATCCCATATGGATAAACAGTTTTTACAATGTAGGCATGCTTAATCTCTTAATTGTGCATATTCTAACCCCAATTCATCACTCATTATGCAAGGTTTCATGATTTATAGACTAATCTAATGCATGGATTTGTGATTGTAGGGATGAGAAAGAGGATTCATCAATTGGAGACTTAAAGACGCCATTTATAAGTAAAGAAGATCAAAGGGCTAAGCATCAAAAGATGAAAGAAAGAAGTCAGAGAAAAGAAGAAAGAAAGCAGAAGAATGTGTCCAAGACCGGTCGTCCGACCGATCGTCCATAGCTCAGGACCGGTCGTCCGACCGGTCAGACCACTCAACAGAAGAGGCCACTCTGTGAATATCACTGGACCATCCAAGACCGGTCATGTGACCGGTCGTCCACTGCTCAAACTGGTCGTGAGACCAGTCCTTGAATTAAAATTGTGGGTGCGAAAATTACGAAAACTCGCTGGATGTTTTTTACGATTTTGAGACCGGTCGCTCAGATCGGTCGTCTGCGTAACAGAGCTTGTCCGTGAAGCTCCGATTTTCTCTGCGCAGTGCGTATCCTTACGCAAATTCGAGATGTTTCCAACGCAGCAGAACCTCCCCACTATAAAAGGAAACCTAGGGATCGTTCCTAGGGCATCTTAGAACAGATTGAGCACGGTGGGAGACGGTGGAAGTCAATTTCGGAGTTCCACAACTCCTCCTAGTTTGCTTTCTAGTTTTTATATTTTTTTTAGTTGTTTCATGTTTCCTTGGATCATGAACGGCTAAACCTCTTAGCTAAGACTAAGAGGTGAAGCTTGTAGTGAATCTAAGATGTTTTAATTAGCTTGATTTGGTTTCAAGTTGGATTATTAGTGAAGAACAATGGTTTGAAGTTTAATTTAAGTATTAAGTAGTTTTTCTTAGTCTTATGATGACTCATGGATGTTTGGAAGAATTGCTTGAGTTCTTAATTGTTGTGAACTAGTCTAGACCTGTATGATATGAGGAATTGGAATACGCTCTAGATTTATGATCTTCATGTGGGAACTTCTTACCAAAAGTCTATTTTTCTGAAAATTCTGAAGTATGTGAGACTGTGTATGTGATTTGAAATCAAGTTCAAATCATGATCTAGTTTTGTCTCATGACAGGATTTAATGATGGTTATGATTGTGATCTTAACCTATTGGAATTGGGACTAACCTATGCAATTGAGTATGCTCGTCCTAGCTTGCATTGAGTGAATCATATACATGAATCATACATATGACGGATTGTTTGGTTTAACTGCTCTATCATCTGACTAGATAGAACTTAATTTCGATTCTAGTTGAGAAAGTGAGAAACCACAGCGAATTGAGCATCAAGGATTGCTACAAGTGGATCCTTGAACCCCTAATGCCTTTCTATTAATTGATTACCTTCAGTTTAATTCAACATTACTATTTACATCAAATCTGTTTGTTAGCTCTTTAGTAGAACTATTGGAAGTGTTTTGTGGATTCCTACATAAGTCCCTGTGGATCGACCTCGGTCTTACCGAGATTATTACTACATCGCAACCCTGCACCTGGGGAAGCGAACAAGTTTTTGGCGCCGCTGCTGGGGATTTTGACGATTTTTCACAAAATTTTTTAAAATAGTATCTATTTAGGATTTTTAAGGATTCTAGTACTAACTTAGTTTGTTTTGTTTTGATTTTTTTTCTTTTTCAGGGATTTCTAGGAAGTTGAAGAAGAAGTTAGGAATCATAAAGTCTCAAATCAGGTTCTATCTTTCTAAACTTACTCTTCTTCTTCTCCTATTCATTCCTATCATATTCATTTCTTGTAGAGTGGGTAGAGACTCCTTTTTGGATCTCTGATAGGTAGGCCTTGTGCCGCCTTGATTCCTATTGGTCGGCACTACTGCTTTGGATCACCTTGTGCTTAGAGATTTCTCTTCTCACCTCTACTCCTCTTTCTTCTTTTTATGCACTTTTTCTCAAAAGATTCAAAGAGTGGGTGGGGAGTTCTCTGAACCCCTATTGACCAGGAGAAATCGGTCTCTATCTTTGCTTCTGGCTCAGCCATTGCAAGACTCCTTGTGCTTTGGTCTTAGAGAATAGTAAAGAAAGGAAGGAAGAATTCTTCTTTCTTTCTTGTTTCATACTTTTAGGATTTGCATGCCACATTGGGCTCGGGATTCTAATAACCAACTCATTAGTGAAAGGGGAATAGTAGAAGGTATTGACAGAGAACCACGTGCTAGGAGACATCAAAATTCTCCAATTTTGTCTGAAAGTATGGCTGTAAATCAACCCAATCCTATGGCCAATCAAAATCTGGGCCAAAACCAAACCGAAACGGGAGAGAATGTGGTTGAGAATGTTCCCCGACCAAGAACATTACATGATTACTTGCAACCAGCAAGAGCAAGCACTCCCTCATGCATAGTTTTTTCACAAAATGTAGGGAACGTAGATTTAAAACCGGGAGTAATCCAACTCCTCTCGAGATTCCATGGATTAGACAGTGAAAGTGCCTATCAATACCTTAAGGAATTTGATGAGGTAATAACCACCATGCACTTTGCAAATGTAACTGATGATGTGGTGAGACTTAAATTATTTTCTTTTACCCTTAAAGATAAAGCTAAAGGTTGGCTTCATGCATTAAGGCCAAGATCAATTGGCGCATGGACTGATATGTATAGGGAGTTCATTAAAAAGTTCTTCCCTACTCACAAAACGAACATGTTGCGGCGACTTATCATGAATTTTGCCCAAAAGGAGGATGAGACCTTCTTCCAATGTTGGGAGAGGTTTAAGGACTTGTTAAATGCATGCCCACATCATGGCTATGAAATTTGGTGGGTTATAAGCTTTTTCTATGAAGGACTGACTTCACCTATGCCCCATTTCGTAGAGATGATGTGTAATGGGGAGTTCATGAATAAGGAAGCCGAGGAAGCATGGGACTATTTGGAGGAATTGGCTGAGAATGCACAGTCTTGGGATACCAAGACTAGCCAACAAAAGGAAAAGGGAGGTATTTATGTCCTATAAGAAGAGGATAGCATAAGTGCACGTGTGGCTAGCCTCACAAGAAAAGTCGAGGCCATGGAATTAAAGAAAGGAGAGATGATCAACTCTAAAGACGTTGAAACTGTTTGTGGAATTTGTGCCAGAAATCAACATATAACACAAGATTGTCCCACAATTTCAGCGGTTCAAGACATCTTACAAGAACAATCAAATGCCATAAACAGTTATCAATGGCAATTTGGTGCTCCAAACTCAAACACGTTTAATTCTAGTTGGAAGAACCACCCCAACTTCAGTTGGAGGAATGGACCCACTGCGAATGCAAACAATATCCCTCAAGCTCAACCTTTACTAGGTCCATCCCTAGTCATTACACCAAAATCTACACTAGAGGAAATGTTGGGTGCATTCATATCGGTTCAAGCTGAATATAACAAGACTAATTCTCTGAAAATAGATGGGTTCATGCAAGAGCAATTGAAATTTAATCAAAGTTCAACTCAAGCCATTGTTAGTGCACTTTTCTGTGGCATACTAGTGCACCTTGTTTGTCAATCACTTACGTCAGTGAGTCTAGTGTCGGTTGAGCCTAATGAAGACGAAGAACAAAGACTCAAGTGGACCGGCTACATCAAGGAAGAAGAAACAGGTAAAAGTGATGCCTTGGTGTGCCTTAACCTTGACCAAAACCTAACCCTTAACCTCTTAGATGACTTGCACCAACTAGGAATACCCTTAGTCATCATCATTAGTCTTAGAACTCTATGAAAAACATGATAAGTTTGACTAATTTAAGAGGTGGAAGCTGCTGTAAACAAAACAGTTCAAACAGCAGTTTTCGATTGATCTCCGATCAATCGGACATTGGCTCCGATAGGACTCCGATCCATCGGACAGAAGCTCCGATCAATTGAAAATTTTTCCAGCAACCTTGAAAATCCACTGGACATATTTCCGATCAATCGGACATAGTTCCGATCCATCGGAAGGGGTCAGTCCGATCAATCGGACCATGTTTCGATCAATCGAAATATCTTCCAGAGAACTACTGGACTGATTTTCTATCAATCGGACATGTCTCCGATCAATCGGACAGGTCTCCGATCAATCGGACCTTTTTCGATCAATCGGAGATGCGCTTATCTGCCCGTTTTTTTACCGTTGGAGCTCGAACTTTATAAATATTGAGCTCGGTTCTTGGGCATTTAGAGAGGGTTTTGAGAGCCTATTTGCCATACCTTTTGTACATCATATGGGGCCTCAAAGAGGAGGAGATTCAAGTCATATCCCTTGTGTTTAAATCACAAGCGAGGGCATTCAAATGCAAACATAGAGATGACTTGATTCCTCTCTCAATTCTAGAGGTGAGACACTATACCACAGTTATATCTCTTGTTCAATACCTCTAGAAGACCCTCGAGGTGAATCTCCTAGTTAGATCAAGCCACATATCACTGTAGGAGATTCAACCATCCTCCTATCACCTTAGGCATCTTAAAGGCATCACATGCAAGGTGTTTGATCGAGTGTAGCTGCGGCATTGGTGATGCAACGGCGACACGATCGAGGGAGCAAGGGAAGCTAATTGAAGCACGGGAGAGCGGAGATTAAGCAACCCGAACTGGCGCTGAACAAGGGGCTCAATCCGACAAGTAAGGTTGTCTTGTTAGGAGTCCATCCACTAAATTCCCTGTGGGGGTTGAGTGTAGAGTTTGTTTGACAAACTCGACCTAGGGTCGTTAGTCGATCATTGGCCTATTAGTTGGGCCTAAAATTCAGGGACGTCAGCTGTTCCTTGGCTCGTTAATCGGCCTAAACAAAGTCTCCAAGGGGGAGCCACCAACACGGGTGCAAACGTGTAGATTGGGAGGAACCTATAAACTCCCCGGTTGGGTGGATCCGATTTAAAACACCTTGGTTGGGAGGAAACAGATTTAAACTCCCCAGTGAATGCCGGTGTGCTCAAAGGGGTTGAGTACTTGAACCGGGAGTGGAGTAGACACATAGTCGAACCACTATACATCCTTGTGTTTGTGATTGTTCTTGAGCATATTTCTCTTTATGCATTGCATTTAACTTCTTAATTATGAATGCTCAGTTAGGAATGTATGCTAGGCACTTGATAGGCACATACACACACACACATGATGTACTTTCACTCCTCATGTAGACTTGAGCTTTTGTTGATCCATCCTCTATAGTCTACATGTGTTGAATAGACTAGGTTGTTATTGCATATATCTTTACTAGTCTCTTGATTGGACCCACTTAGGCTTGGAAGCCGAAGTGTTAATCGCTTACGTAGTTTAAACTGTTGAATTGTTTAAGTAGGCGAAAAGATTTTTAAAAAGTCCTAATCACCGCCCTCCTATAGGTTTAGCCATAATTCTAGTTGCTCTTTAAGCTTCCTCACATGTATGCATAGGGTGTCATGTTAGACTACCCGACGCAATTTCAGCCATCAATGACTTGAAAACTTCAATGGCTAGAGTTGAATCTCACCTCAGTGTTAGGGAGAAAGGCACACTTCCTGCCCAACCTCTTCCTAACCTAAGAACCCAATTTGAGATACAAGACGCAAGCTCATCCTCCCAACATACGGAGCATGTTCAAGCTATCACCACTTTGAGAAGTGGAAAAATAATTGATAAATCTAATCTGGTGAAGGCCCCAAAGCCTAAGCACCCAAAAAATTTCCAAGAGGATGATAGCTCAAACAATACTCCACAAGAGAAAGAACCGGAAAGGCAATACAAGCCAGTTGCCCCGTTTCCCCAAAGGTTGATTTCACCCAAACCTTTAGACAAAAACCTGGAAATTTTAGAGGTTTTCAAGCAGGTGAAGATCAACATCCCGTTGTTGGATGCCATAAAACAAATACCATGCTATGCCAAATTTCGAAAGGAATTGTGCACGGTCAAAAGGAAACACAATTTTCACAACAAAGTACTCTTGACTGAGAATTTGAGTGCTATTATCAAACAAGAGGTCCCCAAAAATACAAGGATCCGAGTAGTCCAACCATATCATGCATCATAGGAGACTACCGGATTAAACAAGCCGTACTCAATTTGGGGGCAAGTGTGAACCTCATTCCGTACTCGGTTTATGAACAACTTGGGTTAGGTGAATTGAAACCCACCAAAACCACACTCCAACTTGCTGATGGATCCATTCGTATACCAAGAGGAATGATTGAGGATGTTTTAGTCCAAGTTGATAAATTCTACTACCCAGTAGACTTTATTGTCTTGGATACACATCCCGTGATAGGTACCGGTGCTCAAATTCCCGTCACACTTGGATGCCCTTTTCTAGCTACTTCCAATGCGATTATCAATTATAGAAACGGGCTTGTACAAATGTCCTTTGGAAATATGACACTTAAGCTGAATATATTTGATTTATGCAAACAACCACGGGAAGTTGATGAGGAGATCCACAAGATAAACTTGATTGAATCATTCGTGGAGGAGACATTCCCCTCAACATTTTATTCCGACTCTTTGGAGGCATGTGTGGCCCACTCTCATGAGATAAATGATAACACAATACAAGAGATGGTTGCCATGTTAAATGTGATGCCGGTACTTGATAACAAAAGATGGAGGGCCCTATTTGAGCCTTTACCTGTAAACGAGAACAAACCCCTCCCATCCAATATCAAGGCACCAACACTCGACCTAAAACCATTACCAAGTGAGTTGAAATATGTCTATTTAGGTCGAGATGAGACATCCGGTGGTGATTTCTTTCCACTTGGATGAGGAACAAGAGAGTAGGCTAATAGCCACTCTGATAGCATAAGAGTGCCATTGGATGGTTAATTGCGGATCTCAAAGGCATAGACCCACTGATTTGTACTCATCGCATACACCTTGAGGAGAATGCGAAGACATCTAGGCAACCACAAAGACGACTCAATCCAAACATGAAGGATGTGGTTAAGGCCGAAGTGGTGAAACTATTGGATATGGGTATTATTTACCCAATATCCGATAGTTAATGGGTGAGCCCAACTCAAGTGGTGCCTAAGAAATCCGGAATAACCATCGTAGTCAATGCCAATAATAAACTCATACCAATTAGAGTCATTACCGGTTGGAGAATGTGCATTGACTACAGGAAGCTAAACACTGTCACGAGAAAAGAACACTTCCCCCTACCGTTTGTTGATTAAATTTTAGAATGGTTGGCGGGTCATTTCCATTTTTGCTTCCTTGATGGCTATTCAGGATACAATCAAATAGAGATCGCCCTTGAAGACCAAGAAAAGACTACATTCACATGTGCATTCGGCACTTTCGCCTATTGACGGATGCCGTTTGGACTATGCAATGCCCCTGCCACCTTTCAGCATTGAATGATGAGTATCTTTTCTGATATGGTGGGGACAATTCTCAAAGTCTTCATGGATGATTTCTTAGTATTTGGTTGTAGCTTTGATGAGTGCCTTGTGCACTTGAAGTCTATGTTGAAAAGGTGTGAAGAGAAGAACCTTGTGTTGAATTGGGAGAAATGTCACTTCATGGTTCACAAGGGAATTGTACTTGGTCACATCGTTTCACAAAACGAAATCGAAGTGGACAAAGCGAAAATCGATCTTATCTCTAACCTTCCATCGCCCAAGAGCATACGAGATGTGCGGTCCTTTTTGGGACACGCCGGATTTTATAGAAGGTTCATAAAGGACTTCAGTTCACTCTCTCGTCCTTTATATAACCTACTTCAAAAGGAGAATGCATTCGAGTGAAATGAAGATTGTCAAAATGCCTTTACCACACTTAAAGGTATGTTGACATGTGCTCCCATAATACAACTACCTGATTGGAGCCTTCCTTTTAAAATTATGTGCGATGCAAGCGACTATGCTATTGGGGCCGTGCTGGGCCAAAGAAAAGAGAAGAAGCCATGTGTTATCTACTATGCAAGTAGAACCTTAAACTCAGCCTAAGCAAACTACACTACTACAGAAAAAGAACTTTTAGCCGTAGTTTTTGCCTTGGACAAGTTTAGGTCCTACTTGATTGGATCCAAGATCATCATATTCACTGACCATGCAGCGCTTAAGTACCTTCAATCCAGGAAGGATGCTAAACCACGGTTGTTAAGATGGATCCTTCTACTCCAGGAATTTGACATAGAGATACGTGATAAGAAAGGAGTAGAAAATGTAGTGGCTGACCATCTCTCTCGACTTGTTCTCACCGATTCCCCTGAAACGACCGCGATCAATGACATATTCCCTAATGAACAACTTTTTAAAGTCTCCCAATTGCCATGGTATGTGGACATTGCTAACTATCTTACTACAGGTACGATTCCTACACATTGTAAAAAGCAAGATAAAGATAAGTTCTTCAATGAGGTGCGAAAATTTCTATGGGATGACCCATACTTATTTAAGTATTGTCCCGATCAAATCATAAGGAGATGTGTGCCAGATGATGAACAACAAAGTATCATCTCCTTTTGTCATTCTCAGGCATGTGGTGGCCACTTTTCGGTTAAGAAGACAACGGCCAAAATTTGCAATGTGGGTTTTATTGGCCCACTATGTTCAAGAACACACATGAGTTTTGCAAAACATGTGAGCCTTGTCAAAAATTGGGAGGAATCTCCCGTAGAAATATGATGCCACTCAATCCCATCTTAATAATCGAAATTTTTTTATTGTTGGGGCATCGATTTCATGGGTCCATTCCCATCTTCTTTTAGAAACGTATATATCTTGCTTGCAGTTGACTATGTGTCCAAATGGGTCGAGGCGATCCCACGCCGGAATAATGACCATAAAATAGTCATTCGTTTCTTAAAAGAGAATATTCTTTCCCGGTTTGGAACACCTCGAGTCATCATAAGTGATGGAGGGTCTCACTTTTGTAATCACCCATTTGAAACCTTAATGAAGAAATATGGCGTTAATCACAAAGTGAGCACTCCCTATCACCCACAAACAAGTGGACAAGCTGAGATATCCAACAGGGAGATTAAACATATTTTGGAGAAAACGGTGAACCCCGATCGCAAGGATTGGTCGCTTCGACTTACCGATGTGCTTTGAGCTTACCGTACCGCTTTTAAGACCCCTATTGGAATGTCTCCCTATAGACTTGGCTATGGGAAGGCTTGTCACTTGCCTGTGGAGTTGGAACATAGGGTGTATTGGGCAATAAAAAAGATGAATTTTGATTCTGACAAGGTGAGCGCATTGCACAAACTACAATTGAATGAACTTGCGGAACTCCAGAACGAAGCTTATGAAAATGCAAGAATTTATAAGGACAAGACGAAGGTGTTCCATGATAAGAACATTCTTTGTAAGACATTCACGATTAATCAAAAAGTCCTTCTGTATAATTCTCGCTTACATTTATTTCTGGGGGAATTGAGATCTCGATGGACCGGTCCCTACATTGTGCAAACTGTCTACCCATATGGGACCGTCGAGTTGTTAAATCCAAGGAACGGCAACATCTTTAAGGCGAATGGTCAACGATTAAAGCCGTTCTTTGAGAAGTTTCCTTCAGAAGGTATGTCCATACCTTTGACTGATCCTGTGTATCAAAATGATTGATCTCCTAGTCTGATGGAGGTATAGAGTAGTTAGGATTAGGATTTTGGTGCTTCTGTTTACTTTTTCATAGGTTTGTTAGGAGGAAGAATTTCACTGTTCACTCTCTCAGGTACTATCATTCCTCACTCCCTTTTATTTTTAGAATTGCTCTCATGTTTTGCTCATTGAACATCTTTCACATTGAGGACAGTGTAAGATTTTGTTGGGGGGTGTAGGATCACTACGATAAATCTAGTGTTTTGTAACATCTCGAGCAATTATGTAGGAATTTTTCAAATTTTCTAAAATTTCAAAACTCTTTTAGAAAACCTTACTGCTATGCATTCGAGATGATACGGGCATAAGAGGAGGAGATGCAAAGTGTATGATGTTGAAGTCTTGAACTTCTCTTAACATAATGGTTTTATATGTGAATTCCCCTATTTATGTGATTGATAGAAAATTTGAACACTCTTACACCTAGTTCACATTACACGATTTTCATGGGTTGAAATGATTATGTGATTTGTGGATTAGCTAGACTTTGCTTTAAGGTGTTGAGAAACCAAGCCGGGGTACTTTGTCCATCCTTGTCCATGGGAAAATAACGAAAGATATGGATTTCTAAAAATCCTATCTAATTTAAAAGAAAAAGGAAAAGGAAGGATGAAATTGGGAATGATGGAAAAATGGTGGAAAATTCCGATTAGGGCTACCTATTACCAACCGGGGGATGGTCTACCCGTAATTAAAGCCGAAAATGGGACGTAGTGTGAAAGCCGTCGGAAGGACAGTAAGGCAAATTCTTGTCATTGGCTTGTTGTTATACCTTGAGATCTATAGTCTAGTTGATCTATGAAGAAGATAATCCTGGAAACTCATGAGATGAACTTTCACATGCACATTAGGTTGAATTTGCTTCAAGTTCTTCTATTTATCAACCAATCAGCGAGAATTTCATATGGACACTTATTATGTCTTGAGAGTTTACGGTTTCAACCTCTATCACCCAATTTTTCTGACTCTTACACTTGTGTGGCTTGGGATGTATAGAAGAATAGTTTCTGAAGGAGAGTTGGGTTTTGAAGAATGGAATTGGTTTCACGCATGCTTTGCTCAGGACTAACAAAATGCTGGTTGGGGGGTGTGTTGAGCTCTTAATTATGCATATTCTAACCCCAATTCATCACTCATTATGCAAGGTTTCATAATTTATAGACTAATCTAATGCATGGATTTGTGATTGTCGGGATGAGAGAGAGGATTCATCAATTGAAGACTTAAAGACGCCATTTATAAGCAAAGAAGATCAAAGGACTAAGCATCAAAGGATGAAAGAAAGAAGTCAGAGAAAAGAAGAAAGAAAGCAGAAGAATGTGTCCAAGATCGGTCGTCCATAGCTCAGGACCGGTCGTCTGACCGGTCCGACCACTCAACAGAAGAGGCTACTATGCGAATATCAATGAACCATCCAAGACCGGTGCAACCGATCGTCCACTGCTCAGACCGGTCATGCGACTGCTCCTTGAATTAAAATTGTGGGTGCGTGTCGACGCTCGCCGTTCCGCGCTCCCGGACGTTCTCCCTTTCCTTTCGGAAAAAGAAGAAAGAGGGGTGCGTGCGCGCGAATCGCCGTTTGTGCCACTGGCTTGCCTCGTTCTCGAGGGCTTGGTTCGGTTATCGGGTTAAGCTGGATGTGTTTGGATGAGTTTATATAAGACCAGAGTCGCTACTAGCCAGTTACTTCGAATCTACAGTCGGCTAGACCCCATAGAAACGTTAGAGAAGGGGATCCGAAGATTCCTTCCTCTAAAATGACTCCTTTTGATCTGCGGCCAAAGATTCGAGGTAAGGGATCACGGTTACAGGGTGGGAAGAGGTTAAGCACCCCACGCACTGCCCGTACCGAGGTACGATCTCTACTTCACAGAATCGAACTAATCTTGAAAGTCTATTTTAATCCTCGTACATTCTCATGGATGACATGATGCATGGATGCAGGTCTGAACAGTAAGAGTTTCTGATGGGTAGGTTTCCATTAACAGGAAAGCCTAGAGCATACGCTCGAACTGACAGGTGCTTTATGCGAGATGCATGCTGTGTGTTTGAATAGTCAAAGTGCTTGTAGTGACGGATGCATGAATGCAGGTCTGAACAGTAAGAGTTTCTGATGGGCAGGTTTCCATTAACATGCAAGCCCAGAGCATACGCTCGAACTGACAGGTGCTTTATGCGGGATGCATGTTGTGTGCTTGAATAATCAAAGTGCTGTAGTGAAGCAGGGGGGTTGGAAGAAAAGTAAATGTTGCACTTCTGCTAGATGCGAATGAGATGATGCTGGTAAAGAGTGGCTAGATGGAAGGAGGAGTCGCAAGGGTTTGCTTCGAGTGGCTAGATCAAGACTTGGATGGCTTGAAAGACTTGGACCAGGGTCAGGCTGGGCTGGACTAGGGCTAGGCTCTTCTCACTTGGGCTCTCCTTGGTGGAGGAATGAGCAAGGATGGAGAAGAACTCAGAACGGACGGATCGCACTCGGGCTGGAGGGCTTTTTGAATGAGAAGGGGAGCGGGGTATTTATATCAGCGGGGAGTGGCAGTTCCCGTAAATAAGTTTGGGCGACACCCAGGGGGCCGCCCGTACGGCCGTTTTGCTTCTGGTTCAGAGTGTACGACCTCCGAACCTGAAGCAGAATTTTTTTTAGGTTTGGGTTCGGACTTGCTCCGAGGTTGCGGTCTAGAACTCAGTGAGTTGACTGGGTTTAGTAGACGGGTTGATACGGTGATTTGACTCGATGGGTTGACTCAGCGGGTTGACTCGGTGATTTGACTCAGCGGGTTGACTCACCGAGTTTGACTTTTTTTAGGATTTTTTACTGCTTTTCTTATGGGGGTTTTTTGGACTGATGTTTAGGGGTGAGTTGACTGGGTTCAGGCTTGAGCTGGGCTATAGATTGGGGCTTACAAGAGTGAGTTTGGCTGAGTTTGGACATGGGATTTGGGGGTATGGTTCTCCATTCATCCAGCTATCTCTACCAACATTGTAGCCGAAGGTGGGGTGTCTACAGTGCGAAAATTACAAAAACTCGCTGGACAATTTTTAGCGATTTTAAGACCGGTCGTGCGACCAGTCGTTCGTGAGCTCAGACCGGTCGTGCGACCAGTCGTCTGCGTAACAGAGCTTGTCCGTGAAGCTTCGATTTTCTCTGCGCAGTACGTATCCTTACGCAAATTCGAGATGTTTCCGACGCAGCAAAACCTCCCCACTATAAAAGGATACCTGGGGATGGTTCCTAGGGCATCTTAGAACAGATTAAGCACGGTGAGAGACGACGGAAGTCGATTTCGGAGTTCCACAACTCCTCCTAGTTTGCTTTCTAGTTTTTATATTTTTTTTAGTTGTTTCAGGTTTCCTTGGATCATGAACGGCTAAACCTCTTAGCTAGGGCTAAGAGGTGAAGCTTGTAGTGAATCTAAGATGTTTCAATTCGTTTGATTTGGTTTCAAGTTGGATTATTAGTGAAGAACAATGGTTTGAAGTTTAATTCAAGTACTAAGTAGTTTTTCTTAGTCTTATGATGACTCATGGATGTTTGGAAGAATTGCTTGAGTTCTTAATTGTTGTGAACTAGTCTAGACCTGTATGATCTGAGGAATTGGAATACGCTCTAGATTTATGATCTTCATGTGGGAACTTCTTACCAAAAGTCTATTTTTCTGGAAATTCTGAAGTATGTGAGACGGTGTGTGATTTGAATCAAGTTCAAATCATGATCTAGTTTTGTCTCGTGACAGGATTTAATGATGGTTATGATTGTGATCTTAACCTATTGGAATTGGGACTGACCTATGCAATTGAGTATGCTCGTCCTAGCTTGCATTGAGTGAATCATATACATGGATCATACATATGACGAATTGTTTGGTTTAACTGCTCTATCATCCGACTAGATAGAACTTAATTTCGATTATAGTTGAGAAAGTGAGAAACCACAGCGAATTGAGCATCAAGGATTGCTACAAGTGGATCCTTGAACCCCTAATGCCTTTTTATTAATTGATTACCTTCAGTTTAATTCAACATTACTATTTACATCAAATCTGTTTGTTAGCTCTTTAGTAGAACTATTGGAAGTGTTTTGTGGATTCCTACATAAGTCCCTGTGGATCGACCTCGGTCTTACCGAGATTATTACTACATCGCAACCCTACACTTGGGGAAGCAAACAAGGGACCGATCCATCGAGATCTCAATTTTCTCGGAAATAGATGTAGTCGAGAATTATACATAAGGACCTTTTGATTAATCGTGAAGGTCTTACGAAGAATGTTCTTATCATGGAACACTTTCGTCTTGTCTTGTAAATTCTCGCATTTTCATATGCCACATTCCAGAGTTCCACAAGCTCATTCAATTGAAGTTTGCGCAACGAGTTTGCTTTGTTAGAATCAAAATTTATCTTCTTTAATGCCTAATATGCCCTATGTTCCAACTCCACGGGCAAGTGACAAGCTTTCCCATAGATAAGTCTATAGGGAGACATTCCAATGGGGGGTCTTGAAAGCAGTACGGTAAGCCCAGAGTGCATCAGTTAGTCGAAGTGACCAATCCTTGCGATCGGGGTTCACTGTTTTCTCCAAAATATGTTTAATCTTCCTGTTGGATATCTCAACTTATCCACTTGTTTGTGGGTGATAGGGAGTACTCACTCTGTGATTTACGCCATATTTCTTCATTAAAGCTTCAAACAGGCGGTTACAAAAATGAGATCCTCCATCACTTATAATGAATTGAGGTGTTCCAAACCAGGAAAGAATATTTTCTTTTAAGAAATGAATGACTGTTTTATGGTCATTGTTCTGACATGGAATCGCGTCGACCCATTTAGTCGAGAAGTGGTCACCACACGCCTGAGAATGACAAAAGGAGATGATACTGTGTTGTTCATCATCCGACACACATCTCCTTATAATTTGATCAGGACAATACTTGAATAAGTACGGGTCGTCCCATAGGAATTTTCTCACCTCGTTGAAGAACTTATCTTTATCTTACTTTTTTCAATGTGTCGAAATTGTACCTGTAGCAAGATAGTTAGCAATGTCCGCATACCATGGCAATTAGGAGACACTAAAAAGTTATTCATCAGGGAACATGTCATTGATCGCGGTCGTCTCAAGGGAATTAGTGAGAACAAGTCTGGAGAGATGGTCAGCCACTACGTTTTCTACTCCTTTCTTATTACGTATTTCTATGTCAAATTCTTGGAGTAGGAGGATCCATCTTAACAAGCATGGCTTAGCGTCCTTCGTAGAGAGAAAGTACTTAAGCACGACATGGTTGGTGAATATGATGATCTTGGATCCAATCAAGTAGGACCTAAACTTGTCTAAGGCAAAAACTACGGCTAAAAATTCTTTTTTTGTAGTAGTGTAGTTTGTTTGCGCTAAGTTTAAGGTTCTACTTATGTAGTAGATGACGCATGGCTTCTTCTCTTTTCATTAGCCTAACACAGCCCCAATAGCGTAGTCTCTCGCATCGCACATAATTTCAAAAGGAAAGCTCCAATCAGGTGGTTGCATTATGGGAGCACATGTCAACATACATTTTACTTTGTCAAAGGCATTTTGACACTCTTCAGTCCACTCGAATGAGTTTTCCTTTTGAAGGAGGTTACATAAAGGACGAGAGAGTGAACTAAAGTCCTTTATGAACCGTCTATAAAATCCGGCATGTCCCAAAAAGGACCGCATATATCGTACGCTCTTGGGTGGTGGAATTTTAGAGATAACATCAATTTTAGCTTTGTCCACCTCGATTCCATTTTGTGAGATGATGTGACCAAGTATTATTCTCTTTTGAACCATGAAGGGACATTTCTCCCAATTCAACACGAGATTCTTTTCTTTACATCTTTTCAACATAATTTTTAAATGCACAAGGCACTCATCAAAGTTACAACCAAATACAGAGAAATCGTCCATGAAGATTTCGAGAATCGTTCCCATCATATCAGAAAAAATACTCAACATACAACGCTGAAAAGTGGCAAGGGCATTGCATAGTCCAAACGACATCCTTCGATAGGCGAAAGTGCCAAATGGACATGTGAATGTTGTCTTCTCTTGGTCCTCTAGGGCGATCTCTATTTGGTTATACCCTAAATACCCATCAAGGAAGCAAAAATGGGAATGACCCGCCAACCTTTCTAAAATTTGATCAACAAACGGTAGGGGGAAGTGGTCTTTCCTCGTGACTGTGTTTAGCTTCCTGTAGTCAATGCACATTCTCCAACCGGTAGTGACTCTAGTTGGTACGAGTTCATTATTGGCATTGACTACGATGGTTATTCCAGATTTCTTAGGCACCACTTGAGTTGGGCTCACCCATTGACTATCGGATATTAGGTAAATAATACCCACATCCAATAGTTTCACCACTTCAGCCTTAACCACATCCTTCATGTTTGGATTGAGTCGTCTTTGTGGTTGCCTAGATGTCTTCACATTCTCCTTAAGGTGTATGCGATGAGTACAAATCAGTGGGTCTATGCCTTTGAGATCCGCAATTGACCATCCAATGGCACTCTTATGCTCTATCAGAGTGGCTATTAGCCTACTCTCTTGTTCCTCATCCAATGGGGAAGAAATCACCACCGGATATGTCTCATCTCGACCTAAATAGACATATTTCAATTCAGTTGGTAATGGTTTTAGGTCGAGTGTTGGTGCCTTAATATTGGATGGGAGGGGCTTGTTCTCGTTTACAGGTAAAGGCTCAAATAGGGCCCTCCATCTTTTGTTATCAAGTACCGGCATAACATCCAAAATGGCATCCATCTCTCGTATTGTGTCATCATTCATCTCATGAGAGTGGACTAAACATGCCTCCAAAGGTTCGGAATAGAATGTCAAGGGGGATGTACCTTCCACGAATAATTCAATGAAATTTATCTCGTGGACTTCGTCATCAACTTCCCGTGGTTGTTTGCATAAATCAAATATATTTAGCTCAGGTGTCATATTTCCAAAGGACATTTGTACAAGCCCATTTCTACAATTGATAATCGCATTGGAAGTAGCTAGAAAAGGGCAGCCAAGTGTTCGCTTCCCCAAGTGTAGGGTTGCGATGTAGTAATAAACTCGGTAAGACCGAGGTCGATCCACAGGGACTTATGTAGGAATTCACAAACACATCCAATTATTTCTATTGAGAAGCTAACAACCAGATTTGTAGTAGATTGATGTAAATAGCAATGTTGAACTAAAATGAAGTAAACAATTATAAAAAGGCACTAGGGGTTCAAGGATCCACTTGTAGCAATCCTTGATGCTCAATTCGCTGTGGTTTCTCACTTTCTCAACTATAATCAAAATTAAGATCTATCTAGTCGGATGATAGAGATGTTAAAACCAATAATCTGCCTTATGTAAAACCAATTTACATGATTCACTCAATGCAAGCTAGGACGAGCATATTCAATTGCATAGGTCAATCCCAATTCCAATAAACTAAGTTCATAATCATAACCATCACTAAGGCCTGTCACAAGACAAAGCTAGATCATGATTTGAACTTGATTCAAATCACATACACAGTCCCACATACCACAGATTTTCAGAAAAGTAGAACTTTGGTGGGAAGTTCCCACATGAAGATCATAGTACTAGAGCGTACTCCAATTCCTCGAATCATACAGGTCTAGACTAACACAAAGCCATTAAGAACTCAAGTAATTCTTCTAAACATCCATGAGTCATCATAAGACTAAGAAAAACTACTTAAGTACTTGAATTAAACTTCAAACCATTGTTCATAAACATGAAAACCAATCTTAAAACCAACTTAAACGAATTGAAACATCTTAGATTCACTACAAGCTTCACCTCTTTGCCCTAACTAAGAGGTTTAGCCCTTCATGATCCAAGGAAACATGAAACAACCAAGAAAAACATAAAAACAGTAAACAAACTAAAAGGAGTTGTGGAACTCCGAAATCCACTTCTACCACCTCCCACCTTGCTCAAACCCTTCTAAGATACCCTAGGAACGATCCCTAGGTGTCCTTTTATATTAGGGAGGCTCCGCAGTATCAGAATCTTCCAGAAATTGCGTAAGAGTACGCAGTGCGCAGAGAATTTCGGGACTTGTAGAACACGTCTCATTATGGAGACGACAGGTCGCACGACCGGTCAGAGCTACTGGACGACAGGTCGCACGACCGGTCAGAGCTACTGGACGACCGGTCGCACGACCGGTCTAAAAAACGTAAAAAGTGTCCAGAGAGTTTTGGGATTGTTCACCCCAGAAATTTAATTCAAGGACCGGTCGTACGACCGGTCGCAGCAGCGGACGACCGGTCGTACGACCGGTCGCAAACAGTCCAGCGAGCTGTGGCCGCAGGGCCCCTCAGTTGAATGTGCTGGGTGTGCTCTTCTGCTTTCTTTCTTTATTTCTATGACTTCTTTCTTTCATACTTCGACACTTGGTCCTTTGATCTTCTTTGCTTCTAACTAGCATCTTTAAGTCTTCAATTGATGCTTCCCCTCTCTCATCCCTACAATCATAAATCCATGCATTAGTTTAGTCTATAAACCATAAAAACAAGCATAATGAGTGATGAATTGGGGTTAGAATATGCACAATTAAGAGCTCAACACCAAGTATGACGGGGATTTGAGCACCAGTTCCTATCACGGGATGTGTATCCAAGATAATAAACTCCACTAGGCAGTAGAATTTATCAACTTGGACTAAGACATCCTCAATCACTCCTCTCGGCATACGAATAGATCTATCAGCAAGTTGGAGTGTGGTTTTGGTGGGTTTCAATTCACCTAACCCAAGTTGTTCATAGACCGAGTATGGGATGAAGTTAACACTTGCCCCTAAATCGAGTAAGGCTTGTTTGATCTGGTAGTCACCTATGATACATGAGATGGTAGGACTACCCGGATCCTTGTATTTTTGGGGCACCTCTTGTTTGATAATAGCGCTCAAATTCTCAGTCAAAAGTACTTTGTTGTGAATATTGTGTTTCC
Source organism: Liriodendron chinense (assembly GCA_003013855.2). Classification (NCBI taxonomy): domain Eukaryota; kingdom Viridiplantae; phylum Streptophyta; class Magnoliopsida; order Magnoliales; family Magnoliaceae; genus Liriodendron; species Liriodendron chinense. The sequence goes on from ML058409.1 coordinate 2,711,330, forward strand.
TTTTAACTTTACACAATTCCTTTAGAAATTTGGCATAGGATGGTATTTGTTTTATAGCATCCAACAACGGAATGTTGATCTGCACTTGCTTAAAAACCTCTAAAATTTTCAGGTTTTTGTCTAAAGGTTTGGGTGAAATCAACCTTTGGGGAAATGGGGCAACCGGCTTGTATTGCCTTTTCGGTTCTTTCTCATGTGGAGTGTTGTTCGGGCTATCATTCTCTTTGAAAATTTTTGAATCATTAGCTTTGGGGCCTTCACCGGATTAGATTTATCTATTATTTTTCCACTTCTCAAAGTGGTGATAGCTTAAACTTGCTCCGTATGTTGGGAGGATGAGCTTGCATCTTGTATCTCAAATTGGGTCCTTAGGTTAGGAAGAGGTTGGGCAGGAAGTGTGCCTTTCTCCCTAATACTGAGATGAGATTCAACTTTAGCCATTGAGGTTTTCAAGTCATTAATGGCTTAAGATGAATTTTGATTGAATTTTAGTTGCTCTTGCATGAACCCATCAATTTTCAGATTATTTGTCTTGTTATATTCAACTTGAACCGATACGAAAGCACCCAACATCTCCTCTAGCGTAGCTTTTGGTGTAATTACTAGGGATGGACCTATTAAAGGTTGAGCTTGAGGGGTATTATTTGCATTTATAGTGGGTCCATTCCTCCAACTGAAGTTGGGATGGTTCTTCCAACTAGAATTATACGTGTTTGAGTTTGGAGCACTAAATGGCCGTTGATAACTGTTTATGGCATTTGATTGTTCTTGTAAGATATCTTGGAATCCAGAAATAGTGGGACAATCTGTGTTGCATGTTGATTTCTGGCACAAATTCCATAAACACTTTCAACGTCTTTTGAGTTGATCGTCTCTCCTTTCTTCAATTCCATTGCTTCAACTTTTCTTGTGAGGCTAGCCACACGTGCACTTATGTTATCTTTTTTTGAGAGGACATAAATTCCTTCTTTTTCCTTTTGTTGGCTTGTCTTGGAATTTGTCAGTCTAGATGTATCCTAAGACTGTGCATTCTCGGCTAATTCATCAAAATAGTCCCATCCTTCTTCGGCTTCCTTATTCATGAATTCTCCATTGCACATCATCTCTACGAATTGGCGCATGAGTGAAGTCGGTCCTTCATAGAAAAAGCTTACTACCCACCAAATTTCGTAGCCATGATGTGGTCATGCTTTTAACAGGTCATTGAACCTCTCCCAACATTGGAAGAAGGTCTCATCCTCTTTTTGAGCAAAATTCATGATAAGGCGCCTCAACATGATCGTTTTGTGAGTAGGGAATAACTTTTTAATGAACTCCCTAGTCATCTCAGTCTATGTGCCAATTGATCTTGGCCTTAATGCATGAAGTCAAGCCTTAGCTTTCTCTTTAAGGGAAAAAGGAAATAATTTGAGTCACACCACATTATCGGTTACATTTATAAAGTGCATTGTGGCTATCACCTCATCAAATTCCTTAAGATGTTGATAGGCACTTTCGCTGTCTAGTCCACTGAATTTTGGAATGAGTTGGATTACTCTCAGCTTCAAATCTATGTTCCCTGCATTCAGTGAAAAAACTATGCATGAGGGAGTGCTCGCTCTTGCAGGTTGCAAGTAATCATGTAATGTTCTAGGTCGGTGAGCATTCTCAACCACATTCTCTCCCGTTTCGGTTTGGTTTTGGCCCAGATTTGGATTGGCCATAGGGTTGGGTTGATTTTCAGTCATACTTTTAGAAAAAATTAAAGAATCTAAATGTTTCTTAGCACGTGGCTCCCTATCAACCCCTTCAACAATTCTCCCTTCACTAATGAGTCGGTTATTAGAATCTCGAACCCAATGTGGCATGCAAATCTCAGAAAAATAAAAAGAAAAAGGGTTAGAAAAACCTGATTTGAAGTGACTACTTCGGCTCCTAGAATTCCTGAAAAAGCAAAACAAAGCAAACAAACTAAGTTAGTAAAGGAGTCCTAAAAATCTCAAATAGAAACTATTTAAAAAATTTTGTGAAAAACTGTCAAAGTCCTCGGCAACAGCGCCAAAAACGTGTTCGCTTCCCCAAGTGTAGGGTTGCGATGTAGTAATAATCTCGGTAAGACCGAGGTCGATCCACAGGGACTTGTGTAGGAATTCACAAAACACTTCCAATGGTTTCTTGATAAGTGCCTAATATTGTATAATTAACCCTAGGTTGTTAAGGGCATTATCATTGTTTTTTCGGTTAATTATCCCTCATTAGGCGATTTTTCAATGTTCTGGTGATCAGGAGAAGTTGGACCAGATCCTAGCCAATCAAGGCGATTAATAGACCTAAAGTGATCAAGATCAAGTGTGTGACGACCCTGAAGGAAATTAAATCATAAAGATCAAAGGATGGATCATGTTCTATGGTGGACCGCATCACAACTGTTCATCGGAAGTCCAGGATGTACATGTTTGATGGTAGTGATTTAGAGATCACATGAGTTTGAACGGTCAAGATTGGGTGTCCACATGAGGGACCAACTGTGCATCAAGGTGGGCCACACTTTCATGAGCATCAGATCAATGGCCCTAATCGACTAGCACTTTAGACCGTCTCCAACAATCCAATCCATCCATCACGATCAAATGGAGATCAAGCATCACCGTCCATCCATCCACAGCCAGCATCTGGACCGTCCATCCATCATCCAGCCATCCATCAATTCCACCCGTCAACAGCCAGCAGTTGGACGATCCCACCTCTCCACACGTGTGCAATCAGCATCCAGCAAATCACGTCCAATCCTCACACGTGCTGCAAGCACACCAGCATCAACCATCGTCCATCATGTGGGCTAGCAATAGGAGAACAGCTCCACCGTCCACCTCACATCATGCCATCATCCAGCCCATCTATAGCTGGAAATCCAGCCGTCCATCAATGTGGAGCACGTCTCCATTACAAAAAATCCCAGCTGTCCAGCAGCTGTGATGGACCCCACCTTTCACACGTGCAGCAATGGACGGCCGGCATCAGTGGACCATCCATATCCTTCGTCCGACGCCAGTAGGTCCATCAAGGGGGCCATGCCTTGCACACGTGCAACGGTCCAGCAACTCCATCAACGTCCAAGCATCCAGCACCATCCATCCAATCTGCAAACTCACACGGGCAGCAACTCTCATCCAAGCACCGGCGTCTTCTGCAACTGGAGCATCTCTAGCACGTGTGTAAAGTGTGGAGCCTTCATCACCAGTCAGCATGGTGGACCACATCAACCTCATCTCCAGCTCCACACGTACGTGCTCAACTATGGTGGATCTCATCTATCCAAGATCACCCACCGTCCATCTTCAAGGCAGTTGCACATAGTCCAGCAGCTATCTCCTGCAGTAGCTGAAACTATAGCCATCCATCCATCTGTCCACTCCAACGTCCAGCAAGGTGATTCCCACCTTGCACGTGCAGTGCTCCAAGCACCAGCGTCCTTCAACGTCCAGTTGATCAGCAAGCTCAGCCGTCCATCGTCCATTCCAGCTTCAGCCACCTCAGCCATCAAGCAGATGGAGTAGAGATTAGATCTCCACCATCCAGAACTCCTCTGCATTGTGCATCAGCCCCACCTGAGCAACACCAGCCTCCAAGGCCCCCACAATCAACGTCGAGTAGTGGACGTGTTCCAGTCCAGCAGCTTCCATCACGTCCATCACAGCAGCTTCAACCATTCATCATCTTCCAACCTCACATGCCAACAATGGAGAAGCCTCCCATCTCCCAAACATGCAAGAGAGGAGCTCTCTCTCTCTCTCTTTCTCTCTTCCCAACACATGTCTCTCTCTCTCTCTCTCTCTCTCTCTCTCTCTCTCTCTCTCTCTCTCTCTCCTTCTCTCTTCCCAACACATGGAGTGCCACCTAGGCTTGGGAGGAGGCTTGGGAGCCTCTCAAAAGTCTATAAAAGGAGGCAATCCCTTCTCATTCTCATCATCTCATCCCTCAAATCGCATTCTCTACAATTCCTCTCTTCTCTTCTTTAGTTTTCTTTCTTTATTTCTTAGTGTAGAGTAGTGTAGAATTTTCTTTTATAGAGAATTTAGTCTTCCATTGTAGCATGGTTGTCTAAACCTCTAGTTAAGGCTAGGGGTGAAGCCTTTGAAGAAATTTGCAAGCTATGGTTCTTTTGGTTCAACATTGTGTAGTATAAATGTTGGAGTTTTCTTTGGTTGATTGGTTCGATTATCCGCCTCGGCAGACGCTATTGTTGTGTAAGCCTCTTGATCCATCGTCGACTCTGGGCACGTTGGATGCTTGGGATCCCTTACACACCAATTAGCTAGTTCATGATCGATAAAGTCCCTTGATCCATCGTCGAATCCGGGCACGTTGGATGCTTTGGATTCCCTACAGTCATCAAGCTAGTGCAGGTAAAGTCATCGATCTGTAAAATCCCTTGATCCATTGTAGACTCCGAGCACATTGGATGCTTTGGATTCCCTGCGATCGATAGACGAGATCTTAACGGTTGGATCGGTCAATCAAAGCCTCCTATCTTGTAAGTATGCATTTGATCGTATGAATTGTGATCTTATTGGTTGACTTGTTGGCAGAGTTCTTGATCTGTACAATTCCTTGATCCATTATCGACTCCGAGCACAGTGGATGTTTGGAATTCCCTGCGATCAACTAGCAAGTGCTTCATGGTTAAATCAATCGGTTCAGATCACCATCTTTTATGAAATATGCAGTGGTTTAACTGTTTCATCTTTCGATTGGAATGAATCTTTATTCGATTCCAGTCGAGTTATAGTTGGACCAATGAATCAAATCTTGTGAATAAATCAAAGGTGGATCCCTAATGCCTTAGCCCCTTTACTATTTTTGTCTTTCACCATACACAACTTGCTCCACTCTCGTGGATAAACCAAATTTCATCTCACTCACCTAAACTAATTCCTCTAAGTGTTCTTAACCCCAATCCCTGTGGATCGACCTCGGTCTTACCGAGTATTTTACTACTTCGCTACCTGCACTTGGGTGTGCAATCTTCGGGTTGTAGCAAGTTTTTGGCGCCGTTGCCGGGGATTGTAACGGTTCAAGAATATTTTTAAAATTTGTTTTTTGTATATATATATTGTTAATAGTCTACTAACTTCTTTTATTTTGTTGCTCTCAGGAATTACTCATAGCCAAGTGTTCTTCTTTCCGGGTAACCTCTTTCCTTATCTCTTTGCTTAGTGTTTATGCGTAAGTGGACTCGTGATCACACAAGACGTCTTCTAAGCGACGGAATTTTGGTTGAAGGTCTATCCAATCACGGTTTTAGAAAACTTCCTGATACTTGTGAATTAACCAAAAACATGGCCGAGAATGAAAACTAATATGATCAGGATGAGAATGAAGTGCACAATGAGCCACCATTTAGGAGTTTACGTGATTACTTGCAACCTGCAAGAACGAGTACTCCTTCTTGTATGGTTTTTCTGGTGAATGCAGGCAACTTTGATTTCAAACCTGGAGTGATATAGTTACTTCCTAAATTTCATGGACTCGACACTGAAAGTCCCTATTTACATTTGAGGGAATTTGATGAAGTAATTGCTACTTTGCATTACGACATCGTTTCTGATGATGTGGTTAGGTTAAAACTATTTCCTTTTTCTTTGAAGGAGAAGGCCAAGTCTTGGTTGCACTCCTTAAGGCCCAGAACCATAGGGACATGGCAAGAGATGAGTAAGGAATTTCTTTAAAAAAATTTCCCTATTCATAAGACCAACACCCTGAAATGAGATATAATGAATTTCTCTCAAAGGAGAATGAAACTTTTTGTCAGTGTTGGGAACGTTTCAAGGAACTCTTACTTGCCTGCCCACATCATGGCTACGAAACATGGCGCTTGGTTAGCTCCTTCTATAATGGATTGAGCCCAGTCATGCGTCAATTCGTATAAATGATGTGTAATGGGGAGTTCATGAGCAAAGGTTCTGATGAGGCTATGGAATACTTTGATTTCTTAGCAGAAAATTCCCAATCTTGGGACACATCTGACAAACCCGCTAAGACCAAGCCTGGGCCCAATGAAAAAAGAGATGTTTATCTTTTAACCGAGGATGACGATGTCAATGCAAAGATAGCAGGGCTCACACATAAAATAAAAGCCATGGAATTAAGGAAGGTCAACGCTATTAAAATCAGGGAGACTAAAAGTGTTTGTGACATTTGTAAGAGCGATGCACACATTACTAAGGGTTGTCCTACAATCCCAGCTCTTCAAGAAGTGTTGCACAAACAAGCCAATGCCATGAATATTTATCAAAGACCTTTTAATGCCCCAGTGTCAAACATGTATAATCCTAATTGGCTAAACCATCCCAACTTCAGTTGGAGAAACAGACCGACTGCCAATGTTGGGAATAATCCGCAGGTGCCTTCCACTAGTACTACTTATGTGCCCCCATAGAGGAAGACTCCGGAGGACACCGTGCAAAATCAAATCAATCAGAGCATCATGCAAACCCTCTAAGAGCTTAAAACTTCAAGGGAAAGATTCGAATCTCCCCTAATTGGACTCGAATCATGCCAAAATGTTAGGGAGCGAGGGACCTTTCCGGCCCAACCTCAACCTAACCCGAGGGGACAATATGAGGTGAATGATTCGGGTTCTTCCAACCCTCATGTTGAGCACGCTAAATCTATCACCACCCTAAGAAGTGGTAAGGTGATTGAAAAAGAAATTCTTAGGACAGTTGATAAACCTAAGGAATCATCTAAATCGAAGAGTGATGACAGATCTAATGATGATCAACCTGAGTAGGAGACAGAGCATGTTTTCGAACCAGTGGTCCCGTTTCCCCAACGCCTACTCTCATCTAAAGCAATGGTTAAAGTTCAAGATGTCTTGGAAGTTTTTAAACAAGTAAAAATCAACATACCCTTGTTGGATGCAATCAAGCAAATACCTTCATATGCCAAGTTTCTTAATGGTCTTTGTACTATTAAGCGCAAGCTCAATGTACAAAAGAAAGCCTTTTTTACTGAATAGGTCAGTGCTATCATTAACCAAAACTCTCCCCCAAAATACAAAGATCCAGGAAGTCCTACTATTACTTGCATAATAGGGAACTTTCGGGTCGAACAAGCACTTCTTGACTTAGGGGCGAGTGTCAATCTTATACCCTTCTCGGTGTACGAATAGTTGGGAATCGGTGAATTGAAACACACTAGGACCACCTTGCAACTTGCGGATCGATCTGTACGGATACCGAGAGGAGTAGTGGAAGATGTGTTGGTACAGGTCGACAAATTCTACTTCCCACTAGACTTCATCGCCTTGGATACCCGACCTGTAGCAAATGTTAGCACGCAGATACCTGTTATTCTTGGCCGATCATTCCTGGCAACTTCCAATGCTGTGATCAACTGTAGGAATGGGGTCGTGAAATTTTCATTTGGCAATATGAAGTTAGAGCTAAATGTTTTCAACATGTGTAAACAACAAGGGAAGGATGATGAGATCCATGAGGCCAACCTGATCGATACCCGCATGGAAGAAGAATTCCTTCTAACCTCTCTGTCCGAACCCTTAGAAGCATGTCTAGCCCACTTTGCTGATTCTAATGATGAGACAATTTTGGAAGTGGTGAATGGATTGTTAGAATCCACCCTTGTGCATGATACAAACCAGTGGAGGCCTCATTTTGAAAAACTCTCTCTAAATGATTCACGACCTCTACCATCAAGAATTGAAGCACCAAAGCTTGACCTGAAGCCATTACCTTTGAAACTGAAATATACATACTTGGGTCAAGGCAATACTTTTCCTGTGGTTATTTCATCTCACCTTGATAAAGACCAAGAGGACAAATTATCAATGTTCTCAAGGAACACAAGGATGCCATAGGTTGGACAATTGCTGACATCAAGGGAATTGATCCCCTGATTTGTACCCATAGGATACACCTCGAGGAGAATGCTAAACCCTCTAGACAACCACAAAGGAGATTGAATCCAAACATGACTGAAGTGGTTAGAGCCGAGGTCCTCAAGCTATTGGATGTGGGTATCATCTACCCTATTTCAGATAGCCAATGGGTAAGTCCAACCCAAGTGGTACCCAAAAAATCTGGAGTTACCATAGTTGTGAATGCAGACAATGAGTTGGTTCCAACTAGAGTCACTACTGGTTGGAGAATGTGTATCGACTATAGGAAACTGAATACTGTTACTAGGAAGAACCACTTTCCTTTACCATTCATTGATCAAATGTTAGAGAGGTTAGCTGGTCACTCCTATTACTGTTTCCTAGATGGGTACTCTGGATACAACCAAATAGAGATTGCCTAGAAGATCAAGAGAAAACCACATTCACTTGTCCATTTGGCACCTTTGCGTACAAGAGGATGCCTTTCGGACTGTGTAATGCTCCTGCCACTTTTCAGAGATGCATGCTCAGCATTTTCTCTAACATGGTTGGACATTTCTTGGAAGTCTTCATGGACGATTTCTCGGTATTTGGTTGTTCCTTTGATGAATGTTTGAACCATTTACAATTAGTCTTGGCAAGGTGTGAAGAAAAGAATCTTGTTTTGAATTGGGAAAAGTATCATTTTATGGTTCAAAAGGGAATTGTTCTTGGACATAATATTTCGTCCAACGGAATAGAAGTAGACAAGGCAAAGATCGACTTAATTGCCAACCTACCAGCCCCCATAAGTGTACGAAACATTCGTTCTTTTTTGGGTCATGCAGGATTCTATAGGAGATTTATAAAGGACTTCAGTCATATCTCTCGTCCATTATGCAATCTCCTGTAAAAGGATGCTCCATTCGAGTGGACCAATGACTGCTAAGAAGCTTTCACCAAGCTTAAAGGCATGTTGACCAGCGCACCAATAATGCAACCACCTGATTGGACTATACCTTTTGAAATCATGTGTGACGCAAGTGACTACGCTGTTGGGGCAGTTTTGGGGCAAAGAAAAGACAAGAAGCCCTATGTTATATACTACGCAAGTAGAACCTTGAACAGTGCGCAAGTAAACTACTCTACTACGGAAAATGAACTCCTTGCCGTAGTCTTTGCACTTGACAAGTTCAGGTCCTACTTGATTGGGTCCAAAATTGTGATTTTTACTGATCATGCGACTCTCAAGTATCTTCTTTCTAAGAAAGATGCTAAGCCTCGCTTGCTCAGGTTGATCCTTTTGCTTCAAGAATTCGACCTTGAGATCCGAGACAAAAAGGGAGTAGAAAACGTGGTGGCTGATCACTTGTCTCGCCTAGTACTCTCTGATTCCGTAGAGACGACACCGATAAAGGACACTTTCCCTAATGAACAGTTGTTTGAAGTGTCTTATCAACCTTGGTTTGCTGACATTGTTAACTATCTTGCTGCAGGAAGAATTCCGAGTCATTGGACCCCACAAGATAAAATGAAATTTTTCACAGAGGTACGCAACTTTTTCTGGGATGATCCATATTTGTTCAAATACTGCCCAGATCAGATCATAAGGAGGTGTGTTCCAGATAATGAACAAACCAGTGTCATCTCCTTTTGCCATTCTTATGCATGTGGTGGTCATTTCTCTTCTAAGAAAACCGCTGCCAAGATTCTCCAGTGCGGTTTCTACTGGCCTTCAATATTCAAGGACACCCATGTTTTTTGCAAAGCATGTGACCGTTGTCAGAAGTTGGGAGGAATCTCTCGTAAAAATATGAAGCCTTTAAATCCGATATTGATCATTGAAGTTTTCGACTGTTGGGGCATCGATTTCATGGGACCATTCCCTTCCTCATTTGGATATTTGTATATCCTATTGGCTGTCGATTATGTCTCCAAATGGGTTGAGGCAATCCCGTGTAGAACCAATGATCACAAAACGGTTCTACGATTTCTAAAAGAGAATATTCTATCAAGATTTGGGACACCTCGAGCCATTATCAGTGATGGGGGTACACACTTCTGTAACAGACCTTTCGAGGCTTTGATGAAGAGATATGGTATCACACACAAGGTAAGTACGCCCTATCACCCACAAACAAGTGGTCAAGCAGAAGTTTCCAACAGGGAAATCAAACACATCTTAGAAAAAACTGTGAATCCAGACCGCAAGGATTGGTCTCTCAGACTAACCGATGCGTTGTGGGCTTACTGTACAGCATACAAAACCCCGATTGGAATGTCTCCCTATAGACTTGTCTATAGGAAAGCTTGCCATCTGCCTGTGGAGTTGGAGCATAAAGCGTATTGGGCTATAAAGAAATTCAATTTCAATCTTGACAAGGCCCGCTCGCTTCGCAAACTCTAGCTGAACGAGTTGGAGGAAATCCAGAATGAGGCTTATGATAATGCCAGAATATACAACGAACGAACGAAGGTATTCCATGACAGGAATATCCCTCGAAGATCTTTCAAACCATCTCAAAAAGTTCTTGTACAATTCTAGGCTACATCTGTTTCCGAGAAAGCTGAAATTCGATGGACCGGCCCTTTTGTAGTTAAAACTGTTTACCCTCATGGGGCTGTTGAGATTGAGAACCCCAAAAATGGAAATGTATTTAAAGTGAACGGACAGCGTTTGAAGCCCTTTCTTGAGGAATTTGCCCCAGAGGAGGAATCCACCTCTCTGAAAGATCCTGTTTATCAAGATTGATCTCTTAGTCTGACGAAGATCCCCTTTTGTATACTAGTAGGTTAGTTTGTTTCTTGTATTTTGTTTTGGCAACTTGGAAAATTCCAGCGCTTACAAGTATTCATCCTCTCAGGTACTCTTTACCCTCTATTCTTTACCATTTTTCTCTCATGTTGCATTTGTCTATGCATTCATTTTTCAACATTGAGGACAATGTTACATTTAGGTTGGGGGGTGTGAAATTCCTGTGAAAAGTCTTTCCAATTGTCTATCTCTTTGCTATTTTGCCTATCTCTTTGCTATTTTAGGTTAATTAAAAAAAATTATTGGAAACATCCTGTTCGTGTTGAACGCACCGTGATAGAGGACCTTAGTTGGAAATCGCTGTTGAAACCGATAGATATTCCTTGTTCTCAGAAATCATGAAGGGTATTAAGGCAGCTGGGAGGTGAAGCACACTCTTATGGTATTATGAGCAGCGTAAGACCCCAAACTGAATTGATCATGGGAAATGTGAGGATGTGGCCCATCTTGTGGCCAAAGGAGTCTGTCGGATGACACGTGGTCTATGTGCATTGCATAAGAGGAATGGGAAATTTTGTGGTTCTATTGACTGTAAATTATTATTTCTTTAGCCTTAAAAAAAGAAAAAAAGAAAAGAAAGAAAAGAAAAGAAAATATAGGGATTTATGTGATTTATATGATTTTGAAATAATTTAAATAGTAGAATGAAAAGGCATTTAGTGATGACAATGTTAAAGCTTAGAGTTTAGTTGCTTCAGTAAATTTTAAAATTGAGTTCTTTCCATTAATTTTTTATTAGAAAATGATAAACATTGATTCAGTCATGAATTTTCAAAAGTTCACATCTAGCTTGCACTGCCAGGATTTGAGTTTGATACTATAATGTTGACTTGATGATTATTGAGAGTGATAGAAACCAAGCCTGGAGATCCTTGTCTATTTTGGTTTTTTTTTTTTTTAAAAAAAAGCTGGAAAAATATTGAAAAGAACAGTAGCAAGGTTCGGAATCAGTGACTTGGTTGATCTGACCATTCTCTTCAATCATCAGCGATAATATGAAAGTAGAAGACTGAACCCTTAGTTGTGTTAAGACTAGACTTCACCATGCACCATGGAACTCAATGTTTAGAATATTTCTATTAGATAAATTAATGCTTTGTACTCAATTAGGTTGTTTAGTAAGTTACTAGAATCTAAATTTAAATATTCTCAAAACTATATGCCTTGAAAACTCTACTGTTTAATAACTTGAAGGATCACATACATTGAACCATTTCTTCTCTTTATCTTTGTTTCGTTAAGAAATAAGAGAAGTCTTGAGATGATTTCGATTGATGAAAACTGTCGAGGATAAGATTGATTATAGTATTTTGAAAAAATCCTTTGATGATTTTCGCATGTGTTGCTCGAGACTAGCAAAATGTTGGTTCGGGGGTGTGATAAGTGCCTAATATTGTATAATTAACCCTGGTTGTTAAGGGCATTATCATTGTTTTTCAGGTTAATTATCCCTCATTAGGCGATTTTTCAATGTTCAGGTGATCAGGAGAAGTTGGACAAGATCCGAGCCAATCAAGGCGATTAATAGCCCTAAAGTGATCAAGATCAAGTGTGTGACGACCCTGAAGGAAATTAAATCATAAAGATCAAAGGATGGATCATGTTCTATGGTGGACCGCATGACAACCGTTCATCGGAAGTCCAGGATGTACATGTTTGATGGTAGTGATTTGGAGATCACATGAGTTTGAACGGTCAAGATTGGGTGTCCACATGAGGGACCAACTGTGCATCAAGGTGGGCCACACTTTCATGAGCATCAGATCAATGGCCCTAACCGACTAGCACTTTGGACCGTCTCCAACAATCCAATCCATCCATCACGATCAAATGGAGATCAAGCATCACCGTCCATCCATCCACAGCCAGCATCTGGACCGTCCATCCATCATCCAGCCATCCATCAGTTCCACCCGTCAACAGCCAGCAGTTGGACGATCCCACCTCTCCACACATGTGTAATCAGCATCCAGCAAATCATGTCCAATCCTCACACGTGCTGCAAGCACACCAGCATCAACCATCGTCCATCATGTGGGCCAGCAATAGGAGAACAGCTCCACCGTCCACCTCACATCATGCCATCATCCAGCCCATCTATAGCTGGAAATCCAGCCGTCCATCAATGTGGAGCACGTCTCCATTATAAAAAATCCCAGCTGTCTAGCAGCTGTGATGGACCCCACCTTTCACACGTGCAGCAATGGACGGCCTGGCATCAGTGGACCGTCCATCTCCTTCGTCCAACGCCAGCAGGTCCATCAAGGGGGCCATGCCTTGCACACGTGCAACGGTCCAGCAGCTCCATCAACGTCCAAGCATCCAGCACCGTCCATCCAATCTGCAAACTCACACGGGCAGCAACTCTCATCCAAGCACCGGCGTCTTCTGCAACTAGAGCATCTCTAGCACGTGTGCAGCGTGTGGAGCCTTCATCACCGTCCAGCACGGTGGACCACATCAACCTCATCTCCAGCTCCACACATACGTGCTCAACTATGGTGGATCTCATCTATCCAAGATCACCCACCGTCCATCTTCAAGGCAGTTGCACATAGTCCAGCAGCTATCTCCTGCAGTAACTGAAACTACAGCCATCCATCCATCTGTCCACTCCAACGTCCAGCAAGGTGATTGTTCGCTCGCCTCAAGTGTAAGGCTGCGATATAGTAATAATACTCGGTAAGATCGAGGTCGATCCACAGGGAATTTGAAACAACTTTCAAACTATTCCAGCAACTCAATTTGCAATAAATAGAGAATTCAATTAAGTAATTAACTAAAACAGTAACTTAATAAAAATCAGTAGTTTAAGGTACTAAGGCATTCAAGGATCCACTTGTAGCAATCCCATGTCAATCCAATCAATCCAAGTATAGAACACAACTAGATTTGAAGTCCTATCTCTTATCTAGTTGGAAAATAAAGCATTCAAAAACATTCAATTCCATTCAAGTTGAACTTCCAAGTTCTAGTCCCCATTCAACACATGTAGACTTCGAAATCATAGCCTTCGGAGTAACAACCATGCTTATAGACTATGGCTTGCTCAAGGGTTACCATAATTCGAATCTAAACAAACACCATATGATAATCTCAGAGAATTGCAAGGAATTCATGTCCGGAGCACATGAACTCTCATAAAACATCTCAAACTATCAACTTAAGGGACTAAAAGATTAAAAACCCAAACTTGAATTGAAATTACTTGAATTAAACTGAATCAAACATGGAAATTAGCTACAAGCTTCACCTCTCAGCCTTAGCTGAGAGATTCTAGCCGAGCATTATCATACTACAACTAGAACTCAAATAAGAAAGCATAAAAACTAGAAAAACCGGAGTTTGGAGGGTTACAGACGCTCCACGACAACTTCCGTCCTCTCCCATGACGTTCCTTGGCTTCTATGATGACCTAGGAAGAGCCCCTAGGTGTCCTTTTATAGTGGGAAAGCCCCTTGCGTCGGAAACATTCAGAAATTGCGTAAGGTTACGCACTGCGCAGAAAATCTCAGAGCTTCATAGAGAAGCTTTGTTACGCAGACGACCGGTCGCACGACCATGACCCATCATAAGATTAAGAAAAACTACTCGTAACTTTATTCAAACTTCAACCATTGTTCTTCACTAATAATCCAACTTGAAACGAAAGCAAATGAATTAAAACATCTTAGATTCACTACAAGCTTCACCTCTTAGCCCTAGCTATGAGGTTTAACCGTTCATGATCCAAGGAAACATGAAAGATACTAAGAAAAACATAAAACTAGAAAAACAAACTAGAAGGAGTTGTAGAACTCCGGATCCAACTTCCGCCGCCTCCCACCATGGTAATTCTCTTCTAGGATGCCTTAAGAATAAGCTAGAGGAGTCCTTTTATAGGTTTAAAGCCCTAGGTGCAAAGAAACTTCGAGAAATCCCGCTAAAATAACGCTTTGCGCAACAAAATTCGGAGCTTGTAGAAGAAACTCTGTTATGCACCCATGGACGACCGGTCTCAAAAGTGGAAAAAACATCCTGCGAGTTTTTCGAAAATTCAAACCCAGAATTTTAATTCAACGACCGGTCGGACGACCGGTCTGAGTAGGGATAACCGGTCGGACGACCGGTCGTGGATGGTCCAGCAAGGTTTGCAGCAGGGGCCCTTCTGTTGAGTGTTTGGACCGGTCGGATGACCGGTCTTAAGTGCTTTCTTCTGCCTTCTTTTTTCTCTCCTTTTGGCGATTGGTCTTTCAATCTTCAATACTTGTAAACAGTGTCTTTAAGCCTTCAATTGATGAATTCTCTCTTTCATTCCTACAACCACAAAACCATGCATTAGTTGGGTCTTTAATCATGTATTTCATGCATAGTTAGTGATGAAATGGGGTTAGAAGTTACACATTTAAGAGCTTAATAGTCACCTCGAACACCAGCTCACCCGCCTAATCTTTACATTACGCATTTGATTTTTTTTTTAATTCTCATAGATATAACATTATTCTCTCACCCTACTTCATTGGACAGCTGAAGAATCCAAAAGGCTTACTTCAGACTGACTAAAATACAGTAATAGTAACGACTCAGGATCAAGTCCCAGCCCCAGACTGCCAATTCTCCTACGGTTGACTGATTTTCTCTCATGGTGATTTTTTTCTCTCTTTTTTTTGTAACCTTTTAGGCTTAAGCTTATCGGCCTTAGTTTACCTATAAACTTAAGGCTGTCAAGTTTATGATTCAACTAACTACACTTCCATTAACTTAGGCATCAAGTGTGTTATGTGAAAAATGAGTGTCAAGTTCTAATATATTCTAACTTATTGATTAACCTAGTTAACTTATCAATGAAATTTTTTAGTCCTTGGAATCTAAATTCATTAAATGCTTTTGTTAGTTGTAAACTAAATTTTGGAATTCATGTATTCTTTTAACAAGTCCTACTACACAATTTCTAAAAAAAATATTTGAAACAAAAAATTTTACGCATTGTATAAACACCCTAAATGTACATAAAACTAGGCATGCATGATGACTTAAACTCACAAAAGTGAAAATAAAATAACTTGAAGAAATCTAAAAATTGACTCAATTTGCAGATTTCTGGCATACTTCTCACCTCCATTCTAAAATTTACATTGTCCACAATGTAAATGATAAAGCATGTAATGCAAAATAAAAGAATAAAGTAAAAACAAAATGAAAGGGATGAGTATCACCTGAAAATGAAGAACCATCTGCAAAACACTAGCAAAACAAAAGTTAAAAAAAATTAAAATTAAAATGCACCAGCGAAAGGAAACTAGCCATAATCCTAAACTAGTCTAAAATTATTCTTCTATAAAAGTGTTTAAGGCCAATCAGAGTATTTGGCTCATGGAGAGTGATAGACTCCTCTCCCAAATGGAAGTTTTCCACATATGGCTTTAATCCTTGGCCATTCACTTTGTATATGTTGCATTACGTGGATTTTCAATTTCAATGGCCCCATGAGAATGAACATTTTTCACTATGAATGGGCCTGTCCATCTTGATTTCAACTTACTCGAAAAAAAATTGAGTCTAAAATTATAAAGTAGGACATTTTGCTGAGGTTTAAAGGTCTTCCTCATAATATTTTTATCATAAAAAGCCTTAATCCTTTCCTTATAAATTCTAGAGTTTTCATAGGAGTCTCTCCTCAACTCCTCCAACTCATTTAACTTTAATTTCCTTTGCCCACTTACTTGTTCCACGTCAAAGTTGAATTTCTTAATTGCCCAATATGCCTTATGCTCTAATTCAACGGGCAAGTGGCATGTCTTCCCATACACTAATCTATATGGGGACATTCCAATCGGGGTCTTCTAAGCAGTCCTATAAGCCCAGAGAGCGTCAGATAGTCTAAGAGACCAATCCTTCCTATCCGATCTAATAGTCTTTTCCAAAATTCGCTTAATCTCTCAATTCGAGACTTCGGCCTGTCCACTTGTTTGTGGATGGTATGGGATACTCACTTTGTGCTTTATGCCATATTTCTTCATCAAGGTTTCAAATGGCCAATTACAGAGGTGAGACCCGCCATCACTAATGATGGCTTTGGGGATTCCAAATCTAGAGAATATATTATCTTTAAGGAATCGTAGGATCACTTTGCTATCATTGGTCCTACATGAAATCGCCTCAATCCACTTTGAGACATAATCCACACCGACTAATATGTAATGAAATCCAAAAGAAGGTGGGAATGGTTCCATAAAATCAATGCTCCAACAATCAAATATTTCCAATAGTAATATTGGGGTTAATGGCATCATGTTGCGCCGGGACACACTCCCTAACCTTTGACAATGGTCACAGGTAATACAGAAAGCATGGGTGTCTTTGAACATGGTGGGCCAATAAAAACCACACTGTAGAATTTTTGTAGTGGTTTTCTTAGTAGAAAAGTGGCCACCACATGCTTTTGTGTGGAAAAAGAAAATGACACTATGGACCTCATCTTCCGGAATACACCTGCAAATGATTTGGTCCGCCCCATACTTATATAAGTATGGGTCATCCTAAAAGTTTCTCACCTCGATTTCAAACCTTTTTTTATCTTGTGTCTTCCAATGATGTGGCACTCTACCCGTCACAAGATAATTTACTATATCTGCATACCAAGAGAGGTGGGAGACTGCAAATAACTGTTCATCAGGGAATGTGTCATGGATATGTGTCTCCTCAATGGAATTGTCTAGGACTAATCGGGAAAGATGATCGGCCACTACGTTCTCTACTCCTTTCTTATCTTTAATTTCTAAATCAAATTCCTGGAGTAGGAGAATCCATCTCAAAAGTCTTGGCTTGGCATCTTTTTTAGATAACAAATATTTCAAAACCGAGTGGTCGATGAACACGATCACTTTGGATCCTAACAAGTATGACCTAAACTTGTCCAAAGCGAATACTACTACAAGCAACTCTTTTTAAGTTATTGAGTAGTTCACTTGGGCCAAGTTTAAGGTTTTACTCGCGTAGTGAATAACATAGGGCCGTTTATCTTTCCTTTCGCCTAAAACAGCCCCTATTGCAAAATCACTTGCATCACACATCAATTCAAAAGGAAGTGTCCAATCTGGTGGTCGCATAATGGGTGCAATGGTAAGAGATGTTTTTAATTTATCAAATGCACTTGCACAATCATTCATCCACTCAAATGGGATATCTTTTTGAAGGAGGTTACTTAAGGGTCCAGCAATGGCGCTAAAACCCTTAATGAACCTCCTATAAAAGCCAGCATGCCCAAGGAATGATCGCACGTCTCTAACTGATCTAGGGGTAGATAGATTAGCAATGATGTCAACTTTTGAACGATCTACCTCAATTCCATTTTCAGAGATGACATGGCCTATGACAATTCCCTTTTGGACCATGAAATGACATTTCTCCAAATTTAACACAAGGTGCTTCTCTTCGCACCTAGACAAGACTAGAGACAAGTTATTCAAATATTCTTCAAAACCATAACCAAATACAGAAAAATCGTCCATGAAAACCTCCAAAAAATGACCAACCATATCAGAGAAATAATGCTTATCATACATCTTTGGAACGTGGCTGGGGCGTTGCACAGTCCAAATGGCATTCATTTGTAGGCAAACGTGCCCAATGAACATGTGAACGTGGTTTTCTCTTAGTCTTCCGGGGCGATTTCTATCTGGTTGTACCTGGAATATCCATCCAAGAAGCAGTAGAAGGAATGACCTGCTACCCTCTCTAAGATCTGATCAACAAATGGTAGAGGGAAGTGGTCCTTCTTAGTAACCAAATTAACCTTCCTATAGTCAATGCACACACGCCAACCCGTGGTGACATGTGTTGGTATGAGTTCATTGTTAGAGTTTTACACAACAGTTATTCCAGATTTCTTCAGAACCACTTGGGTTGGACTCACCCAATGGCTATCGAATATTGGGTAGATGATACCCACATCCAACAGCTTGATCACCTCATTCTTAACAACTTCCTTCATATTTGGAGTTAATCTTCTTTGAGGTTATCTAATTGGTTTAGCATCCTCATTCAGGTGAATGCGGTGGGTGCATATAGAAGAGCTTATACCCTTTATATCATATATAGTCTAACTATAAGACCCGTACCCTGATTTGCCCTCCGAACATTTAGTTTCCGGTGTCGGTACGTCCCGGATGGACCAGATTGGCGAGCCTTGATCGCGACCCTATTTTAGTACCACATCGACCAAAGACCTATACCCCAGTGACCGCGTAGGCGCTGCGATTCCAACACCGCGTGGTACGCCCCATTGCGATACCCGATGTGAAAGTTGTGATCATTTGCGCAATCCGAAGCGGGTCGCACAACGTGTTGAGCTCTTAATTGTGCATATTCTAACCCCAATTCATCACTCATTATGCAAGATTTTCATGATTTAAAGACTAATCAAATACATGTTTTGTGGTTGTAGGAATGAGAGTTGCTTTGCCCAATTGATGACCAAAAGGGCACCTTTAGGAGCCTTTGATGAAGGCCCAAGGTGGACCAAAGAATGATAAAGAAAGAGAGGAGGATGAGGAAGAAAGAAGGAAAGAAAAGAAAGAAGAAATAAAGCAGAAAATGGGGTCCGGTCAGACCGGTCCAAAGCCGACCGGTCAGACCGGCCAACACTACTGCCCTCTACAGAAGCTGCTGGAACAGGCCCCGACCGATCTTGATCGGTCGGCCATGTAAATTTCAGCTTCCAGATTCCAGACAGCAGGCCATTCCCGTTTTTAATTTTTCAGACCACTTTTCTAGGCCCATCTTAATGATATTTGGAAATCCAACACATCCATGTTGAAGAGGAGCTCGACGCCGAACTAACCCAAGTGGTTTCGTGTCGATCGGAGCTACGGATTGATCGTGGTGGCCAAAACAATACGAACTGTCCAGAAAGTTCCAGATTTCGCTGTTCCACTCTGGGCCGGTCCAGGTGGCCCATCATTGATGATATGAAGAATCTACTTTGACCATATTTTAGACCACATCCATATATGAATAACCACAAAGTTTCAGATCAAAAGGATGTGTGGTTTGATCGTACCGGTAGAAGAAAGATGGACCATCCAGAAAGATCCAACTGCGCAGAGTTTATAAAAGCCCTAAGTGTTCTAATTTTCGGACTACATTCTGGGATTTTTTTGGACAATCGAATTCGTCTATCATGTAGAGGAGGAAGTTTTCTACCAATGTTCAAAATTTGGGATCAATCCGACATCTGTACACTCCGGAGCGTTGAAAGAAAGATGACTGGTTCTGAAGGTACCCGAAGTGCGGGATTTTGAGAGGCGGTCGGTGATATGATTGGTGGGCCCATTCAGAGGATAATCTTGGAAATATAAATCATCTATGAGGAAGATCACATTACAAGGAAGCTACAAATCAATTTTGAAGGCAATCCGACCATTGGTTAAGCCGTACGAAGCGAAACAAAATCTGTTACGTTGCGGTACTCTTGCTGCACTATAAAAGGAGGTGCTCTCTTCTATTCCAAGGCAACCAAGGACGTGGGGAGCAAGGAGTTCAAGTCATAAGAGGCTTCTTAGCCTCCTCAAGCTAGTTTTTCTTCCTTTTCTTAGTTCTAGTTTTATTTTTAATATGCTTTTCATTAGCTAATCTCTTAGCTAGAGCTAAGAGGTGAACCTTATAGTTTTATTTAGATTGTTTAATTCATTTTATTGGTTTTAAGATTGCTTTTCATGATTATGAACTATAGTTTGAAGTTTATACAAGTTTTAAGTAGTTTTTCTCAGTCTTATGATGACTCATGGATGTTTGGGAGAATTACTTAAATTCTTAATTGGTTTGCATCAGTCTAAACCTGTATGATCCGAGGAATTGGAGTGCGCTCTAGTACTATGATCTTCATGTGGGGACTTCCTACCAAAGTTCTACTTTTCTGAATTTCTGTAATATGTATGGATTGTGCATGTGATTCGAATCAAGTTCCAATCATGATCTAGCCTTGTCTTGTGACAGGACTTGAGGATGGTTATGATTGTGAACTGAACCTTTTGGAATGGGGAATGACCTATGCAATTGAGCATGCTCAGCTCAGCCTACATTGAGTGAATCCTATGCATTGAACTTACATATGACAGATTGTTTGGTTTAACAGCTCTATCATCCGACTAGATAGATCTTTATATCGATTCTAGTTGAGAAAGTGAGAAACCATAACGAATTATGCATCTAAGGAAAGCTATAAGTGGATCCTTGATGCTCTAGTTATCTTTTCATTGTCAGATTTTCTATTTTATATTCAAAATCAATTTCACAATCCTCTTAAGATTCTAGTTATTAGGATAGTTTGAATTGTTTACTTCCTTCCCTGTGGATCGACCTCGGTCTTACCGAGATTATTACTACATCGCAACCCTACACTTAGGGAAGCGAACAAGTTTTTGGCGCCGTTGCCGGGGAAGAGGTTAAACGGTTCTAATTGTTCTAGTAGCTATAGAGTAGTTTTAGTTAGGTAGGATTTTTTATTTTTATAGAAGTAGATTTTCTGATTTTTTTTGTCTAGATTACTAACAATTTTTTTGTTTGATTTTGTAGGACATTGTTGCTGACATAGCTCTCACCTTCACGGGTAACATTCTCTCCATCTCCCTTTTTTCTTTTTATTTTTATTTTTTTCTAGATTGGGATTGGTTCAACTTCTTATAATTTCATTATGAATGATTGGACGGGTGGATTGTCTAAATACCTTTTGGAAGATGAGAGGTCGAACCAAATAAAAAATCATTATGATTGGAACCATTACAAGCATGAATATTTTTCTAAGACTCAATCTTCTTCTAATACTCCCCCACGTAAGACAATGTGAGAGTATCAGAAAGAGATGAATAATGTTCCACCGGTTAGGACAATGTATGATCACTTGTATGGCTACACATATCAACAACCACCTAAAAGCCCAACATATGACATGCATAATCCAAATTGGTGGGAGCATCAAAATTTCAACTTGGAAGATGAGCCAACCATGGATGCCAACAATTATCCTCAAGAGTTTCTTTCTCATGAGCCACAACAGACACGAACTCTTGAGGATACACTGCGAGAGTTTATGGAAATAACTGAGCAATGCATACAAAACCTTTCGCCATCTCAAAATATTGAACCCAACATTGGGAACACCGAATCAATCCCCAACAATGAGGAGGATGAGGCTATCCAAACCCAACCTTCTCTAGATTTAATAACTAAACTTCTAGAGGATATTGATCTCAGTGATCCCACCATTACCATTGATTATGGTGAATCAACTATCTCTTTTAGCTATTCCGATTTGAATGATGAAGAGATTTCAAGGACGATTGACGAACCCGAGGAATCTACAAAATCTGAAAGTGATAGTTTGATTGCCTACAATGAGGGTTTGAAGGATGATTGTGAGTCCATGATTTGTTCTTCCAAAGGGCCGAATGTTTTTGAATTACCGAAAGATATTCTTGCTAGAGAGATGGCCGAAGTCGATATTTTTGAGTCCTTCCACCAACAACACATGTCGGATTCTATTGTGGAAGAACTCCGTTGGGTTGAAAATTCTGTTTCTTTGGATGATGGGGTGGCACAATCTGAAATTTCAAAAGATCAACCAATGCTAGATGATGTGCTTACCACTGAATCTAAAAAATTTCTTTGGAAGACCTCCCCTCTATAGAGGAGGAATTCCTTACCCTTGAAATAAAATTTCCTCAATCACATAGGGAGAACGAGGACCCTTAATCCGACTCTCTCGATTTCCTAGAGGAATGCATGACCCACCCTTATGATCTGGATGATGAGATGATTAAGGAGTTGGATAGTTTGTTAGACACGGTGTCGGTGCCTGAAGAACACCGTTCCACTGATTTACACTCTTTACCATTATTTGTGTAAACACCGTGCAATTCTGAATTTGTGGAGGAGACAACCCAAACTGAAAAATATTTAATGAATGTCTCTCCACCATCATGGGTTCTTCAACCCATTGAAAATTCTGATTGGGAGGACCCATTTTTAATCAATTACAACCCAATTCAGAACTTGAGGAGATATCTTTTTGCTGCTCTTATCTCCTCCTTACATGCGTGTGGTGCACACTATGATTGGACTTTCATGAAGAAACGCACCCTTGTATACATTCGAGCAGGACTTTGGATGGTCCTCATGAGAAACCTATTGAAATTCATGAAGATCCTACTCAAATTTGATCATGTAGTCGATCGGACTAATCAAAGGTAGGTAGGTAGGTTAGGATTTCTTTCTGCATTTAGGATTGAGTAAGTCTCATTGAGACAATGGAAGATGCTAGAATTGATCAACTTGCTACCTCAGGTACTCTCGTTCTCACTCTCCTTTGTTTTATGTCATTGCTCTCATGTCATGCATATTGCGTATCTTATTACATTGAGGACAATGTAATATTTTGGTTAGGGGGGTGAGATTCCTTAGATGAATCTACTAGCTTTTGTGACATTTCGAGCAATTATGTAAAAAAATTTCAATTTTTCTAAAATTCAAAACTCTTTTGGAAAACGTTGTTTCTATGCATTCAAGATGATATGAGTATAAGAGGAGGAGATACGAAGTGAGTGATGTTGCAAGCTTTGAACTTCTCTTAATATAATGGTTTTATATGTGAATTCCCCTATTTATATGATTGATAGAAAATTTGAACACTTTTACACCTAGTTCACATTACACGATTTTCATGATTTGAAAGGATTATGTGATTTTTGGATTGGCTAGACTTAGATT
This sequence comes from Liriodendron chinense, assembly GCA_003013855.2. Taxonomy (NCBI): domain Eukaryota; kingdom Viridiplantae; phylum Streptophyta; class Magnoliopsida; order Magnoliales; family Magnoliaceae; genus Liriodendron; species Liriodendron chinense. The sequence goes on from ML058409.1 coordinate 2,734,747, forward strand.
TGAGGTGTTGAGGAACCAAGCCGGGGTACTTTGTCCATCCTTGTCCATGGGAAAATAACGAAAAGATATGGATTTCTAAAAATCCTATCTAATGTAAAAGAAAAAGGAAAAGAAAGGATGAAATTGGGAATGATGGAAAATTTCGATTAGGGCTACCTACTACTAACCGGGGGATGGTCTACCCGTAACCAAAGCCGAAAATGGGATGTAGTGTGAAAGTCGTCGGAAGGACGGTAAGACAAATTCCTGTCATAGGCTTGTTGTTGCTCTGTGCACCTTGAAATTCATAGTTTAGTTGATCTATGAAGAAGATAATCCTGAAAAATCATGAGATGAACATTCACTATGCACACTAGGTTGAATTTGTTAAAGTTCTTCTATTTATTAATCAATCAGCGGGGATTTCATATAAACACTTATTATGTTTTCAGAATTTAAGGTTTCAACCTCTATCACCTAATTTTTCTGACTTTTACACTTGTGTGTCTTGGGATGTGTAGAAGAATAGTTTCTGAATGAGAGTTGTTTTTTGGAGAATTGAACTTGTTTCACGCATGTTTTGCTCGGGACTAGCAAAATGCTGGTTGGGGGGTGTGTTGAGCTCTTAATTGTGCATATTCTAACCCCAATTCATCACTCATTATGCAAGATTTTCATAATTTAAAGACTAATCAAATACATGTTTTGTGGTTGTAGGAATGAGAGTTGCTTTGCCCAATTGATGACCAAAAGGGCACCTTTAGGAGCCTTTGATGAAGGCCCAAGGTGGACCAAAGAATGATGAAGAAAGAGAGGAGGATAAGGAAGAAAGAAGGAAAGAAAAGAAAGAAGAAATAAAGCAGAAAATGGGGTCCGACCTGTCAAGACCGGTCGGCCAACACTACTGCCCTCTACAGAAGCTGCTGGAACAGGCCCGGACCGGTCTTGACCGGTCGGCCATGTAAATTTCAGCTTCCAGATTCCAGACAGCAGGCCATTCCCGTTTCTAATTTTTCAGACCCGTTTTCTGGGCCCATATTAATGATATTTGGAAATCCAACATATCCATGTTGAAGAGGAGCTCGACCCGAACTAACCCAAGTGGTTTCGTGTCGATCAGAGCTACGGATTGATCGTGGTGGCCAAAACAATACGAACTGTCCAGAAAGTTCTAGATTTCGCTGTTCCACTCTGGGCCGGTCCAGGTGGCCCATCATTGATGATATGAAGAATCTACTTTGACCATCTTTTAGACCACATCCATATATGAATAACCACAAAGTTTCAGATCAAAAGGATGTGTGGTTTGATCGTACCGGTAGAAGAAAGATGGACCATCCAGAAAGATCCAACTGCGCAGAGTTTATAAAAGCCCTAAGTGTTCTAATTTTCGGACCACATTCTGGGATTGTTTTGGACAATCTAATCCATCTATCATGTAGAGGAGGAAGTTTTCTACCAATTTTCAAAATTTGGGATCAATCCGACATCTGTACACTCCGGAGCGTTGAAAGCAAGATGACTGGTTCTGAAGGTACCCGAAGTGCGCAATTTTGAGAGGCGGTCGGTGATATAATTGGTGGGCCCATTCAGAGGATAATCTTGGAAATCTAAATCATCTATGAGGAAGATCACATTACAAGGAAGCTACAAATCAATTTTGAAGGCAATCCGACCATTAGTTAAGCCGTACGAAGCGAAACAAAATCTGTTACGTTGCGGTACTCTTGCTGCACTATAAAAGGAGGTGCTCTCTTCTATTCCAAGGCAACCAAGGACGTGAGGAGCAAGGAGTTCAAGTCATAGGAGGCTTCCTAGCCTCCTCCAGCTAGTTTTTCTTCCTTTTCTTAGTTCTAGTTTTATTTTTAATATGCTTTTCATTAGCTAATCTCTTAGCTAGAGCTAAGAGGTGAACCTTATAGTTTTATTTAGATTGTTTAATTCGTTTTATTGGTTTTAAGATTGGTTTTCATGATTATGAACTATGGTTTGAAGTTTATACAAGTTTTAAGTAGTTTTTCTTAGTCTTATGATGACTCATGCATGTTTGGGAGAATTACTTAAATTCTTAATTGGTTTGCATCAGTCTAGACCTGTATGATCCGAGGAATTGGAGTGCGCTCTAGTGCTATGATCTTCATGTGGGGACTTCCTACCAAAGTTCTACTTTTCTGAATTTCTGTAATATGTATGGATTGTGCATGTGATTTGAATCAAGTTCCAATCATGATCTAGCCTTGTCTTGTGACAGGACTTGAGGATGGTTATGATTGTGAACTGAACCTTTTGGAATGGGGAATGACCTATGCAATTGAGCATGCTCAGCTCAGCCTACATTGAGTGAATCCTATGCATTGAACTTACATATGACAGATTGTTTGGTTTAACAAATCTATCATCCGACCAGATAGATCTTAATATCGATTCTAGTTGAGAAAGTGAGAAATCATAGTGAATTATGCGTCTAAGGAAAGCTATAAGTGGATCCTTGATGCTCTAGTTATCTTTTCATTATCAGATTTTCTATTTTATGTTCAAAATCAATTTCACAATCCTCTTAAGATTCTAGTTATTAGGATAGTTTGAATTGTTTACTTCCTTCCCTGTGGATCGACCTCGGTCTTACCGAGATTATTACTACATCGCAACCCTACACTTGGGGAAGCGAACACAACGCGCATGTGGCGTGGGCCCCACTTGCACAAATCCCTAAGAAAAGGTCAAATCAATCAATCACCCTCACCCATTCACCTCTCATCACCCTAGTCTACACAAGCCAAACCCACCCCATCCCTCTCTCACCACAAAGTCAACACTAACCATGCCTCCCATGCTAGCCATCATCATCATCATCATCTCATGATTCCTCCTCTCTACCCATACAAGTGCATACGTAGGGGAGAGGAGGGCTTCTCATTTTTCCATTTGCAAAGAAAGGAGAGAGAAAGGAGAGAGAGAGAGAGAGAGAGAGAGAGGAGAGAGAGAAAAGACTAAGAAGAGAGAGATTTGAGGGAGTTGTGTGGGAAGTTAGAGGAATTAAGGGAGGAGATCCAAGCTTGGAGGGCCCCAACCACCATCCGGACCGTTCGATCGTCAATCCAACCCCATCCAACCGTCCAACCATTAAGGTGAGTGCAAGGGGGACATAAACTCCCCATTTTCTTAATTACCTTTCATTTTCTTTTTTTTGAGCCCATCTTGTGATGGGCAATCAGATGGATGGGCTGGATCATCCATGAATGGGCCCCACAACCTGGATAACAGTAATAGTAATAATAATAATTATTATTATAATAATAAGATATAAAAAAAAGAAGAAGGAGATTGGCCGCTAGACAGACAGCGTCCAGAGGACGCTGTTGCCCAGAAGCGCTTGGGCGAGCCCTTTTGGGCGTTAACCGTGGGGTCCCCACTCGTGGGACCCACCTTCAGGCTTGTGTATTATCCACACCGTCCATCTGTTTCTCCAGCCCATTTTAGGGCTGGACACCAAAAATGAAGTAGATCCAGATCTCAGGTGGACCACACCACATGAAACAGTGGAGATAATGAAGCCCACTGTCGAGACTTCTTGGGCCCACCGTGATGTTTGTAGACCCTGTAACCTGTCCAATATTGGACTCTAAGGGTTCCTCGTGAGCTGGGGAACATGATGAATGGCGGGGATCATACTCATGTGGGCCCCACTTGAAATAAACAAAAAAAAGGGAAGAACGTCCAGACGCTAGACGTTCACAGCGTCAGGGACGCTGGAACTGTCCAGCGTCAGAACTGCATGAGTGGGGTCCCCACTCGTGCAACCCACCTTGATGTTTGTTTGTAATCCACACCATCCATCTGTTTTCCCAAATCGTTTAGGGGCCAGGGCCCAAATATGAAACCGATCCAAATCTTAAGCGGACCGCACCACAGGAAACAGTGGAGAACATGATGTCCACTGTCGAAACTTCCTCGGTCCACCTTGATGTTTGTAGACCAATTCACCTGCCCAATATAGGGCTCATTGGGTCCCCCATGAGCTGGGGAATCTGATGAACGAAGTGGATCGTCCCCAAGTGGGCCCCACTTGTAAGAAACAAAGAGAAAAGAGAAAAGAAAAAAAAACAGAGAAAAAAAAGGGGCAAGGCTCCCAGCGTCTCTGACGCTGGGAGCATGGTTAGGTTGAGTAGCTATCTCGCTACTGACGTGACGTCACCAACTTCGCCCCACCGTGTTGTACGAGTTATATCCACACCGTCCATCCATTTGGGGAGATCAATTTAGGGCATGATCTCAAGACTAAGACAGATTCAAATCTCAAGAGGGCCCCAACATAGGAAACAGTGGGGACAGTGACCCTACCGTTGAAACCTTCCTACGACCCACCATGATGTTTATGTGAGATCCAACCTATTCATAAGTCCACACACGTGTGGAAGAAGGGAAAACAAAAATATCAGCTTGATCGAAAACTCAGTTGGGCCCACCTAGAATGTACGTGCTTTATCTATTCCGTCCATATGTTTTTCCAGCTCATTTTAGTGGCTGAGCCCAAAATTTAAGCATATCCAAATGTCAAGTGGACCATGCCATGAGAAACAGTGGGAATAATGATTTCCACCGTTGAAACCTTCCCAGGCCCTACAGTGATGTTTATTTGTCATCCAACCTATTTATAAGATCACATGGATATGGATGGAGGGGAAAACACAAATATCTGCTTGATTTCAAAACTCCCTGAGACCCAGCTGGGTACCATGCAACCCAGCAGGTGGCCCACCCTGTGGGTTCCAACGCGATGTATCTGTTTAGTCCCACTATGATGTATCTGTTTTATTCATGCTGCCCATCTATTTTTCCATGCCATTTTAAGATATGGCCCCCAACAATGAGGCAAATCCAAATGTTAGGTGGGCCACACCCACAAGGAATAGTGGTCATTGATGCCCACCATTGAAAACTTTCTTGGAGCCACTGTGATGGTTATTTTCCATCCAACCAAAGGTTTTGGGCCTATCTTTGGGTTCCACCTTGATGGATGCATTGTGTAGCATGCCAACCATCTGACCGATGCGTGGGGCCCAATTTGAATGGGCTTCACTTAGGAAATTGTGGTGATTGAATACCTACCACTGAAACTTCCTAAGACCGATGATGTATATTTGTTATCCGACCAGTGGGTGGGGCCCACCATGGTCCTTCCTTTGATATATATGTTTTATCCATGCCGTACACCTATTTTTGTCGGCCTATTTTGTATGTGCAGGCCCGAGTATGGGGCCGATGTGGTCTCAAGTGGGCTATGCCACGAAGACCTTTACATTTTCAATGGGACCCACAGTCCGAGTCCCACTCTCTGTATATATATTGGGCCATTTAAGGCCAACGTCACATGATACGTTTGGTAACATGCTAGTATATTTCGCTTGATATGTCACACTGATAACATGCTTAGTATAATGAATACCATGCTCATTCATATGCCCATACGCATCATTTGTATGCCTGTTATGGATCATGATTAACCATAGCATATGCTAGTTGGCTTGTTATACTTAGGGGACTCGTGCGAGACAGGGTCGCCCCACATGATTGCGCAGTATGCGTAAGTTTGGTGCATGACTTGGATTGTATGACTCATGCATTTCGCATTATGTATGTCACGATCGCATTCACACCCTAGCAGCATCAGGGTGGTGGCCACCATAGTCACATCATGGTTGGCAGTAATGGACACCGGAAACTTGTTCTAGCACGTGGGCGCTATGGATGTTCTTAGGTGAAAGTCCCTAAACCATGTGGTACCAGTAGGATGCTCCAACGTCGAGACCGAGTGGATAACATAAGCGCCCGAGTGCCGAATACCAGTAGACCGCGTCTCCCACTGTGTCGAGGTCAGTTGGAAAGGGGTGTGACCCTATCCGCCCGGGTGCAGTGGGTTATAAGCTAGGTCGAGTCTGACCAGCTCATGGAATGGGTCCGCTATGGGCGAGCCGGGTGGGCATTGGCATACCACTGACGAGCCAGATAGTGAGGTCTCTTCTACTCGTTTGGTTATGAGCGCGATGTGCGGCGGCCAGTATCAGAGTGTAATAGACCCCGTGTTCGCTCGCCTCAAGTGTAAGGCTGCGATGTACTAATAAATCTCGGTAAGACCGGGGTCCATCCACAGGGAAAGAGGTAAACAATTCCAAGTACTCTAATAACTAGAATCTAAGAAGTTTAAGAAAGTAGTTTTTCACATCAAAAAAAAAATCTGAAATTAAGAAGAACTAGAGCATCAAGGATCCACTTGTAGTAGTCCAATGCCAATCCATTCATCCAAGTACAACACAATTAGAATCAAAGTCCTATCTCTCATCTAATTGGAAGATATAACATTCAAGCACAAACAGTCCCACTTAAATCTGGAAATCAGATTTCTAGTTCTAATGAAGCACATAGAACTTGAACTTGTAGCCTTCGGAGTAACAGCCATGCCTATAGACTATGGCTTGCTCACGGGTTACTACAATTCAAATTCAAACAACCCAATCATCGTAATCTCAAAGAATTGTAAGGAACTCATGTCCGGAGCACACAAACTCTCACAAAACTTCTAAAAAATCAAACTTTATTCAAACTAGAACTTCAAAATCCAAAATTAAGAAAAGGGTACTTGAAATAAAAGAATCAAAGCATTGGAACCAACTACAAATTTCACCTCTAGCTCTAGCTAAGAGGTTAGCTAAGGAAAAGCATATTAAAACTAGAACTAGAACTAAGAAAAGGAAGAAAAACTAGCTGTAGGAGGCTAGGTAGCCTCCTAGGACTTGAACTCCTTGCTTCCCACGTCCTTGACTGATTTGGAATAGAAGAGAGCACCTCCTTTTATAGTGCAGCAATAGTACAGCAACATAGCAGAATTTGTTTCGCTTGGTACGGCTTAACCAATGGTCGGATTGCCTTCAAATTTGATTTGTAACTTCCTTGTAATGTGATCTTTCTAATAGATGATTTAGATTTTCAAGATTATCTTCTAAATGGGCCCACCAATCAGATCAGCGACCGCCTCTCAAAATCGCGCACTTCGGGTACCTTCAGAACCAGTCATCTTGCTTCCAATGCCACGGAGTGTACAGAGGTCGGATTGATCTCAAATTTTGAATATTGGTAGAAATATTCCTCCTCTACATGATAGATGGATTAGATTGTCCAAAAAAATCCCAGAATGTGGTCCGAAAACTAGAACACTTAGGGCTTTTATAAACTCTGCGCAGTTGGATCTTTCTGGATGGTCCATCTTTCTTTAACCGGTACGATCAAACCACACATCCTTTTGATCTGAAACTTTGTGGTTATTCATATATGGATGTGTTCTAAAAGATGGTCTAAGTAGATTCTTCATATCATCAATGATGGGCCACCTGGACTGGCCCAGAGTGGAGTAGGCAAAATCTGGAACTTTCTGGACAGTTCGTATTGTTTTGGCCACCACGATCAATCCGTAGCTCCGATCGACACGAAACTACTTCGGTTAGTTCGGCGTCGAGCTCCTCTTCGACATGGACATGTTGGATTTCCAAATATCATTAAGATGGGCCCAAAAAACTGTTCTGAAAATCTAAAAATGGGAATAGCCTGTATCTGAAATCTGACTCCTGAAAGTGCATGGCCGACTTGTCATCCGGCCGGTCGGCCTTAACAAAATCAGTCCAGAGAATTTTCTATTTCTGGAGGGTTTTGCCGGCCGGTCGATGGCTATGGCCGGCCTGCCGGTCAGGCTATAAATTGTGACTTTTTCACACTTTTGTTCCTCCATTGCATTGCATCTTTCCTCCATCTGATATCCTTTATTTTTTTTATCTTCAAGGCATACAAAGTGACTCTTTTAACTATGAATTGGTGAAGTCTCCCTCTCATTCCTACACTCACAAAACAAGCATTAGATGGGCTTTTTAAATATGAAAACCATGCATATAATGTGATGTAATGGGTCGGCAAATGTATAAATTGGAGGTTCAACACACCCCCCAACCAGCTTTTTGCTAGTCCCGAGCAAAACATGCGTGAAACAAGTTCAAACCTCCAAAAACCAACTCTACTTCAGAAACCATGTTTCTATCCATTCCAAGACATACAAGTATAAAATTTGGAGAAATTAGGTGATAGAAGTTGAAACCTTAAACTCTCAAAGCATAATAAGTGTCTACATGAAATTCCTGCTGATTGATTGATAAATAGAAGAACTCGAACAACTTCAACCTAGTGTGCATAGTGAAAGTTCATCTCATGAGTTTCTAGGATTATCTTCTTCATAGATCAAATAAACTATAGATTTCAAGGTGCACAGAGCAACAACAAGCCTATGACAGGAATTTGTCTTACCGTCCTTCCGAAGGCTTTCACACTACGTCCCATTTCCGGCTTTGGTTACGGGTAGACCATCCCCCGGTTGGTAGTAGGTAGCCCTAATCGGAATTTTCCACCATTTTTCCATCATTCCCAATTTCATCCTTCCTTTCCTTTTTCTTTTACATTGATAGGATTTTTAGAAATCCATATCTTTTGTTATTTTTCCATGGACAAGGATGGACAAAGTACCCCGGCTTGGTTTCTCAACACCTTAAATCAAAGTACAGCTAATCCACAAATCACATAATCCTTTCAACCCATGAAAATCGTGTAATGTGAACTAGGTGTAAAGTGTTCAAATTTTCTATCACTCACATAAATAGGGGAATTCACATATAAAACCATTATATTAAGAGAAGTTCAAAGCTTGCAACATCACTCACTTCGTATCTCCTCTTCTTATGCTCGTATCATCTTGAATGCATAGAAACAACGTTTTCCAAAAGAGTTTTGAATTTTAGAAAAATAAAAAAATTTCTACATAATTGCTCGAAATGTCACAAAAGCTAGTAGATTCATCTAAGGAATCTCACCCCCCAACCAAAATCTTACATTGTCCTCAATGTAATAAGATATACAATATGCATGACATGAGAGCAATGACATAAAACAAAGAAGAGTGAGAACAAAAGTACCTGAGGTAACAAGTAGATCAATTCTAGCATCTTCCATTGTCTCGATGAGACTTATTCAATCCTAAATGTAGAAAAGAAATCCTAACCTACTTACCTACCTTTGATTAGTCCGATCGACTACATGATCAATTTTGAGCAGGATCTTCATAAATTGCAATAAGTTTCACATGAGGACCATCCAAAGTCCTGCTCGAATGTATACGTGGGTGAGTTTCTTCATGAAGGTCCAATCATAGTGTGCACCACACACATGTAAGGAGGAGATAAGAGCAGCAAAAAGATATCTCCTCAAGTTCTGAATTGGGTTGTAATTGATTAAAAATGGGTCTTCCCAATCAGAATTTTCAATGGGTTGAAGAACCCATGATGGTGGAGAGACATTCATTAAGTATTTTTCAGTTCGGGTTGTCTCCCCCACAAATTCAGAATTGCATGGTGCTTCCATAAACAATGGTAAAGAGTGTAAATCGGTGGAATTGTGTTCTTTAGGCACCGACACCATGTCTAACAAACTATCCAACTCCTTAATCATCTCATCATCCAGATCATAGGATTGGGCCAAGCACTCCTCTAGGGAATCGAGATAGTCGGATGAAGGATCATGATCTTGCTCGAGTGAATGTAAAAATTCAATTTCGATGGTGAGGGACTCGCCCTCCATAGAGTGGAATTCTTCCAAACTAGGTTCTCCATAACTAGTATGAGGCACCAAGTCGGAAGTATGCAAGGCGTTAACAATCTCTTGAATAATGGGGTCGTTTGAATTTTCAAAGTGAGCCAAGCATTCATCCAAAAAAACCTGAATTTTCACTCATGGGAGTCTCATTCTCCACATTAAAATTAAGCATGTCAAGTTGGTGGAGTGACTCAAAAATATCAACCTCGGCCATCTCTCTAGCATGCATATCCTCTAGAGACTCATAATCATTATGCCCTTGGGAAAAAGAAACCATAGGTTCATAACCATTCACCAAACCCTCATTGTAGGCAACCCCACTACCGCTTTCAAATTTTATGGATTCCTGGGGTTCATCAACCGTCATTGAAATCTCTTTATCATTAAGTTCAAAGCATCCAAAAGAGATAGTAGACTCACCATAATTGATGATGACATTGGGATTATTGAAATCAATCTCCTCTAAAAGTCTATTTATCAAATCCGAAGAAGGTGGGACTTGAGTAGCCCCATCCTCCTCATTAAAGGGGATTGATTTGATGCCTCCAATTTCGGGCTCAACGTCTTCACAAGATGGCGGGTAAGCTTGATTTGATTGTTCATCTACATACTCATTCCATATTTCCTCAAGTATTTGTGTATACTTATCATTAAAAGAGGAAGACACTTTAGGGTGATTGTTAATAACCATGGTTGGTTCCTCCCTTGAACAAGGAGAATGATGGTTTTCCCAATTAAGACCGTACGCATTGTAGGATGAAAAGTTATATGATGGTTGATAGGCATATCCATACAAGTAATCATGCATTGTCTTAACCGGTTGGCTACTATTCACCTGTTCATTTTGTTGTTGCACACCTCCTACCATAACCGGTGGAACACTCATGTTATTTTCAATCCGGTAATCACGTAATGTTTTTCCCTGATGATTATCCAATTTTGCTTCGTTCCGGTATTCTCCCATCGTCTTACGTCGTGTCTCAATATGTGTATTGTTTTCATTAATGTAATCACGCATCGTCTTACGTGGGGGGGGGGGGGGGGGGGGGGGGGGGGGGGGGGGGGGGGGGGGGGGGAGTAGTGAAGGTTCTTTGAATCTCATAAAAGTACTCATGCTTGGAGGGATCCCGATCACAATGAGTTTGGGTCCCCAAATCCGACGTCTCATCCTCCAAAAGATGCTTATATGCACCATTCGTCCAATCATACATGATGAAATTTTAAGAAATTGAAAACTACCCTAATCTAGAAAAAAGAACAAAAAGAAGGGAGATGGGGAGATGTTACCCAATAGATTGAGATTTATGTCAGCAACAATGTCCTACAAAATCAAACAAAAAAGTGTTAGTTATCTAAAAAAAAAAAAAATCAGAAAATCTACTTCTATAAAAATTGAAAATCCTACTTAACTAAAACTACTCTATAGCTACTAGAACAATTAGAACCGTTTAACCTTTTCCCCGGCAGCGGCGCCAAAAACTTTGTTCGCTCGCCTCAGGTGTAAGGCTGCGATGTAGTAATAAATCTCGGTAAGACCGAGGTCGATCCACAGGGAATGAGGTAAACAATTCCAAGTACTCTAATAACTAGAATCTAAGAAGTTTAAGAAAGTAGTTTTTCACATAAAAAAAAAATCTGAAATTAAGAAGAACTAGAGCATCAACGATCCACTTGTAGTAGTCCAATGCCAATCCATTCATCCAAGTACAACACAATTAGAATCAAAGTCCTATCTCTCATCTAATTGGAAGATATAACATTCAAGCACAAACAGTCCCACTTAAATCTGGAAATCAGATTTCTAGTTCTAATGAAGCACATAGAACTTGAACTTGTAGCCTTCGGAGTAACAGCAATGCCTATAGACTATGGCTTGCTCACGGGTTACTACAATTCAAATTCAAACAACACAATCATCGTAATCTCAAAGAATTGTAAGGAAATCATGTCCGGAGCACACAAACTCTCACAAAACTTCTAAAAAATCAAACTTTATTCAAACTAGAACTTCAAAATCCAAAATTAAGAAAAGGGTACTTGAAATAAAAGAATCAAAGTATTGGAACCAACTACAAATTTCACCTCTAGCTCTAGCTAAGAGGTTAGCTAAGGAAAAGCATATTAAAACTAGAACTAGAACTAAGAAAAGGAAGAAAAACTAGCTGTAGGAGGCTAGGTAGCCTCCTAGGACTTGAACTCCTTGCTTCCCACGTCCTTGACTGATTTGGAATAGAAGAGAGCACCTCCTTTTATAGTGCAGCAATAGTACAGCAACATAGCAGAATTTGTTTCGCTTGGTACGGCTTAACCAATGGTCGGATTGCCTTCAAATTTGATTTGTAACTTCCTTGTAATGTGATCTTTCTAATAGATGATTTAGATTTTCAAGATTATCTTCTAAATGGGCCCACCAATCAGATCAGCGACCGCATCTCAAAATCGCGCACTTCGGGTACCTTCAGAACCAGTCATCTTGCTTCCAATGCCACGGAGTGTACAGAGGTCGGATTGATCTCAAATTTTGAATATTGGTAGAAATATTCCTCCTCTACATGATAGATGGATTAGATTGTTCAAACAAATCTCAGAATGTGGTCCGAAAACTAGAACACTTAGGGCTTTTATAAACTCTGTGCAGTTGGATCTTTCTGGATGGTCCATCTTTCTTTAACCGGTACGATCAAACCACACATCCTTTTGATCTGAAACTTTGTGGTTATTCATATATGGATGTGGTCTAAAAGATGGTCTGAGTAGATTCTTCATATCATCAATGATGGGCCACCTGGACTGGCCCAGAGTGGAGTAGGCGGAATCTGGAACTTTCTGGACAGTTCTTACTGTTTTGGCCACCACGATCAATCCGTAGCTCCGATCGACACGGAACCACTTGGGTTAGTTCGGCGTCGAGCTCCTCTTCGACATGGACGTGTTGGATTTCCAAATATCATTAAGATGGGCCTAAAAAATTGTTCCGAAAATATAAAAACGGGAATAGCCTGTATCTGAAATCTGACTCCTGAAAGTGCATGGCCGACCTGTCATCCGGCCGGTCGGACGACAGGTCGGCCTGAATAAAATCAGTCCAGAGAATTTTCTATTTCTGGAGGGTTTTGCCGGCCGGTCGGTGGCTATGGCCGGCCGGCCGGTCAGGCTGTAAATTGTGACTTTTTCACACTTTTCTTCCTCCATTGCATTGCATCTTTCCTCCATCTCATGTCCTTTATTTCTTTGATCTTCAAGGCATACAAAGTGACTCTTTTAACCATGAATTGATGAAGTCTCCCTCTCATTCCTACACTCACAAAACAAGCATTAGATGGGCTTTTTAAACATGAAAACCATACATATAATGTGATGTAATGGGTCGACAAATGTATGAATTGGAGGTTCAACACCCCGGTGATGTCCCAGATGAGAACCATTTTGATATGTGGATTAGTTGAGGATTGACGTGTTTGCATTGCATCTCTAGCATGTAACACTCGGCCATGTAGGCCCTTGCATCGCATAGCCTTGCGATGGCTGATAGCATTCGTGAACTTGGTAACTTAGCTCTCTATCACTTTCGCTTACTCTGATATCTGTATACTTGTCATATGCATCACACGCGTATACACACACACTCTACTGAGTTTCTTAGGAAGCTTATGCACGTTTGTTTACGCTGCAGGTACTAAAGCACATCAGCAGCGTTGAGCGCAGTTCATATACCTGATATTTTGGGCTTTTACTACATTTTGTATTTTCCTTTCCAGCACTGTACTCAACAACTTATTAGTGGATATCTGATGATGTTTGGTGGTTTTAATTATGCTCCTTTACAAAAAAAATTTACTCTGAAAATCCTCTTCGTAGGATCCCAGGATTGGAACCTGGCATATGAGAGCTAGGAACCGAGAATGGGGTACTACGGAGGCTGTTGGCACAAAGGTCGGCGATCGAGAATTTAGTGAGCTTGGTCCCCTGGTTTGGGGCGTGACACTAACCTAGGGCCCTTTATGGTTCCTTAGAATATTCAACAACTTGATCTCTTGCTCCTTATCTAGGAGAGAGGAGATCACTACTGTATATGTTTCATTTTGACCTAAATAAGCATACTTGAGCTCATTGGGTAATGGTTTTAGATCAAGTTTAGGAGCATTGGTCAGTGACGGTAGAGGTCACAAGTCCTCAATGGTTTGGACTTCATAACGCGGCCTCCATCAGTATATACCAATGTCTTGAGTGGTGTTTCTATCAATGGTTTCACAAAATTCAGCAACAACATTTTCAAAATCAGATTTTTCCAATTTCCCAACAACATCATTTAACTCCTCAAATAGGCTAGACTCACATTCCCCTTCATCTAGCAAGCAGTCCACAAAATTCAGTTCATGTATTTCATTTTCACCCACAGGTTGCTTGCATAGTTTGAAAATATTCAATTCCAATGTCATGTTGCCAAATAATAGTATCATCATAACATTCCTACAATTAATCATAATATTTGAAGCGTTTAGGAATGACTGGTCTAAAATAATCAGAACTTGAGTGCTAGAGTTCACGCATGGCTTAGTGTCAAGCACAATAAAGTTCACGGGGAAATAAAACTTTTCAATTTAGACTAACACGTCCTCTACTATTCCCCTCGGTACCTTAATTGAGCGGTCAGAGAGTTGTAATTTGATTGCGGTTGGTTTTAACTCACCCAACCCCAATTGTTAGTAGACTGAAAATGGTACTAGATTGACACTTGCACCAAAATCTAGTAGTGCATGCTCAACCCAGAAATTCCCAATTATGCAAGGGATAGTGGGGCTTCCCGGATCCTTGTATTTGGGTATGGCCTTATGTTGAATTATTGCACTCACTTTCTCAGTAAGGAAGGCCTTCTTATACACATTTAATTTACGTTTCACAATGCACGTCTTTCAAATACTTGGCATACGATGGAATTTGTTTGATCGCATCCAAAAGAGAAATGTTCACTGTCACCTTTTGGAGAACATTCAAAACATCCTGATACTTCATAAGGATGGTGGGGTTTCAAAGCCTAAATGGGAAGGGGACCGAAGGCTCATATGACTTAGTCTCTTCATCTTGTTGTGGCGCATGAATACTAGCCGATTCACTATTATCTTGAGAAGTGGGCTCATCATCCGGTATCTCTACTGATTGTGGAATATTATTTTCAATGATTTTACCATTTCTCAAGGTGATAATAGACTTGGCCTGTTCATGGTGGGGCTCAGATGAACTTGATTCTCCTACAAAGTACACATTTCTAGGGTTAAGCACTGGTTGAGAGGGAAGAGTGCCTTTCTCCCTAGCATTGAGTTGAGCCTCAATTCTAACCATCGCCAACTTAAGTTCTTGGTTCGCTTAGAACAAAGATTGATTCATCTGAGCTCGGGTATTCATGAATGCGTTCAATGCATCCTCCACAGACAATCTTTTTGGTGGGGGCACGTATGGTGCATTGTTGTGTGCCCCTAAGAAATTGTTTTGTGGAGGCCCTTGGGGTGCATTGGGTGCATTAATTTGTGGTCCATTTCGCTAGCTGAAGTTAGGGTGATTCCTCCAGTTAGGGTTATATGAATTTCCTAGAGGTGGAGCAGGTGGTCTTTGGTAGTTATTAACTACATTTGCTTGGTCAGTAACCATGTATTGAAAAGCAGAAATTGTTGGACATCCTTGTGGGTCATGGTCACTTCCCCCACAAATGCTGCAAAAGCTACTAGAGGGCCCACTTAATTTAATCATACTCATTCTACTCATTTCCATGGCCTCGATCTTTCTTGACAAACTAGCCACCCTGGCTTGCAAATCCTCTTCTGGGTTGATCAAATACATCCCCCCCCCCCCCCCCCCCCCCCCCCCCCCCCCCCCCCCCCCCTTGTTGGACGGGTTTAGCAATTTCAACTTTTTGGGAAGTACCCCATGATTAGGTACTTTCTACCAGTTTATCTAGGAAGTCCCAAGCTTCTTCAGGCTCGACATCAAGGAAACGACCTCCCCACATCATTTCTATGAACTGACGTGTGTCATAATTGACACCATTAAAAAAAAACTGAACACTCTCCAGATTTCATAGTCATGGTGTGGGCAGGCTATGAGTAATTCCTTAAATCTTTCCCAAGACTGGAAAATATTTCATTCTCTTTTTGGGAGAATGTCATAATGTTCTGTCTGAGTGTATTTGTTTTGTGCGTGGGAAAGAATTTCTTTAAAAATTCTTGGCTTATGGTCTGCCAAGAATCAATGGTCCTGGGCCTCAATGAATGAAGTCATGCCTTGGCCCGGTCCTTGAGAGAGAATGGAAAATTTTTGAGGCGGATATGATCAACATTAACATTATTAACTTACAGCGTTGCCACCACCTCCTCAAATTCTTTGAGGTGGAGGTATGGGCTTTTAGATTCAAGCCTATGGAACTTGGGTAGAAGTTGAATAATACCCGGAATGAAATCTATATTTTCAGCATTAGCTGGAAGGACGATGCATGACGGTGTGGTTATGCGAGCAGGTTGCAAATAGTCACGCAAGGTCCTATGGCCTGCTAGTCTATTTACAATATCATTTTCATCCTTAAAAAGAGAATTCTCCCTACCATTCAAACTGGCTGGATTTGGAATTAGATTTTCAATTGGATTATCCTCTTGATTTTCACCATCCGCCATGTTGTCCGAAATATGTTGTGTTCCTCTTCTAGATGAATGTGAGATGCCTGTGACTAGTCCACCTGAAGTTCTAAGTCGATTGTGTTGGTCCTGAGTCCAATGGGACATAAACTAGCGACACTACTCAATCACTAGGATTAAACTACTACACAATGTTCAAGTATGCCGAATTTGACTCAAAATGAAAAATATCCAAAAAATACACTCATCAATCAATTTACACCACAAGACTTGAGCCAATTTTTTTTTAGGTTGTAGGACAACCGTATCACTTGGATGCACCAAGCAGGGCAACCTTATGTCAGGATCTTCTAGGGTGTTTCAAAGATTGAAAAAGAAATAATAATAATAATAATAATAATAATAATAATAATAATAATATAAATAAGGATTAACTAAATAATCAAACCAAAATTATAAGGCTAAGGCGGCTCAGCCGACCATTTAATGTCCCCAACCAAATAATACAAAAAATAAAAGTAATACTCTACTACAATGATTCTCAACCACTTAAGGGAAATCGAATCTCAGAGGCGGCTCAGCCGACCACGGAGAAATCTCTTAAATCACTTAATTGGAAGAGAAAATAATAAAGAAATGAAATAAAGGGAATATATAGAAGAGTTGAAGAAGAAAATTACCCGATTAGCTGACTTGTACAAACTTTCAATACCATCCCCGGCAATGGAGCCAAAAATTTGTTTGAATTCCTCCAAGTGCAGAGGTTCAATTGTAATATTCCTGTGAGTACAGGGTCGATCCCACGAAGACAATCTACTAAGAAAGCTTCTTACAGATCAACTAAATAAGTTATGAAAATAGATATCAAAGGATCTATCCCAAATAGATTAAGGATTTGGATTGATATGGAAAAATCAAACCAAAGCATCGAAGTTCCACACACGGACTTAACAAACCATCTATCATGACTGATAATGATAACTCAACTATATCAGAGCAATATGGTCAGTCTAGTCGAAATGTTTAACAATTAAAGCATGTAAAAAGGAGTAGAAAACTGTCAAGGATTAGAAATCTCAAGTTCTACAGCATTAAAACATACTTCTGAGCTCCAGGGATGGTAAGTATTTGAGATCTATGAGATCACAAATCAAACAATGTGGAAGGTCAAAAGCCTCTCCCATCTAAGAAATCCGTATTAGCTAGATCTAAGCATCCACCATACGGTTCTCACATGATGGATCAAAAATTTTCCTAATACATGATAACATGTATCAATCTTAAGATCTCATCATGAAATCATTAAGGAATCATCATGATGGACAATCCATTGAATCCATGTGCTTCCCTTCTAGCTCTGGCTACAAGAGAATTAAAAACACATGTTTAAAAAGGAAAATGGACAAGAAAAGAATAAAGAAAAGAGGAAAAGAATTGCAAGAATAAAAAAGAACTTGAATTAATCTAAAGAAATTAACACATTGATGAACTTGCATAAATTGAAATTAAAATAAAGAATCAAGTAAAAATCTCTCTCTCTCTCTCTCTCTCTCTCTCTCTCTCTCTCTCTCTTGAAACTCCTAGGAAAGAAATCTAAAAGAAAATGGAAAAAATGGGAATACAATTTATGGAATTTGGTTCCCCTTTTATAGACTTGCACCATCTCGAAATTCGTAGTTCAGCAGCCCCATTGCTATTTCTGCACTTTCTGCATATTACTTTTATAGCCCTACAGTTATGGATTTGGACTTTTCAAGACACTTTCTGCATCATTCAAGCATCGTGCAACTTCTTTTAATATTCTTTCATCTACATGCTCAAATCACATCTCTTGGACTTTAAATCACTTTTTTAGCTCGAATTCATCATAATTCCCTCAATCACTTTTAAATATCAAAACATATGTAATTAGATCACTTTAGCCAAATAATTCATGTAAATGCAAGATGAAACTAAGGTTAACCATGCAAAATTTGTCACTTAACACCATCCTACCCAGGAATTTAACAAGGTTCCTCACAATCATTCGATTCCAATCTAAGAACTTAGCGTACACTCCCCCCAGAGGCTCCCCTTAAAGACTTGGTCGAGTTTAATTTCAAAATATCACACTCAATCCTCGACAAGGAAAGAGTGCAACTGGACTCTTCTACTTGATAACTTACTTGTTGGATTGAGCCCCTTGTTTAGCGTCGCTTGGGTTGCTTGATCTCTGCTCTCTCATACTTCAATAAACTCTCATTTTCTCCCCAGATCTTATTGCTGATGTGTTGCCAATACCTCAGCTCCAATGATAAGGTACCTTACATGTAATGCTCCAAAGAGATTCCCAAGGTGCTAGGAGATAGGTTGAATTCTCTACAACTGATAGGATTTGGTTACCTAGAGGAATTCACTTAATAGGATCTCTAGAGAGGTTCAGAAAAAGGATTTACTTTTGGTTTTAGGTGCATAAACATCTAGAGATGAAGAGAGAGTAAGTTCATCTTCATATGAGCTTTGAATTCTCCATCTTGTGATGAACCACAAGGAAGATTACTTAGGTATTGTAGGATTTGAGCCTAATGATGTGGGCAATGTGGGTGGCTTCTAATGTTCTCAAATCTCTTTCCTAACCCCTCAAGAACCGGGCTCCGTTTATATAAAAAAAAAACTTCCAACGGTTAGAAAACGGCAGCCAACAGCTCACTGGCGACTAGTCGCATGGGGTCATCGATCGGTCGCTTGAAGAGCATTGATCGATCTAATTTAAGGCCTGAGACTACTTGTTATCCCAACTTTTGTGACCGATCTTACCAAGGCTAGCGACCAGTCTCTAGGCTCATGAGTTATGTTGTTTGTGTGGTTTGTTTACAGTAGCTCATGCAATCTCTAAGGCCTCTCTATGGGTGGTCTTATGGGACACCTAAAGCCATTCTAGGATGACTAAAAGTATACCTATTGGGTCAAGTCATCTAGAGGTTTGGTTTTCGCTTTGGTTTTGGTTAAGGTTAAAGGGTTTCGGTCATCAAGGCATCTCTAATTTACCTATTTCTTCTTCCTTAATGTAGCTGTCTACTTGTGTCTTCGGTCTTCATCTTCTTTAGACTCAACCAACACCTAAACAATAGGACCTACGTAATTGACAAATAAGGTGCACTAGTATGCCACAAAAAAGTGCACTAACACAACATGTCCAAGTACGGCAAAAGCTCGGGTGAACGAAGTGAAGTTATAGGAGGGGGGCCAGAAGAGCCGGCCTCTCCTCCACTTGACTCAACCTGGGTTGTTAGGTCAACAACTTCTATAGCTGGAGGAAGAGGGGTAGATAGAGCTACAATCGGCGCTCTAGCCTCTACTGCAGGAGCCGATGACGCCGTAAGAGCCGACCTCTGAGCAAGAGCAGACCATGCAAAAGCTGACAGGGAAGCATCATGACTACCCTCAGAACACTTCGAAAACGCTCTCTTCTTTTTCACAGCTCGGAGATGCTCCAACTCCTCGGGCGTGCAGGAGCTTTTCATCTAGAGGGAGGAGCTAACATGCCCACGAAAAGAAAAGAAGAAAAATAGTTAAGTTAAGACACGCATCACCAAATTTATGAGGAATAGGGTTTGTTCAGGGCGAGTCACCTTCCGGGTTAAGGTCGGCTTCTTGCAGCGACTCAAATGAGAGAAGGACCTTCTGACTTTAAAAATTCGCGGGATGTTTCAATGTGGCCTCGATATGCCTTAGTTGTTGAGAGCTCATGTTAGGTTGCTTCTTGTGATTGATTGCAAACCAAGAAAGAATAAGATCCGATCGACAAAACACAAAGCGGAGAAGCGAAAGAAGAAAAATGGCTAAGTTTAACTCTCCGACCTGGTGAACAGAAAGCGTTGGGGACTCGCGGTTCCAAAGTCCTAGCCTTAGCTCGGGACATCTCCCACCCCTTGGTTGCGAAGAACTAGCTATCCTTCCACTTGTGCACGGAGGAAAAGGTCACTGATCAGAGGCACCCCTCTCTCCGACCAAGGTGCAAGGTAGTACCAACCCTTCGAGCTAGGATTGCTCTTCAACTGGTATATGTGCATGAGCTCAGAGGCACTTAGGTCCGCGTTGCTGACCTGTCACCATAAGATGACGCAGCTATAAATCATCCTCCAAGCATTAGGGGTGAGATGACCCGAGGGCCAGATTCATGATAAAAAAAATATTCCCTTATCATAAGATAGAGAGGGAGACGGAAGCCGCATTTGAAGAACGCAGAGAAAAGCACGACATTGTCTCCACGAGGCTGGCTCGGAAGTTCACCCTCACCAGGGAGATGAAGCCCTATCGGGCCAAGATGCAGTAGTCCTTTCTGAGCTGGCTCAGGTTGGACTTGGTGAGTTTTGACTTTATTGAATCAGCCGTGAAGCGAACAGCTCCAACAGCACCAGAAGTGGAGGTTGAGTTCTTCGTCCGGTGCTTTGACATAGACCGAGGAATGTCCTCCGGCCTGGCATCGGGAGGAGCTTCCTCGTCTAATATATCCTCGGGGTCTTCTCGCAAGTCAGATTGGATTTCTTGATGGAGGGATCCTCCCATTGACTCACGTCGGGAAGATTCCATCCGGGAAGTATCACTAGCCTCTTTCAGATTTGACATATTCAACCCTAGGGGGAACGGAACAATGAAAAAGGAGAGGGGAAATATGGACAACAATGGGCCTCAAAGAAGGCGGGCCAGGAGGGAAAAAAACGTACCAGATTTTAGTTCCAGAATGAGGAGTGCAAGAGGAGCGCACAAGATTAGCAACATGAGCCTTGGCAGCTGATCTGGATGTAACAGCCACGAAGAGAAAATGCAAAGAAGGAAAACGAAAGGAGAATAGAGAATCCGAAAAATTCACTAATCCTCCTTATATACCCACTCGAGCGTAAGCACCGAGCTTGTGCTGGAGCCACGTGTCGTCACGAGACGGCCTTGAGAATCGAAGCGACACAACGGGTGACCTGCTCTGCCATGTGGCGCACCACGATTGGCCAACCTGACAGGAAATATCTCTTCAGACACGTCACCGCCAAGTGTCACTCCCCCATTCATCCAAAGCAATAAAAAGCTGCCACGTTGTACGACCATCAAGATGACGTTTTGAAATTCAAATTGTCGCATTAAATGCTACTTTCCCGCCCATTCTACCAATGATAGGAACAACAAAAAGTCGAAGAGAGCTGAGGTTAGCTATTCTCTCAGACTTTTACTCAGTCCTATCCTCGAGTCAAACGAGTCAGGCTCGAGAGCAGGGGGGCTACTGTTATGGGTAAATCCGAGCTGACCTCGAGTCCCAAGGAAAGCCCATGAAGCAGGCCCACTCATAGGTCTTAGGCTCATAACCGATGTCGACCGCATGACAGGCGACCATGACCGAAAGAGAGCCAAGGACCAGAATCGATGCGACAACGGGTCATCCTTTACGAAGGACATTCTGGATTCATCAAAGACAAATCCAAACTAGGTTGTCTACTGACATGGCCGACGAGCCAAGAGATCGGCCTCAGCCTGCACCACCAACGGACTGACCTAGACCACAAAGGCGGGCGAGAGTCCAGGAACGGGTTCAGAGAAGACAGACACGTTTTCCGACCGTTATCAACGTAATTCATGTCCCCAGGAATCATGCCACCGCCCAACGGGCATTTCTCCCATGATCGCAGCCATGATCGTGGCCCACGTCTGCTCTCTGATGACCTATAAATAGAGGGGGTTCACCATTGACTAAGGTACGCACAACCTACCCTACCCAAAGCTCATCTCCTTCCTTCAAACTCATCTAACTTAAGCACTGGAGGGTTAACAGCCGGTCCCCGACCACCTCCTAGCTTTCTTTGTGTTGTGGAGGATCTTTCCCTGGATCCAAGCAGTTCCCATTAAGGAGATTAGCAAGACTCATCCATCTTAGGTGTTCCTTCAGCCACCTCGTTGTTGTCCACGAATCAGCAACAATACAGGTGATTGAGATTTTGGAACCTTGAATTAGTGATTTTGGTTCATTTACAGAATCGAAGTCATGAGTGGCATTGACCATTTTGAAAAACGGCCCAATTAATTGCCTAAAAAGGATGAATATAGTCCAATCTCTTGACTACTTCGTCAGTTGGACCCTACCGTTGTGGATCGATAGCTAAATCAGCGCATCATTTGCTGATCGATAGCTAATCGATGGCCTAAGAAACTGAAGATATTGAACAGGAGAAGTAATTCAATCGGCCAGATGATCATGCAATTCGTAGTGTTTTAAGTTTGAACCGTGCATTGTAGGGTCCACCAGATTGGATGTCCTGAATTATTTTGTCGATGGATACCTATTCAGATCAAGTACCTAAAAAATTAGCACCCTACATGTAAAGCGTTTGTAGTCCAACGGTTAGGATAATTGCCTTCCAAGCAATAGACCCGGGTTCGACTCCCGGCAGACGCATTTTTTTTATTTTATGATCTCAAAAAACATTCGATTTTGAAAGTAATCAATTAAAGAGGAAAACCACAAGCCTCACTGGTGAAGACACTGAAGAGTGGTTAGGTGATCCAGAACACGGATGAGATGGCCGCAGTGGGAGATCTTTGGGGCATGGACCGTTGGATACAAATTTAGGGCTTGAGTGCACTCCTAAAGGGTCCCTTCAACAACGTCATGGATCAGCTGGGCCAGGCCAATCCACAAAAATTTTGGGCCAGATCCTCTTTAGGCCAGGCCCATTAGCCATTCTAGGTGCAAACCTCTAAACCACATGATGGCAAAGTTACTCAGATCAGATGGTAGAGATCGTACAATCTATGTGTGATTGGTTTGCAATGAACCAGCCTCTGTGGCAGGACCCTTCTCATGAACAGTTCAGATCTTGCCTGTCTGCATCGCACGTACAGTTTTGGATCAAAATCAGGTTCTAGGACCTCAAATGTCGCAATATAATATTTTGGAAGACCCTTAACGGTTGGATAAGGGTCCATTTCAATGATTAAACCGTCTCACTGTTGATTGAAATGTTTTCAACCCTCAGATTATCCAAAATTCGAGGAGACCCTCCATATTACAATCGAAATCAAGCGCTGCTAAGTAGGGGTGTCAATGGGCCGGGTTAGGGCAGGGCCAAGCTCTGTCCAAGCCCGGCCCGCCTATCTCCACTTATGCCCAAACCTGGCCCGGACCGGTGGCGGGCCACAATAGTCTAGCCCAAGCCCCGCCCAAGATACAAATGTAGGGTCCTGCCCAAACCCAGCCCAAGCCCAGCTTTTCACATAAAGAAATATATTATCCTTTAATCCGCACTATTCTATATAAAAAAAAAAAATCATCAACACTACAAGGGAGATGGATTTTTAGGAAAAAATGATGTAAATTTTAAATTAAAAAATATATTCGGGTTGGGCCAGGTTGTCGGGCTTTTGAACAACCTAGTCCAAGTCCGGCACATTTGAAAAAGGGGCTTATACTTTAGGCCCGAACCCGACCCGCGGGCCTGATACTCTAGTCCAAGCCCGGCCCAATACGCGTCAGGCCCGAAAGCCCGTCAGGCCAACCCGGTCCATTGACAGCCCTACTGCTCAGGGCTAGAATCATATGCATCACCTATTTTCTCGCAGTGCGTAGAACGCCTGAGATCTATGGGTCCCATCATATTGTATATGTAAATCCACTCCATCAATCAGGTGAGAACCCTGATTTGAACTGCACATACAAAAGTTCAGCCCAAATAATAAATACTCCGATAGGAAACCTACCCGCGGGTAGAGCTGGACACACCAAACCAACTCTAAAGCTAGGGTCAAATTGGTTTGAAAAAGCTCGGCTCAAATTGATTCGAATAGAAGTTGAAACCAAACCATGCCTAAAAGTCAAGCTCGTTTAAAAAAAAAAAAAAAAACAAATCAAGCTAAAACCAGGGCGGTACCAGCTCAGCTTGGCTTGATTTAGCTTAATTTGGCTCCGAAATTATATGCAAATTGTTTCCTGTGGTGTGATCCACATGAGCTTTGGATATTATTCAATTCCGTAGTGTTATGTTTATATATATTTTTAAAAAAGTTCATATTATGTATATGGTTTATTTAAAAAAAAAAAAAAAACTCGAGCTAACCCTGTTCAATCATGGCTCGACTCAACTCAGATATTTGGATCAAACCAAACCAACCAGGCTTTTAGACAATGTTAATTATTGTATCTTTACCTCATCTAGTAAGGGATGGAACTTGGTGGGTTGGGTTGAGGGTCAAATTGAGCCCCACATAACCTCAAGAGGACCCATCCACACCTTGACCTGACATGTACAACCCAACCCAAATATTGGTGATTATTCTTTGACTCAACCCAACCCAAATGCATTTAATTATTCCCAGCCCCACCTGGATTTGCTCAAGCGAACCCCACCCAATGTCAAATCTAAGGCTGATCATGAGCCGAGTCAAGTCGAGAAACTCGATCGACTCGACTCGAACAAACTCACCTCAACTCAGTGGGACGAGTTAAGCCAAGCTTCATTTAAGAGCTCGAGTCAGAAATCGAGTCAAGTTCGAGCACCGGGTCACTCGACTTGGCTCAGCTCGACCTTGACTCAACTCATTTCATGTAGATATATGTTAAAAAAAATATCATAATCTTCTTATTTCTTGGTTCTCTCTCTCTCTCTCTCTCTCTCTCTCTCTCTCTCTCTCTCTCTCTCTCTCTCTCCACACACACACATTGGGATCCAAGCTTAGGACATATAAAACCTCACACGTTGGGGGTGAAATTACGTCGGTAGTCTAACACGACACCTTCGTATGCGTGGAAGCTTGAAGAACAACTAGAATTATGGCTAAGTCCTATAGGGGGGTGATTAGGACCTTTTGAAATTCTTTTCGCCTACTTACACAATTTAACAAATTAAACTAAGTAAGCTAGAACACTTCGGCTTCCAAGCCTAAGTGGGTCCAATCACAAGACTAGTATATGGTTTAAGCAATAATCTTCCTAGTCTAAGCATGCATAGATACTCAAATGATTAAGCAAATCAACCTCCTAATCTATGAAACCTATGTAGACTTATAAGAATGGATCAATAAGCTCAAGTCTACACTACTAGTGAAAGTACATCTTGTGTGTGGATGTGCTTATCTAGAGTCTAGCATACATTCCTATCAAGCATACATAATTAACAATTAAATATTCAATACTAAGATAGCAATGTGCTCTATTCAATCACAAACATAAGAATGTATAGTGGTTCGACTTTGGGTTTACTCTACTCCCGGTTCAAGTACTCAATTCCTTTGAGCACACCAGCATTCACTATCAAAGGTTTTAAATGAGGTTCACCTCTCAACCTTTACACGGAGGTTTTACCGTTTCACCTTTCAACCATGACCAGAGTTTTAGATAAAGGGCTAACTCTCAACCCAAACGGAGTTTTGGACATAGGCTAACTCTCAACCCGACGCACGTTCACTCCCATGTCGGAGGCTCCCCCTCGGAGACTTTGTTTAGACCCAACAAACGAGCCAAGGAGTGCCAAACAACCCCTAGTCTTTAGGCCGACAAACAGGCTAAGGAACGGCAACGTCCCTAGAGTTTTAGGCTCAACAAACAAGTCAAGGATTGGCAAACGACCCTAGTTCGAGTTTGACAAACAAACTCTACACTCAACTCCCACAGGATATTGAGTGGATGGAGTCTCAACAAAGACAACCTTACTTGTTAGATGAGCTCCTTGTTCAGTGCCGGTTCAGGTTGCTTCTTCTCGCTCTCACGTGCTTGAATCAGCTCCCCTTGTGCTCCCCCGATTATGTTACTGCCGCTTTGCCAATGCATCAGCTCCATCGATCAAACGCCTTGCATATGATCTTCTTTGAGATGACCAAGGGGATGGGAAGATGGTTGAATCTCCTACATGGAATATATAGCTTGTTCTAACTAGAAGATTCACCTAGAGAGTCTTCTAGAGGTCTTGGACAAGAGATTTAACTATGTGGTATAGTGTCTCACCTGTAGAATTGAGAGAGGAATCAAGTCATCTCTATGCTTGCATTTGAATGTCCTCACTTGTGATTAAACACAAGGGATATGACTTGAATCTCCTCCTCTTAGAGGCACCATATGATGTACAAAAGGTGTGGGTAATAGGCTCTCAAAACCCTGTAAAAATGTCCAAGAACTGAGCTCAATATTTATAAAGTTTGAGCTCCAACGGTCATAAAACGGGCAAAAACGGCTAGCTGCCGACTAGTCGGCCAGGGGTCCCCGACCGGTCAAGACTGGTCTGTCCAGTCCAGTCCAGCCGACCGGTCATGAACGGTCGGACAAGGCCAGGAGTGTTCCAGTAAGGTTGTTGCCCCAACATTTGGTCTGACGACCTGTCCCGACTAGTTGTGACCTGTCTTCAGACTAGTTGTGAGTCCTTTTGAGATGGCTTTTCCTTATGCATTTTCACAGCCACTCAAACACTTCTTAGGCTATTCTTTGGGTGATCTTTTGGGACACCTAAGGCCATTCTAAGATGATTAAAGGTATGCCTAATATGGTCAAGGTCATCAAGAGGTTATGGGATTGGTTTTGGTCAAGGTTCAAGGCTAATCAAGGCATCACTTTTACCTGTTTCTTCTTCCATGATGCAGCAGGGCCGCTTGAGTCTTCGGTCTTCGTCTTCATTAAGCTCAACCGACACTAGACTCACTGAACTAAGTGATTGACAAACAAGGTGCACTAGTATGCCACAGAAAAGTGCACTAACAGGGGGGGGGGGGGGGGGGGTTTCTTAATCCTATTATTTTGTTTAGGTAAGAACATTCCTTGTTGAGCATACCTGATGAATTGAGTAATTTCAAGTAGAAAACATGGTGAGCACACAATGGTTGTGGGTTTTACACGCTGCACAAAATAGGTGCTATGATGAGACCACACAACATACACATGTACAAAACAGGGGCTATGGTAAGACCAAACACCATATGCAGCTATTGACTGCAAATTTACGAGGGAGGTGGTGCATCTGATCCATGAATCAGCTGGGCCTCATCATGAAGATGGTTGCTACAATCCGAAGATTGCACACCCAAGTGCAGGTAGCGAAGTAGTAAAATACTCGGTAAGACCGAGGTCGATCCACAGGGATTGGGGTTAAGAACACTTAGAGGAATTAGTTTAGGTGAGTGAGATGAAATTTGGTTTATCCACGAGAGTGGAGCAAGTTGTGTGTGGTGAAAGACAAAAATAGAAAAGGGGCTAAGGCATCAGGGGTCCACCTTTGATTCATTCACAAGATTTGATTTATTGGTCCAACTATAACTCAACTGGAATTGAATAAAGATTCATTCCAATCGGAAGATGAAACAATTAAACCATTTGCATATTTCATAAAAGATAGTGATCTGAACCGATTGATTTGACCATGAAGCACTCGTTAGTTGATCGCAGGGAATTCCAAGCATCCACTGTGCCCGGAGTCGACAATGGATCAAGGAATTGTACAGATCAACAACTTTGCCAACAAGTCAACCGATAAGATCACAATTCATACGATCAAATGCATACTTACAAGATAGGAGGCTTTGATTGACCGATCCAACCGTTAAGATCTCGTCTATCGATCGCAGGGAATCCAAAGCATCCAATGTGCCCGGAGTCTACAATGGATCAAGGGATTTTACAGATCGATGACTTTACCTACACTAGCTCGATGACCGTAGGGAATCCAAAGCATCCAACGTGCCCGGAGTCGACGATGGATCAAGGGACTTTATCGATCATGAACTAGCTAATTGGTGTGCAAGGGATCCCAAGCATCCAACGTGCCCGGAGTCGACGATGGATCAAGGGGCTTGCACAACAATAGCGTCCGCCGAGGTGGATAACCAAACCAATCAACCAAAGAGAACTCCCACATTTACACCACACAATGTTGAACCAAAAGAACCATATCTTGCAAATTTCTTCAAAGGCTTCACCCCTAGCCTTAGCTAGAGGTTTAGCCAACCATGCTACAATGGAAGACTAAATTCTCTACAAAAGAGAAAATTCTACACTACTCTACTTCTACAAAGAAAAGAAAAGAAGACTTGGATTGGATTTGAGGGATGAGAGGGATGATGAGAATGAGAGGGAGAGGAGCTTCTTTTATAGCCTTATGAGGAGCTTCCAAGACTAGGTGGCACACCAAAAGTTTCTTTAGGTTTGGGAATGGAGTTAGGCTTGGAGTGCCCAAAGCAAACTTTGCTTTTAGGTTTGGGCTTGGAGTTAGGCTTGGATGGACATGTGGCAAGAAAAGTACTCCAATCCTAGGTGTCACTCCAAGCCTAAAGCAACTTTTCTTTTAGGTTTGGGCTTGGAGTGAGGCTTGGATGATGAGGTGGCATTCCAAGCCTTACACATGTGTGGAGAGAGAGAGAGAGAGAGAGAGCTCCTCTCTTGTTGCATGTCAGCTGGAGATGGGGCCCACTTTTGCTGGAGACATGTTCACAAGATGGAGTGGTCCACCTGATGCACATGTGAGAAGGCAGCTGCAGTGGACGGTGCAGATGGAAAGTTGTAGTTGAAGGCATCTGATGGTGAAGAGGAGGTGGACGGCCGATCCTTCAACTGCTGTGATCGGTGATTGTGAGCTGGATGTTGGAGCTGATGTGCATCAGAAGGTGGCCCACTTGAGCTAGTGAAATGGACGGTGGATGGAACTCCACCTTGGCCGTTGGAAGATGGATCTGGACACTAGCTGGATGGTCTACATGCTGGTTGTATTATGTGATGGCTGTGAAAGCCATCTGCTGTATGAACGTCAGATCCTGATGGATGGTTAGATGTTGATCTGCTGGGCAACCAATCAGCTGAACTGTGGGACGGTGATGAGAATCGGCCGTTCATTGTTGACGATGGTGAATGGTCCTAGATGCAGTTGACGTGTGAGATTAATGTGGAACATCCTTGATTATCTGCTGGATGGGGAATGTGGGGTCCACATCGCTGATCAGACACGCTGGAAAAAGTGGCCCACTGCTTGGATGGAGAATGAAGCTGAATCGTTGATGGGAGACGGCTGCTGATGGATGCTTGGCTGTTGTGGACGGCTGAGGTTGGCTGCACGTGTGGATGGGGACCACCTGATGATGATGACGTCCACCGTTGGAAATGGATGGATGGCTGATGATTGGAGGGAGTGGACGGTCCAGATGCTGGGACTGACGTCCACTGCTGGACGGCTCAGATGTTGCTGGAGAAGTTGGACGGTCCTGCTGGTAGGTGATGGATTGGATGGTGAGCACGTGTGGAGATGACCCACCTAATGGACGGCTGGATGTTGGTTCAGCTGCACTGATGGACGGCTGCAATGATCGGTCCTCCATCATCTGCACGGACGGTTGCAATGATCTACTGCTGTGGACGGCTGCAATCTGTTGGATGGATGGATGATGGACAGCTGGTGATGGAGAGGTGTCCAGCAGGTGGAGCTGATGGTGAGGCAGCTTGCTGCAGATGTGGTCCACCATCTGGACGGTTGAAGCTGGACCGTGGATTGGATGGGACCTCTGCACGTGTGGTGATGGACTGCTTGAGATGGACGGTCCAATGAAGTAGCAGCTGGATGAAGCTGCTGCAGATGGGTTGGACGGTTGGGAATGAAGGTGCTGGTCGTTGGATGGGAGCTGAAGGTGGTGTGGGGACCACTGGAACATGGGATGGACGGTGGAGATCACTGCTGGACCCACGATGGTGCTGAAGAGTTGGAGCTGGAAATGGTGGGGTCCACTAGAGCATGGGTGGTGGACATGGAGTTGAATGGGTTCACATCTGGAGGCTGGTGAGGTCCATCTTGTGTGGTGGTGATGGACGGCTTGATGTTATGGATGATCAGCGGCTGAGATTTCCACATGTGTGGCTGTTTGGACAGCCATTGGATGGCTATACTTTGGACGTCTAACATCTGGTGGGGTCATCATGGTGGACGGTTGAAAAGGGACAAGGGGCTGGCGCCTGGATGAAAGTTGATGGATGACTGAGGATGTGATAGTTTGGTTCACCAAGCTGGCCATTAGAGGTGCTGCTGAAGACGGCAGAGATTTGATGGTGGATCCCGCTGATGATGGTGATGATGCTGAAGGTGAGGTCCATTGTTGATGCTCTTGAAGACCATTGCTACTGTTGGTCTGTCCGTTGCTGATGGACGTTGATGGTGTTTGGATGCAGCACCATGGTCGATGGAGATGAGGGGTCCACAGTGCTAGATGATTAGGGCCATTGATGCTTCATGAAACTGTGGCCCGCCTTGCTGAATGCTACAGTTGGTCCAATCTTCGATCTTTACAGCCCGATTTCTTGCACGACCGCTTCACACTTGATCTTGATCACTTTGAGGCTTTAAGACATCCTAATTGGCTCAGATCTTGTCCAACTTCTCCTGATTACCCGAAGACAGAAAATTCACCTAATGAGGGATAATTAACCAGAAAAACAATGATAACGCCCTTAACAACCAGGGTTAATTATACAATATTAGGTACTTATCAATGGTCTGCACAATAATTAGGGCAATCCACTCATTTGGTGAGTTATGCATGTATTGTGTTAATCTATGGTTCAAAAAATGCTACTAGTGGTCTGCATTCAATGTGTGTGTGACCTGGCCAATGAAAAAATCGATCAGTGCTAAGCCATTTAAAAGGTGGGATCCCACCTGTAGAAATACTATTCTCCCCTAATATATGTGTTGACTTTTAATTTGTATTTTGTAGCAAAAAATATAATAAATTGAGGTGGGGAGCAAGCTCGACTTGACTCAAGGTAAGCTCGCCTCAACTCGATCCACTAGCTTGCCTAGAAAGGTTTAGCAAACAAGGCAAGCTCCAATGGTAAGCTCGAAGGTGAGCTCGAGCTCGAGCTTGAACTCGAGGAGAGCACAGACGAGTCAAGCCAAGCTTGGCCCACCTCGAATCAACTCGGCTCGATGTATAGCCCTAGTCAAATCCCATTAGGGCATGTTTGGATGATCAAGTTCCATGGTAATGTGGGGGAAAAGTCACATCATTACTCCTTATAGCTGATTGGATAAACCAAGTTGTCAAATCATAGTAATCCATTGGAATGCCCACCAACTTGGATGGGCAAAGGTGCATTGATGTGGCATAGTTTTGTGGCCCTACCATGATGTATGTGTTATATCCACACCTTCCGTTCATCTTGCGAGATCATTTTATGGAAAGAAACAAAAAATGAGCCACATCCAAAATGGAAATTGACCACACCACAAAAGCAGTCTAGATTGAACGCCTTCCATTAAAAACTTCATGTGACCCACAAAAGTGTTGGATGAAGCTGATATTTGGGGTCATGCCCTAAAATGATATTGCAAAATGGATGGACGATGTGGATATAACACATATTAGGCAAGTTATATCAATATGAATCTAATCACGTAGACTACATGCATGTTAAAAAATAAAAGCTACCAAAGTGGTATTGGTATTATATATTGCTTTACTTTAGACTACTATGGTAGTGATGATCATTACCAATTTACAGTGGACCACACCACATTATCGTGGAACTCGATCATCCAAACACGCCCTTAGCATTTTGCAACCGGAACTTAGAACTTAGGACCTTGACAACCCGACCCAACCTAATCTCCTTATCAGGTTTGGATTGACCCAAACCCAAGTTACAATCATAATCCTGATGAGTTACACCTAATTAACGGTTGTAATGAAAGATACACAACATGTTGGCCGCATATAAAAACCTACGGCTGTGTTGCCTCTCGATTTCAAATTCAGTCACGTGGTTTGTGCGGGCATGCCATAATCGAATATGCCGCTCGATTCAATAACACCCAAAGCGCGAAGATAGGCAGATACATCAGAATTGACCGTATATGACCAAGATCAGATAGGATCGGTCGCCTATTCAACCACTTGCACAATGTTGTTTAAGATAATCGGGCGATTATTGGAGGGTGGGGTTAGTCCTCTGAAGATGGATTACACCTCTGCTTTTCGTAGGAAAGGTGTTCACTCGCCTCAAGTGTAAGGCTGCGATGTAGTAATAAATCTCGGTAAGACCGAGGTCGATCCACAGGGAAAGAGGTAAACAATTCCAAGTACTCTAATAACTAGAATCTAAGAAGTTTAAGAAAGTAGTTTTTCACATGAAATAGGAAAATCTGAAAATAAGAAGAACTAGAGCATCAAGGATCCACTTGTAGTAGTCCAATGCCAATCCATTCATCCAAGTACAACACAATTAGAATCAAAGTCCTATCTCTCATTTAATTGGAAGATATAACATTCAAGCACAAACAGTCCTACTTAAATCTGAAAATCAGATTTCTAGTTTTAATGAAACACATAGAACTTGAACTTGTAGCCTTCGGAGTAACAGCCATGCCTATGGACTATGGCATGCTCAAGGGTTACTACAATTCAAATTCAAACAACCCAATCATGGTAATCTCAGAGAATTGCAAGGAACTCATGTCCGGAGCACACAAACTCTCACAAAACTTCTAAAAAACTAAACTTTATTCAAACTAGAACTTCAAAATCCAAAATTAAGAAAAGGGTACTTGAAATAAAAGAATTAAAGCATTGGAACCAACTACAAATTTCACCTCTAGCTCTAACTAAGAGGTTAGCTAAGGAAAAGCATATTAAAACTAGAACTAGAACTAAGAAAAGGAAGAAAAACTAGCTGTAGGAGGCTAGGTAGCCTCCTAGGACTTGAACTCCTTGCTTCCCACGTCCTTGCTTGATTTGGAATAGAAGAGAGCACCTCCTTTTATAGTGCAGCAATAGTACAGCAACATAGCAGAATTTGTTTCGCTTGGTACGGCTTAACCAATGGTCGGATTGCCTTCAAATTTGATTTGTTGCTTCCTTGTAATGTGATCTTCCTCATAGATGATTTAGATTTCCAAGATTATCCTCTGAATGGGCCCACCAATCATATCACCGACCGCCTCTCAAAATCACGCACTTCGGGTACCTTCAGAACCAGTCATCTTGCTTTCAACGCTCCCGAGTGTACAGATGTCGGATTGATCTCAAATTTTGAACATTGGTAGAAAACTTCATCCTATACATGATAGAAGGATTAGATTGTCCAAAACAATCCCAGAATATGGTCCGAAAATTAGAACACTTAGGGCTTTTATAAACTCTGCGCAGTTGGATCTTTCTGGATGGTCCATCTTTCTTCAACCGGTACAATCAAGCCACACATCCTTTTGATCTGAAACTTTTGTGGTTATTCATATATGGATGTGGTCTAAAAGATGGTCAAAGTAGATTCTTCATATCATCAATGATGGGTCACCTGGACCGGCCCAGAGTGGAACAGCGAAATCTGGAACTTTCTGGACAGTTCGTATTGTTTTGGCCACCATGATCAATCCGTAGCTCCGATCGATACGAAACCACTTGGGTTAGTTCGGCGTCGAGCTCCTCTTCGACATGGATGTATTTGATTTCCAAATATCATCAAGATGAGCTCAGAAAACGGTTTCGAAAATCTAAAAACGGGAATAGCTTGCTGCCTGAAATCTGGAAGTGTAAAATTTCATGGCCGACTGGTCTTGACCGGTCGGACAGGGCTGGCCGACCGGTCTTGACCGGTCTAGACCTGTCTGGCAGGTGTCCAGGGAGTGTAGCCAACCGGTCTTGACCGGTCGGGCCTTCTTGGCCGACCGGTCTAGACCGGTCGGACCCAGTTTTGCAGTTTTTGTTCTTTCTTTTCTTCTCTCCTTCCTCTCTCTTTGCTTTCTTCTTTCTTTGGTCCACCTTGGACCTTCATCAAAGGCTCCTAAGCATGGTCTTTTGGTCTCCAATTGGGTGGAGTTCACTCTCATTCCTACAATCACAAAACATGCATTAGATGGGCCTTTTAAACATGAAAACCATGCATATAATGTGATATAATGGGTTGGCAAATGTATAAATTGGAGGTTCAACACACCCCCCAACCAGCTTTTTGCTAGTCCCGAGCAAAACATGCGTGAATAAGTTGAAACCTCTAAAACTAACTCTCCTTCAGAAACCATGTTTCTATCCACTCCAAGACATACAAGTATAAAATTTGGAGAAATTAGGTGATAGAAGTTGAAACCTTAAACTCTTAAAGCATAATAAGTGTCTATATGAAATTCCCGTTGATTGATTGATAAATAGAAGAACTCGAACAACTTCAACCTAGTGTGCATAGTGAAAGTTCATCTCATGAGTTTCTGGGATTATCTTCTTCATAGATCAACTAAACTATAGATCTTAAGGTGTATAGAGCAACAACAAGCCTATGACAGGAATTTGCCTTACCGTCCTTCCGACAACTTTCACACTATGTCCCATTTCCGACTTTGGTTACGGGTAGACCATCCCCCGGTTGGTAATAGGTAGCCCTTTTCGGAATTTTCCACAATTTTTCCATCATTCCCGATTTCATCCTTTCTTTTCCTTTTTCTTTTAATTTAGATAGGATTTTTAGTAATCCATATCTTTCGTTATTTTCCCATGGACAAGGATGGACAAAGTACCCCGGCTTGGTTTCTCAACACCTTAAATCAAAGTCTAGCTAATCCACAAATTACATAATCCTTTCAACTCATGAAAATCGTGTAATGTGAACTTGGTGTAAAGGTGTTCAAATTTTCTATCAATCACAACAATAGGGGAACTAACATATAAAACCATTATGTTGGGAGAAATTCAAGACTTACAACATCACACACTTCGTATCTCCACTTCTTATACTCCTATCATCTCGAATGCATGGAAATAAGGTTTTCTAAAGGAGTTTTGAAATTTTAGAAAATTCGAAAAAATTTGCGCATATGAGGCTCGAAATGTTGCAAACTGCTAGATGAAGGATCTCATCTCACCTCCCAACCAAATCTTGCATTGTCCTCAATGTAAAAAGATATGTAATGAGCATGAACATGATAGCAATGAAATAAAACAAAGGAGAGTGAGAACGAGAATACCTGAGGTAGCAAGTTGATCAATGCTAGCATCTTCCATTGTCTCGATGAGACTTATTCAATCCTAATTTCAGAAAAACAAATCCTAACCTACCTACCTACCTACCTTTGATTAGTCCGATCAACTACATGATCAAATTTGAGCAGGATCTTCATGAATTTCAATAAATTTCTCATGAGGACCATCCAAAGTCCTGCTCGACAGTAGACATGGGTGCTTGTCTCCATTGAAGTCCAATATTTATGTGCACCACATGCATGATAGGAGGAGATAAGAGCAGCAAAAAGATATCTCCTCAAATTCTGATTTGGGTTATGATTGATTAAAAATGAGTCATCCCAATCAGAATTTTCACTGGGCTGAAGGACCCATGATGGTGGAGAGACATTTATCAAGTTTTCATTGGTTAAAGATGTCTCCTCCACAAATTCAGAATTATATGGTGCTTCCACAAACAATGGTAAAGAGTGTAAAATAGTGGAATGGTGTTCTTCAGGCACCGACACCGTGTCTAACAAAATGTCCAACTCCTTAATCATCTCATCATCAAGATCATAAGATTGGGTCAAGCATTCCTCTAGGAAATAGAGATAGTTGGATGAAGGATCATGATCTTGCTTGAGTGAGTGCAAAAATTCAGTTTCGATGGTGAGGGACTCTCCCTCCATGGAGTGGAATTCTTCCAAACTAGGTTCTCCATAACTAGTATGAGGCACCGAGTCGGAAGTATACAAGGCTTTAACAATCTCTTCAATAATGGGGTCGTTTGAATTTTCAAAGTGAGCCAAGCATTCGTCCAAAGAATCTGAATTTTCACTCATGGGAGTCTCATTCTCCACATTAAAATTAAACATAGCAAGTTGGTGGAGTGACTCAAAAATATCAACTTCGGCCGTCTCTCTAGCATGCATATCCTCTAGAGAATCATAATCATTATGCCCTTGGGAAAAAGAAACCATAGGTTCATAACCATTCACCAAACCCTCATTGTAGGCAATCCCACTTCCACTTTCAAATTTTATGGATTCCTCGGGTTCGTCAACCGTCATTGAAATCTCTTCATCATTAAGTTCAAAGCATCCAAAAGAGATAGTGGACTCACCATAATTGATGATGACATTGGGATCATCGAAATCAATCTCCTTTAAAAGTCTATCCATTAAATCCGAAGAAGGTGGGACTTGGGTAGCCCCATCATCCTCATTAGAGGGGATTGATTCGATGCCCCCAATTTCGGGCTCAACGTCTTCATAAGATGGTGAGGAAGCTTTATTTAATTGTTCATCCACATACTCATTCCATATTTCCTCAAGCATTTGTGTATACTTATCATCAAAAGAGGAAGACGTTTTAGGGTGATTATTAATAACCATGGTTGGTTCCTCCCTTGAACAAGGAGAATGATGGTTTTCCCAATTAAGACCGTACGCATTGTAGGATGAAAAGTTATATGATGGTTGATAGGCATATCCATAAAAGTAATCACGCATTGTCTTAACTGGTTGGCTACTATTCACCTGTCCCTTTTGTTGTTGCACACCTCCTACCATAACCGGTGGAACACTCATGTTATTTTCAATCCGGTAATCACGTAATGTTTTTCCCGGATGGTTATCCAATTTTGCTTCGTTCCGGTATTCTCCCATCGTCTTACGTTGTGTCTCAATATATGTATTGTTTTCATTAATGTAATCACGCATCGTCTTACGTGGGGAGGTAGTGGAGGTTGATTGAATCTCAGAAAAATACTTATGCTTATAATGGTTCCAATCATAAAGATTTTGGGTCTCCCAATCCGACGTCTCATCCTCCAAAAGGTACTTGAACGCACCATTCGTCCAATCATACATAATGAAATTTTAAGGAATTAGAAACTACCCTAATCTAGGAAAAAGAACAAAAAGAAGAAAGATGGGGAGATGTTACCCAATAGAGTGAGATCTATGTCAGCAACAATGTCCTAACTAAGATTACTCTATAGCTACTAGAACAATTAGAACTGTTTAACCTTTTCCCCGGCAACGGCGCCAAAAACTTGTTCGCTCGCCTCAAGTGTAAGGCTGCGATGTAATAATAAATCTCGGTAAGACCGAGGTCGATCCACAGGGAAATAGGTAAACAATTCCAAGTACTCTGATAACTAGAATTTAAGAAGTTTAAGAAAGTAGTTTTTCACATGAAATAGGAAAATCTGAAAATAAGAAGAACTAGAGCATCAAGGATCCACTTGTAGTAGTCCAATGCCAATCCATTCATCCAAGTACAACACAATTAAAATCAAAGTCCTATCTCTCATCTAATTGGAAGATATAACATTCAAGCACAAATAGTCCCACTTAAATCTGAAAATCAGATTTCTAGTTCTAATGAAGCACATAGAACTTGAACTTGTAGCCTTCGGAGTAACAGCCATGCCTATGGACTATGGCATGCTCACACAATTCAAATTCAAACAACCCAATCATGGTAATCTCAGAGAATTGCAAGGAACTCATGTCCGGAGCACACAAACTCTCACAAAACTTCTAAAAAACCAAACTTTATTCAAACTAGAACTTCAAAATCCAAAATTAAGAAAATGGTACTTGAAATAAAAGAATTAAAGCATTGGAACCAACTACAAATTTCGCCTCTAGCTCTAACTAAGAGGTTAGCTAAGGAAAAGCATATTAAAACTAGAACTAGAACTAAGAAAAGGAAGAAAAACTAGCTGTAGGAGGCTAGCTAGCCTCCTAGGACTTGAACTCCTTGCTTCCCACGTCCTTGCTTGATTTGGAATAGAAGAGAGCACCTCCTTTTATAGTGCAGCAATAGTACAGCAACATAGCAGAATTTGTTTCGCTTGGTACGGCTTAACCAATGGTCGGATTGCCTTCAAATTTGATTTGTTGCTTCCTTGTAGTGTGATCTTCCTCATAGATGATTTAGATTTCCAAGATTATCCTCTGAATGGGCCCACCAATCATATCACCGACCGCCTCTCAAAATCACGCACTTCGGGTACCTTCAGAACCAGTCATCTTGCTTTCAACGCTCCCGAGTGTACAGATGTCGGATTGATCTCAAATTTTGAACATTGGTAGAAAACTTCATCCTATACATGATAGACGGATTAGATTGTCCAAAACAATCCCAGAATATGGTCCGAAAATTAGAACACTTAGGGCTTTTATAAACTCTGCGCAGTTGGATCTTTCTGGATGGTCCATCTTTCTTCAACCGGTACGATCAAGCCACACATCCTTTTGATCTGAAAATTTTGTGGTTATTCATATATGGATGTGGTCTAAAAGATGGTCAAAGTAGATTCTTCATATCATCAATGATGGGTCACCTGGACCGGCCCAGAGTGGAACAGCGAAATCTGGAACTTTCTGGACAGTTCGTATTGTTTTGGCCACCACGATCAATCCGTAGCTCCGATCGACACGAAACCACTTGGGTTAGTTCAGCGTCGAGCTCCTCTTCGATATGAATGTGTTTGATTTTCAAATATCATCAAGATGAGCCCAAAAAACTATTCCAAAAATCTAAAAACGGGAATAGCTTGCTGCCTGAAATCTGGAAGTGTAAAATTTCATGGCCGACCGGTCTTGACCGGTCTAGACCTGTCTGACAGGTGTCCAAGGAGTGTAGCCGACCGGTCTTGACCGGTCGGGCCTTCTTGGCCGACCGGTCTAGACCGGTCGGACCCAGTTTTTGCAGTTTTTGTTCTTTCTTTTCTTCTCTCCTTCCTCTCTCTTTGCTTTCTTCTTTCTTTGGTCCACCTTGGATCTTCATCAAAGGCTCCTAAGCATGGTCTTTTGGTCTCCAATTGGGTGGAGTTCACTCTCATTCCTACAATCACAAAACATGCATTAGATGGGCCTTTTAAACATGAAAACCATGCATATAATGTGATATAATGGGTTGGCAAATGTATAAATTGGAGGTTCAACAA
Source organism: Liriodendron chinense (assembly GCA_003013855.2). Classification (NCBI taxonomy): domain Eukaryota; kingdom Viridiplantae; phylum Streptophyta; class Magnoliopsida; order Magnoliales; family Magnoliaceae; genus Liriodendron; species Liriodendron chinense. Next base: position 2,773,903 of record ML058409.1, read on the forward strand.
AAGGACTTTCAATAAAAATAAAATAAAAAGGAAATACTTACATGCGGTCGTGAAGAACAATTGTAGAACGCCTTTCTGGATGAGGAACTTGCTTAATATTGAACTAATCCTAGCGTATGAACGTAAACCCAAATTACAGCTAGAATTAACAATTACATATTACTGCTACTGATTATGCTAAGAAACGTAAAGTTACGACTTCCACTAAGGAATGTAAGTAACAAATTACACCAAGGAAAGTGAAGATGCCTATTACACTAAGGAATGTAAAAGACTGGTTATGCTAAGGAGTATAAAGTGATTGAAAGATAGATTTGATCTGATTTGTTTGGTTTGGTTGGTATTGAAATCGAGTCTTTTACATATACTTGAGGCGCTTGCGCTTTGCAAAAGCTAAGCGCGGAGCTACTAAAAGTATGGCTAAGTCCTGGGGGGGGGGGGGGGGGGGGGGGGGGGGTGAATAAGGCCATTTAAAAGTCATGCCTTAATTAAAACTAATTAACAATTAAAGTGAATTAAAGAATTTTAACACTTAAGCTTCCAAGCTAAGTGGGTCTAATCATATTAAACTCCAAAAGATATAACAATTAAGCAACTAGTCCAATTAATAATGTATCTTATGTGTGAATCTACCTATAATGTGCATAGCATACATTTTATTCAAGCATTCATGTAATTAACAATTAAATTAACAATGCTAGAATAACAATGTACTCAAAACAATCATAAATACATGTATAGTTATTCAGTTTCCCCACTCCACTCCCGGTTATCGTATCCAACCCATGAGTACATCGAATTTCACTAAACTGAGGTTTTAAATCAAGTTCACCTCTCAACTTTTTATCGGAGTTTTTACACATAGGTTCACCTCTCAACCTGAACAGAGGTTTTGACCAGGGTCACCTCTCAACCTTGATCCTACACAAGAATTCGCGTTCTTCTCCCGCCGAAGGCTCCCCACTTGGAGATTTACATGGTTTTCAATCGGCTAACCATCAACCTTGTATTCTTCTCCCGCCGAAGACTCCCTACTTGGAGACTTGGTCGAGTTTGAGTTACAAACTCTCACACTTAATCCTACCCAAGGAAAGAGTTCACACGGACTCTTATAAATGACACTTGTCGGATTGAGCCACTTTTGTTACACCTTCTTAGATTGCTTCTTCTAGATCTCTCGTGCTCTAATCAATTCCTCTTTAGCTCTCTTGATCTTTGATGCCAATGTTTTGCTAAGGTTTCAGCTCCAACGATCAATCGTCTTACATTCGATGCTCCTTTGAGATACCTAAGGTGATGAGAGGTAGATTAAAATCTCTACAACTAAAAGGAAATTGATTGCCTAGAGAATTTCACCTAAAGGTTCTTTAGGTAGTGTTTAGACAAAGGTTTTACCTATAGTCTTAGTGCCTAAACTTCTAGAGATCAAGAGGGAACAAGTATATTTTTATTTGAGCTTTGAATGTGCTCAACATATGGTGAATCACAAAGAAGATGACTTGATTGGGTTATGATTAAAGTCTAATGGTGTTGGATATGATGGTGGCTTCTAATGCAATAAAATCATATTCTATATGCTAAAAAATGAAGTTCCATATATATAAAGTTTGAGCCCCAACAGATAGAAATTGGACATAACGGCTAATTGTCAACCTGTTGACATGTCCCGTCGACTGGTCTAATTTGGGTGTCGGCCAGTCGATTTTTCCTCTGTGGCTGACGTCTATAAATGTGCCATTTCGGCCGGTCGACAGGGCTTGTCGACCTGCCTAAGCTGACCATTAACCTGCCTACAACACCTGTCGACCTGCATACATCACAATAAGTTTGCTAATCTAGGCAATTTGTCTACAGCAGCACAGAAATCTCTTGGGCCTTACAAAGAGTGGTCTTTTAGGACTCCTAAGGCCATTCTATGATAACTAAAAGTATACCTATTGAGTCCAAGTCATCTAGAGGTTAAAGTTGTATTGATTCTAATGGGTTAAGCTCACCAAGGCAGGTCTAATTTACCAATTTCTTCTTCCTTGGTGTAGCTTATCCTTTTGTGCCTTTAGTCTTCATCTTCTTTGGGCTCAACTGACACATGAACACAAAGACTCACGTGATTGACAAATAAGGTGCACCGTATGCCACAAATAAGTGTACTAATAGGTATGAGATGATTTGCTTTGTTACTTTCCGCTGTTATTTATAAGCTTCAGCACAGACACGGCTTGAGAGTTGTGGCGACTGCTTCAGCAAGATCTAGCCTTTCAGATCCTCCCTTCTATACTTGCTGCATGTCCTGGTAATCGTCTTTAAGTTTTCTATTGATTCAACCACGTTCATTAGGCTACCCTTGCTTTGTGGATGTCGTGACACCATTCGATCAGCACCAGCTGTATTATCATAAAACCCATTTCTAATATCTCCGTAGATCTTGTATACATCACGCAACTCTCCTAGGAACACATGTTCCTTTCTAATTGGCTCTCATAAGAACGGGTAAAAATAAAGTACGACAGGTTAGCATCTCATCCCCATTGTTCCCTATGTTGTGGTCCATCTGACTTGTGGATCTAATTGATTCTTTCCCCAAGGACTTAGAATTGAGGATGCAACCTGATAAGAGTGGATTTTAGCGCTGAGTAAAGCATGAGTTGTTTTGTAGAGTATTTCAGTCCTCTCAATGGTACATTTCTCATCTGGCAGTGACCAGTATCTTCTTAGGTGTTGTTTGGTAAAACTTAATTACACCACTTATCACTGAAAATGAGAATTTTCAGTGATTTTGAGAATTTAGACCATTTGGTAAAAACAAAAGCTTAAGCACTTAATGTTAAAAATCACTTAAAATCGTTGGATTTTTTCAGCCATAGGTTTTTGGCTTATTACTTATCGTTGAATGCGGTAAGTGATTTTGCTTTGAAGTTTTTAAGGATGGCGGACAAAATTATCCCTGTCAATATTTTGAAAAGACGTTATTATCCTTTCACTTCCGAAGCGTATTGCAACCTGATGTGGGAAAGTTCTATAAGCCCTACCATGATATATGCATTATATCCACACTATTCATCCATTTTTCTAGATCACTCTAGGGCATGAGCCAAAAAATGAGGCAGATCCAAAGATCAAGTGGGCCACACCAAAAAATAATCGGGACAATGACACCCACTGTTAAAACCTTCTTAGGGCCCACCGTGATGTTTATTTTGCATCCAACCTCTTCATAAGGTCACATGGACTCAGAAAAAGGAAAAACATAAATATCAGTTTGATCCAAAACTTTTGTGGTCCCAAGAAGTTTTAAATGGTAGATGTTCCATTGCCACTGTTTTTTGTGGTGTGGACCATTTGAACTTTGGATCTGCATCATTTTTAGTTTCATACCCTAAAATGACCTTACAAAATGGATGGATGATGCATATATCACACATACATCATGGTGGGGCCCATAGAATTCTGCCAAGTTAAGTAGGTACCGTATTTTACGTAACATAATCCTAGTAAAAAGGAGCAATGAGGCATTACCTGGCTAGACGTTAGTTGGTGTTGCCCCAATTGTGGGAGCCCACTTAGATGTATGTGATATATATCCAACCTGTCCATCAGTGTTTCTAGATCATTCTAAGACATGATCCAAAAAATGAAGCAGATCCAAATCTCAAGTGGACCACACCATAGGAAACAATGGTGATTAACCATCCACCATCAAAAACTTGTTGAGGGCCATAAAAGTTTTCGACGAAGTTAATATTTGTGTTTTCCGTTCACCCAGGTCCGTGTGACCTAATCAACAAGTTGGATGACAAATAAAAATTACATAAGGTTGGATGACAAATAAAGATTATATAGGACCCTAAGAAGCTTTTAATGGTGGGTATTCAATCACCATTGTTTCTTGTGGTGTGGTCCACTTGAGATTTGAAGCTACTTCATTTTTCAATTCATGCCCTAAAATGGCCTGAAAAAATGGATGGACGGCATAGATATAGCATATACATCATGGTTAGCCCACAAAACTTTGCCCTGTCAACATGATACCAATTAGGTACTGTGCGCATTGGAGTAAAAAGGGAGTAGCCGTAGTTACAAGGTAACACGTTAGTGGGTGTTGGCCTCACCATAGGCCCACCTTGATATATGTATTGCATATCTAAGTTGTCCATCAATTTTTCTGAATCATTATAGGGTATGGTCCCTAAAATGAACTTAGATCCAAATTTCAGGTGGACCATACCATAGGATCCAGTAGTGATTGAATGCCCACAATTAAAAACTTTTTTAGGTCCACAAGATGAAGCAGATATTTGTGTTTTCTCTTTGCCCAAGTTTATTTAACCTAATCAATAGGTTGCATGGAAAATAAACACTATAGAGGGTCCTAAGAAGTTTTTAATGGTGGCATTCCATCAACACTATTTCCTGTGGTGTGATCCACATGAGACTTGGATATGCCTCATTTTTTAGCTCATACCCTAATATTAGTTCGGAAAATGGATGGGCGGACTGGATAAAACACGTGCATCACGGTGGGTCCCACATATCTTTTCTTACACTACTAGTACCAAAGTGGGTGCAGGTTGTCACTACGAATATGAGCCCGTCTATAACGCAGCACACATGTATGTAGTGTTGTCGTAGCAAATTTGGAGGAATGATAATAATAGGTTACCATTCATATTCAACAAAAAGTAGGAATTAGGGCAACATGAGTAAATATGACAAATTTTCAATTTTTATACGCTTGTGATTAACTTTTACCAAACAAGTTTTTGCAAAAAAAAAAATTACTTATTTTCAGACATTAAGTCTATTTTTACATAAATTACCAAGCAGATTTTTCAGTACTTATAATTACCTAAATTAAGCACTTTTAAACTTTCTACACTTAAATTAATTTTCAGAACTTATTTTCAGTTTACCAAACAGCACCTTAGATTTATTTTCAGTTGTCCATCAATTTTTTGGCCCCACACAATCAGGTTTGCGCCCACACCTTACCACTATGTTATTTAATTCGACGGTTGTGATGACTCTAGATCCCAGCTATCGTTTTCCATTATAAATATTCTTATGACTATTAAATGCTTAGTGGGGTTATCTTTTTCTAATCATACACAATAATTTATTGAAAAGCTAAATCTCCGTGAAAGTGACTGATATTCTCTCAAATTGAAGTTAGCGGAGCATCATCTCCTAAGCCCACATATGCCCACTGGCCTAGATGCGTCCAATATATGGCATTTGTGTGGAACATCCAAGCCATTCATTGTGTTGCCCCCACCATGAAGATAGCCCGTCGAACAATGAGAGCCGTCCACTTGTCCTGAAGGTCACGGTTTTAAATATGAATGTGGACCGTTGGTTGTTGTCCATGTTGTGATTTTCTTGTCCAGGTTATCTGCACTAGGGAGCTAATGCGACGTGTAAATCAGATACTCCATACACATGATAAGGTGAGACGCGTGGGCCGCGCCACGTGTAGAGTCCGTGTGAGATTGGGAAAGCTGGTGGTCCCTTTGATGCATGAAACATTTCCCACTCGAAGATGGGATGCGATACTTTTAGGAAGAGTGCATGGCCCACTTGGGAGCAGCTTCGCTTATTCTCGAGAGTGGGGAGACTGTTCGGCTGGCCCACATGAATCAGTTCCTTCATTTCTTTCCGCGGGAGGGACGACGGATTAGGTGGTGTGTTGATGTATTGGGCGGCGTGAGGCCCATCGTGATGTATGTGTTTTATATCCACATCGTCCATCCATTTTGCCATATCGTTTTAGGACGTGAACCCAAAAATGAAGTAAATCTGAAGCTCAAGTGGACCACACCATAGGAAACAGTAGGGATAATGATGCCCACCGTTGAAACGTTTCTAGGGCCAACCGTAATGTTTATTTGTCGTCAACCTTTTGATAAGATCATTTAGACGTACGTGGATGAAAGGAAAACACATCAGCCCGATCCAAAACTTTTGTGGCCTCCTAGAAGTTTTGAATGGTGGGCGTTTAGTCACCACTTTTTCCGTGGTGTGGTTCACTTGGGCTCCAGATTGTTGTACCTTATTTCTGCCCACTCTTGGGGGAGCCAATTATGGAAGGACAGGTGTAACTCTAAGAATCTGCCTAGTGTATGCAGAAGCCTAAGAGGAAGCCTACAACGAGTTTGTGGTGACACAACTGGCATTGATCATATGATAACCATGACACCAATGAAGTAAGGATGGTCGAGTGAGTCAGTGAGACGATTACAAAGAGAGGTGGCGGGTGAAGAATGATCTGAAAGACTAAATCATGCCGTGTGTGTGTGTTGAAGTCTATAAATAAGGAAAGTGACAAAGCAAAGGGTCCAGCACCAACACAAATCTATCTTGCGAAATTATCATTCAGCTTCTTAGCATCATGTCTTTTACAATCCTTAGTATAATCGGCATATTTATTTTCTTAGCATAATTTTTCTTTTACATTCCTTAGTATAAATCACAATTTTACGTTTCCTAACGTAATCAGCAGCATTAATTCAGTAGCCAGAGATTGTAGTTGTAATTCAGGCCACGCTCATACGCTGGATTTAATTTAATCAAGTTCTTTTTTATCAGAAAGACATGTTGTACTTGATCTAAGCCGATTGTAAGTATTTCCTTTATATTTTGTCTGTATTGAAAAGTCCTTTCGTACAAGGCAGATGTGTAACCCATCTTTGGAGGACAAACCCCGCCCTCCAAATATCACCTGATCATTACTACTAAGGAATTGTGCAAGTGGCTGAATAGGCGACCGACCTTCATAGATCTCGGTCATATACGGTTGATTCTGACATATCTTCCTATCTTAGCGCTTGGGGTCATCATTGTTCGGTTCGAATCAAGCCGCACAGTCGGTTCTTGTACGCCTGCACTAATCACGTGATCGAATTTGAAACCGCGAGGCAACATTTTTGGCATATTCGGTGGGACCCTACTTTCGTTCATTTACCGGTGTGACGAGAATATGAATAGAAGAAGTAACCGAATAGCTGGGGCTGAGCCTGATATGCCAACAACAACCCCTCTTGCTGAGGATGCGCCAGTCCCACCGACCCCTGAGTTAAATCTGAATACCGATCCGACACTTAGCCTTGGTACTCAAGGAGTCACATCCACTTCTTGGACGACTTCTCTTAAAGAGATAACGGCCAGACTTAATAATGTCCAACTGAGTGTACAGCATGTGCAGGAGCAAGGAAGGGCTCAGGCAGAGCTAATACACACTCGAGCTGATAAACTTCATGTTTAAACTGAGAATTTTAATAGATGGATGGCTAATTAATCAAACCGAAGTCATGCATCAGTTACTGAAGTCATGACTGAAAGAACATCCCCACTAACACAATATAATGCGGAAGGAAGCTCTATCAGTTAGAGCTGGGCACAAACCAAGCCAGCTCGAAAGCTCGGTTCAGATTGGTTTGAAAAAGCTCGACTTGGATTGGTTCGAATAGAAGTTCAAACCAAACCAAGCCTCGGAGTCAAGCTCGTTTGAAAAAACAACCAAGCTCAAACTAAGGCAGTACCGGCTAGGCTCGGCTCGAAGCTCGGTTTAATTCAGCTCAGCTTGATTCGGCTTGTAGATTGTAAGCACATTGTTTCCTGTGGTGTGATCCACTACTTGAGCTTTGGATATGATTCCATTTGGGATCATGTCCTAAAATGATATGTAAAAACAGATGGACAGTGTGGATAATACATATACATGATGACGTGGATAATACATAATACATATACATGAATGCACACTATTTCCTTGCACTTATAAAATTATGCATTTATGCTTGTGTACTTTTGTTTGGAAAAAAAGCTCTTACATGTCTATTTTGAAGTTGCACTCCTCCTTTGGATGATGCTAAACATCTTGTAGTAATATACTTTTGTATTTTTATTTTTTATTTTTCTAAATTTTTAAATTCTTTTCTATTTATAAAAAAAAAAAAAAAAAAAAGAGCCGCCACCTGTTCGAACTTGGCCTGGCTCGGTTCGAAATTTTTGACCAAACTGATCCCAGCTCAAACCAGATTTTTCTGGAGCAAACCAAACTCAGGCCGCATAGGTTGGACCGAAACCCAAACCGAGCTAATCCACAAACTGGGGTGGCACAAAAACAAGCCAAATCAAACTAGGGCTAACTTGGCCTAGCCCAGATTCTTGCCCACCTCTACTATCAGTAATGTAGCTCGGCGTCCACCAGTACCTCCATTACCACAGAATGCACCTCCTATTCCAATTTCAGATGTGAGGAACATTCCTCTGCCTCCTGAATTTAGGTGCCCTGAGAGGGAAGTTTGGAATTTTATGCCTGAAGTACGAAACCAAGGATGCCAAGGGGTGCAGTCGTTCTAACAATATCTCAAGAATCCATTGTTTCATGAAAGGCAAAATCAAGTTAGTCCTGATCCACCACCATTAGGTGAATCTCAACGCGTGGATCAAGATCAAATTCTACAGATGGTCCAAGAAGTAGCAGGCCATGTCCTCGGCCGTAATGCTTTCCCGGTAATAAACTGTACCTGGAATGGATTGACTGACAACATCCGTTGCCAGGAAATTATCGGCCGAACTTCGCCCTTTTTTCTAGTGATTCTGGTCCATCAATCATTGAACATGTGGGGTGATTCACCATGCAATGTGGTAAACTTGCTAACAATGGTTATCACAAGCTGTAATTGTTTGGCCATTGCTTGACGATGGCAACTTTCATGTGGTATTCAAATTTGTTAACGAATTAGATCCATACTTAGTAGGGATTGGAAGAAAAGTTCCATGCCTAATTTTTGTCCAAAGATAGGAAGATAACTATGGCCGATCTTGCCCTCTTTCGACGATTGCCTGGTGAATCCTGCAAGAGTTAAATCGCTCAGTTTAAGGAAGGCAAATGGTTGGTGTAAAGTGGTCACACCCGAGGCCGAGTTTGTTCAACTCGCTCAAGACGGCCTGGAATATAAGCTCTGAAAGAAATTTATTGGAATAGCTTCAAGAGATGGGATAGTCTTAATTGCACCAAAGGAGAATAGGCACAAATTTGCATTGCAGCTAGAATTTGAATGTACTAACAATCAGGCTGAGTACGAAGCCATGATAATTGGTCCGAAGCTACTGATGGAATTGGGTGCGTGAAGTGTGACAATAGTAGGTGATTCTCAATTGGTGATTAACCAAATGGCAGGGTTGTTTAAATGTACTAGCCCAACGTTATTACCTTATTATGCATTGACGTCTCAAATACTTGATGGCTTTGATGAAGTGGAGTTGATACACGTGACTTAAGATCATAATATGGATGCCAATGAAATGGCACAGATGGTGGCTAGGTTAGAAATCATTAGAGGTTTGGCCGAAAGAATGATCATAATGCAAAGAAGGTTTTTGCCTTCAGTCTTCAAATGAGAAATAACCATGGAGATATGCCAGATCAAGATAAAGGAAGATGATCGGGGGGGGGGGGGGGGGGCGAATCAAGGCCAATAGAGATTTAAGAAGATCACCCATCAATTATGTTATGATTGACGGCAGGTTGTATTGAAAAGGGGTTGATGGTGTACTTTTGAGATGTTTGGTAAGAAGGAAGCCTTGTTGGCTATAAGAGAGGTCCACAAAGGGATTTGTGGGGCTCAACAGGCTAAGAGGAAGATGAGACTTACACTTAGGTGTTACGGATATTTTGGGCCCAAGATGACGACCGATTGTATCCAATATGTCAAACGATGTAAAGCATGTCAGAGGAATGGACCAGTACAACATCTTCCTGTGACTGAAATCCACCCAATCGTTAAACTATGGCCGTTCCGATGATGGGCAATCGATTTGATAGGACGAATTCAGCAGCTTCATCAAATTTAGATACATTTATCATTGTGGTCACTGACTATTTTACTAAATGGGTAGAAGCAAGACCCATGAAAGGAATCGATCATCGAGAAATTATTGAGTTTATCGAGACTCATATCATCCACAGATTTGGTATCCTAAAGTCAATCACCATGGACTAAGGTGCATCATTCTCGTTTAAGGAGGTCAAAGCCATGGCCGAACAATACAAGATCAAAATTTTTTATTCAAATCCGTACTACACGCAAGCAAACGGTCAGGTTGAAGCTAGTAATAAGATGATCAAAAATATATTAAGCAAGATGATTGAGGAAAATTTATGCGAGTGGCATACTAAGTTGTCTGAAGCGTTGTGAGTTTACAGGAATTCACCTCGCATGAGTACTGGCATGAGTCCATTTTCCCTAACATATGGACTGACGCATTGTTGTCATTAGAAGTCACTGTGTCGTCTCTAAGGGTTGCTCATTAGGATGGGTTAACTCTGGCCGAGTTCATTGAAGCCATGCTGATCGAACTTGAGGAACTGAATGAAGAGCGATTAAGGGCTCTTGACTCCATAATTGTCAATAAAACTAAGGTGGCCAGAGCTTATAACAAAAGGGTAAAATGGAAAGCATTTGGAGTAGGGGATAAAGTATGGAAGGCAGTATTGTCGTTGGGTCATAAGAATAGAGCCCTTGGCCCACATGGGAAGGATCATATATTGTCGTGCAGGTTCTTAAAGGATGCGCTTATGTATTGCACAATAAGGATGGAAAAGTTGTGAAAGCTCCCATCAATGACCAGTTCTTAAAAATCCATTACCCTTCCTTGTGGGAGGTGGTCTATGGGCCAACTGAGTAATAAGAGAAGGTACAAATAATAAGCACCCTTTATGAGATATAAAAGAAAAGATTCTATTAATGTGAAGGAAAACATAGACCACTCATCGGCCAATTGAAAGAAAAACAATAAAAACATGAAATAAAATAAAGAGTTGGTTCATAGGTACGAGAGATCAGGCATAAGAGGCCTCGAGTTCTTCAAATTCCTAGTAAGAACGTGCCTTGACCTTCTCAGCTTCTCCCATTTTGACTCTCCAGGCTTTCTCTTCAGCCGCAGCACATTCAGGGGATCACAAGACTTGGCCGATACGGTGTCCAAGTTTGACAAATATGTTTTCAGCGTCCCTCTTGTGTGCACCGCTTTCCTCCGACCAATTCTGGAAGATTGCGGCCTAAGAATCAATGAAGTCTCTTAGGTCTTGGGAATTTAAGCAATCTCAGCCTGTATGAAGGTGATTTATTTCCTTGATGTTTTCCTCTAATTTTTTATGTTGGATCCAAAGCATCCGCAAAACTGCTTTGTTGCAATGGTGTTAACGAGTCCAATAGAGTTGATCGTTCCAAGCAGCCACATAATGGGTGCATAACAGGCTTGATTCTTTACGTAAAGCATCCCTCTCCAGGAGAAGGCCCTTGTACTTTTGGATTTTAGAATCTGCTTTGAAGAAGGTATCGTCAAGACCCTGTAATTTAGTTATGGTGTTCAAGGTTGTTTTCAGGAAATCATCGCCTTCTGTGACCAATGTCACGTCCCTAATGAATGGGTACGTGTCATGGATCATAGATTGGTCAGCAAAGTAGCCAATCTCCGTTGAGAGTATTTGTTGCAAAAAAGTTTGGGCTAAAGAATGAGAGGAGGAGTCCATTTTCAAGAAAAGAGAGAAAGAGGTTTGAATGGTGTGTGAAATTATGAAATGTTGTAGCGTTTAAGTAGCGCAGGTATATGCAATTGATGCGGCGTGCATGGAGTGCTTTTCCACTTCCTTGGAAGTCGGAACGTGTGGAGGTTTCTAAAAGTTATCCCTAGAAAGGCGGACGTGCCTTTCGGCATCTTTGACATGTCATCACAATAGTTATCTCCTTAAAAGAAAAAGGGATACTAAGTACTGAAGGGAAATTCATTCAAACATGCAATGATAGATGGGCCATCAGCCAAGTACATTTATAAAAAAATAAAGAAGGGACAACAAGGGAAATATAGGAAGGCCTCGGTTATTCGCTCGCCTCAAGTGTAAGGCTGCGATGTAGTAATAAAACTCGGTAAGACCGAGGTCGATCCACAGGGAAAAAGTAACAGCTTCCTAATTACTTCAGCAACTCAGTTTAATAGAGCAAATTCAATTTCAATAGGATGTTTAATTAAAACAGTAACTTAATGAAAAATCAGAGATATAATGTACTAAGGCTTTCAAGGATCCACTTGTAGCAATTCTATGTCAATTCAGTCAATCCAAGTAGAGAACACAACTAGATTTGAAGTCCTATCTCTCATCTAGTTGGAAAATAAAGCATTCACACACATTCATCCAATTCAAGTTGAACTTCCAAGTTCAAGTCCATTCAATCAATGTAGAATTCAAATTCATAGCCTGCGGAGTAACAGCCATGCCTATGGACTATGGCCTGCTCAAGGATTACTATAATTCGAATCTAAACAAGCAACCTGTGATAATCTCAGAGAATTAAAAGGAATTCATGTCCGGAGCACATGAACTCAGATAAGACATCTCAAACTACCATCTTTTGAACTGAACATAAGAAAATTCTAACTTTGAATTGAATAATACTTGAATCAAACTGAAATTAACATAGAATTGGCTACAAGCTTCTCCTCTCAGCCTTAGCTGAGAGGTTTTAGCCGAGCATAGTCATGCTACAACTAAAAACTCAAAAATAAAGCATAAAACTAGAAAAACCCGAAGATAGATGTTGCAGACACTCCACGGTCGCCTTCAGCCTCCAAACTCACGTTCCTTCTCCTCCCTGATACCTTAGGGAGAGCCCCTAGGTGTCCTTTTATAGCAACAAACCCCCCTTGCGTCGGATCCTGCGAAAGACTTCGCATTGCGCAGTGAAATTCGGAGTCCCAATTTAGAAAGGACTCATCCTTACGCAGAGCCGACCGGTCACGACCGGTCGGGCTGATTTCCAAGCATTCCAGTGAGTACAGCCGACCGGTCATGACCGGTTGGACTGATTTCCATTCATCCAGCGTGTGTGCTCGACCGGTCATGACCGGTCGGGCTGATCTCCCTCTCATCCAGCGTGCATGGCCGACCGGTCATGACCGGTCGGCCTCTCTTCTTCTTGTTCCTGTGATGTGGCTGACCGGTCGGACGACCGGTCAGCCTTGTATTCCTTCATCTTTTTCTTCTTTTGTTCATTCTCTTTTCTCTCTCTTTCTTCTTCTTTTCTTCATCCATCTTAGGACTTCATCCAATGTCTTCAAATGTAATCTTTTGACTCCAATGAGATGAAATCCCCTCTTATCTCTACAATCACAAAACACATGTTATGTGGGCCTTTTAACCATGAAAATCATGCAAATTATGTAGTGTAATGGGCAATGCAATGTATAAATTGGAGGTTCAACACACCCCCCAACCAGCTTTTTGCTAGTCCCGAGCAAAACATGCGTGAAACAGTTTCAAACCTCCAAATTCAACCCTCTTCCAGAAACCATGTTTCTATCCATTCCCAGATGTATAAGTGTAAAATTTGGAAAAAATTAGGTGTTGGAAGCTGAACCTTGGACTCTCAAAACATAAGAAGTGTTTACGTGAAATCCCCGCTGACTGGTTGATAAATAGAAGAATTCGAACAAATTCAACCTAGTGTGCATAGTGAAAGTTCATCTCATGAGTTCCTGGAACCATCTTCTTTATAGATTAAGTAGACCAGGGATTTCAAGGTGCACAGAGCAACAGCAAGCCTATGACAGGAATTTGCCTTACTGTCCTTCCGACGGCTTTCACACTACGTCCCATTTCCGGCTTTGGTTACGGTTCGACCATCCCCCGGTTGGTAATAGGTAGCCCTCTTCGGAATTTTCCACCATTTTTCATTCCTTCCCGATTTCATCCTTTCTTTCCTTTTTCTTTTAACTTAGATAGGATTTTTAGAAATCCATATCTTTCATTATTTTCCCATGGACAAGGATGGACAAAATACCCCGGCTTGGCTGCTTAACACCTCTAAACCAAAGTCTATCTAATCCACAAATCACATAAACCTGTTACTCATGAAAATCGTGTAATGTGAACTTGGTGTAAAGGTGTTCAAATTTTCTATCAATCACAACAATAGGGGAATTAACATATAAAGCCATTATGTTGGAAGAAATTCCAAACTACAACATCACACACTTCGTTTCTCCTCCTCTTCTACTCATAGCCTCGCAAATGTATAGAAACAAAATTTTCTAAAAGAGTTTTGAGATGTTAGAAAATTCGAAAAAATTTTGTGCATATGAAGCTCGAAATGTTGCAATATGCTAGATGAGGGATCTCATCTCACCCCCCAACCAAATCTTGCATTGTCCTCAATGTAAAAAAAATAATTAGTTAGCATGAACATGAGAACAATGGTAAAATATGAGAGAATGAGAATCAATAGTACCTGAGAGAGTGATCATGGAGGTCTGCAATTCCAACAACTAAATCCTACTAAAACAGTAAAAAAAAACTAAACCTACCTATGCTATATCTCCATCAGACTAGGAGATCAATCATCCTGATAGACAGGATCATTCAGGGAGATGGACATGTCCTCTGAATCAAATTTCTCAACAAATGGTTTAAGGCGTTGTCCATTAACTTTGAAACAGTCACCATTCGCTGCATTCTCAATCTCAACAGCCCCATGGGGAAAAACTTCTTTAACAATATATGGGCCGGTCCATCGAGATCGTAGTTTTTCCGGAAAAAGATGAAGTCGGGCATTATACAAGAGCACTTTCTGTCCATCATGGAAGGATTTCCTTAAGATGTGTTTGTCATGAAAGGCCTTCATCTTGCTCTTGTAAATCCTCGAATTCTCATATGCATCGTTCCGGATCTCATCAAGCTCATTTAATTGAAGTTTGCGAAGCAAGCTAGCCTTGTCTATGTCAAAATTTAGGGCCCGAATTGCCCAATAGGCTTTGTGTTCTATCTCCACAGGCAGGTGACAAGCTTTCCCATAGACAAGTCTATAAGGGGACATTCCAATGGGTGTCTTGTAGGCAGTACGGTGAGCCCAAAGTGCATCATCTAATCGTAAGGACCAATCCTTGCGATCCGGTCTCACCGTTTTTTCTAAAATCTGCTTGATTTCCCTGTTGGAGATTTCAGCTTGTCCACTTGTTTGTGGGTGGTATGGGGTACTCACTTTGTGCCTAATACCATATTTCTTCATCAAAGTTTCAAAAGGTCTATTGCAAAAGTGAGAACCACCATCACTAATAATGGCTCGAGGTGTCCCAAATCTAGAAAGTATATTTTCTTTGAGAAACTTGAGAACCGTACGATGATCGTTGGTTCTACATGGGATAGCCTCTATCCATTTAGACACATAGTCTACGGCCAATAGAATATAGACATGTCCAAAAGATGAGGGGAATGGTCCCATGAAATCGATGCCCCAACAGTCAAAGACTTCAAGATGTTGAATTGGGGTGAGGGGCATCATATTTCGACGGGATAATCCTCCTAACTTCTGGCAGCGCTCGCAAGCTTTGCAAAACTCGTGGGTATCTTTAAATAATGTGGGCCAATAAAAACCACACTGCAGAATTTTTGCAGTTGTTTTCTTGGCTGAAAAATGACCCCCACATGCTTGATCATGACAAAAGGAGATGACTGAATTGTGTTCATCATCGGGGACGCATCTCCTTATAATCTGGTCTGGGCAATATTTAAACAATAGAGGTTCATCCCAGAAAAATCTGCGCACTTCCCTTAGAAATTTACGTTTGTCTTGCGCAGTCCAATGAGTCGGCATCGCACCTGTGGAAAGATAGTTGGCTATATCAGCGTACCATGGTGGATGCATAGCAACAAAGAGTTGCTCATCCGGGAATGAGTCCTCAATAGGTGACTCGTCAATGGAATTTGGTAGGACTAGGCGGGATAGATGATCCGCGACCACATTTTCTACCCCCTTCTTATCTTTGATCTCCAAGTCGAATTCTTGAAGGAGTAGGATCCATCTTAGCAAACGGGGCTTAGCATCCTTCTTAGAAAGAAGGTATTTCAGCGCCGCATGATCCGTATAAACAATAACTTTGGATCCTATTAAGTATGGCCTGAATTTGTCCAAGGCAAAGATGACAGCTAGGAGCTCTTTCTTCGTAGTTGAATAATTAACTTCGGCAGGATTCAAGGTCCTACTGGCGTAGTAGATGACATGGGGCTTTTTATCTTTCTTTTGGCCTAACACTGCCCCAATAGCAAAATCGCTCGCATCGCACATCAACTCAAAAGGCATGGACCAATCTGGTGGTTGCATGATAGGAGCGGTTGTCAACATGTCTTTTAGCTTTGAAAAAGCTAATTGACACTCAGCACTCCACTCAAATTGGTTCTCCTTTTGTAGAAGGCTGCATAAAGGCCTTGAGATGTGACTAAAGTCCTTTATAAACCTTCGATAGAAGCCTGCGTGTCCAAGGAAGGACCGCACATCGCGTATGCTTTTGGGTGGTGGTAGATTGGAAATTATGTCAATTTTCGCCCGGTCTACCTCTATTCCATTGGACGAGATGATGTGTCCAAGGACTATTCCTCTTTGTACCATGAAATGGCACTTTTCCCAGTTTAATACAAGTTGCTTTTCCTCACACCTCATTAAGACCAACTTCAAGTGCTCGAGGCACTCATCAAATGTACAACCAAAAACAGAGAAGTCATCCATGAACACCTCAAGAAACTCACCCACCATGTCTGAGAAAATACTCAACATGCATCGTTGGAATGTGGCGGGTGCATTGCATAACCCGAATGGCATCCTTCGGTAGGCGAAGGTACCAAACGGGCATGTAAATGTGGTTTTCTCTTGGTCTTCCGGAGCTATCTCAATTTGGTTGTATCCGGAATAGCCATCTAGGAAGCAATAGTAGGGATGGCCTGCCAACCTTTCCAAAATTTGGTCCATAAATGGGAGAGGGAAGTGGTCTTTCCTAGTGACCGTATTGAGCTTCCTATAATCAATGCACATACGCCAACCGGTGGTCACCCTAGTGGGTATAAGCTCGTTGTTAGCGTTTTCAATGATGGTAATACCGGATTTCTTGGGGACAACTTGGGTAGGACTCACCCATTGGCTATCTGAGATGGGGTAGATGATACCCACATCCAATAGCTTTAACACTTCGGCTTTGACAACCTCCATCATGTTTGGATTTAGCCGTCTTTGAGGTTGTCTAGTCGTTTTTGCGTTTTCTTCAAGGTGTATACGGTGAGTGCAAACCGAAGGATCTATCCCTTTGAGATCCGCTATTGTCCAACCTATGGCTTCCCGGTGTTTTTTGAGTAACTCAATCAACTTGAGCTCTTGGTCTTTTTCTAGGTGGGAGGCAATGACAACTGGGAAAGTTTCCTCTTGACCCAGATATACATATTTAAGCTCGGATGGCAATGGTTTGAGGTCAAGCTTCGGTGGTTTAATGCTAGACGGTAGAGGCCTTGATGTGGTTGGTGGCAATTTTTCAAAATGGGGCTTCCACCGGCTAGTATCAACTACCGGTCTTTCTATGTTTAATGCGTGCACAATCTCACTAATGATAGGGTCTTTAGAATCCATGAAGTGTGCTAAGCATGTCTCCAAACTTTCTAGTGGTTGAAGTTGGAGGAGTTCTTCTTCTTCAAAGGTTTCAAGCATGTTTACATCGAAGAACTCATCATCATCGACATCCCTATGTCTTTTGCCCAGGTGAAATACATTCACCTCTAGTGTCATGTTTCCAAAAGATAATTGCATCACCCCATTCCGGCAATTGATGATTGCGTTTGATGTGGCAAGGAATGGGCGGCCTAATATCACCGGTATTTGGGTGCTAGCATCCAAAACCGGTTGTGTGTCCAAGACTATAAAATCTACCGGGTAGTAGAATTTGTCAACTTGGACTAGAACATCCTCAACTATCCCCCTCGGTACACGGATAGATCTATCAGCGAGTTGCAATGTGGTTTTGGTGGGTTTTAATTCACCAAGACCCAATTGTTCATATACCGAGTATGGGATCAAGTTCACACTTGCCCCCAAGTCTAACAAGGCACGTTCAATCCGGTAGTCTCCAATGATACATGAGACGGTGGGACTACCGGGATCTTTGAATTTTGGGGGAGTCTTTTGAGTGAGGATGGCACTAACTTGCTCAGTTAGGAAGGCCTTTTGCTGCACATTATATTTGCGTTTTGTTGTGCATAGGTCTTTTAGAAACTTGGCATAAGAGGGAATTTGTTTGATGGCATCAAGCAAAGGGATATTGATCTTGACTTGTCTGAAAATCTCTAGAATATCTTGAGAATTTGGGAGAGATTTTGGGGCAACCAATCTCGATGGGAATGGTGCTATGGGCTTGTAAATGCGTTCCGGTTGTTGTGGGGCTAGGTTAGATCCATTTTCATCCTCAGAATTTACCGGATCATTAGGCTCATCGGCCTTCACCGGAATAGTTTTGTCAATTTGTTTACCACTTCTAAGGGTGGTAATGGATTTAGCTTGCTCCATGTTTTGGTTGGAAGGATTAAGGATGCTTACTTCATGTACTTGCTTAGGATTGGGCTGAGGTTGGGCCGGAAAGGTCCCTTCCCTAGCATTCAAGCGTCCCTTAATCTCATCAACCGAGACTTTCAGCTCTTGGAACAATTGCTGATTTGATTCATTTACTTGCGCTTGCCCTTGCATAAACGCTCTCAAAGTATCCTCCAATGAGACTTGAGGTGGGGCCATATTTTGCATGGGTGGCCCTCTTTGGGAGTTGGTAGGATTGCCCGTTGGGGCATTCTTCCAACTGAAATTCGGGTGGTTCTTCCAACTCTCATTGTATGTATTACCTACCGGTCCATTGAAGGGCCGTTGATAACCATATGTGGCATTGGCTGTCTCTTGCAACACTTCCTTAAATGCAGGAATTGTGGGACAATCTTGCGTAGCGTGTAAGTCGGTGAGACAAATCCCACATGTGGTTTCAACAGCTTCCTTGGACTTGGAAACTCCATTTTTGCTAAGTTCCATGGCCTCAACCTTCCTTGTGAGGTTGGCTATCCTTGCATTTACGTCGTCTTCCTCTTTAAGGACATATATCCCTCCTTTCTCTTGAGTAGGCTTGGGGTTCTTGGGTTTATCCGAGGTGTCCCAAGATTGGGCATTTTCAGCCAACATGTCCAAGTAACTCCAAGCATCATCTGGATTTTTACTCATAAACTCGCCATTGCACATCATTTCCACAAATTGGCGCATATTAGGACTTAATCCATCATTGAAAAAATTTATAATTCGCCAACTCTCATAGCCATGATGTGGGCAAGCAAGCAGGAGTTCCTTAAATCTTTCCCAACATTGAAAGAATGATTCACCCTCTTTTGCTGAGAAATTCATTATGGCCCTTCGAAGAGTGTTTGTCTTATGAGCGGGGAAGAACTTTTTCAAGAATTCCCGGTTCATCTCAACCCATGACCCAATCGAATATGGTCTAAGAGAGTGAAGCCAATCTTTGGCTCTTTCTTTCAAGGTGAATGGAAAAAGTTTAAGTCTGATTGTATCCCCAGAAACATTGGGATAATGCAAGGTGGCCAACACTTCTTCGAATTCTTGCAAGTGTAAGTATGGGCGGTCAGAGTCTAGCCCATGGAATTTAGGTAAAAGTTGGATTACTCCTGGTTTTATGTCAAGGGTCCCACCGTTAGCTGGTAGAACTATGCAAGAAGGTGTAATTGTACGAGCAGGTTGTAGGTAATCCCGTAGTGATCTCATTGGAGGAACATTATGTACCTCATTCTCTCCTACTCCTTCCTGATTTGCGTTTGTGGTTGGAGTAGGGGGTGGAGGATTCCTTAAGGGTGTCTGCTCCATACTCCCCAAACTTTCACAATGCTCTTGATAATTCCGGACTCGTCTATGAACTGACAATGGTCCAACTAAACCACCTTCAGATTGGAGACGATTTGAATGGTTACGTTCCCAACGGGACATAAACCACTCAATCAGAAATCAAAACTAATCCTAACTTAGAAAACTGCAATCTGAAAATTCTAAAAACTAAGTTAGAAAGGTATCACCTGATGCGCTTGAACTGAAAGAAGAATTCCTACAAAACAGAAAACTTTGTTAGTTCTAAGAAAAATCAGAAAACCTATCTACTTCTACAGCCACTGAAACTATTTGAAAACTATTATCTAATTTCCCCGGCAGCGGCGCCAAACGCCTCAAGTGTAAGGCTGCGATGTAGTAATAAAACTCGGTAAGACCGAGGTCGATCCACAGGGAAAAAGTAACAGCTTCCTAATTACTTCAGCAACTCAGTTTAATAGAGCAAATTCAATTTCAATAGGATGTTTAATTAAAACAGTAACTTAATGAAAAATCAGAGATATAATGTACTAAGGCTTTCAAGGATCCACTTGTAGCAATTCTATGTCAATTCAGTCAATCCAAGTAGAGAACACAACTAGATTTGAAGTCCTATCTCTCATCTAGTTGGAAAATAAAGCATTCACACACATTCATCCAATTCAAGTTGAACTTCCAAGTTCAAGTCCATTCAATCAATGTAGAATTCAAATTCATAGCCTGCGGAGTAACAGCCATGCCTATGGACTATGGCCTGCTCAAGGATTACTATAATTCGAATCTAAACAAGCAACCTGTGATAATCTCAGAGAATTAAAAGGAATTCATGTCCGGAGCACATGAACTCAGATAAGACATCTCAAACTACCATCTTTTGAACTGAACATAAGAAAATTCTAACTTTGAATTGAATAATACTTGAATCAAACTGAAATTAACATAGAATTGGCTACAAGCTTCTCCTCTCAGCCTTAGCTGAGAGGTTTTAGCCGAGCATAGTCATGCTACAACTAAAAACTAAAAAATAAAGCATAAAACTAGAAAAACCTGAAGATAGATGTTGCAGACACTCCACGGTCGCCTTCAGCCTCCAAACTCACGTTCCTTCTCCTCCCTGATACCTTAGGGAGAGCCCCTAGGTGTCCTTTTATAGCAACAAACCCCCCTTGCGTCGGATCCTGCGAAAGACTTCGCATTGCGCAGTGAAATTCGGAGTCCCAATTTAGAAAGGACTCATCCTTACGCAGAGCCGACCGGTCACGACCGGTCGGGCTGATTTCCAAGCATTCCAGTGAGTACAGCCGACCGGTCATGACCGGTCGGACTGATTTCCATTCATCCAGCGTGTGTGCTCGACCGGTCATGACCGGTCGGGCTGATCTCCCTCTCATCCAGCGTGCATGGCCGACCGGTCATGACCGGTCGGCCTCTCTTCTTCTTGTTCCTGTGATGTGGCTGACCGGTCGGACGACCGGTCAGCCTTGTATTCCTTCATCTTTTTCTTCTTTTCTTCATTCTCTTTTCTCTCTCTTTCTTCTTCTTTTCTTCATCCATCTTAGGACTTCATCCAATGTCTTCAAATGTAATCTTTTGACTCCAATGAGATGAAATCCCCTCTTATCTCTACAATCACAAAACACATGTTATGTGGGCCTTTTAACCATGAAAATCATGCAAACTATGTAGTGTAATGGGCAATGCAATGTATAAATTGGAGGTTCAACATCGGTCGACCCAACCGTTTACGCATGCACACCATGATCTCCTCAAATTCTTTGAGGGCTGATTCCTTGGCCTCTTCGGCTTGTTTCTTCTTACTCTTTGTTCGCCAACCCCAAGTATAAGGTTGCAATGTAATAATAATTCGGAAAGACCGAGATCATCCCACAGGGATTTGCATAGGTATTCACTAAATTCTTCTAAAATAAGTTAGAATTGGGATTGGATTAAGAAACTAAATCTGATAACTTGAATTGAATAAGTAAGTTGAACAGAAAAGTAAAAAGGAATATAATCAATATGCTAAAGGCACTAGAGCGCCAAGGGTTCTAATTGTAGCTATTTTTAATGTATTGATTTAACTAGGTTTAATTATAACTCAACTGGAAGCGACGTCCTATCTCTATCCAACTGGAATATGGAGTAGTTAAATCATCATAACAGGTCTAAAACAGATAAGTTGTTTATTGATTCGGTTCCCTCAATAAGGATCAGGCATTGGGCACACTCACTTGTATAAGCCAATCCTTTAACAAATAAGTTAAGATCATAACCATAGTCTTCCTTAAATCATGTCACTACACTTAATTAGAAATATGATTTGAACTCAAATCAAACCAATATCAATAAGCAAAAATATATATCTTAGATTCACAGAAGATATGAATTTTAGTTTGAGATAGTTCCCACATTAACAACCAATCATCTAGCACATAGCATTTAAAGCATCTACCATGCACGGATTCGATGATAGATCAATATAGTGCACAAGTTTAAACAATGCAAAAGAGATAAGTAACTAGATTTAGGACCTCTGAGTATCCAATAAGCCCAGAGTCATCAAAAGATCAAAGAAAAACTAAAACTAGAACTTAATTCAAACTAGAATCAAACCGCGTTCATCAATTAAAGCATAAAAATGAAACTTAGGTTGAATAAATTCATCAAAACAAACCACAAGCTTCACCTCTTAGCTCTAGCTAATAGGTTTTAGTTCATCTCTAACATCCTTGAACTAAAATCCCAGAAAAACATGAAAAAATAACTAGAAAATAGAAGAAAATAAAAAAAAACTTGAAGTAGAATCCTTCTCCTAAGCCTCTTTGATATTCCTCACATCCTAGGATGCTTTGGAAGGGAAGGGAAGTCCTCTTTTTATAGCTAAAATCACACACCACCTCAAGCTACGTAAGAAATTACGCACTTATGTCGGTTACTGACCGGTCAGTGGTGGTCTCCGACCGGTCCGAGCTCAACACACCAACGGCTATAACTGAAATTTGAATCTCTAGACTCTTGCTAACCGGTCGCTGACCGGTTTGAGGCAATGGATGACCGGTCGGAGGTAGTGGTCGACCAGTTTGAATTGACCAAAATCTGTCCAGCGAGTTTTCCTTAAAAATCTTATTTTTCTTCTTATTGACGACCAGTCGGTGGCTTCAGTCTATTGGTCGAAGACCGATCGTGGAAGGATGTATCTTCACAATTCTTTCTTTCTTCAACTCCTTCCTTCCTTGGTTCTTTCCTTCCTTCTTTGGCATGGTTTCACTTAATCTTTCAAGCATTATAAATCCTTCAAGTTAGCATTAAATTCATGACATCTCTCTCTTTTACCTGCAAACATAAAAGCAAGTATAAGTCCTTAACTTCAACAACTTAAACTATGCAATTATGTTATGAATTGAGGTTCAGATATATACATTTCAAGGCTCAACACATCCTCAACCAGCATTTTGCTAGTCCTAAGCAAAACATGCGAAAAAATAATTTTAAATTCTTAATCTCAACTCTCTCTCTTAAAAACCCAACTTCTATGAAATCCTAATCATGCAAATAATGAAATTTAGAGATACTTAATAACGTGACAATGAAGCACCTATCTTCTAATGACTTAGTAAGTATTGAACTGAGTTCCAACTAATTAATTAATAAATAGATTAATTTAAACAACCATGGTCTAGTGTGCTTAATGTTCGCTCGCCTCAAGTGCAAGGCTGCGATGTAGTAATAAATCTCAGTAAGACCGATGTCGATCCACAGGGAATAAGGTAAACCAATTCAAGTTGTTCCAGCAACTTCTAATTCAATGAATTGAGAATTTCAGGTTTAAAAACTAACTTAAAACAATAATTGTAAAATCTGTAATTAAAAGGGAACTAAGGCTTTTGAGGATCCACCTGTGATAGCCCTCATGTGAATTCATTCATCCAAGCATAGCACAACTAGAATTGAAGTTCTCTCTCTTTTAGTTGGAAGATATGGCATTAAAAAACAAACAATCTCTACTCAAGATGAAGAACGAGGTTCTAGTTCTAATGAAGCCCATAAAAGTCGAATATGTAGCCTTCAAAGTAACGACCATGCCAATGGACTATGGTACGCTCTAGGGTTACTACAATTCGAATTTAATCAATCCAAACATAATAATCTCAGAGAATTGCAAGGAACTCATGTCCAAAGCACATGAACTCTCATAAAACATCCAAAAATATCACTTTTATTCAAACTAGAACTTAAAAATCAAACTTCAAAGCAAAGTACTTGAATTAGAACGAATCCAACATGATAACTACTCACAAGCTTCACCTCTTAGCCTTAGCTAAGAGGTTCTAGCCGAGCATTATAATGCTTCAACTAGAATTCAAAGAAAAACTAAGAAAAACATGAAAAACTAGAGAAAACCCTAGTTGGAGGAGTTGCGATCGCTCCATGATGATCTCCCTTGTTCCCCACGAACTTAGAACTCTTCTAGGATACCCTAACAAGGATGCCAAGGTGTCCTTTTATAAAAAAAATCACCCACCGCCTTGCATTACGTAAAGATTTACGCACTTATGTCGGTCGTCGGGCGTTGGTTGGGCGCCCGGTCATGTTTTGGTCGGGCGCCCGACCATATTACAAAACAGTCCAGCGTGTTTTAATAAAGTTTCTTTGAATTTCGGGCGCCCAGCTCCTCTTAATCGGGCGCCCGGAGGGTCATCGGGCGCCCGACCAGTTGTGGTCGGGCGCCCGGCCAAGTCCAAAAAAGTTTCAGTAAAATCTAGATTTTTTATCAATTTCGGGCGCCTGGCCAAATGGCAGTTGAGCACCCGAATGTCAATTTTTACAGTTTTTCTGGTTTACAGGGCCATCTGCTGAATTTTCTGCATTTGACTTTTCTGGCCCTACAGCTCTGCAATATGACTTTTCTGGCCATTCCAGGTCTTCAATTTGATTCCTTCAAGGCTTTTTCTCCACTTCTTTGGCTCTTCAAAGCTTGGTCTTCTAATCATTCCAAATCCTTCAAATTGGCATTAAATCCATGTCATCTCTCTCTTCTCCTTACTTCTTTCTTCCATTCCTTTAGCTCATCTTCTTTCATCATCAAGTGGGTTTAAAAGCATTCTTTTAGCAATCAAATAGGTGAATTCTCTCTCTCATTCCTACAATCACAAACATATATTAGATTGGTCTTTTAAGCATGCAAACCATGCATAAGATGTGATGTAATGGGCAATCTCATGTATAAATTGGAGGTTCAACACTTAATGAATACATAGCTCTTCATCTTTCAAGATTACCCTTCTTCCATTGATCAATTGGATTACAAGTTTAGGAAACGTACAGATCAACAATAAGCCTATAACAAGAGATTGCCTTACCGTTCTATCGACGACTTTCACACTAACCCCATTGTCAGCTTGAGTGATTAGCCCTCCCCTGGTTAGTCAAATGTAGCCCTTTACGATATTTTCAGTTTTCTGAAGATTTTGTTTTTTCATTCAACCCTTTTTCTGTCCTTTTTCACAAATCAATAGCCGAAGACTCCAAAAGGCTCACTTCGTACTTGAAAATCATGTTAGTAATGGTAACGACATGGGATGGAAATCCTTCCAGGAAAATGATCCTTTCAGAGAAAAAAAATCATTGCCCTGAATTATATTTGAACGTGATGGGCAATACTCTCTGACTTAGTTCCTCAACACTTCCAAACTATAATCCAATTAATCAATCAAAACATCTTTCCTAATCCTTTCAAATGAGAGTGCTGCGTAATGTGTACTAGACTCATTAATGTTTAAAATTTCCTATTGGTCAAATAATAGAAGGAACTCATGTAAAAAACTATTAAATCAATAGATTTTAAGTTTTTCCAAAATCAGATTACTTCTTATCTCATTATTTCATATTCTCATAAACTTACTTTTATAGAAACTAAACCTTCTAAGAGAGTTTTAAAATTAGAGAAATAAAAAAATTAAAAATTGCTCAAAATGTTGCAAAAAGCTAGTGGATTTAGCAGGCATCTCACCCCCAACCTGAAGTTTATATTGTCCTCAATATAACAAACATATGCAATATGCAACAACATGAGAGCAAATCACAAAGTAAAGCGAGATAAAGAGATAATACCTGGAATGCAGCATGACATGGAAAAATTAGTTATAAGAGAAGGGGTTTTCTTCAATCTTCTTAACTAAAGCAAATTCTAATGTAATCTAATCCTCAAAAAGCAATTAAATGATAAACTCGACCTCCATCAGACTAGAAGGTCAATCTTTATGAACAATTCATCCAAAAGGATCATCAAATGGTTCAAAAGGTTTCTCAATAGTATCATCCAAAATCCTGCTTTACAATATATATGTGTGTGCATAATCATAAGAAGTCACTGAAAATCCCATAAAAGAATTTCAGCAGGGTTCTTAAAGGTTTCACCACATGTATAGGAGGAGATATCATCATATTTTTCATTAGAAATATATCTTCATTCAGTTTTTCCTGGGCAATGATTTAACAAATATGAGTCATCCTAGGGTTGGTAGAGTTTGGTTTAAAAAAACCAAAGAGGTGTGGAAATGTGGATCAAATTTTTAACATGACACAATGTTGTTTCCACAACCTCCTCTTTGCTAATTTCATCTACCGGTATCGACTTTAAAAGAGCATCAATCTCCCCTAGCAGATCATCATCCATATCGGGAGAGTGGTCCAAGCATTCCTCCAAGTGATCGGAGTGAAGATTTGAGAAGGACTTATCTTCCACAAATGAGTCTATCAAGTTTATTTCGTGGACCTCATCATCCTCATCCCCTTATTAGTTGCACATTTTTAAAGTGTTTAGTTCAATCTTCATATTGCCAAAGGACATCTATACAACTCCACTCCTATAATTGATTATGGCTTTGATGTGGATAGGAATGGACGGCCAAGTATGACAAGAATTTGAGTGCCAACATTAATCGTGGTTTGTGTCCAAGACAATAAAGTCTGCCAGGTAGTAGAACTTATCGATTTGAATAAGCATATCCTCAACCACTCCTCTCGGTATACGAGTCGAACGATCGGCAAGTTGAAGCAAGTTTTGGTGGGTTTTAATTCACCTAGACCCAATTGTTCGTAGACCGAGTTGGGGATTAGATTCACACTTGCCCCAAGATCAAGTGAAGTTTGCTTCACCCAGTAGTCACTAATTATGCATGATATAGTTAGACTACCGGGATCTTTGTATTTTTGGGGCATCCCTTGATTGATAATGGCACTCACTTTCTCAGTCAGAAATGCCTTCTTTTGAACATTCAATTTCCTCTTAACCGTGCAAAAGTCCTTTATAAATTTAGCTTATGACAGTATTTGTTTGATGGCATCCAAAAGTGGGATGTTAATTTTTACTTGCTTAAAAACCTCCAAAAATTCCTAATATTCGTCTTGATGTTTGGATGAAATCAAACGTTGTGGGAATAGAGCAATGGGTTTATATTCTTTCAATGACTCCTTTTCATGCAAGGTGGTGCTAGATCCATCATCCTCTTTAGAAAATACAAGTGTTGTGGCCTTCACCGGATTAGATTTTTCTATCATTTTATCACTTCTAAGAGTGGTGATGGACTTAACATGTTCCATGTGTTGGTTATAAGAACTAGGAACACTTATCTCACATTATGGTCTTGGGTTAGGTAGGGGTTGGGCCGGAAGGGTCCCTTCCCTTACATTTAAGCGAGCCTTAATTCCTTCATCGAAGTTTTGAGCTCTTGCATTATCTTATGATTTGTTTGGTTAATCTGAGCTTAACCATGCATGAATGTCTTTAAAGTATCCCCCATGGACATTTGAGGTGGGGCTATGACAATTTGCATGGGAGGCCCCCTTTGAAGATTACACAAGTTAACCGTGGATCCATTCACCCAACTGAAGTTACGATGGTTCCTCCACCTAGGATTATACGTATTTGAGTTTGGAGTGCTAAAAGGACGTTGATAACTATTCAAGGCATTTGATTGTTCGTGTAAAAGCTCTTGAAACGTAGAAATTGTGGGGCAATATTGCATTTGATGCACATTGTTAGCACAAATTTCACAAATAGTCTTAACAGCCCCCGCTAAAGGTGGGCAAAGATTCGAGCCGGGCTGAGTTAGCCCTAGTTTGGTTTGGCTTGTTTTTGTGCCACCCCGGTTTGTGGGTCGGCCTAGTTTGGGTTTCGGGCCGACCCATGCGGCTCGAGTTTGGTTTACTCCAGAAAAATCTGGTTCAAGCCAGGATCGGTTTGGTTGAAAATTTCAAGTCGAGCCGGGTTGAGTTCGAACAGGTGGTGGCTCTTTTTTTTTGTTTAAATAGAAAAGAATTTAAAAAGTTATAAAAAAATAAAAAAAATACAAAAGTATCTTATTACATGATGTTTAACAACCTCCAAAGGAGGAGTGCAACTTCAAAATAGACATGTGAGAGCCTTTTCCAAACAAAAGTACACAAGCATAATTTTACAAGTGCAAGAAATAGTGTATATGTATTATGTATTATCCACGTCATCATGTATATGTATTATCCACTCCTTCCATCCGTTTTTGCATATAATTTTAGGACATGATCCCAACATGGAATCATATCCAAAGCTCAAGTCGATCACACCACAGGAAACAATGTGCTTACAATCTATGAGCTGAGTGAAGCTGAATCAAACCGAGCTTCGAGCTGAGCCGAGTCGGTACTATCAATTCATCTCAAGTATGGAAAGAGTAAAACAATTGCATGCATATAAATAAAAATCATTCACCACATAACAAGAGATTTATAGTGGTTCGGTTATGTACCTACTCCACTCCCGGCTGATCCACTCACCCCTAGAGTGGCCGGATTTCACTATCACAATGGTTTTAAATGAGGTTTACCATAAACCTTTACAACCTACACAAGGTCTATACTTCAACACATGGATTCATCCTTCCTTAGGACTAATCCATCAAACACTTGTCCTACACAAGGACTCACTCGAGTTTGGGTCTTCAAACTCTGAAACTCAAATCTCACAACATGAGGAGGTTTCTTGGACTCGAAAACTAAAGTGTACTTAGTTGATTGAACCCCTTGATAGCGCCTTTGGTTGAAGAAGCTTCGACTTGCATGAACGGCTCCTTCAGTTCCCTCGGTCAGCAACCTTACTTTGAATGCTTGCTTGTAGCTTCCAAGGTGAGGGATTAGGGTTTGGTTGAAACTCTCTAAGGTTTAAGGCTTAAATGGGTAGAGAGGGATTTCACTGTTCGCTCGCCTCAAGTGTAAGGCTGCGATGTAGTAACAAAACTCGGTAAGATCGAGGTTGATCCACAGGGAATTAGAAACAACTTCCAAACTATTCCAGCAACTCAGTTTTACAAGAAAATCATATTTAATTGGGTGATAAAACTAAACAGTAACTTAATGGAAATTCAGTGATTTAAAGTACTAAGGCATTCAAGGATCCACTTGTAGCAATCCCATGTCAATTCAATCAATCCAAGTAGAGAACACAACTAGATTTGAAGTCCTATCTCTCATCTAGTTGGAAAATAAAGCATTCACACACATTCAATCCAAATCAAGTTGAACTTCCAAGTTCTAGTCCCATTCAATCAATGTAGAATTCAAAACCATAGCCTTCGGAGTAACAGCCATGCCTATGGACTATGGCCTGCTCAAGGATTACTATAATTCGAATCTAACAAGCATCATATGATAATCTCAGAGAATTGCAAGGAATTCATGTCCGGAGCACATGAACTCTCATAAAACATCTCAAACTACCACTTTAAGAACTAGAATATGAAAAATCCAAACTTGAATTGAAAATTACTTGAATCAAACATGAAATTAGCTACAAGCTTCACCTCTCAGCCTTAGCTGAGAGATTCTAGCCGAGCATTGTCATACTACAACTAGAACTCATAATAAAAGCATAAAAACTAGAAAAATCGAAAATTGGAGAGTTGCAGACGCTCCACGACAGCTTTCTCCCTCTAAAACCACGTCTCTTAGCTTCTATGATGACCTAGGAAGAGCCCCTAGGTGTCCTTTTATAGTGCGGAAGCCCCTTGCGTCGGAAACATCTAGAAATTGCGCAAGGTTACGCACTGCGCAGAAATTCTCGGAGCTTCACGGAGAAGTTTTATTACGCAGACGACCGGTCGCACGATCGGTCTAAGCCCCCTGACGACCGGTCACACGACAGCACTTTTTAGTCCAGAGAGTTTTTCGAAATTCTGATTTAATTTTTTAATTCAATGACCGGTCGGTCTGGGCATCGGACGACCGGTCGCACGACCGGTCGTGAATGGTCCAGTGACCTTCTCTGAACTTTCTTCCTTCTGCGCATAATCGGACCGGTCGGACGACCGGTCCTGGCGATGGACGACCGGTCGCACGACCGGTCTTAACCTCTGTTTCTGCTTTTCTCCTTTTGCTTCCTTCTTCCTTTCTTCTCCTCTCTTTTCACTTTCTTTGGTCCTTCTTTCTTCTTCATCCAATGGCTTCAAATGGCCCTTTTTAGTCTCCAATTTGGTGAAGTCCGCTCTCATTCCTGAAATCACAAAACATGCATTAGATAGGCCTTTTAAGCATGAAAATGTGCATATAATGTGATGTACTGGGCAATGCAATGTATAAATTGGAGGTTCAACATTCACCAAGGTCTTCATTAATGACATTTATGACATTAGAATATGGTAAATAAAGTTAGGTCAATAGTCATTAATGAGGGTTTGAGTTCATGTTTAATCCAATCTATGAATGCTCATTAATGTTGCTGAAATCAACATCGATTGAACAATGAACTCAAGGAATCAAGGCTTGAAGAAGAAGGGATGTGTAGGAAAGCACCTAACCAAGCTCTAATGGATTCTTTACTTGTTTAAGACCAAGATCTAGCAAGGGGATCATGTAGGGTTGTTAACAATGGCTAGAAAACGGTCATAAAATAGTCAAATCGATAAAATCGGAGAAGGGTTCGATAGATCGAATTTTCTGTTCAGAAAGATAGACAAATTGTAGAACAGGTAGATCGATATATCGAAATGTCACTTCGATATATCGATAGATATGTCCAGAAGGTTTGTAAAGTTGCTAGACCCTTTCTTCGATATATCGAACTAGGGTATCGATATATCGAAAACCCCAATTTCAATATATTAAAGGGTATTTCGATATATCGATTATTTTGTCCAGGCAGTTTATCCATTTGCTAGACATTTGACCCGATATATTGAACAGGTGTTTCGATATATCAAAGGTTTATCGAATTGACCTCCAATATATCGGAGATCTATCGAAAATTTTCATTTCTCATGATTTTCAAGTTTCTCCAAAAAGTTGTCTTCCAAAGGAGTTTCAAGGTTGATTTCTTGGAACATGGTCATTCCTAATGGATAAGGGAGTGTACCTAAGGGTTCATGCCAACTAAGGACCAAAGGGTTTTGTGAATACACAAGTATAGGGTTAAGGGAGTTGGTTTTGAGCCGGCTTGAAGCATGTGATCTTCAATGACATTTCCACGACGAGCTGCCAGAGGTCTTCAAGGCTTCATACTTTAGCATCTACTGGGCTCATCAAACTGACAACATACTCAAAATTCTAATTGACAAATATTTTCATTTACAATATATATATATATATATATATATATATATATATATTAACATGTCAAGTCCGAAATGAGCCGAGCTCAAGCAATGCAATCTTTTTTTGAGCTTCGAGCCAAGCCGAGCCAAGGTCACTCGTGCTCGGCCTCAGCTCATTTTCGAATGAGCTTTCAAAATCAAGCTTGGCTTTAATCGAAATGCTCCACAAGACAAGACAAGCCAAGCGAGCTTTCCGAGCTAGTTCGGCTTATGTGCAGCCCTAATCCTATACATTGTTTCTAATCGTGAGGTCCAACTAAATCATGGATGTTGCCAGTTTTTCAGTCTTGTGCCTAAAATTGGGTCACTCACATGGTCAAAGCCGATATTTGAAATACATGATGGTGAAGTTCATTTGAGCTTTATAGAGCCCTTTAATATGACTTATTTGCTCCATAAATCCTAAATTCATAACTTTTTTGAATTAGCAAACATTCCTAAAAAGTAAATTTACTAAAAATAATCGATAATTGATAAAATTGACTTAAAACTTTTTTCATGACTTAAAGAATTTTAAGATACTGCAAAACTATTCAAATTCTAAAATACTTTAAATTAGTAAAACCTATAACTTACTAAAAATATTAAATTTTAACTTAAAATTAAAATTAACCATTAAATGACTTGTTTTCAGAAAATCATTCAAGGGCTAATCAACTTTGGCATTGGCCAACATGTAGAGCTCATTTGTAACTTTTCAACAGCATCTTATATGTGTAAAATGGATAATTGATTGCATAGTTATCGCCATTAGAAGCTATAGTGCATATTAGACTTTTGGATTGACATTTTTAGCATAATTTCTCTCCATTCATGAGATTTTCCTTGTCCTACATGTTCTTTGTGTATACACTCATTCTCATGTTGATATTAGAGAGCAACATAGGTTGTGTAGGGCTCACTATGATAACCATGTGACATTATCTTTTTATATGTCTTGGCGCCTCATGTCAAGAGGTCCAAACAAAAAGGAGGTAGATCTAAAACTTTAGCGGGCTATAACATTCAAAAAAGTAAAAATTGGCTGTCCACTATTGAAACCATTATACACCTTTATCTCTTTATACAGTGCCTTAGGGCCTATTTGGAGCCTGGATTTGGAACCCCCTAGATTTTGAACACCCTGGTTGTGTTTGGCACCTTGGATTTGGAATACCCTATAATCCAAAAGCAACTATGCATAGTATATTTGTAGGGGTTTGAATTTAATTACTAAATCAACTCTAATATCCTTAGATTAGTATATGTATATAATGTTTGACACAATGGTTATAATAAACCCATTGAACTATACACTTTCGTCAAAAAATGACGAAATTCCAAGTCTTGGATGGGCCACAAGCACAGGATCACATCCGAGTGACTAAACAACAATTTTTAACCATTGATTTACATCAACAATGTTTGGATGGCACAGATATTCCTATTAAAGTAATTTTAGTGATGCAGTTGATAATCTAATTATTTTGGGATATCATCAGTGAGCCATGTGCCCAATAGATTAGTACCCTAGTGACACATATTACACATGCAACTCTTGGATGAATTTTAGATGCAATCCAAGTTTCAACTTTAGATTTCAAGCCCCATCCTTGAGGGGATTTGAAATCCCCAACTGCTTTATGTGTCAAACATACCAAGGGATTTGAAACCTCCTCAAAACCCCTAAAATCCCTCCAAATCCATGGAGACGGGGCCTTACACTTTCCATCTTTTTGTCCTTTATTTTTCTCCGATATGAATTAGTTTTATAAATTACGAATCCAAGGAAAGAGAAAGGAAAGTGCAACTTCATGAACCTAAAAAATGAGATAAAAGTCATTGGAGATATCATTTGATTTCTTAGTAACCTTGATATGATTAAAATAGGCAAGTTGAGAAACATTAATTTTTCTCTTGTTTAATTTTCAAATGAAAACTTGGATTTCATTCATAACTATTACACTTTTCCATATCTGGAATTCACAAGCATGAAATTCTACGTAACCCTCGTGCATTGAATGGAGGTTTTTACTTGTAGTCAATGCCTCAACCGTACCTTGAAAACTAATGATTACGATTTTTTTTCTCGTGAATTCCTATTTAACAGACAGGTACATTGCAGAGGCCATGTTCTGTAATGCGAGCTCTCAGTGCATAAGTCTAATCATATCACTGTTTGGGACTGCTAGACCATGTGGAGAGTGGATTAGGTGAGACCCCAGCCTCACCCAAGGCAGTGCAACCCTTACCCTGGGGCCCATCTTGATGTATATATTATGTATCCACATCTGTATCCATTTTTCTAGATCATTTTATGAGACCATCCGAAAAATGAAACAGATCCAATTATCAGGTGGACCATACCATAATAAACAGTGTTGATTGACCATTAATGGGCCACAAAAGTTTTGGATCAAGTTGATATTTTTGTTTTCCCTTCATCCAGGTTTATGTGACCTTATCGACAGACTAGATGGTAAATAAACACTACAGAAACATTAAGGTGCACCCTAAGAAGATTTTAATGGTAGGACAGTCAATCACCACAGTTTCTTATGGTATGGTCCATGTGATAATTGGATCTATTTCTTTTTTAGCACAATACCCTAAAATGATCTGTAAAAACTGATGGACAGCGTGGATACATACTACATACATCAAGGTGGGCCCCACAGTAAGGGCCGCATGGTGGTGGGTGAGGCCGTTCTCGACCATGTGAACCACCGGCACTAACTTAAAACCTGAAAGCCTGGCAATGGTACCTCTTCAGTACTGTCCAAAAGGACGGCCATTTAAGAGTAATTTCATGATAAGTCCATGCCTATATTTCCATGGGCTCGAATCAGGTACTGTTGGGAAAGCCGGTAGCCGAAGCAGAAGCGGAAGCGAAATCAAAAGAGAAACAAGATGCAATCAATCACACACAAGCATTCACTACAAGAAACTCTAAATTTTACGTGGAAAAACCCCTCAACGGGTAAAAAACCACGGCACAAAGCGATCCACTATGAATATCAGAAGATTATAGAGATTGACAGCCCATAAAGCAAGGAAACATAGAGGAAACCCTAAGTTCTCTCTCACACACACCTCTCCCCTCTTCCTAGTACGAATAGGAAACCCTGGACACCTTAGGATACCTCTCTAAGTCGGATTACAACACCTTAAATAGAAGAAATCTAAAAATAGAAATACCTTGCGCAGTACTGTGGACTGCGTAAGAAAACCGCGTACACAGCTGACCGGTCAGCCGACCGGTCTGCCTTGCACAGAAACAGTCCAGAGAGATCATCAACGTTGCTGCCTCACATCCGACCGGTCGGAGCTCACTGACGACCGGTCGGCCGACCGGTCCGAGCACAGAAACTGACCATGGGGGGGGGGGGGGGGGGGGGGGGGGGGGGGGGGGGGCTTCTTCAACTGCACTTGGGTCACGCTGTCCGGCCGGTCGGCCAGCCGGTCGGAGCACCCAATTCGTGCCGAGTTTGAAGACTAATCCCAACAATCTCCACCGAGGCTTCAAATATCGAAACAACACCATCCTTACAACGTCATCTCATCTTCAATCATAGCTCCACCGCTTCTCATGCCGCCATCGACCCTATCCTTGCAAATTCACTCCCTTTTTTGCTCTCCTCATGTGGCCCTTGGACACTTGCCACATACGAGCAACCGTGGATCTCATTGTCCGTTCCCGCAACTCCTCCGTGAATTGTGCTCCCGATCAATATGTAAAGATGGCCACACCTCCGTGCCTTCATACACACGAGTGCCTCCTTCATCACTTCACAACAACGATCGTGGCCGATAAACATGCACCCTTTCGCCTCGAGTGCACCAAGAGAAATCACATTCATCTTCATCTTGGGGACGTGCTTCACATTTTTCAGGACTCGTTCGACCCCATCGAACATCCTGATGTGCACAGTACCAATACCCACAACCTTATGAGCGACTCCATCGCCCACAAACACCAATTCTCCACTATACTCCCTGTATGTCGTGAATGAACTCCGGTCAGGACAAACGTGACATGAAGTCCCTGAATCAAGGATCCACTCACTACCGTGTGATCCCTTGCCAGATACAGTCAGAACTTCATAAAAATCGCCACCGTCCTCTATGGTATTGGCTCCATCTCCAGAAGAATTTTCAAACTTCTCATGCCTCAACCTGGGATTCTGACAATCCCCTCTCATGTGGCCCTCCTGGCCACAATTCCAGCACTTCACCTTAGACTTACCTTTGTCATTGGCCCTCGATCCCGATTTCGAATATCCTCCATGCTAAGAAATTCTTCCCCTCATAACCAGTGCCTCTGAGGAATAACGGGAAGCCATGTCACCGCTTTTCTTTCTCATCGCCTTCGACTGGAGGGCTGAGATAATGGTCTCGACTCTTATGGTTTCCCTCCCTGCGCACACAGAATCCCTGAACGACTCATATGAATCTGGAAAAGAATTCAACAAGATGCATGCTTGATACTCATCCTTCATCGGTTCATCGATCTCCACCAACTTGCAAACCAACCTATTGAACGTGCTCAAGTGGTCCTCCACCTCAGTCCCCTCAGCCATCCTCAAGGTGAACAACTGCATCAACACATATATGCGATTCTCTAAAGATTTCTTGGCATAAACCTTCTCTAGCTTCGCCATAGTTTCAGCCGCAGTCTTCTCCTTCATGACATGATAGAGAACATCATCCGTAAGGTTTAACAAGATTGAGGTCCTTGCCTTCTTGTTGAGCCTTGTCCACTCATCGTCTTTCATAGCTTCGGGTCGCTTTCCAAGAGCTCTATCAAGGCCTTGCTGAATCAAGGAGTCAATCTTCACCTTCCATAACTCAAAGTTATTTTTCCCGGAGAACTTCTCTATATCAAACCTTGCGCTCGATCCCATCTTCTCTTCTCAGATTCGAATCTACTCCACCTCAACTTTAGCTCTGATACCACTTGTTGGGAAAGCCGGCAGCGGAAGAGGAAGCGAAATCAAACGAGAAACAAGATGCAATCAATCACACACAAGCATCACCACAAGAAACTCCGAATTTTACGTGGAAAAACCCCTCAACAGGTAAAAAACTACGGCACAAAGCGATCCACTATGAATATCAGAAGATTACAGAGATTGACAGCCCACAAAGCAAGGAAACACTAGAGAAAACCCCAAGTTCTCTCTCACACACACCTCTCCCCTCTTCCTAGTACGAATAGGAAACCCTGGACACCTTAGGATACCTCTCTAAGTCAGATTACAACACCTTAAATAGGAAGAAATCCGAAAATAGAAACACATTGCGCAGTACTACAGACTGTGTAAGAAAACCATGTACACAGCCGACCGATCAACCAACCGGTCGGCCTTGCACAGAAACAGTCCAGAGAGATCATCAACGTTGCTGCCTCACATCCAACCGGTCGCCCGACCGGTCGGAGCCCACTGACGACCAGTCGCCTGACCGGTCTGGGCACAAAAACTGACCATGGGGGGGGGGGGGGGGGGGGGGGGGGGTGCTCTTCAACTGCACTTGGGCCACGCTGTCCGGCTGGTCGGCCAGCAGGTCGGAGCACCCAATTCATGCCAAGTTTGAATACTAATCCCAACAGGTACTACGCCCACAGGACGCAGCTGAACCGAGACGCAGCTGGAGACAGCCTGTACATGTCATCTCTGCATTGCTAGAGAGCATGTGGACCTGCAACACAGTAATAGTGGAGAGCTGACAAACTTATCACATCAGCTAGGTCCCACCTACTCTCCACCAATGCCGAGGTGACACATACCCACCCATCTCCAGCTGCATCCCAATAGGGTAGTACCTAATCCGAGCACTATTTCCACAGTATTTATTGATTTTAAATTGTCAGGGGCCTATCATCCGTATATCAAGGCCATTGATCTATTCATTCTCACGGTGGATGAAGCATGTTCCAAAATCTGGCGTATTGGAAGATCCCAGCGACAAAAATACTGGGACAATGGATTTAAATCAGCAAGATAGGCTTGTCCCCACGAGGGACGGTTCACTGACGCTGTGACATAAAAGATCACTGGACTCACGAACAATGTCCTCAACTTTCACACCTGAAAGCATGTAATGGGCTCCACTTGTACTGCTGGAAAACGCGTGTGCATTTTTTTGGGCGCAAATTAGGTGTTACGCTGGGAACAGCTTAGTGGCTGTTGCCCCTATCGTATGGCCCACATGGATGATATTTTGTATATCAACTCAGTCCATCTTTTTCTACAGCCCATTTTAGAATGAGGTTCAAAAAATTATGCATATCTAAATCTCAAGTGGAGCATACCACTAGAAACAGTGTGATTGAGTGCTCCACCATTAAAAAATCCAAACAGCCCATTATAAGGTTTTGGTAATGTTTATTTTCAATCCAAGCTCTTTATAATGTCAATAGGTCTTGATGAAGGGAAAATATAAATATCAGATTGATCCAAAATTTTTGTGGCCCACAAAATGTTTTTAATGATTATTCATCACTGTTTCTAGTGGTGTGGTCCACCTGAGATTTGGATCTTCTTAGGGTTTTGGATCACATCCTGAAATGATAGGAAAAAACAGATAAACGGTGTCGATATATAAAAAAAAAATATATCTGAGAAGGGGCCCGCACGGTTAGGGTAACGCTTACTAAGTTGTGCCGAGGGTAACACCTAATCGGCGCCCCTCTTTTTTGGGTCACTGTCTGGAAAATTCGCTCCAGTCACCTATCCTCATCACGAGAGCACTAAAGCTCACGTGAAACTTGCGCTTTAGAACTTTAGAGAATGACAGGTGGATAATTTTCAATTCCCTCCGTTATCAGGACTGAACAGGTTGGTCTTGGCCCGGCCGTCAGGTTCAAAATTTTGATTTTGCAGCCTAAGCCCCGCCCATTGACACCCTTGTTGGGTTCATTTGGGAGCTTGTAAATGGAAGCAAATGAGAAATAAATTTAGAGGTAAATGAATTACGAATAAATGACTTTACAAAGTTATGTTTGGATGGAAGTAAATGAAATGCATTCGAAATTAAAATACTGTTGTTGCATGGGAGTAATGGGAGAAATTTGAATGTATTTGAATTTTCAATATATGTAATATTCCAAATCAGCTTTAACATTTCAAATTAGTATACATATACGATATTTAATGGAATGATTGTAATAAGCCCATTGAAATATATACTTTAGCAAAAAATGAGGAAATTTTGAGGCATAAGTAGGCCACAAATGTAAGATCACACACAAGCAACTTGCCAATGTTTTTTAACCATCCATTTTGATGGGCATCTTTTGGATGGTTTGGATCATTCTTTTGGTGTGATTTTAGTGATGGATCCAATATTTGGATTGTTGGGGAGTATCATTAGTGTGACCCATGTATAGCGGACATGTGCATAACGGCACCTTTGTTTACATGCGCAAGTCTCTGAGGGAGCTAAAAAAACTGTTTCACCCCCATTTACTTCCAAATCCGATTTCATTTACATGCACATTTACTCCCATTTCACCCATTTACCTCCATTTACTTCCATCCAAATGGCCCCTTATCAAAGAGGGGATGTGGATCAAGCGGTGTTGCCCATGCCATCCCAATGGTGATGTGGTGATCTATTGTGCGTTGTGGGGCCCACGGTGATGTATGTGTTTTATGTCTATGTCGTCCATCTATTTTGGCTAGATCATTGGGCATGAGTCAAAATATGAAGCAAATCCTAAGCCCAAGTGGACCACACCATAGGAAAAGGTGGTGATTGGACGACTACCATTAAAAACTTCTTAGGGCCACAAAAGCTTTAGATGAAGCTGATATTAGTGTTTTCCCTTCGTCCAAGTCTGTGTGACCTTGTCAATAAGTTGGATGGAAAATAAACATTATATTGGATCCTAGGAAGGTTTCAAAGAATGGTGTCATTATCTCCATTGGTTCATATGGTGTGGTCCACTTGAGTTTCGTATCTACTTCATTTTTTGGTTCATTCTTTAAAATAAGTTGGCAAAACAGATAAACGACATAGATATAAAACATACACATCACCGTGGGCTCCACAGTGGCCAACATATCACCACAAAAATGTTGGAAGTGATGTGGGCAACACCACCTAATCCCCGTCCATAAGAGGGTGGGGAGTAGTTGAGTGCGGGTTACAGCTTGGTGGGTGATCCCTAATTGTGAGGCCCACCTTGATGTGTTGTATATCCACTCTGTCGATTAGTTTTTCCAAGCACGTTTTAGGTCATGGTCCCAAAAGTGGAGCACATCAGTCCTAATTACGTAGTGTAGGTATTGTGTATACATGAAAAAGCTCTGTGGAGCCCACCATGATGTATGTGTTTTATCCACACCGTCCATCAATAATTCTAGATTATTTTAGGGCATCAACCCAAAAATGAGCCGATCTAAAGCTTAAGTGGACCACATTACGAGAGAAACCTTCCTAAGGCCCACTGTTGTGAGAAGAATACGAGCTGACCTCAGGACTGTTGTGAGAAGAATACGAGCTGACCTCAGGACTGTTGTGAGAAGAATACAAGCTGACCTCAGGACCGTTGTGAGAAGAACACGAAATGACCTGGGGATAGATCTACATCAGCCCGCTTAGCTCGAATCCGACTTGAGGATAGACAGAACGACCCAAAAACAGGTCGTCAAGTCTGACCGACCCAGCCCAGGTAGAAGAGACGATCCCTACGAACGGCCTCGTAAGGCTGACCTCGTTCGTTGTAACGAGCTGGTTCCGTCACCGCAGTTCTCTAAGTTTGTGTGTAATAAGAGGAAAAGAATCCGGGAAATCTCTAACCAACTGGCCGAAGATCCCCGAAAATCACGGGACAACTCAGGAAATCTCAGAGACCCGAGATTTCCTCTACAAGCATCACGGCGGCAGAAAAGGAACTAATCCCACGACCTAGGTCTATAAATTGAAGCATTCTCTCCATTATCAAGGTACGACACAAAAACCGATCTAAAGAGAGATATTTAACCCTTCAAGATCCAACTAATTTAGGCATCGGAGGGCTAACGGCTGGATCCCAGCCACCCCCCTTAGCTTTCCTTTGTGCTCTATAGGATCTAGGAAATCTTTGGTTCAGATCCAGGCTTCTCTCAAGGAGAAGATCAACATCATCCAACCGTCAAGATCAAGGGATCCTCATCTCGTCTGTTGATTAATTTTCAGCATCAACAGAATGGCGCCGTCTGTGGGAAGCGCCTTCTTCCTTTAACTAGGAAGTCCGTGTTCTCACCCAATCGTTTAAGACGATCTCAACATCTTCTCTCCCTTTCACAATGGCTAGGAAGAGAAAGTATAAAGGGAAAGCACCCGCGATCTCCGGGCCTTCAGACGATCAAGACTCTGAGAATGAAGGATCGTTTCCCAACACTCCCGCCATCCAGCTCGGTGGAAACTCTCCTAATTTTGCTCAGCAGGGGGGACAACAAAGGCCTCGTAATCGGGGAGTCAGGTTGTCCCTTCTCGAAGAGCAAGTCGGAGTGGTCACCCAAAAACTGGGAGGGGTCGACGAACGATTTGGCTACGTGGACCAGAGACTGGACGAAATTAAAGCTCTGTTAACCGGTCTGATCCATCCTGCGGTCGTAAATAACAGAAACCGTGACGGGCCTCAGCATACTCAGCCTCAGCCTCAACAATCCCAGCGTTCTCACCAAACTCGGCAATCACAGCGTGCTCAACCCCCCAGTCCGGTCGAAGAAAACGAGGCCGCCAGCCAATCAACCAAGGCCAGATCCCAACCAGTAACAAGCTTGCCTGCTAGCGATCTACGGCATAGGCTCGAGGAGCGGAGGACGGCTCATCTCGAGCATGAACGAGCTGATCGTGAAGCCAGCAACCGAGTGGACGACAACTTAGGCTCATTGGAGGCCGAGCTGAAAGAACTACGCGAACAAATGGGCGATATTCAGAGAGCGCAGCGAGCCCGAGCTCCAATCGCAGTGGATGGGCTAGTCGACTCATCTAAGTCACCGTTCATAGATGAAATTCGCGAAGAACCCCTTCCCAAAGGGTTTAAAGTTCCTCAGCTGAAGCAATATTCAGGGATAGGAGATCCAGCAGAGCACTTAGAAAATTTCAAAGTCCGAATGGACCTCCTCGGAGCCAATGGACATATTACGTGTAAAGCCTTTCCGTTGTCACTGACGATCTCGGCTTGGACTTGGTTCCGCAACTTAAAACCAAAGACAATCAGCTCGTTCTCTCAATTAAGCCGGGCCTTCGCCACTCAATTTATCGGGAGCACCGACCCGAGAAAGCACTCAACTCACCTTGCCGCGATCAAGCAAAAAGAAGACGAGTCCCTAAAATATTATCTCGCGCGCTTCAATTCTGAAGC
The DNA here is from genome assembly GCA_003013855.2 of Liriodendron chinense. NCBI lineage: Eukaryota > Viridiplantae > Streptophyta > Magnoliopsida > Magnoliales > Magnoliaceae > Liriodendron > Liriodendron chinense. The sequence goes on from ML058409.1 coordinate 2,815,575, forward strand.
GGTACAAGTTGAAAATCTCTCACAAGATGTGTTGTTACACACTATGATTGGGGGGCTACGAGACCGAAGGTTCCTTTGGTCTGTTGGAGAAGAGCCACCTCAGTCTGTGGCCGAATTTTTAGATTGAGTAGCTAAGCACATCAACGCCGAGGAACTGGTTAACGCTCACCGGCCGACGACCAGGAATAAGGATCGTCAGGATAGCGGCAGCTCAAAAAGACACAGGTCGGAGCGGAAGTCAGAGCGGAGATCACCGGCTCGGAACGGGCCTGCTCGAGGAACGAAATCACCAGCACCACTGTTCGAAAAGTATACACCGCTCAACAAAACCATCGAGCAAGTGTATCTAGCAGAGAAAGGCAAGTACAACTTCAAACGACCTGCGAAGATAAAGACCGACCCCAATAGAAGGTCGAAGTCAAGGTACTGTCTGTACCACAAAGACCACGGTCACAACACCGTGGATTGCTTTGACTTGAAGCGACAGATAGAAATCCTCATCCAGCAAGGATTTTTGAAAGACTACATCGCTCAGCGTTCGGACGGACGAAGGAATGAAGTTCAAGTCGCTGACTTGACCGAGGAACAGAGCAACAACCCTGTGGAAGAAATCCACATGATCTTGGGAGGGCCGACCACTGGAGATTCCGGGAACTCCCGCAAAAACTATGTACGGTAAGGAAGAACATCCCTACCGGGACCCTCTGTGAACATCACCAGCCGACCTGCAAAGGTCGCCAAGGTAACCTCGCAAACAATAACATTTACCGAAGAGGACGCTCGAGGGATCGTACACCCACATGACGACTCCCTTGTCGTTGCGATGGTAGTCGCCAACAAAAGACTCCACAGAATGATGGTCGACACGGGGAGCTCGGTTGATATCCTGTACGCTTCGGTGTTTGAGAAAATGAAGATCGACAGATCCAGACTGAGACTGGTCAAGACAGCGTTGACCGAGTTTACAGGGGACAGCATCATGCCTGATGGGGAGATAACTCTGCCAGTTACCGCCGGGGAAGAACCTAACCAGAAAATAATTATGGTTGACTTCCTTGTCGTAAATACCCCCTCTGCCTATAACGCCATCATCGGCCGCCCTATCCTGCGAGCTCTTAAAGCTGTCGTTTCCATCTATCACCTTGCAATGAAGTTCGAAACTGATGAAGGAATCGGCGTGGTCAGGGGAGATCAGCAGGAACCCCGTCGTTGCTACGAACTTTCCCTACGAGGAAAAAATAAAAGCACGGTATCAACCGTTTCTCATGCGACCTCCCTCGACCCAAGGGAAGAGGAGAAGGAGCGCGGGTCGCCCGCCGAGGAATTGATCGACATTCCTTTATCGGAGACCGATCCGACCAGGATTATCAAGATCGGATCATGTTTGAAGGACAAAGTGCGAGAGAGCCTAACCACCTTTTTGAGGGAGCATGTGGATGTTTTTGCATGGTCCCATGAAGAGATGCCCTGAATCCGCCCGGAAGTAATGGTCCACTGGCTAAACGTCGACCCAACCATCAGACCGATCCGTAAAAAAAGGCGCTCTTTCAACACGGAAAGGTACATGATAATTGAAGAGGAAGTACAGAGATTGCGCAAGGCAGGATTGGTTCAAGAAATATGTTATCCAGAGTGGCTGGCAAACGTCGTCCTTGTCAAAAAGAACAATGGGAAATGGAGGGTTTGTATGGACTACACCGACCTAAACAAAGCCTGTCCTAAAAACAGTTTTCCTCTACCATGGATAGATCAGCTCGTTGACGCAACTGCTGGGCACGAGCTCCTCAGTTTCATGGACGCTTACTCTGGGTATAATCAGATCCAGATGTACGCTCCCGATAGGCAAAAGACTGCGTTCGTTACAGATCGGGGCCTATACTGCTATAAAGTCATGCCTTTCGGGCTCAAAAACTCCGGAGCGACCTACCAACGACTAATGAACAAGATGTTCGCAGATCAACTTGGTAGGACTATGGAAGTATATGTGGATGATATGCTCGTCAAAAGTAAGCTGACGGAGGACCACGTCTACGACCTCTGCACTGCGTTCAAGATATTGCGGAAGTATCGAATGAAGCTCAACCCTAGCAAATGCGCTTTTGGAGTAAGCTCGGGAAAGTTCCTTAGCTTCATGGTAAATCAGCGAGGAATTGAGGCCAACCCTGAAAAAATTCAGGCCCTTCTCAACATGACTTCACCTCGCACGGTGAAGGAAATCCAGCAGCTCACAGAAAGGATCGCAGCACTCAACAGCTTCGTCTCAAAAGCTACAGATCGATGCCTCCCCTTCTTCAAGCAGCTGCGCAAATGCAAGGAGATGACCTGGACTTCGGAATGCGAGCAAGCATTTAGCGAGTTAAAAGCTTACCTCGGCTCTCCGCCGCTGTTGTCCAAACCAGTGCATAAAGAAGAACTACTCTTTTTTCACCAACAGCAGTCAGCTCGGTACTAGTTCGGGATGATAAAGGGATACAAAGGCCTGTTTACTACGTCAGCAAAGCCCTACTTGACTCAGAAGCACGCTATCCGATGATAGAGAAGCTAGCCTTGGCACTAATCACCTAAGCCCGGAAGTTGAGGCCGTACTTTCAGGAACACCCGATAACTGTGCTGACCGATCAACCGTTGCGGCAGGTACTACAAAACCCGAAAACCTCAGGTCGTCTCGTCAAATGGGCGGTTGAGCTCGGTGAATTCGACATACAATATCGACCTCGAGCTGCGATCAAAGGTCAAGCCGTCGCTGACTTTATCGTCGAGTTAACCGAGCCCCGCGAAATACAGGACAACAATAAATCCGACCAACCTTCAGAGAATAACCACGACACACCGGCTTGGTTATTACACGTTGATGGATCTTCCAATTCACAAGGCAGCGGAGCTGGTCTCGTCCTGACATCACCGGACGGAGTCCAAATTTAATATGCTCTCCGGTTTGGATTCCGAGCTTCGAACAATGAGGCCGAATATGAAGCCCTCCTAGCTGGTCTCCGCCTCGCCTCTGAAATAGGAATTCGATCTATAAAAATACACAGCAACTCTCAACTGGTGGTCGGGCAAGTGATCGTAGAATACCAAGCGAAAGGAGGGAAAATGTCCGCATATCTGGCGAAAACTCAAGAGCTACTGTTGCATTTTGATCAATATAAAATTGTTCAGATCCCGAGGGGCGAAAATACGAATGCGGATTCTCTCCCGAAGCTCGCATCATCAGCAGACGACGAGCTCGGTAGGATGGTTCCCATCGAGTTCCTTCCTCAACGAAGCATATCGTCAAACGAATCTGGAGGATTTTTTCCAGTGTTAGCTATCCCAGATTGGAGAGATCCCATCATCCGGTTCTTACAGTCGGGCAAATTACCCGCCGATCAAAAAGAAGCTCAGCGCATCCGCTATAGATCAGCTCGATATACTTTGATCGATGGGATCCTCTATAAAAGGGGGTTCTCCCTCCCATGTCTACGTTGTTTAGGAACCGAAGAAGCCAATTACGTGCTGAGTGAAATCCATTTTGGTTGTTGTGGGAATCATTCTGGTGCCCGAGCACTAGTACAGAAAGTAATCCGACAGGGGTATTATTGGCCCACCATCCAGCACGACGCCCGGGAGATCGTTAAAAAATGCGACAGATGCCAACGATTCGCTCCAATTCCTCACCTGCCACCCAAAGAGCTCACTCCCATGTCTGGACCGTGGCCGTTTGCTCAATGGGGAGTCGACATCATTGGCCCTCTTCCGACGGGGAAAGGGCAGGTAAAATACGCAATCATCGCCGTCGATTACTTCACAAAGTGGGCATAAGCGGAACCATTAGCTACCATTACAGAAAAGAAGGCGACAGATTTCATTTGGAGAGCGATTGTGTGCCGATTTGGGATTTCGAATATAATAATTACTGATAATGGGCGACAATTCGACAACGAAAGGTTTCGAAACTTTTGTAAAGGCCTGGGCATTAAAAACGTATATTCTTCTCCTCATCACCCACAAGCCAATGGCCAGGTCGAAGCAGTTAACAAGATCATCAAGAATCACCTCAAAACGAAGCTCGGAGAAAGGAAAGGTGCTTGGGCAGACGAGCTTCCCGAAGTACTCTGGGCCTACCGGACCACAGGTCGGTCCACAACTGGGGAAACACCTTTCTCTTTAGCTTTTGGAGCTGAAGCCGTCGTGCCGGTAGAGGTCTGAATGCCCACGAGCAGGACGAGCCAACACCAACCTGATCAAAATGAAGAGCAGCTGCGGACAAGCCTTGACCTGCTCGATGAAGTACGAGAGGCATCCCAAATACGACTGGCAGCATATCAGCAACGAGCTAAACGATACTATAACTCCCAAGTAAAAGAGCGGTGGTTCCGAGCTGGCGACCTAATCCTCAAAAAGGTCAGTACCAGAGAGAAAATCGACATCTTCAACCCCAACTGGGAAGGGCCATATAGGGTGCTCAGCTCACGTCGTCCCGGTACTTATTGGCTCGAAAGCATGGAGGGTGAACCCCTTTCCCATCCGTGGAATGCTGATCATCTAAAGATCTACTATCCTTGAACGAGCAGGGCCTCATATAAAATATGCATTCCGAGGTGGTGATCCAATAAAATTGCTTTAAAATTTTACAAGTGTTATATTGACGACTCACTCACTCATGACCAAAGCGACCTAAAAGTTCAGAGTATACTGCGACGTTCCAACTTATAATAACAGATCGGCCTAGCGGCATTAATGTTCCGAGCTGACTACCATACTATCCAGGCCTTACGACTAGTCATCTACTCTAATATGATGATCGGATTTATGTTACCGAGCTTTGTTGATTACAAAGGGTTCTTAAGCAGTTCCAAGATTCGTTCATACATGAGATAAAATAAGTGCTACACGTAGTTTGCCAAAAAAATGCCTCTGAAGGGCTTGTATTGAAGCAGGATTCTCTTACATAAACAAAAATATTAATAAAAAATATAAGATAGATCAGCCTTCGGCAGCATTAGATGGACCGGCAGCAGACCCTTTGGAAGGTCCTTCCCCCGCGGCCTCATCCTCATCTTCGTCATCGTCGACGGGAGTGAGGTCCAGGTCGGGAAAATGTTTGAGGACGAGCCGCCTGCAATCCCAGAAGCCATGGTTGTATAGCTCCTCGGAAAGTGCGTTCAGCTTCTCAAACTTAGCCTCCGCACCTTTGGCATCAGCCAAAGACTTCAGCTGGACCTCCTTCAAAATTCTGGCCAGGTCTGCCTTCTCCTCCTCGGCTGTCTTGAGAGCAGCCTCGAGCGACTCGACTTTGTTCTCTTCAGATTGAGCCTTGGCCGATGTCTCTTTCAGCGCCTCCTCGAGCGACTGAACTTGTGCCTGGGACACCTCCAGTTCGGACTGTGCCACCTTCAGCTTGGACTGAGCTGTTTGCAGTTCCGTCTAGGCCGTTGCCAACTCAGATAGCTTTTCATTCAGCTCAGTCTTCATCGCCTCGGTCTTGTTCTTCCAGGAGGATGCGGCGACCAGATCTTTTTGCATCTGGTGGGTCCGCTCAGCCATCCTCTGGCGGATCATTATCGGCAAGGCCGAGTCCTACAAAAACACGTTACGACGGTTAGTAGTGCGACAGCAAAGCGAATAAAAAAAAGGAAAAAAAGAGAGAGGGGCAGTTAGCTCACCCTAAGACTGCTCTCAATCGCGACTCCGACCATTTGATTAGGATCTGACGAAGCGAGCGAGCTCAGATCCTGAGGGATGCTGTGGTTAACATCCATGTAGGCGTTAACCCCTTCTTTCCAGGTCGCGAACTGCTACGTGACTGGAAGTATATCGACCTGGTCTTCGCGCTGCTCAGCCCCAGAAGCTGCCATAGTACGAGCGGCCCGGGGAGCTTGAGGGGGGCGCGAGGTTCCGACCTCAGCAGGGGTGCGAGCAGGCCCTGCTGAAGTCGATGCTGTCGGAGTGCCAGACGAACTAGCACGAGTTGCAGGTCAGCCCGCAGATGGTTCGACCCGGGAATTCGAGGTGTCCGGCACGTTGATGACCGGGACCTCGGAAGCGGGAGACTAGGCCGCCAGAGGCTCAGCCCTTGTAGGGGATGAGCCCAGAGGCTGCCCAGACCCGCACACGAACGACTGAGGCAACCTTTGTTGCCTCTGAGTCTCCGTGGCTGCCCTTTTGCTTGGAGGCTCCGCCGAGCTCTCTCCGCTCTCAAGGAGCCGAGCAGGAATTTTGCGGGATTTGGAGACTGCCTTAGGTGCCATGCCTGTCCAAAACATAAAGAAACATGTCAGGACACAATGTATGGATAAACGACGAGCAAAGTAATAAACAGCAATATTGACGACCTGACCTGACTTAAAGACGGAGTCTACAGAGATCAGATTGCGAAAATTCCTTTCTTCAAGGGGATAAGCTCGGGCAGCTCGGATCTGCCTCTCTTGTACCTCAGAGAGGGCTACTCTAATGGCCACTGAAGCTGCACAGATAAGGAGATGCACGTCAGAAAAAATAAAATAAAATAAAAAGCATTAGAGGTGCAAAAAGATCTGGGTGCAGCTCGACTTGGCAGAGCAAAGTCAGCTCGAACCCTGTGCTCCAGAGGGCGAAGCTCATCCGATGAAGCCTCCTAGTCCCCCGATGCAAAGAACCATTTCCTCTTCCAAATTCTCGTGGAAGATGGCAGACCGGTCACTACCGAGCCCCCCTGACCCGGGTGAGAAGAGAAGTAATAAAGTCCCTGACCTCCCAGAGACTTAAGACTGTACATTGAAAAGAGCTCGTTCGAGGTCAGCTCTTTATTCCCTACTCTCTGCCACAAGATGTAGCATCCCACCATACACCTCCAGCCATTAGGTTGCAGTTGGCTCGGTGCGAGACCTAAGGTATTAAGAACCTCTCGCACAAAGGGGTGCAGAGGTAACCTTAGCCCGGCCTCTAAATGCATCAGGGAGATGACGGTTTCCCCCCGGCAAGGTCGGCTCGGCCTATCAGCTCGGTCCGGAACCCTAAGCCTTATGGATTCTGGAATCCCATACGTTCTCCTCGCAGTATCCAGTTCTTTCTGGGTAATCTGCGAGATCACGCTGTCCAGCTCGAAAGAATCCTTCCGAGCCATTCTATTCCTAACTTCTGGCTCAGGAACATCAGATTCCTCTTCACTCACAGGATCAGCTGTCCTGGAATAGGACTCTCTGGGTTCCATCTCCTGAAGCTTAGTTAAAGGTGGGTCCGATTCGGAATCCCCAAACCTCACCATGGGTATGGCATCAGAGTAAGAAGTCCCCGACATTTGAAGAAGATTTATGAAGAATAAGAAGGTCTTCTGAGGTTAAGAAAAGCGTACCCTAGACGCTGGAGCACCGGCCGGATGAAGAGATCTAGGAAAGGGAGATGAAGAATCTGAGAAAGAAGGAAAGCAAAATCGGAGAAGAGAAAGATTTTTCCGATATTCGCTAAGTCTCGAGTTTTATACTCGAAGGATTCTCTTGCAATTAATAAAATGATCCTGCGTGGCAGCTCTCGGTTAAAGCGTACAAAAAGTAACGCATTACTCCAGACACGTGTCACCCCCCTGTTCGATAATATCCGGTTGATCGCTGATACGCCGTACAAACAGATGATGGCGCCTCGATTTTTTGAACAGCACATTAAATGCCGCCTTCCCTGCCCGTCGAGATGACGGCGCTACAGCTATATAACGCCAAAAGTAGCCAGATCGTCGTATCTTCTTTATTAAGCTACTCCCGAGACAGACGAGCTGGACTCGGGAGTGGGGGGACTTCTGTTGTGAGAAGAATACGAGCTGACCTCAGGACTGTTGTGAGAAGAATACGAGCTGACCTCAGGATTGTTGTGAGAAGAATACGAGCTGACCTCAGGACCGTTGTGAGAAGAACACGAGATGACCTGGGGATAGATCTACATCAGCCCGCTCAGCTCGAATCCGACTTGAGGATAGACAGAACGACCCAAAAACAGGTCGTCAAGTCTAACCGAACCAACCCAGGTAGAAGAGACGATCCCTACGAACGGCCTCGTAAGGCTGACCTCGTTCGTTGTAACGAGCTGGTTCCGTCACCGCAGTTCTCTAAGTTTGTGTGTAATAAGAGGAAAAGAATCCGGGAAATCTCTAACCAACTGGCCGAAGATCCCCAAAAATCACGGGACAACTCAGGAAATCTCAGAGACCCGAGATTTCCTCTACAAGCATCACGGCGGCAGAAAAGGAACTAATCCCACGACCTAGGTCTATAAATTGAAGCATTCTCTCCATTATCAAGGTACGACACAAAAACTGATCTAAAGAGAGATATTTAACCCTTCAAGATCCAACTAATTTAGGCATCAGAGGGCTAATGGCTGGATCCCAGCCACCCCTCCTTAGCTTTCCTTTGTGCTCTACAGGATCCAGGGAATCTTTGGTTCAGATCCAGGCTTCTCTCAAGGAGAAGATCAACATCATCCAACCGTCAAGATCAAGGGATCCTCGTCTCGTCTGTTGATTAATTTTCAGCATCAACACCCACCATGATGTTTTTTTGCCATCCAATTCATAAGGCCACACAGACCTATATGAAGGGAAAACACATATATCAACTTTATCTGAAACTTCAATGGCCTTAAGAATTTCTCAATGGTGGGGGTTTAATATGTAATAACCATGTATTTTTGGGGGTTTTTTTTTCTTTTAATGATGATATGTGTAGATATACTTACACTCGTGCACTTGTATATATCTTGAGCTCATATATTATAATACACTTGATTTCATCGGTCCAACTATTAAGATGACTATATATGGAGAAAATAAGCTATCCAACCATTACCTTTCAATTTAGATAATCACTTCAACATTAAATAGATAAAGGATTACATCAAACTATTTTCAATCGTTCATCAATGACTCCAAACCTTACATCCATATCCTATCTCACTATGGAATGTTTTCCAATACAAAAGTTCAATTTCAATGGTTATAAATACATCATTAATCATCTTAGGTTTTCTATGGTGTACACATTCATACCTAACACTACTCTCCAGAAAACCTATTTTTGGGAGTCTGGTTGAGATGAAAACTTAGCCAATGCTCAATCAACCAAATTAAACCATACATTATTAATCTCAGCATTTGATTCACAAGATCCATCGTTAGATAGATTTCTCATCATATCCATTAGATGGCCTGCTTGAAAGTTAAACAAAAACTATTATTGTGATCCATAGACAATATCCTTGACAAATCTATCAGTTCATATTTCACGTTGGGTCACATTTAGACCAAAGTTCGAAGTCCGCATACCATCTAGGAAGAATCCTATTGCATCTCTCGTTTTTTAAAGCAAAAGAAGATTTGGTAACCGCGTGTGTATCTTACACCATACACCCTCCCTCGATAGATCACAATCTTCCTATTAATCTAACAAATGGACTGTGCGTTTATGCCATATCACCCTTAAAAACCCTATTAGACTACTCGATTGTGATTTTAAAGGTGATCCATTTGTTTAGTACAAACTCCACTTCTATAGTCATCCAATTGGAAACAACCAAATTGGAATAAGTTTCTGATGATCCGAATGCACAATTGGTACGTCACTAAAGATCGTGACTTGAGATTAACATGCAGCCCACCTCTGGCCATTTGCACATGTGAACCCGACCATGTACATGTGTGAATAATGTTGTCAGCACATGCGTACAAACCGTCTTTCCCAACGCGTGAAAGTGATGTTTGAAAATTCAATATACCCATGATCCATAAGAGATTAGTCTCGATAGATCTACACCATTAGTATAAGAGATCTCGACCGTCCATTTTAGGTAAGAACACTCGACAACAACACGTTGTCCAATGAGATTGCAAACCATGAAATGATTTCATTTTCTATCTCCTTTAATTCTCAATTCAAAAGATCCAAATACCACTAGATTCCATATTAATCCAAGTCACTTAAAAATCATTAAAATTGTCTGAGAAACCAACTAGTAATGTAAGAACGCTAAAATCAACGACTAAAATCCCTGGTTTCGGTGGAACTTGCGGAAAACGGGATGAACCTTTCTTTCATAATTAAACCCACCAGAAAAAAGAGACTTGGAGCTTCTATTCAAGTATTCGCAAGTTCCATTATATTAATCTGAGTCGTCCATAAGTAGCAGAATGAAGAAAAGACCCTCCGATTTGAAATTACCGTTATTGGTTATTCTCTTCTCCTTCAAGAAGCTCAGCCGTAGAATCTCATATGAACAATGATCCAAAATCCAAAACCAACCATTACGTAGATCATCAGATCATCATGTAATCATCAATACCTCAATCAAGATCAGACCGATGCTAAAAAATAGGAAATCACATACAAATATCGTTGGTATACAAACACTAGAAACATTCCATGCATAACTCGTTGTGAATCCTTCTCCCAACCTAATTCTGAGAACCAGAGAGAGTCTATAAAACCCTCCTTCGTACGAGAGATAGATCACAATACACACGTCGAACCCAAGAGAGGAATTGGGAGAAAGAAAGATTGAGTCAACTAAGTCGACTCAAAGCTGAGTTCAAGTCCGGCAGGTGAGTTGTCTCACACCTTTTCTGCCATCATAATCACAAGTTGACGTTATTTTTTCTTTCAGTTTTGGTTACAAATAAAGCTAGTTAGATTGTTTATAATTTGACTTCTTTTATTGACATTTGAAATGTAAATTTCATGAATTATGGTTCAAATTTGGCGTTCTTCTGTTTTATCTATGAATTATTTCTCAGAATTCAAGTTTTCATATTAAGATTCGGAATTTGATCTCCATGCATTATAATTTGTGATGTTTTCAACGAATTTTGTATAAAAACTATCTACTATGTTTTGTACTGAGAATCATGCATTTGTCAAGACTTTATTTGTGTTTTGTTGCCTTGAAAGCCTAAATCTAATCGTCAAGAATACTTTTGATCCATAGATCGAGTCATCCAACCATTGATTTTTAAGATGGACCATTACATCATTGTAAAATAGATGATGGATGCAATCTAGGCCTTTAGATCCATAATAGATAATGGATGAGATCTAAGCCTTTAAATCTAACCATTAATGAATCTGAGCAATGAAACTTTGTACGATACCTGGTGTTAAAACTGAAAATGTGGAACCCAATCGAGGGTGTCATTTTCTATGTACTGTTGCTTTGGGGTTCTGAGTATAAGAACATTCATAGACAATCAGCAATCACAAAAAGTATACAAAAGAAGATATCACAAGGCGAATTTTATTTCTAAAGATTCTGAGATCTTGTACATTCCAGGGCGTGATCTGACATTAGTCCTTAATTACATCAATGGATGATTACCCTTGATTAAAAGGTAAAAGACTAAGTCATCAAGGACTATGATCTTTGAGTTCGTGGTCGTAAAGACCGATTTTTTTATGGACTGAGCCATCATTTGGATAAGTCGGATGCTTAAGTCCCATGTTCTTTCGGGTTGTCCAAGTTGAGAGACAGTCAAGGTTTTAATCAAGTCGTGCAATGCAAAGTCAGCAACCGTCAGCTAAGATGGGAGACTGTAGGAAGACACGTAGTGCGACTGTGTCACTGATCAACTCAACCAACGGATTCCATTTTGGATGGGTAGTACATGAACTAGTTGTGATAGCAGTTCATAGCAAGTGCTTTTGTAGATGTTGAAAACTCTTCGGTCTTGTTTTTAGTGGTGACCATAGTCCCTTTTAGTTAGTCAAAACCTTTAATCTTACCATAAGTATGCTTACATCAGGAATATGATGGATACAATATGATTGTAGAGTAATACATAGTTCTGTCGACTTAACTTCGGGACGTCCTTGGCCTTATGCACACTCGGTAATTGATATGCTCCGTGACCTTGGTTTGAACTCTTCTTGTGCATCGATGTATAGGACGTTACATACAAGGTTATGGAGTCTTCGATGCTTAATATACATTGCAAAATGTAGGCTCATACAATTAATGATGCGAGATAGTGATATTGAGCTAAATTGTAGCCTTTCATATGCCATGTTGAGTTGTATTAAGTTAATAGAGGATACGATTGATCTTTGGAGACTGAGAGCTTGTCTTGTTAGATTAGCTCACCTTGAATGCACGTTCCATTCATACAATTATCTTTACCAAATACATGTTCTCAGTGCATTAGACCGGGTGTGCATGCAATTAGGTCAAATTGGGTTAAGATCATAGGGCTTTGCACTTGGTTAAGTTACGCAAGTGCTCGGAAATTGAAACCGAGCAGGATCCTCAGTGAATAGACTAATGCGAACCAAAATATCGCGTGGTGAATGTTCCATTCACTGGGGAAATGAGGGGTACATGTTATTTTGTGTTGTATCAGGTTAGATTAAGGCGAGATTGAGGGTCTTTTGGACCGAGTTAAGTTAGACGGATGCTCATTAATCCAAAACTGAGTTGAATTCATGATGAAAGGACTATGAGCTAAAATCTTGCAGGGTGCATGTTTCGTTAGATAGAGAAAGAGGGGTGCGGGTCTATTTCGGGTGGAAAAAAAATAATAGGATCCTTGTTCTGTGCATGTTAAGCTGGGTAGTGTTACACTATGACCGGTTAAACGGGCACTCAAAAATCGAAACTGAGTGAGATCCTTAATCACTGGACTGGGGGAAGCTTAAGTATCACGTGGTGCATGTTGCACGACACGGGGATCGTAGTGTGCATGGCCCACTCCCAAGGGAAGCCCAGGGATGCCTGGGGGCATGTACCCAGGGGGACATGCGCCCACCTCCCAGAAATCTTGTCCCTTTTGGGGTGGGCGCATGCACAGGGTACCATGCGCCCCTCCCTACTAAGCTTCGAGAATTCCTCTCATTTCTCTCTCTCATTATTGGTGGTTTTTCTTTGAAATGCATGAATGTAGGGGGAACATTCGCCCACCCCTAAAATGGGATCATCTTTCTTAGGGTGGGCGCATGGTCTAGGTACCATGCACCCCCTGGTTCAACACTTAGAGAAGTTTTTCTTGTTTGCTTCAGGAAGAATGCAGGAAGGTGGGACATGCGCCCACCCCCTCAGAGATGGTCTGGGCATTCGCCCCTTTTCTTAAATGGGTAAGGGACATTTGCCCACCCTAAATTCGCACCTGGGGTTTCGGAAGGATGCAACTCAGGTGAGGATTCCAGTGAAGGTTTTTTAGGGTTTTCGATAAGGGACTTTAAGGGGGCGTTTGGCAAATCTATTAATAAGAGCTTATTTGCTTATTCTAAAAAGAATAAGCTCTTATTATGAAAATAGACCGTTTGGTAAAGATTTCATTTTGGAGCTTATTTTTTTAGAAACTAGCAAAAAAGCTCTTAAAGAATAACTGATAAGGAGACTTTTTCTTTAAGAGCTTATTTAGCTTAAGTGGATAGACATTTTTAATTAATTTTTGAACAAGTTTGTCCTTCAACTTTTTAAGTAATTCCCATCTTGCCCTCTTCTCTTCTTTAGAATATCTCTAAGGTGGGCCCACATAATGAACAACCCATATTGAATGTGGGTTTCTACATCAAGGTGGGCCCACATAATGCATGGTCACATCAAAGGTGGGCCCCACATGATGAACGCCCACATCAAAGGTGGGACCTACATGATGGATGGGGGACATTGAAGGTGGGACATGATGGAAGATTGACATCAAAGGTAGGCCTACATGATGAACAACCCATATTGAAGGTTGGGCCCTACATGATCGTAGGTGAACACCAAAGGTGGGTCCCACATGATGGATGACCCACATTAAAATGTTTCCCCGCATGATTGATGGACTATCCACATCAAGTGGGGCCCATATGATGGACAGTTCATAGCAAAGGTGGGACCCACATGATGGATAGTGGACATTGAATGTGGGACCACATGATGGAAGATTGACATTAAATGTGGGACCACATGATGAATGACCCATATTGAAGGTTGGGCCCCACATGATGGATGGTTCATAGCAAAGGTGGGACCTACATGATGGATGGTGGACATCAAAGGTGGGTCCCACATGATGGACTATCCACATCAAGTGGGCCCCACATGATAGATGGTCCACAACAAAGGTGGGACCCACATGATGGATGGTCCACAACAAAGGTGGGATCCAAGTGATGGATGGTGGATATTGAATGTGGGACCACATGATGGAAGGTTGACATCAAAGGTGGGCCTACATGAAGAACGACCCATGTTGAAGGTTTGACCCCACATCATGGACAATCCACAACCAAGGTGGGACCTACATGATGGATGGTGGACATCAAATGGGTCCCACATGATGGACCACCTACTTGATGTGGGCCCCACATGATAGATGGTCCACAACAAAGGTGGGACCCACATGATGGATGGTCCACAACAAAGGTGGGATCCAAGTGATGGATGGTGGATATTGAATGTGGGACCACATGATGGAAGGTTGACATTAAAGGTGGGCCTACATGAAGAACGACCCATGTTGAAGGTTTGACCCCACATCATGGACAATCCACAACCAAGGTGGGACCTACATGATGGATGGTGGACATCAAATGGGTCCCACATGATGAACCACCTACTTGATGTGGGCCCCACATGATAGTGATCCACAACAAAGGTAGGACCCACATGATGGATGGTGGACATCAAAGATGGGCCCCTCATAATGAATGACTCATATTGAAGTGGCCCACATAATGAAAGGTTCACATCAAAGGTAGGCCCCACATGATAGATGGCCCACATAAAATTGTGGCCCAACATGACGAAACATGCACATCAAGTAGGTCCCATTTAAATGGTAGTCCACGTCAAAGGTGGGATCCACATGATGGATGATGGTCATTGAAGGTGGGCCCACATGATGGTCAGTTGATGTCAAAGATGGGCTCACCTGATGAACGGCCCATAATGAAGGTGGGGCCCCACACAAAGAATGGTCCACATCAAGGTGGGCCCACATAATGGATGGAGTGGGCTTCATTTGATGGATAGCTCACATAAAAGTGTGGCCCCTTATAATGGACAGTTAACATCAAGTGGGCCCTACCTAATGGACGGTCCACATCCAAGGTCTCTCATGATGGATGACCCATATCTAAAGTGGGTCGTATGATGGATGATCCATATAGAAGGTGCACCTCACACGATGAATGGTATATCAAAACTGGGCCCCACATGATGGACAATATACTTCAAAGGTAGGGCCCACAATATGGACGCATCAAATGTGGAGTCCAAGTGATAGTGATGGGTAGTGGACATTGAGGGGCCCCACATAAAGGACAATTAGCATTGATGTTGGGCCCCACATGATGGACAGTCCACCCTGAAATTACGTCAAGTAGTCCAACACAACACCCTACGCATACGAGTGCAGAAGCTTAAGGAGCAACTGGAATTATGGCTAAGTCCGAGGGGGGGGGGTGATTAGGACCTTTTGAAATTCTTTTCGCCTACTTAATAGTTTTAACAAATTTACTAAGCAAGAACACTTCGGCTTCTAAGCCTAAGTGGGTCCAATTAATAGACTAGTAAATGATTAAAACAATTAACATCCTAGTCTAAGCAACACAAGTATACTATAGAGAATGGATCAATATGAGCTCAAGTCAACATGAGGAGTGAAAGTACATTTTGTGTGTGTGGATGTGCCTATCAAGTGCCTAGCATACATTCTTAATTAGGCATTTATAATTAAGCAATTAAACATAATGCATAATAAGAAATGTGCTCAAATACAATCACAAACACAAGCATGTATAGTGGTTCGACTACTTATCTACTCCACTCCCGGTTCAAGTACTCAACCCCTTTGAACACACCGACATTCACTAGAGAGTTTAAATCTGGTTCCTCCCAAACAAGATGTTTTAATTCGATCCACCCAACCGGGGAGTTTACAGGTTCCTCCCAACCTATACATTCACACCCGTATTGGTGGCTCCCTTTAGAGACTTGTTTAGGCTCGCCAAATGTGCTAAGGAATGACAAACGTCCCTCAATTTAGGCTCGACAAATGAGCCAAGGAGTGCCAAACAACCCTTAGTCTTTAGGCCGACAAACAGGCCAAGGAACGGCTAACGTCCCTAGTTCGAGTTTGACAAACAAACTCTACACTCAACTCCCACAAGGAATTGAGTGGATGTACTCTAAACAAAGATAACCTTACTTGTCGAATTGACCCCTTTGTAGCGCCGCTTCAGGTTGCTTCTTCTTGCTCTGCCGTGCTTGAATCAGCTCCCCTTGTGCTCCCCCGATCTTTGATACCGCTACTTTACCAAGGCTTCAGCTCTAAGATCAGCTCCCTTGCATGTGATGCTCCATTGGAAGTGCCCAAGGTGCTAGGGAATGGTGAAACCTCTACAAATGGTAGAAAATGGGTTTCTTAGAGGAATACACCTATTTAGACTCCTAGGTGGTGTTTAGACAAGGGATTTAACTATGATCAAGGTGTTTAAAACCCTAGGAATCAAGAGAGAATAAGTCCATTCTCATTATGCCATTGAATGGCCTAAGCTTGTGATGAAAACACAAGGAGAATGACTTGTTATGGGTTTGGGATAGACCCTCTGATAGTCTTTAGCATTGGTGGCTTTTATCTCCTAAAAATTTCCTCTCTTTACCCTAAAAATGAACCCCCCCCCCCCCCCCCCCCCCCCCCCCCCGCTTTTATAAACTTTTTCCAACAGTCAAATAATGGGCAGATTCGCGCAGGGTCGGGTGCCCGGACGCTTATGGTCGGGCGCCTAGAATCCGGTCCAGAAAATGATTTTAGTCGCTAGACAGTTTTGGAGTTGGTCGGGCTCCCGGTCAAGGTGTTGTCGGGCGCTCAATGGACATGCTTGCACTGTCGGGCGCCCGGTGGTTTATATGATCCAGCGTCCGGAATTTGGTCCAAAAAAGGTCTGTGCTGCTGGACAGGTTTTGCACTGGTCAAGCGCCCGGACAGGGTATGGTCGAGCGCCCGATGACCTTTTGGTTTGCAGGCCACTCACTTGGACAGATTCCCCTTAGGTCGGGCACCCGGTGGACATTGGGTCTGGCGCCCAACCATGCATGTTTTTCTGCTCATTTGTTTATGTTTTTCAGCAGAACATGCAATCTCTTGGCCATTCTTTTGGTGATCTTTTGGGACACCTAAGGCCAATCTAAGATGACTAAGGGTATACCTATTTGTCATGGTCATCTAGAGGTTTATTGTTTATGGTTTTAGATAGGTACAAGGTTGAGCCTCACCAATGCATCACTTTTACCTGTTTTTTCTTTCTTGATGTAGCTGGTCCGTCTTGAGTCTTCGGTCTTCGTCTTCATTAAGCTTAACCAACATTAGACTCACTAACCTAAGTAATTGACAAACAAGGTGCACTAGATGCCACAGAAAAGTGCACTAACACACCCAAACAACCATTTGAATTGCTCTTATATTTAAGTTGTTGTAATCTTTAAAAATGACATCAACTACCCTTAAAAAAGCTCTTATTTGAAAGTTTTACCAAACGTGCTTATTTTAAATAAGAGCTTTTTTTTAAAGATTTTACCAAACGGGATTATTTAAAATAAGAGCTAGAACCAAAAAAAAAAAAAAAAGCTTATTGAAATAGCTCTTATTCAAAAAGCTCTTATTGAATTAGAGTAAAGATGCCAAACACCCCCTAAAAGATTTTGGGGGTGGGCGGAAGGTCCACTTCTCTCTCGTTCTCACTCTTTCTCACTTGTTCTCTCTCTTTGTCATGTAGATACAGGGGCTATTTATAGTTGGGATTCACAGAGGACAACCCAATGGGAGAAGGGGTGTTCCATGCTGGCAGGGTGGAGGGGGTGCATGTACAAGGTACCATGTGCCCACCCCTCAAAAGTTTTCATGTGGTGTAAGGGGACTGTTAGTGCACTTTTCTGTGGCATACTGGTGCACCTTGTTTGTCAATCACTTAGGTCAGTGAGTCTAGTGTCGGTTGAGCTTAATGAAGACGAAGACCGAAGACTCAAGTGGCCTCGCTGCATCAAGGAAGAAGAAACAAGTAAAAGTGATGCCTTGATGTGCCTTAACCTTGACCAAAACCCAACCCTTAACCTCTTTGATGACCTTAACCATATTAGGAAACCTTTGGTCATCATAGATTGGCCCTAGGTGTACCAAAAGATCATCCAAAACCTTGGCCATTGAAGTAGGGTATGAAAGAAGTGGGTCAGCAAACTACTAAGTTGAACCCTAACGGTCCGGTCGGACAGACAGTTTGGACAGCTACCCGTTGGAGTGTGCAGGCCATTGGACCGACTGGTCGGACAAACAGTCCAGTTTGGACAGCTACCCGCTGGAGTGTGCAGGCCATTGGGCCGACCGGTCAGACAGACGCCTCTATAGAGATAGCAAGCTCTCTGTCCATGTTTGGCTTTTGGACGACCGGTCTTGGACCCCTGGACGACCGGTCGTGGACCCCTGGCCGACCGGTCACGACCGGTCGGCACTAGCCGTTATTTGCCCAGTTTTAAAACCGTTGCACATCCTTTTATAAAGGGGCTTGGCTCATTTTGAGGGGTAGCAAGAGGGATTTCGAGAGGAGTGAAGCCACCATTGTTGGAGACCATTTGAGGTTCATTCCCAACCTATGCAAGGCATCCTCCTTGTGCTTTAACACAAGATTGGAGCATTCCAAGCTCATGAAGAAGATGACCTTCATCCCCTCTTAATCTCTAGAGTTTGGACCTTCCTTGATAGGCATAACCTTGTCCAAAACTCTAAGATGAGATCATTGTAGGAGAGAACCTCTAGGCAACCTATTCCCATTAGTTGTAAAGTTCTCAAACCTACCCTCCTATCACCTTGGGCATCTCAAAGGCATCGCAAGCAAGGTGATTGATCAAGTACAGCTGAGGCATTGGCGACGCAACGGAGACACGATCGTGGAAGCAAGGGAAGCTGATTGAAGCACAGGAGAGCAGAGATCAAGCAACCCGAACCGGCGCTGAACAAGGGGCTCATCCGACAAGTAAGGTTGTCTTTTTTTAGAGTCCATCCACTCAATTCCCTTTGGGAGTTGAGTGTAGAGTTTGTTAGTCAAACTCGATCTAGGGACGTTGGCCGTTCCTTGGCCTGTTTGTCGGCCTAAAGACTAGGGGTTGTTTAGCACTCCTTGGCCCGTTAGCCGGCCTAAACAAAGTCTTCAAGGGAGAGCCTCCTACATGGGAGTGTACGTGCGTCAGGTTGAGAGTTAGCCCTTTGTCCAAAACTTCGGTTATGGTTGAGAGGTGAACCAGTAAAACCTTCATGTAAAGGTTGAGAGGTGAACCTCATTTAAAACCTCCGATAGTGAATGTCGGTGTGCTCAAAGGAGTTGAGTACTTGAACCGGGAGTGGAGTAGACCCAAAGTCGAACCACTATACATGCTTATGTTTGTGATTGAATTGAGCACATTGATCTCTTAGCATTGGATGTCTAATTGTTTAATTATGAATGCTTGATAGGAATGTATGCTAGGCACTAGATAGGCACATCCACATTCAAGATGTACTTTCACTAGTTGTGTAGACTTGAGCTCATTGATCCATTCTCATAAGTCTACATAGGTTGCATAGATTAGGAGCTTGGTTAGTTATATCATTTGATTAGACTAGGTTGTTTATTGCTTAAACCTTATGCTAGTCTTGTGATTGGACCCACTTAGGCTTAGAAGCCGAAGTGTTCTTGCTTAGTTTAATTTGTTAAATTGTATAAGTAGGCGAAAAGAATTTCGAAAAGGTCCTAATCCCCCCTCCCCCATAGGTCTTTGCCATAATTCTAGTTGCTCTTTAAGCTTCCGCATATACGAAGGTGTCGTGTTAAACTACCGACGTACTTTTAGGGACATGCGCCCACCCCTCAGATTATGAAAATCCTAAAGTGTTGGGGTTAATGTACAGGGGGACATGCGCCCACCCTAAAATTATTCCTAAAAGGGGGCACATGTGCAAGGGGTCATGCGCCCACCCTAAAATCCTGGCTCTAAGGGGCACATGGTCAGGGTACCATGCACATGGTCAGGGTACCATGCACCCACCCCTAAAAATCTAGGATTTCTGCTACGGGATTCCTATTGTTTACTCTCATTTTTACTTAGTTTTCTTTGTGTTAATCTTTGATTTGTTGTTTTTCGTGTTTATCGGGTTTGCAAAACTCAGGTTGATTTTCCGAGCCCCAACACCTGCTTAGATGAAGTAAGGTGCCATTTGGTAAACTGAAAAATGAAGTCTGAAAATTAATTTAGGTGTTAAAATCTTAAAGTGCTGAATTTAAGTACTTATGAGTACTGAAAAAAATCGTTTGGTAATTTGTTTGAAAAAAGTGCTTATATCTGAAAATAAGTACTTTTTTCACGAAAACCCTTTTGGTAAAAATAAACTACAAATATTTGAAAATTGGTAATTTGTCATATTTGCCCCTATTATCTTAATTTCTATCTTATAGGAATAGCGTATAAATATCATTGCTTAAAGTGTTGTCGTACACTCGTGCCTTTTGTATTCCTCCTTTTTGGAGTCATTCCCTAAAATTATCTATCAAAATGGATGAACGGCTTGGATAAACCACATGTATCATGGTGGGACTTACAAAGACCCTAACAATATCGTCCATCTCTAGCTAGGTCCTGGTGAGGACAGTACCCAATCATAGAGTGCGACTATAAATAGCTTTGTGGGTGAGACCTTGACAGTAGGGGCTCACCTTCATTTGTGCATTGTATATCCAGGCGGTTCGTTTATTTTTCCAGCTTATTTTAGACTATTTTTCCAAAAATGAAGAAAATGAAAATTTCAAGTGGAAAACACCATTAAAAAACAATGTTTATTGACCATTTAAATCCTTTCATGGGCCACAAAAGTTTTAGATCAAGATTTTTTTTTTTCTGTTCCTTCTAGGACTGTGAGACCTTATCAACGGGTTATATGGTCAATAAGCATTTACAACATAAGATAGGAAGCTTTTAATGGCAAGCCTTCAATGACCAATCTTTCCTATGGTGTGGTCCACCTGAAATTTGTATCTGCTTCATTTTTAGGAAGATATCTTAAAATGAGCTGAAAAAACAGATGGATAACATAGATGTGCAATG
The DNA here is from genome assembly GCA_003013855.2 of Liriodendron chinense. Lineage (NCBI taxonomy): Eukaryota > Viridiplantae > Streptophyta > Magnoliopsida > Magnoliales > Magnoliaceae > Liriodendron > Liriodendron chinense. The sequence goes on from ML058409.1 coordinate 2,836,623, forward strand.
TATGTACGAGGTGGGCCTTAAGGTTAGGGTCTCACCTACATCACTGGTTTCGAGTCGCAGCAAATCGCGCTCACAATTTGCGCCAACAAATTCGCTGGGAGACCCTGAATCCACAGTGGGACCTACTGTGATGTATTTGATTAAATCCATGCTATCCATTTGTATTAAAAGCTCATTTTAGGGCGTGATCCAAAAAATGAAGCAATTCCAAATGCAAGATGGACCATAGTACATGAAACAGTGGTGATTGACTGTATTATGTGGGCCACAAAATCTTTGGATCAAGATGATATTTGTGTGGTCTTTTCATCTTGGTGTTTGTGACCTTATCAACAGGTTGGATGGTAAATAAACAATCTGGTGGAAACCATAAAGTTTTTAATGGTGGGATTCAATCATTATTGTTTCTAGTGGTGTGGTCCAACTAAGATTTAAGTCACCTTAATTTTTGGGATTATGTTCTAAGTTGAGCTTTAAAAATGTTTAGATGGCATAGATTTAAGTAACATACATCACAGTGGGTCCCGCGGTTAGGTGGGTGGATCCACGAATCCATAAAGAAGTCGCGACCTCTAGTTGCGTCTGGTGGAAGCGGATGGGGATTGCTCAGTGTGGGGGATTGGGCAGTGCTCTATGGGCCCTACTATGATGTATATGTTTTATCCACACTGTTCATTCATTTTTTTCAGAATATTTTAGGATATGAACCCATAATTCAGGCATATCCAAATCTCACGTGAACCGCACCGCAAGAAACCAAGGTGATTGACGCCCACCATTAAAATTTTTGAGGGACACAACACTAGAAGATGAAGTTGATAGTTGTCATTTCCCTTGATCCAAGTATTCCTAACATAATCAACAGGTTGGATGGCAAATAAATATTACAGTGAGCCCTGGTGAGTTTTAATGGTTGGCGTGCAATGACTACTATTTTGTTGTGGTGTGGTTCACCTAAGACTTGAATCTGCCTTATTTTTTGGATCATGCCAAAAATTACTTATCAAAAATATATGGATGGCATGGATACATGCATACATCATAATGGGTTCCACATAGCATTGTCCATTAGCTACACTTCATTAGGCAATCCGCGTCGTTTTAAATGAAGGGTAATCTTGCCATTTATAAAAGTTGGTGAGGATATTTTCATCAAAATTGATCCAAAATTTTAAAAGGAAATCACTTACTGCATTCAGCTATAAGTTTTAAGCTAATGAGTCGTAACTTAAAAAAAGCCTAAAATTTTAAGTGATTTTTTCAATTAAGCACTTAATATCTTTTCATTACCAAACGGTCTGAAATATCAAAACCCCTGAAAATAGCATATTTCAGTGATAAGTTCTAAAATTAAGTTTTACCAAACACACCCTAAATCGTGACTTAAACTCCAAAGGTCAGCGAGTCTTTAACTTTCAGTACAGCAAACCACCACTTCATTTCAATAATCGGATCATCTAATTTTCGAACCAGCCGTGGAACTTCACTTAGACTGACTGAGGGACCTTTGGGACCGTTGATGAACAATGTTGAGGTAGTTCAACCGTTGGATTTTGAAATTTATCGTTGGATTTTGAGAATGACCCGTTCAATCTAGATTATGACGATTAGATCAACCGAACGAGCATCAAACCCATCTGACTGTAAGATTGGTCATCAAATCAGCCATGGTGGGCTATGGAGCGCCCTGATCGCAGTTTGGCCCAAAATCCATCACCGAGTTAGTTCGCGCGTGCACTGGTGTGCATACACCGCACACCACACAAACCTAAATCTAAAATCGAGTTTATGCCTCCAGCGAGAATTGGACTAGGGTACAAGTTCCTTCGACAACATATGAGACATTATCCGTCGACGATCAATGAGGGCCACCTTTGGTTGATTCAAATAGTTCATCTGATGGAAGTCAACTGTTCGATGATCACCAAGAGATCCAGCTCGTGCACTCGACGTTTCAGTAGTGAAACCTGTGTGAACAACGTAAGTTCGGATATTGTTAGAGAATAGCTTCCATAATTGGTTTCTTCGCAAACTACGATCCAAGAGAAGATCTTTAGGATGATCTAGACCATTCATTATCGAGTAGTCTCGACCATCCGTAATTAGCACGTGAAGGCGCATGTGTAACAAACTCAAAGTTGACAAATTCTCTCCAACGTGCGAGAAAAATAGTTTCAAAATAGAAACTTACATTTCTTTCTCCACCAATCATTGTGATGCCTTCTCTAGCAATCCTAGCCATCTAGATAACTCATTTCAGCCATCCAGATATGCTATTTCGATCGTCCGGTGAGCTTTCACGCACATCGATGAATCAGCCTCCGAACAGATTCCATTTTTTTTCCCTTCTAACTGAAACCAATCCAAGAGAGAATTCCTCCCTTAATCCTAGCCTTCCTTAGAGTAGTTCAAACAACATATCTCATGCATCCATTGGCATGTCAAATGGATTGATTTTTATTTATAAAAACCATGTTGCCCATAATCTTCTCCTCTTTCTTCCTAGAAAATCTCTTCAAAACGAATCAATCTAGACCAACTAATCTTCACTAAGAAGGAATTTTGAATCGTTCAAAGCTGCAAGAAGTCGCAAACAACGTCTCTCCATCGAGATCGCTGGATTTTCCGCCGCAACGTGCGGCTCAGGCCGAATCCTTGCAATGTCAAACCCGCACGGCCAAGATGTCCGGAGATCTAAGTTTTAGGCCCCACAAGCTTGTACTGTCCATTTGGACTGCCCAGAAGAAGCGGATTGAAGAAAGAAGGCCCAAGTGCGAATCTGTCATTATCGGCAGATCTTTTCCTCGTTGAGAAACGTCAACTGCATGGTCTGGCAGGGTTACTGATCAGAGATCTAATCCATCCTCTGGAAGGCCCACCTGATCACCAATCCATCGTTGTTGGATCAACCCAAATCAGCTTTCCATAAAGGTCGCAGCGAATCCATGAACTCAGTCACGTAACTGAGTCTCAAGCGTGTGGGTTCTTTGTACGTAAGTTGTCCGTAATTAGGTTCTATTGAGTTCACTGACTCGGTGAGTTTGTGTCGAGTCAGGTTACAACTAGTGTTTGGTTGTGGCTAGAAAGAAAGAGAAGAAAAGATGGGAAGAAGAGAAGAAGAATAAGAGAGAGAACGAAGATCTGATTAAGGTATTTTTCCATTTTTATTTTTAATTATTATTAGTTATTATAAATTGTTATTATTATTATTATCAATTTTATTATTATAATTAGTTATTATTTGCAATTATTATTATTATTATTAATAAGTATTATTATTGTTATTGTTAATATTTATCAATATTATTATAAATTATAATTATTTATTATTATTATCATAATTATTATTTAATAAGTATCATTATTGTTATTTTTTTATTTATCAATATTATTATGATTAATAATATTTATTATTAATCGATGTTATTATTTTTGTTAATTACCATTAGTATTAGTTATTTTATTATGGTTATTATTGTTATTAATTATCATTATTATTATTAATTATTCTTATTTTATTATTATTTATCAATATTATTATTATTATTATTATAGATGTTATTATTTACCATTATTATTATTAGTTATTTTATTATGGTTATTATTGTTATTAATTATTATTATTATTATTTGTTATTATTAGATTATCGTCCTTATTATACTAATAATAGTAATTGTTTGTGTTCTTTTTATAATTACTCACAATTATTATTAAATTTAATTTTATTAATTATTATGTTTATAATTGTAAAGAATTGTGGACGCTCGCCTCTCCGCACTCCCGAATTCTCCTTTCCTTTTGGAAAAGGGGTGCGTGCGCGCGAATTGCCGTTTGTGCCACTGGCTCGCCTCGTTCTCGAGGGCTTTTTATCTGTTATCATGTTAAGTTGGGTACATTTGAATGAGTTTGTATAAAACCAGAGTTGCCACTAGCCAGTTACTTTGAATCTACAGTCGGCTAGACCGTGTAGCAATCCTTCCTCTAAAATGACTCATTTTGATCTGCGGCTAGAGATTCGAGGTAAGAGATCACGGTTATAGGGTGGGAAGATGTTAAGCACCCCACACTGCCCGTACCGAAGTACGGTCTCTATTTCACAGAATCGAACTAGTACTTGAAAGTCTGATTTAATCCTCGTACATTCTCATGAATGATATGATGCATGAATGCAGGTTTAAATAGTAAGAGTTTCTGATGGGCAGGTTTCCATTAACAAGTAAGCCCAGAGCATACGCTCGATCTGACAGGTGCTTTATGTGGGATGCATGCTGTGTATTTGAATAATCAAAGTGTTGGCAGTGATATGATGAGCAGGGGGGTTGAAAGAATAGTAAATGTTGCACTTATGCTAGATACGAATGAGATGATGCTAGTAAAGAGTAGCTAGATGGACGGAGGTGTCGCAAGAGTTTACTTCGAGTGGCTAGATCAGGATTTGGGTAGCTTGAGAGACTTGGACCAGGGTCAGGCTAGGATAGACTAGGGCTAGACTCTTCTCACTCGGGCTCTCCTTGGTGGAGGAATGGGCTAAAGTGATGGAGATGGACTCGGAACTCTCGGGCTGAAGAGAGGAGAAAATGGATTTTTCTAGATTTTTTGGGATGCTGAAACAGGAGAGGGAATGGGGTATTTATAGCTGTGAGTAGTGGCAGCTTACGTAAATAAGTTTGGGACGGCACCCCGGGGGCCGCCCATACGGCGTCGCTGCTCCAGCTTCGGAGCATACGGCCTCCGAACCTGAAGTAGAAAAGCCCGAGGTTCGAGGTTCGGACCTACTCCGAAGTTGTGGCTCGGAACCAGGTGAGTTAGCTGGGTTTGAAAGATGGGTTGACATGGTGAGTTGACTGGGTGCAAGGGCTGGACTGACCCGGTGAGTCGACTTGGTGATTTGACTCAGCGGGTTAACTCACCAAGTTTGACTTTTTTGGGATTTTTTGACTGGTTTTTCTTATGGGGGGTTTTTTAGGCTGATGTTTAGGGGTGAGTCGACTGGGTTCAGGCTTGAGCTGGGCTATGGATTGGGGCTTAGAAGGGTGAGTTTGGCTGGGTTTGGACATGAAATTTTGGGGTATGATCCTCCATTCATTCAGCTATCTCTACCAACATTATAGCTGAAAGTGGGGTGTCTATAGATGCCCCTCTTTGGCAGAGGTTGCTTGCAACCGAATGTCAAAGCGAGTGGACACCCCACTTCTAACCCGGTCATTCATAGATCGTGGTCTGGAATCTTTACTTGCCTTTGTATCTGAGTCAGTTGATTATCTGGAAATTGATAACTTGCACATACCGCGGGAGTTTGGAGAAAACGTTGCGATTGTCCCTGCATGAGCTGCAACCTGGGTACCCAATCGCAACCCTTCCGTTCCCGATCGGTACTAACATCGGAAAGGTACAGTAGAGCCTCTACGTCCGTCATAGTCTTATGAGGTTACCGACCCTATGATTGAATGTTCGTTGCTTTCCCGGATCACTCTAGGAGTACTCATTTCGCTTGACTGTCAAAGTGGTTAGCTGCCCTGCGTCCATGTAGTCTTACGGGAGATCCACTATGCTGACTTGGACTCGGTCAAGGTACTTCAGGCATCCATGCCTAGGTATGTGCTGGTGAACTCTTTCCACCCAATCTTCTGATTTTGATACTTAGGTTGCAATTCATCGTTTCCACCGTTCAGACGGTTTCTTTGATCGAGCCTTTTAGCTTTCATCTTTTCGTATCTTGGCATGTGGTACGATCGCACTGACACTGGAGTTCAGTTCGACCGTACTTTGAGTGCATTGGATCCGATGGTACTCGGGAAAACCGTGAGACATCAGATCTTATTTGATTTTTGCGTCGGCTCCTACCCAGAGATATGGAAGATCTCTCAGTGTTTTGGAGGCCGGACGCTCTACTAGGAAAATATTTTTTTGGATATTGAAAAGATACCCACTCTGGGGAGTGATACTCCGTGGGGTTTTTATTTGCAAATAGGAATATATATAATATTTTTTGTCTTTTTGAAAGGAAAATCCGGCTTACACGCGCCTCCACTCAGGATGCCTGTGGGGTCTTTGGCTAACCGACTTTTATTTTGAAAACAGGTAAACATGATGATTGATGAGATGGATGTTGATGCATGCGGATGCATATTTGATGATGGATGTAGGATTTGGCTCATTCTCTTTCAGTTCATTGATTTTGCTTTTGCTGGGGATGCAGAGAACTTTGAGCTTATTGCTTGCAAGGTTGTGCTTCCTTGGAGATTTTCTTTTTGATGAGAATATTTGGTCAGCGGGTTGGTCAAGATCCCGACCCGTGGTCGATCAGGTCCGTCGTCCCAAGATGCTGTTTCTTTGATGGTGGGGATGGATGAAGGAGGTTGTCAGTTGTAACCTCAAGATGTTCTTCTGGGGAATGGATGTGATTGGGATGGTGTTTGGTCGCCAGTTTTGGTCAAGATTCCAATTTGCGGGCGATCGGATCCGTCATCCCAAACTGTAAAGTGAGTGAGTGGAGTTCGAGACTCCTGAAGTGCTGTGTTGGGGATGGTGACAATTTTTGTGAGTTTTGCAAATATTTGGTCCGATTCTTTACCTGAGTAGTCGGGATGGAGATCGGTTATTAAAAATCAAGGAAATATTTTTGTGATTTTGAAAATATTTAGTCCGAGTAAAGATCGGTGCTATTGAAAGTAAGGGAAGCATTTTATGATTTTTAAAAGATGATTTTGCAATGTTTTGGTATTTTGTTGGATTTTCTGAAATGCAGGGAAAGGTATGGAATTTTCATCCATTTACTACTGGTAAGGCACCCGATCCATTTTATGTCAGCAAGCAGACGAATCTCACACAGTTAAGTGTCGTAGTTTTACATCTTCGGATGAGGGGATTTTGAGGGTTTTCAGTAAACACACCCACAAAGTTGCCTGTTCCTCATGTGCAATGCACATAAACTACGTATCGTCCGACGGACTCCTTTGGCCACAAAATGAGCCACATCCTCACATTTTCCTTTGTCAATCCAGTTTGGGGTCTTATGCTACTCACAATCCCATGAAGGTGCGCTTGTTGAGTGCTTAAATGTGTATATTCTAACCCCATTTCATCACTAACTATGCATGATTTTCAAGCTTAAAGACTATTCTAATGCGTAGTTTTATGATTGCAGGAATGAGATGGACTCCGCCCAATTGATGACTAAAAAGCTCTATTTAGAAGCCTTGGATGAAGTCCCGAGGTGGGCCAAAGAAAGAAGAAAGAAAGGAAAGAGAAGAGAGAAGAAAAGAAAGAAGAAAAATGAAAAAAAAAGGCAGTCCGATCGGTCGTGACCGGTCAGCCAAGGGGCCACGACCGGTCAAGACCGGTCGACCAGCCCCCTTATTTCTCTCTGGACTCTCATGCAAAGAGGCCAACCGGTACTTGACCGGTCAGCCAGGGCATTCCTTAAGCCAGTATGCACTCTGGACTGTCCCAGACCAAGTCCGACCGGTCGTGACCGGTCAGCCAGTGTAAATTCAAAGAGTTTCTAGCGGCTTCCTCTTGAAGCTCCGATTTCCTAGCGCAGTGCGTAAGTATTACGCAAATCTGGAAGATTCTGAGGCGGTGGAGCCTCTCCACTATAAAAGGGGACCTGGGGATTGTAGCTAGGGCATCCTAGAAGAGATCGACGAAGGTGGAAAGCGGCGGAAGTTGGATTCGGAGTTCCACAACTCCTCCTAGTTTGTGTTTTCTAGTTTTATGTTTTTAGTTGTTTTCATGCTTCTTTGGATCATGAATGGCTAAATCTCTTAGCTAGGGCTAAGAGGTGAAGCTTGTAGTGAATCTGAGATGCTTTAATTCGTTTTATGTTGGTTTCAAGTTGGATTTATTGAAGAACAATGGTCTATGAAAGTTTGAATAAAGTTCTAAATAGTTTTTCTTAATCTTATAATGGCTCATGGATGCTTGGGAGAATTACTTTAGTTCTTAACTGTTTTGCATAGTTCTAGACCTGTACACTCCAAGGAGTCGGATTCAATATGCTCTAGACTTGGATTTCCATGTGGGAATTTCAACCATAGTTCTACCTTTTATACTTGTTTCTGAATTATGTGTTGATGTTATATGTGATTTGAATGAAGTTCAAATCATGATCTAATTATGCTTAGTGACAGAGTTTAATGATGATTATGATTGTGATCTCAATATATTGGAACTAGGATTGACCTATGCAATTGAGTGTGCTCAAGTCCTAACTTGAATTGAGGGAATTATGTATAAAACCACACATATGACAGATTGTGAAATACAACCGCTCTATCAAACGACTAGATAGGATTTGATTTCGATTCTAGTTGTGTTATTGGGAAAACACAGCAAATTATTCATTGAGGATTGCTACAAGTGGATCCTTGGATCCCTAGTGCTTTTTTTATATTTATTACATTCATCTTTAGTTTAAGAATTCTCTCTACATTCAATTCTAAAAATCTGTTTAGTTAAGCTCTCAAGTAGAGAATATTAGAAGTAATTTTGTGGATTAATTACAAGTCCCTGAGAACGACGGTCTTACCGGGATGATTACTACATCGCAGCCTTGCACTTGAGGCGAGCGAACAGCGCTTCACCTCCTAACTGCCTTAATCCCCTTCATGAGTTTTAGGAACAGAGAACATCCGTCAAATTCAAGAGCGATTTCCAAATCAAGGTTGTCTATCATGGTGCTTTCAACACGAACACGATCGCGAGGTTCTGCCCGCCTCAGCCCCTACCTGTTTAGAAGATTCCGGACACCCGTACGATCAAGTGTCAGTCATGTCCAGGACAAGTTGGGAAAGAAAATCCCCGAGAAGTTAATCCCAGTGTAGTTTTAGGTCTTCGGACCACTGGGGATAGATTTGCACAATTAAAATTGATGGTAAATTTTTTTGTTTTGAGAAAGTTCCAGGACTTTAACTCGAGTGATCGAGATTGATACTGATTTTTATGAAAAGCTTAAAATCTTTTTGGTATTTTTGAAATGATCCAGGTTATCGAACATTGATCCAAGGGGTTGAGATTGATGCCCATTTTTTGTTGAAAGCAAGAAAAGTCCCCCGAGAAATTAATCCCAGTGTAGTTTAAGGTCTTCGGACCCAAAATATGTACATGCTGAAAATACATTCTTTTTGTGATTTTTTTGAAAAGATCCGGTCTATCTGACCCCTTCCTTGATCGGTTGAGATTGAATGACTGTTTTTTGTAGAAAGCAGGAAAAGTCCCCCAAGAAATTAATCCTAGTGTAGTTTAAGGTCTTCGGACCCGAAATTATGTACAAGCGAGGTCGGAAATGTATTTTTTTTGTTTTCTTTTTTATAAAAAAAAATTCGAGTCATTAGATCTTAATTCGAACAATCAAGACCGCTGCCGATTTTTATTAAAAATCTCTCAGGATATTGATCCCAACGTAGTTTAAGGTCTTCAGACCAAAACTTAGGAATATATATTTTTTTTGTGAATTTTTAAAAACATTCTGAGTCATCAATTCTGAATTTGATGGTGAAGATCGATGCCCGTTTTTATTAAAAATCCCTCGGGATTTTAATCCCAACGTAGTTTAAGGTCTTCAGACCACTACTTGGGAATATATTTTTTTTGTGAATTTTTAAAAACGTTCTGAGTCATCGATTTTGAATTTGATGGTGAAGATCGATGCCCCTTTTTATTAAAAATCCCTCAGGATTTTAATCCTGACGTAGTTTAAGGTCTTCGGACCAAAACTTGGGAATATATTTTTTTGTGACTTTTTAAAAATGTTTTGAGTCATCGATTCTGAATTTGATGGTGAAGATCGATGCCCGTTTTTATTAAAAATCCCTCGAGATTTTAATCCCGACATAGTTTAAGGTCTTCAAACCAAAACTTGGGAATATATTTTTTTTTGTGAATTTTTAAAAACGTTCTGAGTCATCGATTCTAAATTTGATGATGAAGATCGATGCCCGTTTTTATTAAAAATCCCTCGAGATTTTAATCCCGACGTAGTTTAAGGTCTTCGGACCAATGGGGATGGGAGGTAGGCAGCGATCAAGGTTGGAAATTCTTGGTGTTTTCTAAAAATGATTCAGATCATCAGGCCATGACTTTAGATGGTTGAGATCACTATTTGCCCAAGTCAATTCTTTTTCTTTTTCTTGAAAATCCCATGGAGCTTTTTCATGGTTTGGATCATGATTATCTAGTCTTTGAGTGGCTCAGATTGCTTGTGGGCCCCTCTTGATCAATTTTCCTTTTCTTTGACTTGATCAGACCCATTTTGGCTACAGTACTTCATGATTGGACTGGTGGGGTATCTTTCAGATGGTTCAGATCAGTCTCAAACAAAATTCGGAGTCGATTCGTGCTTTGGGCGGCCCTCAGGGTGCCAATTGCTGACGTGGACTGGCAGTCTCACCTACCAAAGACTGTGAAGCCAATCCCGCGGAGAGAGAGGGAATCCGTCCATACGAGCGGCCCTCAGGGGGCCGCCCAAACTTCTCTTCATGTGCGATCTGGGTTGATTGTCGTTCGGATATTCTCAACAGACCACTGTCCCTGTCCCGTATTCTCTGTACTCAGCGGTTCGATTTGAGGCCATGAATCTCCCTTTTGTCTTCACTTTTCTTCTCTTTTTGTCTTCTTCTCACTTTATCCTTTCCCAAGCAATGGATGGTGGAGATTTAGGGGTTGTGGAGGCTATCCATGATGGGTCCCATACTCTAGATTTTTAAGTGAGCTTTGATGGAGGGGAAATGCCTTTAATGGATGGGGTAGATGGGGCTTTAAGAGGGGGCATTGATGAAGATTTAAGCTTGGTGGTTAATGGAGCTTTTACTGACTCCATTAATGGTGGGATGGCTGGAATTTCAGATTTGAATAAGTCATTGGATGATGGAGTTTTGGATGGTATGGATGAGATGGGGAGATAGGCCATAGGTGAGGCTATGCCCCCTTTGAGTATGGGCCGCATGGATGATGTGATCGATGGTGATGATGGGGTCATTATGGACATAGATGGGCTGATCTCATGTTTAGATGGTATGGATGGTTCAGATGATACCTTTGATGGCTTGGATGCTCTTGATGATGGGCGAGATGTGCGGTACACTTGCTTGGGTGGGCTTGATGTGATCATTGATGATGTCCCCTTGATGATAGACGGTGTGGATGTCCTGATGATCCCTTTGATTGGACAGAGTGATGATTGGATTCTTAACTTCATGTCGGAGAGGACTGCAGGTCCAGATCTGACTGTAGATTCTTTGATCAGGGTTGCCGAGGCCTTTCTTAACGGCTCAGATGCGTTTCTCAGCGGTCAGATTGGTCAGGATGCCACGATGTGCGACGTGATCATTGCTGATAGCCCTTTTGATGGAGAGTATCGACCTTCTTCTGATCGTCGACCCTTTACGCACTTGGTTCATGAGGTGGGCGAGTCTTCTCATGCAGCTGAGGTCGCGACAGTCTCTGATAGCGATGCGACTATATCAGACATAGCCGCTATTGGGGATAGGTCAGGGGCTGTTGAGTTTGCAAAGGTTCCAGCTTTTCCTTTTCCTTCGCCCGTTAATCTTTCGATCCTTGATGAGCTGTCATCGATTCCTGGGCCTTTTGTTCTAGAGGGGATACCTGTGAGGACTTGTCAGTTGCTTCCTCGTCCTTCTTGCTCGCCACGGCTACTTGCTTGGTTTGACAGATTGTCAGCTTATGAGATTCGAGAGTTGGAGTCCTATGGCTTTGGCGGTCTGATCCATATGGCTAGAGTTGACATTGATTGGAGGATGCTCGGGGCTACACTGATTGATTGGGTCCCTTCATTGAACTTGTTTGCGTTCAACGACATGGAGATGGGTGTTCGCTTCCCCAAGTGTAGGGTTGCGATGTAGTAATAAACTCGGTAAGACCGAGGTCGATCCACAGGGACTTATGTAGGAATTCACAAACACATCCAATAGTGTCTATTGAGAGCTAACAACTAGATTTTGTATGAGATTGATGTAAGTAACAACTTTAAACTAATTTGAAGGTAAACAATTATAAAAAGGCACTAAGGGTATAAGGATCCACTTGTAGCAATCCTTAATGTTCAATCCGTTGTGGTTTTTCAATTTCTCAACTAGAATCGATATTAAGATCTATCTAGCCGGATGGTAGAGCTGTTAAACCAAACAATCTGTCATATGTAAGGCCAATGTATATGATTCACTCAATGCAAGCTAGGCTGAGCATGCTCAATTGCATAGGTCAGTCCCAATTCCAATAAACTAAGTTCATAATCATGATCATCATTAAGTCCTGTCACCAGACAAAGCTAGATCATGATTTGAACTTGAATCAAATCACGATTTGAACTTGAATCAAATCACATGCACAATCCCATACATAATTCAGAAAACCAGAAAAGTAGAACTTTGGTAGGAAGTTCCCACATGAAGATCATAGTACTAGAGCGTACTCCAATTCCTCGGATCATACAGGTCTAGACCAACACAAAGCAATTAAGAACTTAAGTAATTCTCCCAAACATCCATGAGTCATCATAAGACTAAGAAAAACTACTTAGAATTTGTATAAACTTCAAACCATTGTTCATAAACATGAAATTCAATCTTAAAACCAACTTATAACGAATTGAAACATCTTAGATCCACTACAAGCTTCACCTCTTAGCCCTAGCTAAGAGGTTTAGCAGCTCATGATCCAAGGAAACATGAAACAACTAGAAAAATCATAAAAACAACAAAACAAACTAGGAGTTGTGGAACTCCGAAATCCACTTCCACCACCTCCCACCTTGCTCAAACTCTTCTAAGATACCCTAGGAACGATCCCTACGTGTCCTTTTATAGCGGGGAGGCTTCTCAACCTCAGAATATTCCAGAATCTGCGTAAGCTTACGCAGTGCGCGGAGAATTTCAGACCGAAAATAGAAAGTACGCAACATTACGCATGGCCGACCGGTCGCACGACCGGTCTGAGTAGCTGGCCGACCGGTCGTGATCAGTCATGCCTCACTGTGAAACAATCCAGCAAGCTCTGGAGTTGGAAATATACTCTGGCCGACCGATCTAGACCGGTCGGACTGCTTTCCTCATCAGTCCAGTGAACATAGGGGTTGACCGAACCGGTCTTGACCGGTCTGGCTCCCTTAGCCGACCGGTCGTGGCCATTACTTCTTCATTTCCTTCTTCTTTTTTTCTCTCTTTGCTTCCTTCTTCCTTCAGCCCACCTTGGGTCTTCATCCAAGGCTCTTAAAGGGATCTTTTTGGTCTCATATTAGGTGAAGTCCACTCTCATTCCTGCAATCACAACACATGCATTAAATTAGTCTTTAAATCATGAAAACCTTGGATAATGAGTGATGAATTGGGGCTAGGATATGCACAATTAAGAGCTCAACACACCCCCCAACCAGCATTTTGCTAGTCCCGAGCAAAACATGCGTGAAACCAAATCCTTTCTCCAAAACCCAACTCTCTTTTAGAAACCATTCTTCTATACATCCCAAGACACACAAGTATAAGATTCAGAAATATTAGAGGACAGAGGTTGAAACCGTAAACCCTCCAAACATGATAAGCATTCATATGGAATTCTCACTGATTGGTTGATAAATAGAAGAACTTGAACAAATTCAACCTAGTGTGCATAGTGAAAATTCATCTCATGAGTTTCTAAGATTATCTTCTTCATAAATCAACCAGACTATAGATCTCAAGGTATATAGAGCAACAACAAGCCAATGACGGAAATTTGCCTTACTGTCCTTCCGACGGCTTTCACGCTACGTCCCATTTTCGGCTTTGGTTATGGGTAGACCATCCCCCGGTTGGTAATAGGTAGCCCTAATCGAAATTTTCCACCATTTTTCCATCTTTCCTAATTTCATCCTTCATTTTCTTTTTTCTTTTAAATTAGATAGGATTTTTAGAAATCCATATCTTTCGTTATTTTCCCATGGATAAGGATGGACAAAGTACCCCGGCTTGGTTTCTTAGCACCTTAAATCAAAGTCTAGCTACTCCATAATTCACATAATCCCTTCACCCCATGAAAATCGTGTAACGTGAACAAAGTGTAAGAGTGTTCAAATTTTCTATCAATCACCGAATTAGGGGAATTCTCATATAAAACCATTATGCTAAGAGAAGATCAAGATTTACAACTTCGTACACTTCATATCTCCTCCTCTTATGCTCATATCATCTTGAATGCATAAAAATAAAGTTTTCCAAAAGAGTTTTGAATTTTTGAAAAACGGAAAAATTTTCTACATAATTGCTCGAAATGTTAGAAAGCGCTGGATTCATCCAACTGATCCTACACCCCCAACCAAATCTTGCATTGTCCTTAATGTAAAAGATGTGCAATAAGCAAAACATGAGAGCAATTTGAATATAAAAGGGAGTGAGGAATGAGAGTACCTGAAAAAGTGAAAAGTGGAATTCTTCCTCCTTCTAACAATCCTAAGCAAAAGCAAATAAAAGCAACAAAATCCTAATCCTAACTACTCTATACCTCCATCAGACTAAGAGATCAATCATCCTGGTAGACAGGATCAGTCAGAGGTATGGACATACCTTCTGAAGGAAATTTCTCAAAGAACGGCTTTAATCACTGCCCATTCGCCTTAAAAATGTTGCCGTTCCTTAGATTTAACAACTGGACAGTCCCATATGGATAGACAGTTTGCACAATGTAGGGACCGGTCCATCGAGATCTCAATTTTTCAGGAAATAAATGTAGACGAGAATTATACAGGAGGACTTTTTAATTGATCGTGAATGTCTTACGAAGAATGTTTTTATCATGGAATATCTTCGTTCTGTCCTTGTAAATTCTCGCATTCTCTTATGCTTCGTTCCGGATTTCTATAAGTTCATTCAATTGTAGTTTGCGCAACGTACTTGCCTTGTCAGAATTAAAATTCATCTTCTTAATTACCCAATATGCCCTATGTTCCAACTCCACAGGCAAGTGACAAGCCTTCCCATAGACAAGTCTATAGGGAGACATTCCAATAGGGGTCTTAAAAGCAGTACGGTAGGCCCAAAGCGCATCGGTAAGCCGAAGCGACCAATCCTTGCGATCGGGGTTTACCGTTTTCTCTAAAATGTGTTTAATCTCCTTATTGGATATCTCAGCTTGCCCACTAGTTTGTGGGTGATAGGGAGTGCTCACTTTGTGTGTTACGCCATATTTCTTCATTAATGTTTCAAATGGGCAATTACAAAAGTGAGACCCTCCATCACTGATGATGACTCGAGGTGTACCAAACCGGGAAAGAATATTCTCTTTTAAGAAGCGAATGACCGTTTTATGGTCATTATTCCGGCAAGGGATGGCCTCGACCCATTTGGATACATAGTCAACGGCAAGCAAGATGTATGCGTTTCCAAAAGAAGATGGGAATGGACCCATGAAATCGATGCCCCAACAATAAAAAAAATTTCGATTATTAAGATGGGATTGAGTGGCATCATATTTCTATGGGAAATTCCTCCTAATTTCTGACAAGGTTCGCATGTTTTGCAAAACTCATGTGTGTCTTTGAACATGGTGGGCCAATAAAACCCACATTGCAGAATTTTTGCTGTGGTCTTTTTAGCAGAGAAGTGGCCACCACATGCCTGAGAATGACAGAAGGAGATGATACTTTGTTGTTCATCATCTGGGACACATCTCCTTATGATTTGATCAGGACAATACTTGAATAAGTATGGGTCATCCATAGGAATTTTCGCACCTCAGTGAAGAATTTATCCTTATCTTGCTTTTTCCAATGTGTAGGAATTGTACCTGTAGCAAGATAGTTAGCAATGTCCGCATACCATGGCAATTGAGAAATAGCAAAAAGTTGTTCATCAGGGAACATGTCATTGATCGCGGTTGTTTCAGGGGAATCGGTGAGGACAAGTCGAGAGAGATGGTCAGTCATAACATTTTTTACTCCTTTCTTATCACGTATTTCTATGTCAAATTCCTGGAGTAGAAGGATCCATCTTAACAACCGTGGTTTAGCATCCTTCTTAGAGAGAATGTACTTAAACGCGGTGTGGTCAGTGAATATAATGATCTTGGATCCAATCAAGTAGGACCTAAACTTATCCAAGGCAAAAACTACGGCTAAAAGTTCTTTTTCAGTAGTGGTGTAGTTTGCTTGGGCTGAGTTTAGGGTTCTACTTGCATAGTAGATGACACATGGCTTTTTCTCTTTTCTTTGGCCTAGCACGGCCCCAATAGCATAGTTGCTAGCATCACACATAATTTCAAAAGGAAGGCTCCAATCAGGTGGTTGCATTATGGGAGCACATGTCAACATACCTTTAAGTGTAGTAAAAGCCTTTTGACATTCTTCATTCCACTCGAATGAATTTTCCTTTTGAAGTAGGTTATATAAAGGACGAATTTTCCAAGGCAAAAACTACTGGCTAAAAGTTCTTTTTCAGTAGTGGTGTAGTTTGCTTGGGCTGAGTTTAGGGTTCTACTTGCATAGTAGATGACACATGGCTTTTTCTCTTTTCTTTGGCCTAGCACGGCCCCAATAGCATAGTTGCTAGCATCACACATAATTTCAAAAGGAAGGCTCCAATCAGGTGGTTGCATTATGGGAGCACATGTCAACATACCTTTAAGTGTAGTAAAAGCCTTTTGACATTCTTCATTCCACTCGAATGAATTTTCCTTTTGAAGTAGGTTACATAAAGGACGAGAGAGTGAACTGAAGTCCTTTATGAACCTTCTATAAAATCCTGCGTGTCCCAAAAAGGACCGCACATCTCGTATGCTCTTGGGTGGTGGAAGGTTAGAGATAAGATCAATTTTCGCTTTGTCCACCTCGATTCCATTTTGTGAAACGATGTGACCAAGTACAATTTCCTTTTGAACCATAAAGTGACACTTCTCCCAATTCAGCACAAGGTTCTTCTCTTCACATCTTTTCAGTAGAGATTTCAAGTGCTCAAGGCACTCATCAAAGCTACAACCAAATACTGAAAAATCATCCATGAAGACTTCGAGAATTGTCCCCACCATGTCAGAAAAGATACTCATCATACAATGCTGAAAGGTGGCAGGGGCATTACATAGTCCAAACGGCATCCGTCGATAGGCGAAAGTACCGAATGAACATGTGAATGTAGTCTTTTCTTGGTCTTCACGGGCAATCTCTACTTGGTTGTACCCTGAATAGCCATCAAGGAAGCAAAAATGGGAATGACCCGCCAACCGTTCTAAAATTTGATCAACAAAAGGTAAGGGGAAGTGGTCTTTCCTCGTGACGGTGTTTAGCTTCCTATAGTCAATACACATTCTCCAACCGGTAGTGACTCTGGTTGGCATGAGTTCATTATTGGCATTGGCTACGATGGTTATTCCGGATTTCTTAGGCACCACTTGAGTTGGGCTCACCCATTGACTATCCGATATTGGGTAAATAATACCCACATCCAATAGTTTCACCACTTCGACCTTAACCACATCCTTCATGTTTGGATTTACTCGTCGTTGTGGTTACCTGGATGTCTTCGCATTGTCCTCAAGGTGTATGCGATGAGTACAAATCAGTGGTTTTATGCCTTTGAGATCCACAATTGACCACCCAATGGCACTCTTGTGCTCTGATAGAGTGGCAATCAGCCTACTCTCTTGTTCCTCATCCAAGTGGGAAGAAATCACCACCGGATATGTCTCATCTCGACCTAAATAGACATATTTCAGCTCACTTGGTAATAGTTTTAGGTCGAGTGTTGGTGCCTTGATATTAGATGGGAGGGCTTTGTTCTCGTTTACGGGCAAAGGCTCAAATAGGGCCCTCCATCTTTTGTTATCAAGCACTGGCATCGTATCTAAGATGGCATCCATATCTCGTATTGTGTCATCATTTATCTCATGAGAATGGGCCACACATGCCTCCAAAGGGTCAGAATATAATGACAAGGGGAATGTATCTTCCACGAATGATTCAATAATGTTTAGTTCGTGGATATCATCATCAACCTCCCGTGGTTGTTTGCATAAATCAAATATGTTAAGCTCAAGGGTCATATTTTCAAAGGACATTTGTACAAGTCCGTTTCTACAATTGATAATTGCATTTGAAGTAGTTATAAACGGTCGGCCAAGTATGACGGGAATTTGAGCACCGGTACCTATCACGGGATGTGTATCCAAGACAATAAAGTCTACTGGGTAGTAGAATTTATCAACTTGGACTAGAACATCCTCAATCATTCCTGTCGGTATACAAATGGATCTATCAGCAAGTTGGAGTGTGGTTTTGGTGGGTTTCAATTCACCTAACCTAAGTTGTTCGTAAACGGAGTAAGGAATGAGGTTCACACTTGCCCCCAAATCGAGTAAGGCTTGTTTAATCCGGTAGTCTCCTATGATGCATGAGATGGTTGGACTACCCGGATCCTTGTATTTTTGAGGCACCTCTTGTTTGATGAAAGCTCAAATTCTCAGTCAAAAGTACTTTGTTGTGAACATTGTGTTTCCTTTTGACCGTACACAATTCCTTTAGAAATTTGGCATAAGATGGTATTTGTTTTATGGCATCCAACAACGGGATATTGATCTTCACCTGCTTGAAACTTCTAATATCTCCAGATTTTTGTCTAAAGGTTTAGGTGAAATCAACCTTTGTGGAAACGGGGCAACCGGCTTGTATTGTCTTTCCGGTTCCTTCTCTTATGGAGTGTTGTTTGAGCTATCATCCTCTTTGGAATTTTTCAGATCCTTAGGCTTTGGGGCCTTCACCGAATTAGATTTGTCAATTACTTTCCCACTTCTCAAAGTGGTAATAACTTGAACATGCTCCGTATGATGGGAGGATGAGCTTGCATCTTGTATCTCAAATTAGGTTCTTGGGTTAGGAAGAGGTTGGGCAGGAAGTGTGCCCTTCTCTCTAACACTGAGATGAGATTTAACTCTAGTCATTGATGTTTTCAATTCATTGATGGCTTGAGTTGAATTTTGATTGAATTTCAATTACTCTTGCATGAACCCATCTATTTTCAGAGAATTTGTCTTGTTATACTCAGCTTGAACCGATACAAATGCACCCAACATCTCCTCTAGCGTAACTTTTGGAGTAATGATTAGAGATGGACCTAGTATAGGTTGAGCTTGAGGGATATTGGTTGCATTCGCAGTGGGTCCATTCCTCCAACTGAAGTTGGGATGGTTCTTCCAACTAGCATTAAACGTGTTTGAGTTTGGAACACCAAATTGTCGTTGATAACTGTTTATGGCATTTGATTGTTCTTGTAAGATGTCCTGAACCACTAAAATTGTGGGACAATCTTGTGTTGCATGTTGATTTCCGCACAAATTCCACAGACAGTTTCAACGTCATTAGAGTTGATCGTCTCTCCTTTCCTTAATTCCATGGCTTCGACCTTTCTTGTGAGGCTAGCCACCGGTGCACTTATGTTATCCTCTTCCGATAAGACATACATTCCCCCTTTTTCCTTTTGTTGGCCAGTCTTGGAATTTGTTGGTTTCAATGTATCCCAAGACTGTGCATTCTCAGCCAATTATTCCAAATAATCCCATGCTTCATCAACTTCCTTATTCATGAACTCCCCATTACACATCATCTCTACAAATTGGCGCATGGGTGAAGTCAGTCCTTCATAGAAAAAGCTTATAACCAGCCAAATTTCATAGCCATGATGTGGGCATGCGTTTAATAAGTCCTTAAACCTCTCCCAACATTGGAAGAAGGTTTCATCTTCCTTTTGGGCAAAGTTCATGATAAGGTGCTTCAACATGTTTGTTTTGTGAGTAGAGAATAATTTTTTTTATGAATTCCCTATGCATATCAGTCCATGCACCAATTGATCTTGGCCTTAATGCATGAAGCCAACCTTTAGCTTTATCTTTAAGAGTAAAAGGGAAGAATTTGAGTCTCACCACATCATCAGTCACATTAGCAAAGTGCATGGTGGTTATTACCTCATCAAACTCCTTAAGGTGTTGATAGGCACTTTCACTGTCTAATCCATGGAATTTAGGCAGAAGTTGGATCACTCCCGGTTTCAAATCCACATTCCTTGCATTTTGTGGAAAAACTATGCATGAGGGAATGCTCGCTCTTGCTGGTTGCAAGAAATCACGTAAAGTTCTTGGTCGGGGAACATTCTCAACCACATTCTCCCCCGTTTCAGTTTGGTTTTGGCCCAGATTAGGATTGACCATCGGATTAGGTTGATTTGCAGCCATGTTTTCAGACAAAATTGAAGAGTTTAGATGTCTCCAAGCACGTGGCTCTCTATCAATTCCTTCAACTATTCCCCCTTCACTAATGAGTCGGTTATTGGAATCCCGAGCCCAATGTGGCATGCAAATCCAAAAAAATATGAAACGAAAAGAGAAACGAATTCTTCCTTCCCTTCTTTACTCTTCTCTAGGACCGAAGCACAAGGTGTCTTGCAATGGCTAGGCCAGAAGCAAGGATAGAGACCGATTTCTCCTGGTCAATAGGGGTTCAAAGAACTCCCCACCCACTCTTTGAATCCTTTAAGAAAAGTGCAGAAAAAGAAGAAAGAGGAGTAGAGTTGAGAAGAGAAATCTCTGAGCACAAGGTGATCCAAGACGGCAGAGCCGACCAATAGGAATCCAGGTGGCACAAGGCCTACCTTTCAAAGATCCAAAAGGAGTCTCCACCCACTCTACAAGAGATGAATATGATAGGAATGAATAGGAGAAGGAGAAGAGTAAGGTTTAGAAAGATAGAACCTGATTCGAGCACTTGAGATCCTTATGTCTTCTTCAACTTCCTAGAAATTCCTGAAAAAGAAAAACAAATCAAAATAAACTAAGTTAGAACTATTCCTAAAAATCCTAAATAGATTCTATTTTCAGAAATCTATGAAAAACAGTCAAAGTTCCCCGGCAAGGGCGCCAAAAACTTGTTCGCTTCCCCAAGTGTAGGGTTGCGATGTAGTAATAAACTCGGTAAGACCGAGGTCGATCCACAGGGACTTATGTAGGAATTCACAAACACATCCAATAGTGTCTATTGAGAGCTAACAACCAGATTTTGTATGAGATTGATGTAAGTAACAACTTTAAACTAATTTGAAGGTAAACAATTATAAAAAGGCACTAGGGGTTCAAGGATCCACTTGTAGCAATCCTTGATGTTCAATCCATTGTGGTTTTTCAATTTCTCAACTAGAATCGATATTAAGATCTATCTAGCCGGATGGTAGAGCTGTTAAACCAAACAATCTATCATATGTAAGGCCAATGTATATGATTCACTCAATGCAAGCTAGGCTGAGCATGCTCAATTGCATAGGTCAGTCCCAATTCCAATAAACTAAGTTCATAATCATGATCATCATTAAGTCCTGTCACCAGACAAAGCTAGATCATGATTTGAACTTGAATCAAATCACATGCACAGTCCCATCCATAATTCAGAAAACCAGAAAAGTAGAACTTTGGTAGGAAGTTCCCACATGAAGATCATAGTACTAGAGCGTACTCTAATTCCTCGGATCATACAGGTCTAGACTAACACAAAGCAATTAAGAACTTAAGTAATTCTCCCAAACATCCATGAGTCATCATAAGACTAAGAAAAACTACTTAGAACTTGTATAAACTCCAAACCATTGTTCATAAACATGAAATTCAATCTTAAAACCAACTTATAACGAATTGAAACATCTTAGATCCAATACAAGCTTCACCTCTTAGCACTAGCTAAGAAGTTTAGCTGCTCATGATCCAAGGAAACATGAAACAACTAGAAAAATCATAAAACAGCAAAACAAACTAGAAGGAGTTGTGGAACTCCGAAATCCACTTTCGCCGCCTCCCACCTTGCTCAAACTCTTCTAAGATACCCTAGGAATGATCCCTAGGTGTCCTTTTATAGTGGGGAGGCTCCGCAACCTCAAAATATTCCAGAATTTACATAAGCTTATGCAGTGCGCAGAGAATTTCGGACCGAAAATAGAAAGTACGCAACATTACGTATGGCCGACCGGTCGCACGACCGGTCTGAGTAGCCAGCCGACCGGTCCCAACCGGTCGTGCCTCACTGTGAAACAGTCCAGCAAGCTCTGGAGTTGGAAATATACTCTGGCCAACCGGTCTGGACCGGTCGGACTGGGTTGGCCGACCGGTCGGACTGCTTTCCTCATCAGTCCAGCGAGCATAGGGGTTGGCCGACCGGTCTTGACCGGTTTGGCTCCCTTGGCTGACCGGTCGGACGACCGGTCGTGGCTATTACTTCTTCACTTCCTTCTTCTTTCTTCTCTCTTTGCTTCCTTCTTCCTTCGGCCCACCTTGGGTCTTCATCCAAGGCTCTTAAAGGGATCTTTTTGGTCTCCTATTTGGTGAAGTCCACTCTCATTCCTGCAATCACAACACATGCATTAAATTAGTCTTTAAATCATGAAAACTTGCATAGTGAGTGATGAATTGGGGCTAGGATATGCACAATTGAGAGCTCGCCACGGCTGCTTGCTTGGTTTGACAGATTGTCAGCTTATGAGATTCGAGAGTTGGAGTCCTATGGCTTTGGCGGTCTGATCCATATGGCTAAAGTTGACATTGATTAGAGGATGCTCGAGGCTGCACTGATTGACTAGGTCCCTTCATTGAACTTGTTTGCATTCAACGACATGGAGATGGGACCCTCTATGGAGGAACTCGCGCGCTTGACGAGTCTTCCCTGGGATTATACTCAGTATTTCTTGCCGAAGATTTTGCCGAAGACTGCCACACCGCAGAACTGGTTTGGGATCCCATATCTTATTCAGCCTACAGCTGCCAGTCAGGATGCAGTGGTCTTCTCTTTAGACTCGTTGTATGATCTTTTCTCGAGCCCTAGAAGTGTGGCAGGGTCCCTACTTTCTCGGAATGCACTGATGTTCTATTTGATAGCTGAGGTGTTATTCTCAGAATGGCGCAGATCTCAGACTCCTTTGCTCTTTGAGGTGATGAGCCGAGCTACTCGACGGCAGGGGATCATTTCTCTTGTCCTGGCTGAGCTGTTTAATGGGCTGACTGACTGTGCCCTAGGCCGCACCCGTGTTCTTCACGGCTGCTGTGCATTTCTCCAGGTATCCTTTCGGTACTTTCTTTTTCTTTTCTGATCTTTTAGGAATTGCTTTGCCTTAGCTGAACCTCTTTACCTTCTTACGATCAGATCTGGCTATGGGAGCGTCTTTCGCTGACTGTTCCTATACCATTTTCCAGCACTCGTCGCCCTGACCTTATGCGACATATTATGGAGTTTCTTCCGCATACAGCTAGCATGAGTGAGCCCTTGTATCGCAGGATGTTTGCTGAGTTGCGTGACTGGAATCTTCATTGGGAGTCATCTTGGCTTTTACTTCATCCAGTACTTTGTGATGCTCACCGCCTTCCTCTGATGCTGGTAGGATTTCGATCTTACTTTTTCTATCACCCTATCTGGTTCCTACGACAATTCCGGTATGAGCAGAATGTTCCTCCTTTTACTTTCTCGGGTATCGGGTGTCAAGCACTTCTAGCCAGATCATCTGACTTTAAGACTCAGATCGATGGGCCCTGGGCGAGTCAACCATACTGCTGATTTGCTTGGTTTTGAGTTACGAACTTTTCCGATGGCGACTGCCCCATACCAGCATTGGGTTTGTTAGTGCACTTTTCTGTGGCATACTAGTGCACATTGTTTGTCAATCACTTACTTCAGTAAGTCTAGTGTCGGTTGAGCCTAATAAAGACGAAGACCGAAGACTTAAGTGGCCCTGCTACATCAAGGAAGAAGATTTAGGTAAAAGTGATGCCTTGATGTGCCTTAACCTTGACCAAAACCCAACCCCTTAACCTCTGTGATGACCTTGACCATCTTAGGAAAACCTTTAGTCATCTTAAATTGGCCCGAGGTGTCCCTAAACATCACCCAAATCGTGGCCTAACTGAGAGGGTTGAAGAACACTTGGGTCAGCAAACAGCTGAGCTGAACCCAGACCTGTCCGACCGGTCAAGACCGGTCGGCTGGACTGGTCTGTATACACGGCCAGGTTGCCAGACCTCACAGGGAGTGCTGGAGTGAGCAGGCCATTGGGGCCGACCAGTCTTGAAAGGTCGGCTGGGCTGGTCCGACCGGTCGGACAGTCTTCCTCCGCGAGACAGCAAGCCTCCTGTCTTCTGTTGGCCTATGGCCGACCGGTCATGGACCCTGGACGACCGGTCGTGGACCCCTGGCCGACCGATCACAACCGGTCTGCACTAGCCATTTTATGCCCGTTTTAGATCCGTTGCACATTTTTTTATAAAAGGGCTTGGCTCATTTTAAGGGGCAGGTAGAGGGATTTTGAGAAGAGTGAAGCCACCATTGTTGGAGACCATTTGAGGCTCATTCTCAACCTATGCAAGGCATCTTCCTTGTGCTTTAACACAAGATTAGAGCATTCCAAGCTCATGAAGAAGATGACCTTCATCCCCTCTTGATCTCTAAAGTTTGGAACCTTCTTGATGGGCATATCCTTGTCCAAAACTCTAAGATGAGATCGTTGTAGGGGAGAGACTCTAGGCAACCCATTCCCATTAGTTGTAGAGTTATCAAACCTATCCTCCTATCACCTTGGGCATCTCCAAGGCATCACATGCAAGGTGTTTGATCAAGTGTGGCTGAGGCATTGGCGACGCAACGGCAACATGATCGTGAGAGCAAGGGAAGCTGATTGAAGCACGGGAGAGCGGAGATCAAGCAACCCGAACTGGTGCTGAACAAGGGGCTCATCCGACAAGTAAGGTTGTCGTTATTGAGAGTCCATTTAGAGTTTGTTTGTCAAACTCGATCTAGGGATGTTAGCTGTTCCTTGGCCCGTTAGCCGGGCCTAAACAAAGTCTCCAAGGGGGAGCCTCCGACACGGGAGTGAACGTGCGTAGGGTTGAGAGTTAGCCTATGTCCAAAACTTCGTTTGGGTTGAGAGTTAGCCCTTTGTCCAAAACTCCGGTTATGGTTGAGAGGTGAACCGGTAAAACCTCCGTGTAAAGGTTGAGAGGTAAACCTCATTTAAAACCTCCTATAGTGAATGCTGGTGTGCTCAAAGGAGTTGAGTACTTGAACCGGGAGTGAAGTAGACCCAAAGTCGAACCACTATACATGCTTATGTTTGTGATTGTATTGAGCAAATTGTTATCTTAGCATTGGATGTTTAATTGTCTAATTATAAATGCTTGATAGGAATGTATGCTAGGCACTAAATTGGCACATCCACACACAAGATGTACTTTCACTAAGTGTGTAGACTTGAGCTCATTGATCCATTCTCATAAGTCTACATAAGTTGCATAGGTTAGGAGCTTGATTGGTTAAATCATTTATTTACCTATGCATGCTTAGACTAGGATTGTTTATTGCTTAACCATATGCTAGTCTTGTGATTGGACCCACTTAGGCTTGAAAGCCGAAGTGTTCTTGCTTACTTAGTTTAATTTGTTGAATTGTGTAAGTAGGCGAAAATAATTTCAAAAAGGTTCTAATCACCCCCCTCCTATAGGTTTAGCCATAATTCTAATTACTCTTTAAGCTTTCGCATATACGTAGGTGTTGTGTTAGACTACCGACGTACTTTCAGGGTTGCTGAGCAGTCTCTGTACCGGCGCATTCCTTGCTGGCACCTGACCGCTGATGAGGATGAGCAGGATGTTCTTGGGGATGCTAGTTCTCCATCTGGTTCAAATGAGCCCTTTGAGGAGAGCCCATTTATCGATCCCAGCTTCCTCTTGGCCACTTGCTGTCTAAGATTTCTGCGCTTCGGTATCATTGTGAGATAATGTCGAGAAGATTGGTTGTTGATCAGAGGTTGTCCGATGAGGAGACGGCGATTCTTAGCCTTGAGCAAGATGAGGTGCATTACCTGCGTATAGAGGTGAGCAGGTTGAGAGCGAGGCTATTTCATTATGAGTCAGATGACTTACCTGAAGTGGCCGAGGAGGAGGGCAGAGATTGATTTTTTGCTTTTTTAGGGCCGTGTCGGCCGTCTGTACGTTCCTTTTTACATAGTACATGACCGGTGATGATGCATATTTTTTTTTCTTTGTTTTGTATTTTTGAAAGAGATGATATGATATATGTAAAAGAAATACGATGCATTTAATGAAAAGAAAAAAACTTTTTTGCGAACTTATTGTGCCATAAGTTGTCTTGTGAGTGTGTGTCTGGATTTTGTGCCGAGACATAGGAATCAGAACTTAGGCTCGACCAATGTTTTGACTGATGTCTCGAAATTGACTTGTGTGAGATCCCTTAAGTTCCCTAGAGGTGTAGGCAATGGAAACTATTACTTCCTGAGAGTTTTGTCAGAATTTATAGAGTTCTTTGTTTCTGACTGTACTTCTTCTTGTTCTTGAACTGCAACTGCTTGAACTGATCTAGATTGTCTGGTTTCTTGGTACCTGCACTTTTTTTTCTTGTTCTATTCGAACCATTTTTGCCTGCAGCGCTCTTTTGAGTTTTCACCACAGTCGGCCTTTTCCCGTCATTTTTGCCCATGGCGCCCTTTCGGGTTTTCACCACGTCCTAGGTATTTGATCTTGCCTGCCCCTTAGCAGCTATACTGTGTTTACCCTCGGCTCCCTTTTGGGTTTTTACCAAATCCGATGTACGCCCACTGTTTTTACTCAGAGCGCCCTTTCAGGTTTTCACTCCGCCCTCTTTGTTTAGGCACACATTTTCTTCTCTCTGTTTTTTTGGATAAATGTGGTGGCTAAAGGTCGGGAATCCGTCATTGCCGGCCGATGGCAGCCTTTAAACCCTTATCCTAAGTTACGATGATAGAGTTATCGGTCTTAGCCATAGACCCTTCTGAGATGGATGGATGGGTGACTGTGTTTCCTTTCGGGTTGATTTTTCTCAGGTGTCTTATTTTGGCTTCCCTATTTTTCTTTCTTTTTTTGCTTTTTTCTATGTATTCCCTTTTTTTTTAATCTCTTTATTTGAAACACTTGTTGGTGAACAGAAATGATTTATCAGAAGTTTTAGCTTTCACCCCTTGACTTCAGCTCTATTAATGTAACTCTTGATAAGATTAGAATGACTTACCCATGAAAGGTCTTCACTTTACCGGTGTTGATTAGCTCAGGAAGATCCACCCCTCTCATGCTGGTGAGTTTGAGGGCGCCTCCAAGAAGTACTTCTCTGATGATCAGCGGTCCGTCCCATGAGGGTTTGAACTTTCCTCTGGGATCCGGAAGGTGCAATGGTAGGATCTTCTTCATGACCATGTCGTCCACCTTGAAACTTCTTTTTCGGACTCTCTTGTTGTAAGCCCGATCGATCCTTTTTTATAACACTAGGAATGACTTAAAGCACGCATGCACTTCTCATCAGCTAGCTGTAATTGATCGAATCTGGTCCGTTGCCATTCTCCTTCTTCAATTCCGCTTTCTAGTAACACCCGTACTGACAGTATTTCCACCTCGACTAGTAGAACTGCTTCCGTTCCATAAGTAAGCTTGAAAGGGGTAACGCCTGTAACAGACTGTACAGACGTTCGATAGGCCCAAAGTGCATATGGGAGCATATCTGACCAATCTCGATAAGTCACGACCATCTTTTCGAGTATCCTGACAATTGTCTTGTTTGCGGCTTCTACCCCACCATTCATCTGAGGACGGTAAGGGCTTGATCGATGACATTGAATCTTGAACTTGCTGAGGAAGTCATTCATCTTTTTGTTGACGAACGGGGTCCCATTATCTGTGATGATAGCATTAGGGATTCCATACTAGCATATGATGTTGTTCTTCATGAATTTGATCACCTGGGATGCTGCAATCGTAGTGTAGGAGGCTGCTTCTACCCACTTGGTGAAGTAGTCGACTGCCACAAGAATATACTCATGACCATTTGATGCTTTGGGGCTAATCTTCCCAATGATGTCGAGTCCCCACATAGAGAAGGGTCAGGGAGTTGTCAGGTTGTATAGTTCTGAGGAAGGGGCATGAATTTGATTCGCATGCTCTTGACACTTGAAGCATTTTCTAACGTGCTGGCAGCAGTCTGTCTCCATGGTGAGCCAATAGTAGCCGAGTCGTAAAATCTTCTTCGCCATCATGTGCCCGTTCATGTGTGGGCCACAGATTCCTTCGTGTATTTCTTTCATGATCTTTGCGCATTCTGTTTCGTTGACGCATCGAAGGAGGACTTGATTATAGGATCACTTGTAAAGAATTCGCCACTGATGGTGAACTGGCCGGCTAAACGCTGAATGGTTCAGCGATATGTTGTTGTTGCTACCTCCTGATATTCCTGGGTTTTGAGATATTGTTTAATGTCAGCATACCAGGGTTTGTCAAGGACAGCTTCAGCTTCTTCTATTTGCAGGCAGAAAGCAGGTTCTTCTTGAGTTTTGACTGTGAGCTCCCATTCCGAAGCTCCTTTCGGGATCTCGAGCATTGATGCAAGTGTAGCGAGAGCATCTACAAACTTATTCTTGGCCCTGGGCATGTATGAAAAGGTGATTTCTTTAAATTCTTCGACCAGGTTTTCAAAGTACACATGATATGGTATCAACTTCTCATCCTTAGTTTTTCATTTGCCATTGGTCTGATTGATGATAAGCTTGAGTCTCCAAATACTCGTAGCTTTTTAACGCCCAAGATTATGCTTCCCTTAGACCAGCGATGCATGATTTATACTTTGCTATGTTGTTGGTGCATTCGAATGCTATGCGCCTTGGATGGGAATAGGGACATCGTCTGGAGAGTAGAGGATTGCTCTGATTCCACTTCCTTTAAAACTTGTTGCGCCGTCAAAGAATAATGTCCACTCATCTTTCTCCTTCTTTTCTTCACCTTCGATCAGCAAGAGATCTTCAACAGGGAAGAATGTCTTGAGCGGTTGATAATCCAGGAGAGAGTGAGCGGCAAGATGATCGGCAAGGGCCTACCCCTTGATTGCCTTCTGAGTGACATAGGTGATGTCGAATTTAGATAGGAGTAGCTGCCATTTAGCTATATTTCCAGTGAGTGCTGGTTTCTCGAATAGGTATTTGAGCGGATCCATGTGAGCGAGGAGGAGAATAGAGAACGCAATCATGTATTGACGGAGTTGCTGAGTTTCCCAGACTAGGGCGAGGCAAGTCTTCTCGATCGGGGAATACCCGATCTCGTAGTTGGTGAACTTTCGGCTCAAATAGTATATTGCTTGTTCCTTTTTCCCGGTCTCATCGTGCTGGCTGAGAACACAGCCAATGGCTTCTGCTGCTACCGAGATGTATAACAATAGTGTTCGTCTGGGAGTGGGTGGCACTAGAACTGGAGGATTCATGAGATACTTCTTGATGCAGTCAAAGGCAACTTGGCAATCACCATTCCATTCTTTTGGAATATTCTTCCGAAGGAGCTTGAATATGGGTTCACAGATAGGTGTGAGCTGTGCGATGAAGCGACTGATGTATTGAATTCTGCCGAGGAAGCCACAGATTTCTTTCTCTGTTCTAGGAGGGGGCATCTCGATGATTGCTCTGGTTTTAATTTCGTCGACCCTGATGCCATCCTTGCTCACCATAAAGCTAAGGAGTTTGCCTCCCATTGCACCGAAGACACATTTCTGAGGGTTGAGACGGAGCTTGTACTTTTCTAATCTGTTAAATAACTTCTTCAGATCTTCAAAGTGCCCTTCAACTGTGTGAGATTTGACGATAATATCGTCCACATATACTTCAAGCTCTTTGTTCATCATATCGTGGAATAATGCTGTCATTGCTCGCTGATATGTTGCTCCTGCGTTCTTCAAACCGAACGGCATTACTCTATAACAGAAGGTTCCCCGGGGAGTGATAAACGATGTATTCTCGCGATCTTCGACGGCCATCTTGATCTGATTGTAACCTGAGAACCCATCCATGAATGAGAAGATCTTGTACCCGGAAGTGTTGTCGATCAGAGTGTCGATATGTGGCAAATGGAAATCATCCTTAGGACTGGCTTTGTTGAGATCTTGAAAGTCGATGCACATTCGAACCTTGCCATCCCTCTTCGGTACTGGTACGATGTTAGCGAGCCATTCAGGGTAGTTGGAGATTACCAAGAATCCCTCATTGTACTGCTTGATAACTTCGTCTCGGACTTTCAGGGCCCATTCTGGCTTCATTCTTCGAAGTTTCTGCTTCGCTGGCTTCATATCCGGCTTGGTTGGCAGATGGTGTACAACAAGCTCTTCATCTTGCCCCGGCATGTCTTCATATGAGAAAGCGAAGTTGGACAATCTTGGAGCTAGGAACTCTATCATTCTTTGCTTCATCTTTGGTGGCAACGACTTTCCAATGCGTACTTCCCTAGGGACCTCGGGTGTCCCCAAGTTTACTACCTCAAAATCATTGGCTACATTGGCTTTAGATTCGAACTTTTTGAGGAGATCCTCTAGTTCGGGAGCCGGGTCATCATCTACCTCATCCCGAGCTTCGTCCAGACCTATGAGTTTGAAGTCTAATTCGATGTCAAAATCATATGATTCGACTTCAAACTCATGCGACTCTTTAGACGAACTTGGCACATTATTGAATGTAGGAAAAGAAATGTTTTTTATTTTTTGAGAATTTTCTAGAATTGAAATGCTAGATATTTTTGGCTTTTGAAAGTTTTTTATTTTTTTGAATTTTTAAAATTCACGGGACCTTGAACAAGTGGGCATTGCAGACCATGATTGATCCCAGCTTGTCCTAGAGTACCACTCGCTGCTTATATCGACATTTTTTTTGGAAGCCAGAGCCCTCATATGACTCTCTGGCTGATTCAGAAGTTAGGGGAACGGATGACGAATCAGGACCCCACACTCTTTCCCCTGGAGAGGTGGGGGTTGATGATTTGGGCGAAAAATCACAGTTAGGCCCAATGACCATGATTTATCGTTGGTTGGGTTTGAGATCTGAGTCATACTCAGTTCCTCCCGGATCACTTACCTTGCATTGTAGTTTGTCTGGTTCCACAGCGAGACACAAGTTCAGAATTTGGACATCGGACCAATCCAGGGCTGGCCATTTCTCCTTCTTGGTCCAATGGATGGGCTGCTTCTGCCCCTGGTTGATGGTTGATGATGTTGGTTTTGCAGAGATGGGCGGGCCGCGCCCTTTGTTGATTGATGTTAAGATGGGCAAGTTGTGCCCCTGGTTGATTAAATTGAAGTGGGCAGGTTGTGCCCCTGGTTGACTGCAGGTATCAGAGTACCTTGGTCCTGAAGCTGTTGTATTTGACTTTCTTCTTTATCTTCATCCTTTCCTTCTTCTTTCGGAGGCTTAGATGGTTCGAGGATTCAGTCCCATAGAATGGGGGGTCATATGGCCCAAGCTAGGCTCATCGGGAGGCCTTTGTGTAGTGCAATCGGTTGATTTCCTCTTGGATCTCTGCAAGGCTCTCCTGGCTTGATGAATTGAATGGGTGAGCACCGGAATTTATTTTTGCTTTTGTCCATGATGACTGACCTGTACCCGAGTCCCCATTTTTGTTGATTATATACCAGTGGTATCTTTCTGAACTTGGAATGATTCTTCATCCGATACTTAAGGCTCAGACGTTCTGCTGGTGAAAAGACACGATCCACACTTATCGGTTCCGGATTGGCGATAGCGTTCACTGTCTCGAATTTGAAACTATGAAATGGGATGTCTTCTTCAGAGTGTTGATGTCGATGACAGGGATATCTGGTTCAGTGGCAGCAACATTGGAAGGAATGATGAGTTCCTTCTCTGCATGGACAGAGATCACTTGATTTCCACAGATATACTTCACCCGTTGATGCAAGGTTGATGGCACAGGTCCAACCTTATGTAGCCAAGGCCGTCCGAGCAACATGTTGAAAGAGGCTGATATATCCAGGATTTGGAATGTGATGGTGGAGATTTCTAGACCTATCTGTACCTCTATGTCGACCTCTCCTTCCATTGATTGGTAGGTGTTGTCGAATGCTAGGACATACATGGTGCTGGGTCGAAATGAGGAGGGACCGATTCCCAGGTGTTCCGCAGTCTTGAGCGAGCAAACATTTAAACTTGAGCCTGTTATCGATAAGGACTAGCAGGACACAGATGTATTTATATCGTAAGGCTATATTGAGAGATCGCCTATGGTCGCGCCCTTCTGGTGGCAACTCATTATCAGTGAAGGTGATGGCGCGTGGAGCCAAGAGCTGTCCGATCATTAATGCTATCATTTCAGGTGCTGTATCGGAGGAGACATGGGCATCGCTCAGGGTTTTGACAAACATTTCTCGGTGTATACACGACATGCAAAGTAGCTCCCATACCGAGATTTGGGCAGGGATTGACCTGAGCTGAGATGCAACATCATATGCGGCTTCATTTTTAATGCCGAGGCTCGAGAGAGCGCCTTTGGGATCTCCTTTGTTTTGATTATCTCTTCGGATGCAATGCTAATTGGGATTCATATTTCCTACTTCTGCACATTCTGGATAGTGTCATGAGACTTCTTTATAATTCTCCTCTCATTTGCTTTCTAAGACCATCGGTTCTTGCAACAGTGCTGGTGTGGGTACCAGATCTTCCTCATATGGAACTTTTGCCTTGAGGACGACATTGTTGCCTGTGCTGAAGGGATAATATCGATGTTTGTCTTCATAAATCACATAAGGTCGTGGTCCTGACTTAACTGTTCCTAGAGCAGGAGGTTCCCATGGAATGAACACCTGGTCCTCTAGATTTCTCTGTTTAGCCCGGCTGTTGTAGTATGATTGACACGCCTCCGGGATGTCTTTGTGGCTTGGGGACAGAACTTTCCCTTTGCAATATGACTGGCTTGACTGGAGGAGCCCCTTCCAAGATAATGGGTTCTTGCTGCTGATGAGTATAATCCCTCCATTACGGATTGGATTGTTCCTGAGTTGAAATTGCCCCTTGCAAAATGATAGGTTCGTATGCGAGCTCAATGGATGACTGTACTCCTTCCAGGATGACCGGCTCCCAACATGAATGGCTATAAGGTGCTCCTTACAAGGGGTCAAGCCCTTGAACAACTGGTGCATCATATGGAGGTGCTCCTTCGAGTATTAACGGCTCGGAGATTGAAGGAGGAAAGGGGTTTGCCCCTTGCAAGATCGGAAGAGGATTTGTCGGCCCATAAGTGTAAGCATGAATGGGCTGGATAGGGGAGAAGAAGTGATCGAGATGCTCTCCTTCTTCTATGCTATTGACGACAGGGCCACGAGACTGAACTGAGGTCCGTCGGATGCTGAGGCAGAGGATTCTAAAGGATGTTGGTAGAAGCTGCTGGAGGAGTTTTGGGGACCGAGATGATGATCTTGCGGTCGTCAATCAGATTTTGTATGGCATTCTTAAGAGTCATGCATCGATCAGTAGTGTGACCACGCCCTTGATGGTAGACACAATATTCATCTTCTTGGTAGTTCGAAGGCAGCGAATTTGGAGGAGGCCTGGGTGCCATTAAAGTGAGCAACTAGTTTTTGTACCAGCATAGCCATAACCTGACTGAGTGGCTGAGTGAGAGGAGTGAATTTCCTAAGCTCCCTGCAATTCTGCCTATTCTGATATGAGTATTGGTCATTCCCCCTGAACTGTTACTGCTGTCGAGGTGGTTGTGGCTGTGTTTGAGGATTTGGTTGTGGCTGATACCACTGAGGTTAATGCTGAGCTTGATTTTGCTGATACTGTTGACATCCCTATGGGGGAGCATATTTGTTGCCCTGAGCAGTGGCGATGATGTTGTTTACCTCTGTTGGGTGAGGAGGAGAACCGCTGCGGTTTCCATTCTCATATCCAATAGGTCTTCCTTCCACTCTGTTCCGTTTGACAGGAGTGGCCTGATGATGCCATGGGGAGATTGTCCCTGCGCGGATTCCTACTTCGACTTGCTCTCCAGCGTGGATCAACTATAAGAAATTCGCATATGGAAGCAAGATGAGATATCCAGATATGTCAGGATATGTTGAATGAACAATCATGGAGATTTGTTCTTCGTCGTTAATAGGTGTCCGTATTCTGGCTGCCATAGCTCGCCAACGTCCCACATAAGCTGATAATGTTTCTTCATTCCTTTGTCTGAGAGACGCGAGGTCGGCTCTCCTGGGTGCCATATTGAGATTATACGCGAATCTGTCGACGAAAGCCTGGGAAAGTTGTTCACAAGCTCTAATGCGATGGCAATCCAATGATGTGTACCAGTTTAGGGCATCGCCCTTCAGAGATTTTTGGAACAAGCGAATGAGGGCCCCTTCATTTCTTGAGATTGCACTCAGCTCTCCACAGAAAGCCTTGAGATGTGCTATGGAATAACTGCTGCCGTCGTATCTTTTGAATTTCGGTACCTCAAAATTTTGAGGTATCTGAGCATCTGGAAAAGGACACAAGTCTCTGAACTTGGTCGAAGGTAGATCGATTCCTTGTTGTCGTTGAAGTTGATTTTGCAAGATCTGGAACTACTCCTGCAACTCGTCCAGTCCTGCATGATTTGCTCGAACGATTGGTGCCTCTCGGAAGTAAGGCACGTTCTTCTTCGGCATAGTGGTCGATGTCTTCGACCCTATAGGCTTGCTGGAAAGCAACCGCGGGTTGCTGAAATTGATTTGATGATTGAACTGGATTCTGATGAACTTGTGTTTGAAATGACTGTAATTGAGCTGGAGACTGTACTAAAGGTTGAATTGGAACTTGCTGGAAATTAACTGGAGATTGCTGGATTGAAGATTGCTGGAGATTAACTGGAGTTTGCTGAATTGAAGATTACTGAAAATTAACTGGAATCCCATCGGCGGGGATGTGCTGGAATTGAAAAGTGCTCCTATTTGTAGGAGGTTGAGATGCTAGGAAATGACCCCCCTGTTGGGTATTCGCCACTGTCCGGTGATTGATGTGGGCTTGACACTGATTCCCATTGTGGGCATTCGCCATTGCTGTCCCTGCTGCTAGGAAATTGAATTGAAATCTCATTGGTGGGGATGTGCTGAAATTGAGTAAAGGTCCCAACGACTGGGACATGCTAAGAAAGGAAAGGGGTCCCGTCGGCGGGGACATGCTGAGAAAGGAAAGAGATCCCATCGGTGGGGACATGCTGGAATCTACTGAGATTGTTACTTGCAAGATTGACTGGAAGCTGACTGGAAGTCCCTGCGACGGGAATGCTCTAAGACGGCCTTGTCGTCGCGGGAAGGTACTGAGAAGGAGGCCCCATAGCGAAGGGCTGAGATGGCTATTGTTGATAGTCTTGGGTAGACTCTGATGATTGTGCTTGATTTGAATTGGAGGCCGGAGGGACCGGCATGGTTGCTGAGATTGCTGAACTGGGCCAACTTGATTGTTGACTGCTGCGGTAGCTTGCGCTTGCATGAATTGCAAGACCATTTCTTGCATTGCTCTCATTCCTTGTGCCAATTCTTGCATGATTGACGTATTCTCAATTGGTTGTTGCGCTGGAGGTTATGCTTCGGCCATCTTGAGGGTGAGGAAGAGGTGAGTTTCCTCTTTGTGGTCAGACATGGCTTGCTGAGCTCGAGTGTGGATTATGTTACAGAAGGGAAATCATTTCCGAAGACGTTGAGCCCGAGGAGGCCCAATGATGAGGAATATTCTCCTTTTTTGTTTTGGGATTTTCTATTTTTTTAATTTTTGGATGAAATGCTATGCAGATGAGATTGTATGAGGACTAAGGACTTTCAAGTATAGGAGGGATTCTGTTTTTCAAGTTAGATCACGACTAATGGGACTAGCATATCCCCAGTGGAGTCGCCATTCTATGGATGCTCGCCTCTCCGCACTCCCGAATTCTCCCTTCCTTTCGGAAAATGGGTACTGTGCGCGTGAATCGCCATTTGTGCCAGTGGCTCGCCTCGTTCTCGAGGGCTTTTTATCTGTTATCGTGTTAAGTTGGGTACGTTTGAATGAGTTTGTATAAGACCAGAGTTGCCACTAGCCAGTTACTTCGAATCTACAGTCGACTAGACCCCATAGAAACGTTAGAGGAAGGGATTCGAAGATTCCTTCCTCTAAAATGACTCCTTTTGATCTGCGGCCAGACATTCGAGGTAAGGGATCACAGTTACAAGGTAGGAAGATGTTAAGCACCCCACACTGCCCGTACCAAAGTACAATCTCTACTTCACAGAATCGAACTAGTACTTGAAAGTCTGATTTAATCCTCGTACATTCTCATGAATGATATGATGCATGAATGCAGGTCTGAACAGTAAGAGTTTCTGATGGGCAGGTTTCCATTAATAGGAAAGCCCAGAGCATACGCTCGAACTGACAGGTGCTTTATGCGGGATGCATGCTATGTATTAGAATAATCAAAGTGTTGGCAGTGATGTGATGAGCAAGGGGGTTGGAATAATAGTAAATGTTGCACTTATGCTAGATGCGAATGAGATTATGCTAGTAAAGAGTAGCTGGATGGACGGAGGTGTCGTAAGGGTTTGCTTCGAGTGGCTAGATTAGGATTTGGGTAGCTTGAGAGACTTGACTAGGGTCAGGCTAGGATAGACCAGGGCTAGACTCTTCTCACTCGGGCTCTCCTTGGTGGAGGAATGGGCTAAAGGGATGGAGATGGACTCGGAACTCTCGGGCCGAAGAGAGGAAAAAATGGATCTTTCAGGATTTTTTAGGATACTAAAATAGGAGAGGGAATGGGGTATTTATAGCTGCGAGTAGTGGCAGCTTGTGTAAATAAGTTTGGAGCGTACGGCCTCTGAACTTGAAGTAGAAAAGCCCAAGGTTCGAGGTTCGGACCTACTCCAAAGCTGTGGCTCGGAACCAGGAGAGTTGACTAGGTTTGAAAGATGGGTTGACATGGTGAGTTGACTGGGTGCAAGGGCTGGACTGACCCGGTGAGTCGACTCGGTGATTTGACTCAGCGGGTTAACTCACCAAGTTTGACTTTTTGGGGATTTTTTGACTGATTTTTCTTATGAGGGGTTTTTCAGGCTGATGTTTAGGGGTGAGTCGACTGGGTTTAGGCTTGAGCTGAGCTATGGATTGGGGCTTACAAGGGTGAGTTTGGCTGGGTTTGGACATGAGATTTTGAGGTATGGTCCTCCATTCATTCAGCTATCTCTACCAACATTGTAGCCGAAGGTGGGGTGTCTACAAGAATGTTATTGATTGTTGTGCAAATTAGAGATCAAAATCCTTAAAACTTGAACCAAAACCGTAGATCAAAATCCTAAGATTGATCTTTGCTGAGCTCTTAATTGTGCATATTCTAACCCCAATTCATCACTCATTATGCTCGTTGTTATGGTTTATAGACTAATATAATGCATGGATTCGTGATTGTAGGGATGAGAGAGAGAAATCATCAATTGAAGACTTAAAGATGCTAGTTAGAAGCAAAGAAGATCACAGGGGATAAGCATCAAAGAACGAAAGAAAGAATCCAAAGAAAAGAAGAAAGAATGCAGAAGAAGATGCCCACGACCGGTCGTCCAAACCAAAGGACCGGTCGTCCGACCGGTCCTGCACATGCACAGAGGAGATCCAGAGTCCATAACTCTCTAGACTATTCACGACCGGTCGTGCGACCGGTCGTCCACTTCTGCGACCGATCGTGCGACCGATCCTTAAATTAATTTTTCAAGATGAAACTCTCTGGACCTTTTTTGGTCAGTTTGAGACCGGTCGTCCAGCATCCACGACCGGTCGCCTGCGTAAGATTCAAACCTGCTAATTCTGGCGCCGATTTTCTCTGCGCACTACGTAAGTGTTACGTAGATTCTTGAATTTTCTGAAGTTGCGGAGCCTCTCCACTATAAAAGGACACCTAGGGATCGTTCCTAGGGTATCTTAGAAGGATTTAAGCAAGGTTGGAGGTGGCGGAAGTGGATTTCGAAGTTCCACAACTCCTTCTAGTTTGTTTTACTGTTTTTATGAGTTTTTTTTGTTGTTTCATATTTCCTTGGATCATAAGCAGCTAAACCTCTTAGCTAGGGCTAAGAGGTGAAGCTTGTAGTGGATCTAAGATGTTTCAATTCTTTCTAAGTTGGTTTTAAGTTTGGAATTCATGTTTATGAACAATGGTTTGAAGTTTATACAAGTTTTAAGTAGTTTTTCTTAGTCTTATGATGACTCATGGATGTTTGGGAGAATTACTTAAATTCTTAATTGGTTTGTATTAGTCTAGACCTGTATGATCCGAGGAATTGGAGTACGCTCTAGTACTATGGTCTTCATGTGGGGACTTCCTATCAAAGTTCTACTTTTCTAAATTTCTGTAATGTGTATGGACTGTGCATGTGATTTGAATCAAATTCAAATCATGATCTAGCCTGGTCTTGTGACAGGACTTGAGGATGGTTATGATTATGAACTGAGCCTTTTGGAATTAGGACTGACCTATGCAATTGAGCATGCTCAGCCTAGCTTACATTGAGTGAATCATATGCATTGGACTTACATATAACAGATTGTTTGGTTTAACAGCTCTATCATCCGGCTAGATAGATCTTAATATCGATTCTAGTTGAGAAAGTGAGAAACCACAGCGGATTGAACATTAAGGATTGCTACAAGTGGATCCTTGAACCCCTAGTGCCTTTTTAGAATTGTTTACCTTCAAATTAGTTTAAAGTTGTTACTCACATAAAATTCATACAAAAACCTAATTGTTAGCTTATCAATAGAAACTTTTGGATGTGTTTGTGAAATCATACATAAGTCCTTGTGGATCGACCTCGGTCTTACCGAGTTTATTACTACATCGCAACCCTACACTTGGGGAAGCGAACAAGTTTTTGGCGCCGTTACCGGGGACTTTGACTGTTTTTCACAAAGTTCTGAAATTAGTATCTATTTAGGATTTTTAGGATTTTAGGACTAACTTAGCTTGTTTATTTGATTTTTCTTTTCAAGGATTTCTAGGAAGCTGAAGAAGATACAAGGATTTCAAGTGCCGAATCAAGTTCTATCTTTCTAAACCTTACTCTTCTCCTTCTCCTATTCATTCCTATCATATTCATCTCTTGTAGAGTGGGTGGAGACTCCTTTTGGATCTCTGAAAGGTCGGTATTGTGCCACCTGGATTCCTATTGGTCGGCTCTGCCGTCTTGGATCACCTGGTGCTCAGAGATTTCTTTTCTCACCTCTACTCCTCTTTCTCCTTTTTCTGCACTTTTTTTCAAACGATTCAAAGAGTGGGTGGGGAGTTCTTTGAACCCCTATTGACCAGGAGAAATCGGTCTCTATCCTTGCTTCTGGCTTAGCCATTGCAGGACACCTTGTGCTTCGGTCTTAGAGAAGAGTAATGAAAGGGAGGAAGAATTCTTCTTTCTCTTTGTTTCATATTTTTTGGTTTTGCATGCCACATTGGGCTCGGGATTCCAATAACCGACTCATAAGTGAAGGGGGGATAGTAGAAGGAATTGATAGAGAGCCACGTGCTAGGAGACATCTAAACTCTCCAATTTTATCTGAAGGTATAGCTGTGAATCAACCTAATCCGATGGCCAAGCCTAATATGGGCCAAAACCAAACTGAAACGGGGGAGAATGTGGTTGAGAATGTTCCTCGACCTAGAACTTTACGTGACTTCTTGCAACCAGCAAAAGCAAGCACTCCCTCATGCATAGTATTTCCACCAAATGCAGGGAATGTGGATTTGAAACCTAGGAGTGATCCAACTTCTCCCTAAATTCCATGGATTAGACAGTGAAAGTGCCTATCAACACCTTAAGGAATTTGATGAGGTAATAACCACCATGCACTTTGCTAATGTGACTGACGATGTGGTGAGACTTAAATTCTTCCCTTTTACTCTTAAAGATAAAGCAAAAGGTTCGCTTCATGCATTAAGGCCAAGATCAATTGGTGCGTGGACTGATATGCATAGGGAATTCATAAAAAAATTCTTCCCTACTCACAAAACAAACAT
Source organism: Liriodendron chinense (assembly GCA_003013855.2). NCBI lineage: Eukaryota > Viridiplantae > Streptophyta > Magnoliopsida > Magnoliales > Magnoliaceae > Liriodendron > Liriodendron chinense. Next base: position 2,876,446 of record ML058409.1, read on the forward strand.
GTTGAAGCGCCTTATCATGAACTTTGCCCAAAAGGAAGATGAAACCTTCTTCCAATGTTGGGAGAAGTTTAAAGACCTATTAAACGCATGCCCACATCATGGCTACGAAATTTGATGGGTTATAAGCTTTTTCTATGAAGGACTGACTTCACCCATGCGCCAATTCGTAGAGATGATGTGTAATGGAGAGTTCATGAATAAGGAGGCTGATGAAGCATGGGATTATTTGGAAGAATTCGCTGAGAATGCACAGTCTTGGGATACATCGAAACCAATAAATTCCAAGACTGGCCAACAAAAGGAAAAAGGAGGAATGTATGTCTTATCAGAAAAGGATAGCATAAGTGCACGGGTGGCTAGCCTCACAAGAAAGGTCGAAGCCATGGAATTGAGGAAAGGAGAGACGATTAACTCCAATGACGTTAAAACTGTTTGTGGAATTTGTGTCGGAAATCAACATGCAACACAAGAGTGTCCCACAATTTCAGCAGTTCAGGACATCTTACAAGAACAATCAAATGCCATAGACAGTTATCAACGGCAATTTGGTGCTCCAACCTCAAACACGTTTAATGCTAGTTGGAAGAACTATCCCAACTTAAGTTGGAGGAATGGACCCACTGCGAATGCTACCCCTATCCCTCAAGCTCAACCTATACTAGGTCCATCTCTAGTCATTACTCCAAAAGTGACTGCTAGAGGAGATGTTGGGTGCATTCGTATCGGTCCAAGCTGAGTATAACAAAACAAATTCTTTAAAAATAGATGGGTTCATGCAAGAGCAATTGAAATTCAATCAGAATTCAACTCAAGCCATCAATGAATTGAAAACATCAATGGCTAGAGTTGAATCTCATCTTAGTGTTAGAGAGAATGGCACACTTCCTGCCTAACCTCTTCCTAACCCAAGAACCCAGTTTGAGATACAAGATGCAAGCTCATCCTCCCACCACACGGAACATGTTCAAGCTATCACCACTTTGAGAAGTGGGAAAGAAATTGACAAATCTAATCCAATGAAGGCCCCAAAGCCTAAGGATCCGAAAATTTCCAAAAACGATGATAGCTCAAACAACACTCCACAAGAGAAAGAACCAGAAAGGCAATACAAGCCGGTTGCCCCGTTTCCACAAAGGTTGATTTCACCTAAACCTTTAGATAAAAATCTGGAAATTTTAGAAGTTTTCAAGCAGGTGAAGATCAACATCCCATTGTTGGATGCAATAAAATAAATACCATCTTATGCCAAATTTCTAAAGGAATTGTGTACAGTCAAAAGGAAACATAATGTTCACAACAAAGTACTTTTGACTGAAAATTTGAGCGCCATCATCAAACAAGAGGTGCCCCTAAAATACAAGGATCCGGGTAGTCCAACCATCTCATGCATCATAGGAAACTACCGGATTAAACAAGCCTTACTCGATTTGGGGGCAAGTGTGAACCTCATTCCTTACTCCGTTTACGAACAACTTGGGTTAGGTGAATTGAAACCCACCAAAACCACACTCCAACTTGCTGATAGATCCATTCGTATACCGAGAGGAATTATTGAGGATGTTCTAGTCCAGGTCGATAAATTCTACTACCCAGTAGACTTTATTGTCTTGGATACACATCCCGTGATAGGCACCGGTGCTCAAATTCCCGTCATACTTGGACGACCGTTTCTAGCTACTTCAAATGCAATTATCAATTGTAGAAACGGACTTGTACAAATGTCCTTTGGAAATATGACCCTTGAGCTTAACATATTTGATTTATGCAAACAACCACGGGAGGTTGATGATGATATCCACGAATTAAACATGATTGAATCATTCGTGGAAGATACATTCCCCTTGTCACTATCTTCCGACCCTTTGGAGGCATGTGTGGCCCATTCTCATGAGATAAATGATGACACAACACAAGAGATGGATGCCATTCTAGATGTGATGCCGGTGCTTGATAATAAAAGATGGAGGGCCCTATTTGAGCCTTTGCCTGTAAACGAGAACGAGGCCCTCCCATCCAACATCAAGGCACCAACAATCGACCTAAAACCATTACCAAGTGAGCTGAAATATGTTTATTTAGGTCGAGATGAGACATACCCAGTGGTGATTTCTTCCCACTTGGATGAGGAACAAGAGAGTAGGCTAATGGCCACTCTATTAGAGCACAAAAGTGCCATTGGATGGTCAATTGCGGATCTCAAAGGCATAGACCCACTGATTTGTACTCATCGCATACACCTTGAGGAGAGTACGAAGACATCCCGGCAACCACAAAGACGACTAAATCCAAACATGAAGGATGTGGTTAAGGCTGAAGTGGTGAAACTATTGGATGTGGGTATTATTTACCCAATATCCGATAGTCAATGGGTGAGCCCAACTCAAGTGGTGCCTAAGAAATCCAGAATAACCATCATAGCCAATGCCAATAATGAACTCGTGCCAACTAGAGTCACTACTGGTTGGAGAATGTGCATTGACTACAGGAAGCTAAACACTGTCACAAGGAAAGACCATTTCCCCCTACCGTTTGTTGATCAAATTTTAGAACGGTTGGCGGGTCATTCCCACTTTTGCTTCCTTGATGGCTATTCAGAGTACAACCAAATAGAGATTGCCCGTGAAGACCAAGAAAAGACTACATTCACATGTCCATCCGGGAAAAGAAGGAGAGGAGGATGCGTGAGTGCGAATCACCGTTTGTGCCACTGGCTTGCCTCGTTCTCGAGGGCTTTGTTTGGTTGTCGTGTTAAGCTGGATGTGTTTAAATGAGTTTATATAAGACTAGAGTCGCCACTAGCCAGTTACTTCGAATCTACAGTCGGCTAGACCCTGTAGAAACGTTAGAGAAGGGGATCCGAAGATTCCTTCCTCTAAAATGACTCCTTTTGATCTGCGGCCAGACATTCGAGGTAAGGGATCACGGTTACAGGGTGGGAAGAGGTTAAGCACCCCACACACTGCCCATACCGAAGTACGGTCTCTACTTCACAGAATCGAACTAATACTTGAAAGTCTGTTTTAATCCTCATACATTCTCATAGATGACATGATGCATGAATGCGGGTCTAAACAGTAAGAGTTTCTGATGGGCAGGTTCCAACAACGGGCAAGCCCAAAGCATACGCTCGAACTGACAGGTGCTTAATATAAGACGTATGCAGTGTGCTTGAATAATCAAGGTGCTTTATAGTGAAGCATGAATGCAGGTCTGAACAGTAAGAGTTTCTGATGGGCAGGTTCCAACAACGAGCAAGCCCAGAGCATACGCTCGAACTGACAGGTGCTTAATTTAAGACATATGCAGTGTGCTTGAATAATCAAGGTGCTTACAGTGAAGCAGGGGGGTTGGAAGAAAAGTAAATGTTGCACTTATGCTAGATGCAAATGAGATGATGCTGGGAAAAGAGTAGCTGGATGGACGGAGGTGTCGCAAGGGTTGGCTTCGAGTGGCTGGATCAAGACTTGGATGGCTTGGGAGACTTGGACCAGTGGTCAGACTGGGCTAGACCAGGGCTCTCCTTGGTGAAAGAATGGGCTAAAGGGGAAGGAGGGCTCGGATCGCACTCGGGCTGGATGGCTTCGAAGGGATGTTGAAATGAGAAGGGGAGGGGGGTATTTATAGCAGCGGGCAGTGGCAGTTTGCGTAATTATTTTTGGGCGGCCCGCTGTGGGCCGCCCGTATGGCCACTCCTCGATTTCCAGCGAGGTACGGTCGCTCCCTCGGGGCTGCTGTTTAGCTCGCTGGGTCGACTCAGTGAGTTGACTCAGCGGGTCGACTCGGTGATTTGACTCAGCGGGCTGACTCGATGGGTTGACTCGGTGTTTTGACTCGACGAGTTGACTCAACGGGTTGACTCAGTGGGTTAACTCAGCGGGTTGACTCAGTGGGTTGACTTAGTGAGTTTGACTTTTTTAAGATTTTTTAACGGCTTTTCTTATGGGGGGTTTTTCAGGCTAATGTTTAGGACTGGGTTGACTGGGTTCAGGCTTGAGTTAGGCTATGGATTGGGGCTTACAAGGGTGAATTTGGCTGAGTTAGGACTTGGGGTTTGGGGGTATGGTCCTCCATTCATCCAGCTATCTCTACCAACAGTGTAGCCGAAGGTGGGGTGTCTACAGATGCCCCTCTTTGGCAGAGGTTGCTTGCAACCGAATGCCAAAGCAAGTGGACACCCCACTTCTGACCCGGTCATTCATAGATCATGGTCTGAAATCTTTACTTGTCTTTGCATCTGTGTCAGTTGATCGTTTGGAACTCGATCACTCGCACATACCGCGGGAGTTTGGAGAAAACGTTGCGATTGTCCCTGCATGCGCTGCAACCTAGGTACCCAATCGCAACCCTTCCATTCCCGATCGATACTAACATCGGAAAGCTACAACAGAGCCTCTGCGTCGCTAGTCTTATGAGGATGCTGACCCTGAGACTGATTGTGTGATGTTTGATGTTTTCCCAGATCACTCCAGGAGTACTTGTTTCGCTTGACTGTCAAAGTGGTTAGACACCCTGCATCAGATAGTCTTACGGGATTCTACTACGCCGACTTGGACTCAGTCAAAGTACTTCAGGCATCCACGCCTAGGTATGTGTGGGTGGACTCTTTCCACCCAATCTACTGATTTCGATGCTTAGTTTGCAATTCATTCTTTCCTTGATTGTGGTCTGGAATCTTTGTTGTCCTTTGTATCTGAGTCAGATGATTGTCTGGAGATTGATAACTTGCATATACCACGGGAGTTTGGAGAAAACGTTGCGATTGTCCCTGCATGCGCTGCAACCTGGGTACCCAATCGCAACCCTTCCATTCCCGATTGGTACTAACATCGGAAAAGTACAGCAGAGCCTCTGCGTCGCTAGTCTTACGAGGTTGCTGACCCTGAGACTGATTGTGTGACGTTTGATGTTTTCCCAGATCACTCCAGGAGTACTTGTTTCGCTTGACTGTCAAAGTGGTTAGACGCCCTACGTCAGATAGTCTTACGGGATTCTACTACGCCGACTTGGACTCAGTCAAGGTACTTCAGGCATCCACGCCTAGGTATGTGCGGGTGAACTTTTTCCACCCAATCTGCTGATTATGATACTTGGGTTACAATTCATCGTTTCCACCTGTTCAAATGGTTTCTGTGACCGAGCCTTTTGGCTTTCATCTTTTGTATCTTGGCATGTGGTACGACCGCACTGACACTGGAGTTCAGTTCGACCGTATTTCGAGTGCATTGGATCCAATGGTCTCCGGGGAAGCCGTGAGACATCGGATCTTATTTGATTTTTGCGTCGGCTCCTACCCAGAGATATGGAAGATCTCCTGGTGTTTTGGAGGCAGAACGCTCTACTGGGAAAGTATTTTTTGGATTTTTGAAAAGGCACCCACTCTGGGGAGTGATACTCCGTGGGGTTTTTATTTGCAAAAAGTAATATTTTTTTGTCTTTTTGAAATGGAAGTCTGGTTTGCATGTGCCTCCACTAGGGATGCCTGTGGGATCTTTGGCTAACCGACTTTATTTTGAAAGCAGGTAAACATGATGATTGATGCGATGGATGCTGATGCATGGAGACGCATGATGAATGCATGGCTTGGCTCATTCTCTTTCAGTTTGATGATTTTGGTTTTGCTGGAGATGCAGAGAATTTTGAGCTTATTGCTTGCAGGGTTGTGCTCCCTGGGGATTTTCTTTTTTTATACGGGTGTTTGGTCAGCGGGTTGGTCAAGATCCCGACCTGTGGTCGGTCAGGTCCATCGTCCCAAGATGCTGTTTCTCTGCTAATGAGAATGTACGAGGATGTTATCTGACCTCAAGATGTTCTTCTGGGCATAAATGCTATTGAGACGGTGCTTAGTCGCCAGTTTTGGTCAAGATTCCAATTTACGGGCGATTGGATCCGTCATCCCAAATTGTGAAGAGAGTGGAGTTCAAGACTCCCGAAGTGTAGTGCTGGGGATAGTGCCAATTTTTGTGATTTTTGTGAATATGTGATCCGAATCTTTATCTGAGTGGTTAGGATAGAGATCGGTTATTGAAAGCGAGGAAATATTTTTGTGTTTTTGAAAATTTTTGGCTTGCAAGCAAGGGAAACATTTTTTGTGATTTTCGAAGTATTTTCTTTGAAAGCAAGAGAAATATTTTTGTTATTTTGAAAATATTTGATTTGAAAGTAAAGGAAATATATTTTTTGTGATTTTTGCAAGTATTTGATTTGAAAGCAAGGAAAATATTTTTGTGATTTTTGCAAATATTTGATTTGAAAGCAAGGGAAATATTTTTGTGATTTTTGAAGAGGTGATTTTGCAATGTTTTTGTATTTTGTGATTTTTCTAAATGCAGGGAAAAGTATGGAATTTTCATCCACTTCTAGTTTCTACTGCTGGTAAGGCACCCGATCCATTTTATGTCAGCGAGCAAGACGAGTCTCGCACAGTTAAGTGCCGTAGTTTTACATCTTCGGATGAGGAGATTGTTGAGGGTTTTCAGTCAACACACCCATAAAGTTGCTTGTTCCTCATGTGCAATGCACATAGACCACGTATCGTCTGACGGACTCCTTCGGCCACAAAATGAGCCACATCCTCACATTTCCCTTAGTCAATCCAGTTTGGGGCCTTACGTTGCTCACAATTCCGTGAGGGTGCGCTCCACCTCCCAACAGCCTTAATCCCCTTCATGAGTTTTAGGAACAGGGAACATCCGTCAGATTCAACAGTGACTTCCAAATCAAGGTTGTCTATCACGGTGCGTTCAACACAAATAGGATTGCGGAGTTCTGTCCGCCTCAGCCCTTACCTGTTTAAAAGATTCTAGACACCCGTACGATCAAGTGTCAGCCATGTCTGGAACAGGTTAGGAAAGAAAGCCCCCGAGAAGTTAATCCCAATGTAGTTTTAGGTCTTCGGACTGCTGGAGATAAATTTGTGCAGTTGAAATTGATGGTGAAATTTTTATTTTTTTATTTTTTATTTTTTTTGAAAGGGTTCCAGAGTTCAAATCAAGTGTTTGAGATTGATACTGGTTTTTATGGAAAACTCAAAAGTCTTTTTGGTATCTTGGAAATGATCCAGGTCATCAGATCCTGGCCTGGACGGCTGGGATCGATGCCGGTTTTTTGTTGAAAGCAGAAAAAGGTCCCCCGAGAAATTAATCCCAGTGTAGTTTAAGGTCTTCGGACAGAAAACTGTACAAAACAGGGAAAATATATATATATATATATATATATATATATATATATATATATATATATATATATATATATATATATATATATATATATATATGTCCGGTGTCAGCGGATCTTGATTCGATCCAGACTGATGCCGGTTTTTATTAAAAGTCCCTCGGGATCTTGATCCCGACGTAGTTTAAGGTCTTCGGACCGAAAATATGTACAAACAGAGCAATCACTTTTTTTTATTTTTTTGGAAAATGTCTGGTGTCAGCGGATCTTGATTCGAGCAATCAAGACCAATGCCAGTTTTATTGAAAGTCCCTCGGGATCTTGATCCCGACGTAGTTTAAGGTCTTCGGATCGAAAACTGTACAAAACAGGGAAAACCTTTTTTTTTTTTTTTTAAATGTCCGGTGTCAGCGGATCTTGATTCGATCCAGACTGATGCCGGTTTTTATTGAAAGTCCCTCGGGATCTTGATCCCGACGTAGTTTAAGGTCTTCGGACCGAAAACTGTACAAACAGAGCATATATTTTTTTTTGAAATGATCCAGATCATCAGATCTTAGCCTGAACGGCTAGGATCGATGCTGGTTTTTATTAAAAACCCTCGGGATATTGATCCCAACGTAGTTTAAGGTCTTCGGACCCGATTTATGTACATGTAAACAGTAATCAAGGGCGGAGATTCTTGGGATTTTTCTTGGAATGGTTTGGATCATCTGGTCATGCCTTTGGATGGTTGAGATCATTGTTTGACCAAGTCAAATTTTTCTTTCTTTTCCTTGAAAATTCCATGGAACTTTTCTACATCATCAACCCAATTTCTCACCCATTTCTCACAAGATGAGATTTTGGTGAGATTTCTTCCTTTTTCTCACCATTCTCTTCCATCACTTCATTCTTACATGGAGGTATAAGATTCACTTGCAACCACCCTTCCCAAGGAGGAGTTCTTCCCAAGGAGAGAGGAGGAGAGGTCGTTTCAACTAGGTAGGGGGTAGGACGGCCCCCTGGGGGCCGCCCGGACCGCCCCTGACCCCTGGTTTCTTCGGTGGGTCGAGTAAAGGGGTGCACCCCCCTTTTCTATATAACATGGGGCACCTTTGCCCCTTCCAACGTGCAATCTCTCTCTTCTCTTTCTCACACTCTCTCTTTCTCAAAGTTTTCTCTCTCCTCTTGGTGGTTCTTTACTTCTCTCAAGTGGTGGGACTTAGAGAAGTTTTGGGACAGCAGGTGGTCCTTCTTTGGTGAGTGGTAAAGGTATGGACCACTCCCTTTCTCTTTCTTGTCCTTTTCCTTCTTCATTATCTCTTCTCATGGTTCTTTTCTTTTTCCATGTAGCTATTCCAAAAGGAGTGAAGGTGGGCCCAAGTGTTCTTGACCTTTTTCTAGATCTCCTATCTATTTCAAAGGTGGTGCATGGAGAAAGACATTGCAAGCTTTCCATTTCATTTTTCCTTTTCTTCTTTTCACACTCCCTTCATGTGAATGTAAAGAGTGATTTTGCCATGTCATCAAGTGTGCATGGCAAAATATTCTATCTTTTTCATGGGAGTTGGGCCTCTTTTCATATGTATCAAATGGGCTCAAAGTGAAGCCATGGCCCTTGGTGTATTTGATGGGCCCAATGCTTCATTTTGGGCTCCCTCTTACTTTCTCTTTCTTGTCATTTCCTTTGGAGCTCTTTTTTTCTTTTCCATCTTCTTTCCAAGATTTGGGCCCATGGAATGGTAGGGCCCACCTCAAGTTTTGGGCTCATGGGGCTCACTTTGGGTGACCCCATCTTTCTTCACATATGTATGGACCAAGGTGACTAGCCCATTCTTCACTTGGATCTCAAGTGGGCTAGATTTGTTAGTTGAGCCTTTATGGCCAAGTAGCCCAAGTCTTTCACCATCTCTTGATTATGATGTACATCCTTGTACAAAGTGTGGTGGGTTCCTTGGAGTTTTTCATGTGGATGGGCTTTTGGGCCTTCATTGGAGCTTGGATTTCTTTGGACCATGTGTGCACTACTACACTTTGTCCATGTAGGCTTTTTTTTCTTTCATGCTCTTTTCTTTTGATGGATGGAGGACTTGAGTTACTTGATCATCTATAAGTCCCATGAGTGAGTTGTTCCAACAATCCCAAAATGGTTTTTCCTTGTGGTAGGAATGTGGTTCTCAAGAGTTTCCCTTTAATGTTATCAACCTCAAATGGATGATCCTCAAGTGAGCTATCCATACAACCATGGCTCCTTGATCTTTTCTTTGGGGGCTTGGTGGGTCATCCACCATCATTCTCAAATATGAGCAATTTTCTTTCAATTTGTGAGAAAGAATGATACCCATAAGTTGCCCATTTTTGTCCCACATGCTTTGGGACATTTTGGATTTTGATCTTTAAGTGGGCTATGTGTACCATTCTTATCCATCTTCATGATGGTTGGGTGACTCATCAAGCCATGCCCTCTTGTGCTCAAATGGTCTCCCTTTCTTGTAAAGAAATTGGTGCACATAAGTTGCCCAAATTTGTCCTTTCATGGGCATTTTCAACTTGATTCTTCATGTAGGCTATGTGCATCAATTTTTTACCATTAGCTTCTTTGATTCATATGTTCGTGGGTAGACCGCCATGTTGTACTTTCATGGTCAACACTTTCATCAAGATGGTGCACATAAGGGTGCCCATGGTTAACCCATGAATGGGTCCTCATGTTCTTCAAGTGGGCTATGTACTCCTTTTAATCCATTGAGGTGAGGCATTTGGGTTGCTCTTGGGGGCCCATTTCCCTCCTATTCTCCACTTGTCCATATACATGTGTAAAAAGATGGAAACATCTTAAGTGAGAATCATGGCCTTGGCATAAAAAGTGGACCAATCCTTGGCCACATGTGGACTTTGAAGAGAGATTTCTCATGTGAAGTAGGATTCTTATCCTTTGTTGATCTCATGATACTTGAGTGCATTTGTTGTCCAAAATGTGTCCTTGGGTGATGGACTTTTCTTGCCTAAGGCATGTCATGCAACCTTCTTTAAAGTGGGTCTTGCTTTCTTCAATGGGCCCAACACTTGTCCTAGGTAACACATGGAGTTGGACTTTAGATCTTGCACATGAATATGAGTCCAATCCCATGGGTTTCCTGGATGATAATTTGGATTTTAACAGGTAAGAGATAGGGACTTACCTTGCCAAGCTTATAGGATTCAATGGCGGATGGTACCAGAGGTCGCCGAGTGATTGATGAGGATGATCCTGCCTTCATCATCCGCCGAGGGGACCACGTGTGTTCCTTGGCTATGGAGCACCAACCTCTTCCCGCTATCAAGGGTCGAGGTACCAGAGATCACTGAGACAACTGGGTGAAGGATCCACAGCCTTTGCTTGAACGAGTATTGGCTGGTACTCCTTTTGCTGGCCTCCTCACCTTATGTTTTCATAACAACAGTGCCAACCGCATGATGCTCGCGGCCCTTTGCGAGAGGTGGCGGGACGAGAGGAGGGATGATGATGACTATGTTGGCGACTTGTAGCCTGCTTTTGTATTCAGCTTTACTTGATGGATGACATTCTTCTTTTAGTTTTTATCTTCTTTTGTAAAATCTTCTAAATGAATATACGATCCTAATTCTTCTCAGATTTCTTGATGATGCATGGATGCTTTGATTTCTGACTCAGTCTTTAATGGTTTGTGGAGGATAAGCCTTCTTATCTGCATGGATGATGACTTGAACGGTTCAGATTGCTTGATTGGCCTTGTGGGCCCACTTAATGATCAGATCTTGGATTCTGGCCTTCTTTCTTGATGATCAAGCCTTTGATCTTGCTGTTTCGTGACTTGTATGAGGTTTCCCATGGTTTAGATCATGTTGATCTAGTCTTTGAATGGCTCAGATTGATAGATTCGGCCCTGGGGCCCACCTGAGACCTCGGCTTTACTTCGGGGCACCTCTTTTGATGATTTGTGAGGCTAAGAAGGCTTTTCATGGTGTGGATGATGACTTGAACATCTCAGATCGCTTGACTTGGCTTTGTGGGCCCACTTGATGATTAGATCTTGGATTCTGATGATCAAACCTTTGATCATGTTGTTTGATGGCTCATGCAGGTTCTTCAATAGTTTAGATCATGATGATCTAGTCTTTGAATGACTTGGGTTGCCTGTGGCCCCCATTTGATCACCTTTCCCTCTCTTTGACTTGATCAGACCAATTCTAGCCGTTGTGCTTCGTGATTGGACCGGTGGGGCACCTTCTATATGATCTTGATCAACCTCAGTCAAAATCTGGAGTGGACCGGAGCCTTGGGCGGCCCTCGGGGTGCCATCTGCTGACGTGGACTGTCAGCCTCACCTACCAAGAACCCTGGAGCCAATCCCGCGGAGAGAGAGGGAGCTCGTCCGTACGGGCGGCCCAGAGAGGGCCGCCCAAGGCTCGCCTCTTGTGCGGCCTGGGCTGGCTCTGGTTCGGACATTCTCTTCTGTCCCCTGCTCTTGTCCCCACATTCTCTGTACTGGACCATTCGATTCCAGCCATGAATCTTCTTTTCTCCTTGTCTTTTCTCTTCATTTTGTCCTCATCTTGCTTTGTCCTTTCTTGGGCAATGGATGGTGGAGATTTAGGGGCTGTGGGGGCTGTCCATGGTGGGTCCCATACTTCAGAAAGTGTTGAAGGCTTTAATGATGGAGGAATCTCTTTAATGGATGGTAGAGATGGTGCATTAAGAGGGGGTATTGATGAGGAGTTAGGGATGGTGGTTGGTGGGGCTTTGAATGGCCCCATTAATGGCAACCATGCTGAAATTCCAGATTTGAATGGGGCTTTGATTGTGGGAGAAATGGATGGCATGGATGAGATGAGAGGATGGGACATAGGTGAGGTTATGTATCCCTTGAATATGGGCCACATGGATGATGTGATTGATGGAGGTGATGGGACCATGATGGACATAGATGGGCTGATCTCCTGTTTGGATGGGATGGATGGTTCAGATGATACCTTCGACGGTTTGGATGCTCTTGATGAGGGCCAGGGTGTGCGGCACACTTGTTTGGGTGGACTTGATGTGATCATTGATGATGTCCCCCTGATGATGGACGGTGTGGATGCCCCGATGATCCCTTTGATCGGCCAGGGTGATGACTGGATTCATGGTCTCCTACTGGAGAGGGCCGCAGGTTTAGATCTGACCGTTGATTCTTCGATCGGAGTCGTCGGGACCCTTCTTGATGGTTCAGATGCATTCTTTGATGGTCAGATTGGCCAGGATGCCACGATGTGTGGTGTGATCTCCGCTGGTAGCCCTTTTGATGGAGAGTATCATCCTTCTCTTGATCGTCGGTCTTTTACGCACTCTGTTCATAAGGCGGGCGAGTCTTCTCATGCGGCTGAGGTTATGATAGTTTCAGATAGTGATGCGACTATATCAGACATAGCCGTTACTGAGGGCAGGTCAGGGGCTGTCGAGTCTGCAGAGGTTCCAGCTTTTCCTTCTCCTTCGCCCGTTGACCTTCCAATCCTTGATGAGCTGTCATTGATTTATGGGCCTTTTGTTCTGGAGGGGGTGCCAGTGAGGACTTGTCAGCTGCTTCCTCGTCCTTCTTACTCGCCACGACTGCTTGCTTGGCTTGATGGTTTGTCAGCTTATGAGATTCGGGATTTGGAGTCCTATGGCTTCGGCAGTCTGATCCATATGGCTAGAGTTGACATTGATTGGAGGATGCTCGGAGCTGCCTTGATTGACTGGGTCCCTTCGTTGAACTTGTTCGCGTTCAACGATATGGAGATGGGACCCTCTTTGGAGGAGCTTGCCCTGCTTGATAGGCCTATCCTGGGTTATACTCAGTATTTCTCGCCGAAGACGTCGCCGAAGACTACTACACCGCAGAACTGGTTCGGGATCCCCTATCTTGTTCGACCTGCAGCCGCTGGCCAGGATGCTGTAGTGTTCTCCTTGGATTTACTGTATGACCTTTTTTCGGGTCTTCGGAGCGTGGCCGATTCTTCCTTTGCTCGGAATGCACTGATGTTCTGCTTGATAGCTGAGGTGCTGTTCTCGGGATGGCGCAGGTCCCAGACTCATCTGCTTTTTGAGGTGATGAGCCAAGCTATCCGACGGCGGGGGATCATTTCTCTCATCTTGGCCGAGCTGTTTAATGGGCTGACCGACTGCGCCCTGGGCCGCACTTGTGTCCTTCGCGGCTGCTGTGCCTTTCTTTAGGTATCTTTTCTACACCTTTTTTCTTCTTGCTTTGTTAGGAATTGCTTGGCTCTAGCTGAACTTCTTTTCCTTTTTGTGATCAGGTCTGGCTATGGGAGCGTCTTTCTATGACCGTTCCTGTACCCCTTCCTGGCATTCCTAGTTCTGACATCATGCGTTATATCATGGAGTTTCTTCTTCATACAGCTAGGATGAGCGAGCCCTTGTATCGCAGGATGTTTGCTGAACTTCGTGACTGGAACGTTCGTTGGGAGTCATCTTGGCTTTCACTTCCTCCAGTGCTTTGCGATGCACACCGCCTTCCTCTGATGTTGGTAGGCTTTCGATCTTACTTTTCTTACCATCCCATTCGGTTCCTGCGACAATTTGGGTATTAGCAGGATGTTCCTCTTTTTGCTTTCACGGGTATTGGGCGTCGAGCACTTCCATCTAGATCATCCGACTTTAGGACCCGGGTTGATTGTTCTTGGGCGAGTTACTTGACTGCTGATTTGCTGGGTTTTGAGCTGCGGACTTTTCCGATGGCGACCGCCCCATATCAGTACTGGGTTGCTGAGCAGTCTTTGTATCGACGTATCCCTTGTTGGCACCAGACTGTTAATGAGGATGAGCAGGATATCCTTAGAGATGCTGGCTCTTCATCTGGTTCATATGAACCCTTTGAGGAGCGCCCATTTAGTGATCCTTGCTTCCTTTTGACCACTCATGGCCATCTGCTGTCTGAGATTTCTGCACTTCGGTATCATTGTGAGATGATGTCGAGGAGATTGGCTGCCGATCAGAGATTGTCTGATGAGGAGACAGCGATCCGTACCCTTGAGCGCGATGAGGTGCATTACCTGCGTATGGAGGTGAGTAGGTTGAGAGCGAGGCTATCTTTTTATGAGTCAGAAGACTTACCTGATGTGGCCGAGGAGGAGGGTAGAGATTGATGGTGTTGACCACCTGCACATTCATTTTGCATATATGAGTGATGATGATGCATTTTTTTTTTGTATTTTTTTTTTTTGTTGAAAGAGATGACATGATATGTGTAAAAGAAATATGATGCTTTTAATGAAAAAAAAAGAAGAAGAAAACTTGTTGAGAATCTATTGTGCCATGAGTTGTCTTGTGAGTGAGTGTCTGGATTTTTGTGTCGGGATATAGGAATCAGAACTGGGGCTCGGCCAATGCTTTTGACCGATGTCTCGAGATTAATGTTCACTTCCCCAAGTGTAGGGTTGCGAAGTAGTAATAATTCGGAAAGACCGAGTATCGTTCCCACCGAGATTTATGTATGGGTATCCTCAGAATTTGTCTAAAACAACTAATAATTAAGATCCTACTAAGAGCTAAAACTGAAATTATAGTGATTGGGTTTAAACAGTGAATGGTTATGGTAATTTCAATCTAAAAGGGCACTAGAGCGCCAAGGATCCACTTTTGATAAGTTTTCAATGCATCAACACAACTAGGTCTCTCATAACTCAATCGGAATCGAATTCATATCTCTATCCGATCGGAATATACAGCGGTTAAATCAACAATCATCTAAAACAAGTGCTTATTCATTGATTTGATTCCCACAACCATGCTCAGGCCTTGGGCACACTCAATTGTGTAGGCCAAGCCTCTTTCCAATCTAGTTGAAATTCATAATCATAGCTTTCACCAAATCCTGTCACTAGACCTGATTACAACTCATGATTAGAACTCTAATTAAATCAAAATCAATCAATAAACAACTATTCCAGATTATATAACAAAAGATAAGAACTTTAGTTGAATGAGTTCCCACATGAAAATCAGGCCATTGCATACAAGGCAATCAAAGCGTCTACCATGCCCGGAGTCGATGGTAGATCAATGAACTACACAAGCATAAACAATGCTCAAAGCTAAGATACTAAGCTAGGATCACTAAGAATCACATGAGCCCGGAGTCATTAAGAGATCAAAGTAAAAAACCAAAATAGTACTTGATTCAAACTCATATTGAACTAAAATTCATCAATTAAAACATGAAAAGAAACCTAGGTTGCATCAATCCATCAAAAATGAATCAAAAGCTTCACCTCTTAGCCCTAGCTAAGAGGTTTTAGTTCATCTCTAACATCCTTGAACTAGAAGCCTCTAAAAACATAAAAAATAACTAAAACAGGAAGAAAACTAGAAATTCGAAGTAGAATCCGTCTCCCAAGCAATCCCCCCGTCCTCGCATCCTTTGGTATGAAGGGAAGACGTCCTTTTATAGCTTGGAGGTGTCCTTTACGCAAGAAAGTTTCAGATTTTGCGTAAGGTTACGCAATTGCGCAGAGAAATCTGGAGCCCGAATTAGAAATTTGACCATTTACACATGGCCGACCAGTCTTGACCGGTCGGACTTCATTGGCAATGATTCCAGCAGCTATGGCCGACCGGTCTTGACCGGTCGGATTGGTCTGGAACGTGTCCAGCAGCTGCAAGTGGACGAAGTAGATGGGTGGCCGACCGGTCTTGACCAGTCTATGCTATTTCCCTTGATGTTTTCTTTCTTTCTTTCTTCGTTTTCTTTCTTTTCTTTTCTTTCCTTGCTTTCTTCTCTCTTTATGCTTGATCCAATGGTCTTCAATACTCATAAAGAGCGCTATTTAGCCTTCAATTTGTGAAATCTCCCTCTTGTTCCTACAATCACAATTCATGCATTAGATTAGTCCTCTAAACATGTAAACCGTGCATAATGAGTGATGAATTGGGGTTAAAATATGCACAATTAAGAGCTCAACACACCCCCTAACCAGCATTTTGCTAGTCCCGAGCAAAACATGCGTGAAACAAGTTTCATTCTCCAAAACCCAACTCTCCTCTAGAAACTATTCTTCTATATATCCCAAGACACATAAGCGTAAAAATCAGAGAAATTCAGTGATAAAGGTTGAAACCTTAAAATCTCAGAACATAATAGGTGTTTATATGAAATTCCCGCTGATTGATTGATAAATAGAAGAACTTGAACAAATTTAACCTAGTGTGCATAGTGAAGGTTCATCTCATGAGTTTCCGGGATTATCTTCTTCATAGATCAACTAAACTATAGATCTCAAGGTATATAGAGCACAACAAGCCTATGACAGGAATTTGCCTTACCGTCCTTCCGACGACTTTCACACCACATCCCATTTCCGGCTTTGGTTACGGGTAGACCATCCCCCGGTTGGTAGTAGGTAGCCCTAATCGGAATTTCCACCATTTTTCCATCATTCCCAATTTCATCCTTCCTTTTCCTTTTTCTTTTACATTCGATAGGATTTTTAGAAATCCATATCTTTCGTTATTTTCCCATGGACAAGGATGGACAAAGTACCCCGGCTTGGTTTCTCAATACCTCAAATCAAAGTCTAACTAATCCATAAATCACATAATCCTTTCAAATCATGAAAATCGTGTAATGTGAACTAGGTCCAAAAGGTGTTCAAATTTTTTATCAATCATAAAAATAGGTGAATTCACATATAAAACCATTATATTAGGAGAAGTTCAAAGCTTGCAACATCCCTCACTTCATATCTCATCTTCTTATACCCATGCTATCTCGAATGCATAGAATCAAAGTTTTCCAAGAGAGTTTCAAATTTTAGAAAAATCAAAAAAATTCTACATCTTTGCTCGAAATGTCACAAAAGCTAGCAGATTCATCATCTAAGGAATCTCTCACCCCCCAACCAAAACTTTACATTGTCCTCAATGTAATAAGATATGCAATATGCATGACATGAGAGCAATGACATAAAACAAAGGAGAGTGAGAAAGAAAGATATCACCTGGAGCATATATTTCATGGCAAGATTAGCATTTGGATATGGATTACTTCACAACTAAATCAATTATTAAAGCAAATCCTAATGGGAAAGCATTCTAGCAAATTATCCTCCGTCAGACTAGGAGGTTAATCCCAACAACTCATCCAAAAGCATAAAGTCAAGCAGAATCATTAGATGGATCAAAAGGTTTCGCAGTAACGTCATCCAATATCCTGCTTTACAATGTACATGTGTGTGATTAATGGAGATAAGCCACTCAAAATCCCAAAAAGGAATTTCAGCAGGTTCCTTAATGTTTTTACCACATGTATAAGAGGAGACATCATCATATTTATCAGAAAAATATGTCTCCATTTAGATTTTCCTGGGCATTGATATTGCAAGAAAGGATCATCCCAGGGTTGGTGGAGTTCGGTATGCATGATCCACAAAGGTGTGAAAATTTGAATTGATTTCTCAGCGCAAAAAGGTATTGTTTCCACATCCTGCTCTTGGCTAACGTCATATGCCGATACCGACTCGAAAAGTGTGACCATATCCCTTATCATATCATCGTTCTCATCAAGGGAGTGAGTCACTTCTTTGTCTAAGTGACCGGAGTAAAAAGGTGAGAGGGACTCATTTTCCACAATAGAATTGATCATATTTATTTCGTGGACCTCCTCATCCTCTTGTTGGTTGTCAATATTAAAAGCATTCAACTCAATTGTCATATTTCCAAAAGACATTTGGATGACCCCACTCCTACAATTTGTGATAGCGTTTGATGTAGCTAGGAATGGGCGGCCAAGTATGACAGGAACTTGGGGGCCAATATGAGCCATGGGTCTCGTGTCCAAGACAATAAAGTCCACCGGGTAGTAAACTTTGTCAACTTGGACAAGAACGTTCTCAATCACCCCTCTCGGAATACGAATCGATCGGTCAGCAAGTTGTAATGTAGTTTGGGTGAGTTTTAATTCACCTAAACCCAATTGTTCATAGACCGAAAAGGGAATTAAGTTTACACTTGCTCCTAGATCAAGTAGAGCATGTTTCACCCGGTAGTCTCCAATCACACATGATATTGTCGGACAACCGGGATCTTTGTATTTCTTGGGCATCCCGTGGTTGATAATGGCACTCACATTTTCTGTCAAAAATGCCTTCTTTTGCACATGTATTTTTCTTTTCACCGTGCAAATGTCTTTTAAAAATGTTGCATATGACGGTATTTGTTTAATGGCATCCAACAATGGAATGTTGATTTTGACTTGCTTGAAAACCTCCAAAAATTTCTGATATTTATCTTGAGGTTTGGCTGGAATCAAGCATTGGGGGAATGGAGCAACAGGCCTATATTCTTTCAATGGCTCTTTTTCATTCATGGTGATGCTAGGTTCATCATCCTCTTTGGAAGATACCAGATCATTAGGCGTTGAAACCTTCACCGGATCATATTTTTCAATGATTTTACCACTTCTAAGAGTGGTGATGGCCTTAGCATGTTCCATATGTTGGTTAGAAGAACTAGGCACACTTATTTCGCATTGTGGTTTTGGATTTGGTATGGGTTGGGCTGGGAGCATCCCTTCCCTTGCGTTTAAGCGAGCCTTGATTTCCTCCACTGAATTTTTAAGCTCAAGCATTATCGTATGGTTGGATCGATTTATTTGAGCTTGTCCTTCCATGAATGCTTTCAAAGTATCCTCTATAGGCATTTGAGGTGGAGCCATTTGCATTGGGGGCCCCCTTTGAGGATTATTTTGATTAGCTGTGTTTTCATTCGCCCAATTGAAGTTAGGGTTATTTCTCCAACTAGAATTGTTCGTGTTTGAATTTAGAGTACTAAAAGGGCGTTGATAACTATTCAAAGCATTCGATTGTTCAAATAAAAGTTCCCGAAACGCATAAGATTGTAGGACAATCCGGCGTTTGATGCACATTGGAAGCACAAATACCACAAATAGTTTCAACAGCCCCCCTTTGTTGGGTTGTGTCCACTTTCTTTAGTTCCATCTCCTCAACCTTTCGTGTGAGTTTAGCCACTCTAGAACCTAGATCATCTTGCCCATCTAAAACATAAATTTCTTCCTTTTCCTTGGCTTGGGGTTGTTTTGAACTTGTTGGCTTAGATGTATCCCATGCTTGTGTATTTTCAACCAACATGTCGAAATAATCCTAAGCTTCCTCCGTTTCGTTGTTCATGAATTCCCCATTGCACATCATCTCCACAAATTGGCGCATGGTTAAGTTTAATCCATCATAGAAGAAACTAATCAACCTCCACCGTTCATAGCCATGATGTGGGCATGCGTTTAATAGCTCATTATACCTTTCCCAACATTGGAAAAAGGTTTCTTCTTCTTTTTGGGCGAAGTTCTTTATGGCCCTTCTTAGTGCATTGGTTCGATGAGTAGGGAAGAATTTTTTTAGAAACTCCCTAGTCATCTCAGCCCATGTCCCAATAGACCTCGGCCTTAAGGAATGTAGCCATAATTTGGCCTTCTCTTTGAAGGAAAAAGGGAACAATTTAAGTTTTATTGTATCCTTGGTCACATTGTCATAGTTTATTGTGGCAATGACCTCTTCAAATTCCTTAATATGTAGATATGCTCTCTCAGAGTCAAGTCCATGGAATCTAGGAAGAAGTTGGATCAACCCCGGTTTAAAATCAATATTTCCCACATTGTGAGGGAAAATTATGCAAGAGGGGGTACTCGTCCTAGCTGGTTGTAAATAGTCACGTAAAGTTCTAGGTTGAGGTACATCCCCCACTTCATTCTCATCCAATTCAGTAAGGTTTGGGGCTGGATTTTGATGTTGATTAACCCCTTGATTTGGTTGATTTTCAGCCATCTCTCTAGTAATTTCAGGAAAATTTTGATGTTTTCTAGCTCGAGGCTCTCTATCAATCCCTTCAACAATTACTCCGTCCCTTACAAGTCGGTTATTATAAGTTCGAGCCCAATGTGACATGCAAAACCAAAAAGAATGAACAAAAAGGAAAAAGAATTCTTCCTTCCTTCCTCTACTCCTCTTTAAGACTTTAAGCACAAGGTGTCTTGCAATGGTTAAGCCAGAAGCAAGGATAGAGACTGATTTCTCCTGGTCAATAGGGGTTCAAAGAACTCCCCACCCACTCTTTAAGGCTTTTGAGAAAAAGTACAGAAAAAGAAGAAAGAGGAATAGGTTGAGATGAGAAATCTCTGAGCACAAGGTGATCCAAGACGGCAGAGCCGACCAATAGGAATCCAGGTAGGCACAAGGCCAACCTATCAGAGATCCAAAAGGAGTCTCCACCCACTCTACAAGAGATGAAAATGATAGGAATGAGTAGGAGAAGAAGAAGAGTAAAGTTAGAACGATAAAACCTGGTTTGTGACTTAAGATGCCTTCTTCTTCTTCATCTTCCTAAAAATCCCTTGATTAGACCTATGTTAGAATCCTGCAAAAATCAAAACAACGTAAGTTAGTATTTAGAAGAAAACCTATCCTAGAAAGCAAAACAAATCCTAAACCTATCTTAACACAATCTCAACTAGAAGTTAATTTAGAAAATTCTAAAAATACCACATAGAAATCCCCAGCAACGGCGCCAAAAACTTGTTCACTTCCCCAAGTGTAGGGTTGCGAAGTAGTAATAATTCGGAAAGACAGAGTATCGTTCCCACAGAGATTTATGTATGGGTATCCTCAGAATTTGTCTAAAACAACTAGTAATTAAGATCCTATTAAGAGCTAAAACTGAAATTATAGCGATTTGGGTTTAAACAGTGAATGGTTAAGGTAATTTCAATCTAAAAAGGCACTAGAGCACCAAGGATCGACTTTTGATAAGTTTCAATGCATCAACACAACTAGGTCTCTCATAACTCAATTGGAATCGAATTCATATCTCTATCCGATCGGAATATAGAGCGGTTAAATCAACAATCATCTAAAACAAGTGCTTATTCATTGATTTGATTCCCACAACCATGCTGAGGCCTTGGGCACACTCAATTGTGTAGGCCAAGCCTCTTTCCAATCTAGTTGAAATTCATAATCATAGCTTTCACCAAATCCTTTCACTAGACCTGATTACAACTCATGATTAGAACTCTAATTAAATCAAAATCAATCAATAAACAACTATTCCAGATTATATAACAAAAGATAAGAACTTTAGTTGAATGAGTTCCCACATGAAAATCAGGCCATTGCATACAAGGCAATCAAGGCGTCTACCATGCCCGGAGTCAATGGTAGATCAATGAACTACACTAGCATAAACAATGCTCAAAGCTAAGATGCTAAGCTAGGATCACTAAGAATCACATGAGCCCGGAGTCATCAAGAGATCAAAGTAAAAACCAAAATAGTACTTGATTCAAACTCATATTGAACTAAAATTCATCAATTAAAACATGAAAGGAAACCTAGGTTGCATCAATCCATAAAAAACGAATCAAAAGCTTCACCTCTTAGCCCTAGCTAAGAGGTTTTAGTTCATCTCTAACATCCTTGAACTAGAAGCCTCTAAAAACATAAAAAAATAACTAAAATAGGAAGAAAACTAGAAATTCGAAGTAGAATCAGTCTCCCAAGCAATCCCCCCGTCCTCGCATCCTTTGGTATGAAGGGAAGACGTCCTTTTATAGCTTGGAGGTGTCCTTTACGCAAGCAAGTTCCAGATTTCGCGTAAGGTTACGCAATTGCGCAGAGAAATCTGGAGCCCGAATTAGAAATTTGACCGTTTACACATGGTCGACCGGTCTAGGACTGGTCGGACTGGCTTGGCTAACCGGTCTTGACCGGTCGGGCTTCATTGGCAATGATTCCAGCAGCTATGGCCGACCGGTCTTGACCGGTCGGACTGGTCTGGAATGTGTCCAGCAGCTGCAGTGGCCGAAGCAGATGGGTGGCCGACCGGTCTTGACCGGTCTGGCTGCCTTGGCCTGACCGATCTTGACCGGTCTAGGCTATTTCCCTTGATGTTTTCTTTCTTTCTTTCTTTCTTCTTTTTCTTTCTTTTCTTTTCTTTCCTTGCTTTCTTCTCTCTTTATGCTTGATCCAATGGTCTTCAATACTCATAAAGAGCTCTATTTAGCCTTCAATTTGTGAAATCTCCCTCTTGTTCCTTCAATCACAATTCATGCATTAGATTAGTCCTCTAAACATGTAAACCGTGCATAATGAGTGATGAATTGGGGTTAAGATATGCACAATTAAGAGCTCAACAATTAACTTGCTTGATCCTTTGGTTCCCTAGAGGTGTAGGCAATGGAAACTGTTGCTTCTTGAGATTGTCAGAGTTTGTAGAGCTTTTCGCTCCTGACTGCACTTCTTCTTGTTCTTGAACTGTAACTGCTTGAACCGATCTGGACCGTCTGATTTCTTGGTTCCTGTACTTTTATTTTTCTTTTTTCATTTGAGCCATTTTTGCCTGCAGTGCTCTTTCGAGTTTTCACCACAGCCGGCCTTTTCCCGTCATTTTTGCCCGTGGCGCCCTTTTCGGGTTTTCACCACGTCCCGGGTATTTGATCTTGCCTGTCCCTTGGCAGCTATGCTGTTTTTACCCTCAGTGCCCTTTCGGGTTTTCACCAAGTCCGCTGTATGCCCACTGTTTTTACTCGGAGCGCCCTTTCGGGTTTTTACTTCGCCCTCTTTGTTTAGGCACACATTTTCTTTTTCTCTTTTTTCTTTCTCTGAATCTTTGGATAACTGCGGCGGCTAGAGGTCAGGAATCCGTCGTTGCCGGCCGATGGCAGCCTTTCAGCCCTTATCCTGAGTTACGATGATAGAGCTGTTGGTCTTAGCTAAAGACCCTTCTGAGATGAATGGATGGATGACTGTGTTTCTTCTTGGACTGATTTTTTTCTTGGGTGCCTTGCTTTGGCTTCCCTTTTTCTTTCTCTTTTCTTCTTTTTTTTCTTTTTCTTTTGTATTCTTTTTCTCTTTTTTTTTTCCTTTTGAATCCCCATTTTTTTTGTATTTTTCTCTTTTTGAATCCCTTTATTTGAAACACTTGTTGGTGGACGGAAATGATTTCTCAGAGGTCTTAGCTTTGACCTCTTGACTTCAGCTCTATTAAAGTAACTCTTGATAAGGTCAGAATGACTTACCCATGAAAGATCTTCACGTTGTCGGCGTTGGTTGGCTCAGGAAGATCCACCCCTCTCATGCTAGTGAGTCTGAGGGCGCCTCCGGGAAGTACTTCTCTGATGATCAACGGTCCGTCCCTCGAGGATTTGAACTTTCCTCTAGGATCTGGAAGGTGCGACGGTAGGATCTTCTTCATGACCATGTCGCCTACCTTGAAACTTCTTTTTCGGACTCTCTTGTTGTAAGCCCGAGCGATCCTTTTCTGATAGCACTGTGAATGACTTAGCGCACGCATGCGCTTTTCATCTGCTAGCTGCAACTGATCGAATTTGGCCCGTTGCCATTCTCCCTCTTCAACTCCGCTTTCTAGTAACACCCGTAGTGATGGTATTTTCACCTCGACTGGTAGAACTGCTTCGATTCCATAAGTAAGCTCGAAATGAGTAACGCCCTTAGCAGATAGTACAGACGTTCGATAGGCCCAAAGTGCATATGTGAGCATATTTGACCAATCTCGATAGGTCACGACCATCTTCTCAAGTATCCTGACGATTGTCTTGTTTGCGGCTTCTACCCCACCATTCATTTGGGGACGGTAGGGGCTTGATCGATGACGTTGGATCTTGAATTTACTGAGGAAGTCATCCATCTTCTTGTTGACGAACGGGGTCCCATTATTTGTGATGATAACATTAGGGATTCCATACCGGCATATGATGCTGTTCTTCATGAATTTGATCACCTGAGATGCTGCAATCGTGGTGTAGGAGGCTGCCTCTACCCACTTGGTGAAGTAGTCGACTGCCACAAGTATGTACTCATGACCGTTGGATGCTTTGGGACTGATCTTGCCGATGATGTCGAGTCCCCACATGGAGAAGGGCCAGGGGGTGGTCAGGTTGTATAACTCTGATGAGGGGGCATGGATTTGATTCGCATGCTCCTGACACTTGAAGCATTTTCTGACGTGCTGGCAACAGTCTGTCTCCATGGTGAGCCAATAGTAGCCGAGTCGTAGAATCTTCTTTGCCATCATATGCCCGTTCATGTGTGGGCCACAGATTCCTTCGTGTATTTCTTTCATGATCTTTGCAGCTTCTGTTTCATCGACGCATCGAAGGAGGATGTGATTATAGGATCGCTTGTAAAGAACTTCGCCACTGATGGTGAACTGGCCGGCCAAACGCTGAATGGTTCGGCGATCTGTTGCTGTTGTTGACTCTGGGTACTCCTGGGTTTCGAGATATTTCTTGATGTCGGCATACCAGGGTTTGTCAGGGACAGCTTCGGCTTCTTCTATTTGCAGGCAGAAGGCAGGTTCATCTTGAATTTCGACTGTGAGCTCCCATTCTGAAGCTCCTTTTGGTATCTCGAGCATTGATGCAAGTGTGGCGAGAGCATCTGCAAACTGGTTCTTGGCTCTGGGCATGTATGAGAAGGTGACTTCTTTGAACTCCTTGATCAAATTTTCAAGATACACATGATATGGTATCAACTTCTCGTCTTTGGTTTTTCATTCGCCATTGGTCTGATTGATGATAAGCTGTGAGTCTCCAAATACTCGTAGCTTCTTGATGCCCAAGATTATGGCTTCCCTTAAGCCAGCGATGGATGCTTTGTACTCTGCCATGTTGTTGGTGCACTCGAATGCTATGCGCCTTGAGATGGGAATAGGGACATCATCTGGAGAGTAGAGGATCGCTCCAATACCACTCCCTTTAGAATTTGCTACGCCGTCGAAGAATAATGTCCACTCATGTTTTTTCTTCTTTTCTTCATCCTCGATATGCAAGAGATCTTCATCAGGGAAGAACGTCTTGAGCGGTTGATAATCTAGGAGGGAGTGGGCCGCAAGATGATCGGTGAGGGCCTGCCCCTTGATTGCCTTCTGAGTGACATAGGTGATGTCGAACTCAGACAGGAGTGGCTGCCATTTAGCTATCCTTCCCGTGAGTGCCGGTTTCTCGAACAGGTTCTTGAGCGGATCCATGTGAGCGAGGAGGAGAATAGGGAATGCAATCATGTATTGACGGAGTCGCTGAGTTGCCCAGACTAGGGCGAGGCAAGTCTTTTCGATCGGGGAATACCTGGTCTCGTAGTCGGTGAACTTTCGACTTAAATAGTATATTGCTTGTTCCTTCTTCCCGGTCTCGTCGTGCTGGCCGAGGACATAGCCAATGGCTTCTGCTGCTACCGAGATGTATAACAATAGTGGACGTCTAGGAGTGGGTGGCACTAGGACTGGAGGATTCATGAGATATCTCTTGATGCGGTCGAAGGCGACTTGGCAATCATCATTCCATTCTTTTGGAACATTCTTCCGAAGGAGCTTGAAAATGGGCTCACAAATAGGTGTGAGCTGTGCGATGAAGCGACTGATGTATTGAATTCTGCCGAGGAAGCCACGAATTTCTTTCTTTGTTCTAGGAGGGGGCATCTCGATGATTGCTCTGGTTTTGGTCTCGTCGACCCTGATGCCATCCTCGCTCACCATAAAGCCGATAAGCTTTCCTCCCATTGCACCAAAGACACATTTCTGAGGGTTGAGGCGAAGCTTGTACTTTTCTAATCTGTTGAATAACTTCTTCAGATCTTCAAAGTGTCCTTCAATTGTGCGAGATTTGACGATCATGTCGTCCACATATACTTCAAGCTCTTTGTTCATCATGTCATGGAATAATGCTGTCATTGCTCGCTGATATGTTCTCCTGCATTCTTCAGACCGAACGGCATTACCCTGTAACAGAAGGTTCCCCAGGGAGTGATGAACGATGTCTTCTCACGATCTTCTATTGCCATCTTGATCTGATTGTAACCTGAGAACCCGTCCATGAATGAGAAGACCTTGTATCCAGCAGTATTGTCGACCAGAGTGTCGATGTGTGGCAAAGGGAAGTCGTCTTTAGGACTGGGTTTGTTGAGATCTCAGAAGTCGATGCACATTCGAACCTTGCCGTCCTTCTTTGGTACTGGTACGATGTTGGCGAGCCATTCAGGGTAGTTGGAGACTACCAAGAATCCCGCGTTGTACTATTTGATGACTTCATCTCGGACTTTCAGAGCCCATTCTGGCTTCATTCTTCGAAGTTTCTGCTTCACTGGCTTCATATCTACCTTGGTTGGCAGATGGTGTACAACGAGCTCTTCATCGAGCCCCGGCATGTCTTCATATGAGAACGCGAAGTTGGACAATCTTGGAGCTAGGAACTCTATCATTTTCTGTTTTATCTCAGGTGGCAACGATTTTCCGATGCGTACTTCCCTAGGGATCTCAGGTGTCCCCAAGTTTACTATCTCGAAATCATCGGCTACAACATTAGCTTTAGATTCGAACTTTTTGAGGAGATCCTCTAGTTCGGGAGCTGGATCATCATCTTCCTCATCCCGAGTTTCGTCCAGACCCATGAGCTCGAAGTCTAATTCGATGTTAAAGTCATATGATTCGACTTCAAACTCATGTGACTCTTTAGACGAACTTGACACACTATTGAATGCAGGAAAACGAATGTTTTTTGGTTTTTGAGATTTTTCTGAAATGGAAATGCTAGATGTTTTTGGCTTTTGAAAGTTTTTTATTTTTTTGGCTTTTTGAAATTCACGGGACTTTGAACAAGTGGGCATTACAAACCATGATTGAGCCCAACTTGTTCCAAAGTTCCGATCGCTGCTTAAACAGGCGTTTTTTTTTTAGGCCAGAGCCCTCAGATGGCTCTTTGGCTGATTCAAAACTTAGGGGAACGGATGACCATTCAGGACCCCACACTTCCTCCCCTAAAGAGGTGGGGGTTGATGATTCGGGCAAAGAATCACAGCCTGGCCCAATGACCATGATTTCTTGCTGGTCGGGTTCGAGATCTGAGTCGTACTCAGTCCCTCTCGGATCGCTTACCTCGCATTGTAGTTCGTCTGGTTCTACAACTACACATGTGTTTGGGATCTGGACATCGGACCAATCCAGGGATAGCCATTTCCCTTTCTTGGTCCAATGGATGGGCTACTTCTGCCCCTGGCTGGTGATTGTTGATGTTGATTCTGCAGAGATGGGCGAGTCGTGCCCCTTACTGATTGATGTTGAGATGGGCAAGTTGTGCCCCTGACTGGCTAGAATTGAAGCGGGCAAGTTGTGCCCCTGGTTGATTGATGCTGAAGTGGACAGGTTGTGCCCCTGGTTGGGAGCAAGTATCAGAGTAACCTGGTCCTGAAGCTGCTGTATTTGACTTCCTTCTTCATCTTCATCATTTCCTTCTTCTTCTGGAGGCTTAGATGGTTCGAGAATCTGATCCCATCGAATGGGGGGCCACGTGGCCCAAACTAGGCTCATCGGGAGGCCTTTGTGTAATGCAGTAGGTTGATTCCCTCCTGGATCTTTGCAAGTTCTCCTGGCTTGATGAATTGGATGGGTGAGCACCGAAATTTCTTCCTTCTTTTGTTCATGAAGATTGCCTTGTATCAGAGTCCCCATTTGCGTTGGTTATATATCAGCGGTACCTTTCTGGACTTGAAGTGATTCTTCATTCGGTATTTGAGGCTCAGACGCTCTGCCGGTGAAAAGACACGGTCCACCCTTATCGGTTCTGGATTGGCGATAGAGTTCACAGTCTCGAATTCGAAACTGTGAAACGGGATGTCTTCTTCAGAGTGTTGGATATCGATGACCGGGATGTCTGGTTCAGTGGCAGCAGCATTGGAATGAATGATGAGCTCCTTCTCTGCATGGATAGAGATCACTTGATTTCCACAGATGTATTTCACTCGTTGATGCAGGGTTGATGGCACAGCTCCAACCTTGTGCAGCCACGGTCGTCCGAGCAACATGTTGAAAGAGGCTGATATATCCAGAATTTGGAATGTGATGGTGGAGACTTCCGGACCTATCTGTACCTCTATGTCGACCTCCCCTTCCACTGATCGGTGGGTGTTGTCGAATGCTTTGACACATATGGTGCTGGGTCGAAATGAAGAGGGAATGATTCCCAAACGTTTCGCAGTCTTGAGTGGGCAGACATTTAAGCTTGAGCCATTATCGATAAGGACCAGCGGAACACAGAGGTCTTTGTATCGTAAGGCTATGTTGAGGGATCGCCCATGATCGCGTCCTTCTGGTGGCAGCTCATTATCGGTGAAGGTGATGGCGCTTGGAGCCAGGAGTTGTCCAATCATCAATGCTATCATCTCTGGTGCTGTATCGGAGGAGACGTGAGCATCGCTCAAGGTTTTGGCAAACATTTCTCGGTGTATGTGAGATGTGCAGAGTAGCTCCCATACTGAGATTTGTGCAGGGATTGACTTGAGCTGAGTCGCCACATCGTATGCGGCTTCATTTTTGTTGCTGAGGCCTGAGGGAGGGCCTTTGGGATCTCCTCTGTTCTGATTATCTCTTCGGATTCAACGGCCATTGGGATTCATGTTTCCCACCTCCGCACATTCTGGATAGTGCCATGGGACCTCTTTATAATTTTCCTCCTTTTTGCCTTCTAGGACCACCGGTTCTTGCAATGGTGCTAGTGTAGGTACCAGATCTTCCTCGTATGGAGCTTTTGCCTTGAGGACTACATTGTTGCCTGTGCTGAAGGGGTAATATCGAGGCTTGTCTTCATAGACCACATAAGGTCGTGGTCTTGGCTTGACTATTCCTGGAGCAGGAGGCTCCCATGGAATGAATACTGGTCCTCTTGATATGGCAGGAGGTTTCTCTGTTCGTCCCAGCTACCGTAATGTGATTGACACGCCCCCGGGATTTACCCCTTACAATATGACTGGCTCAACTGGAGGAGCTCCTTCCAAAACAATGGGTTCTTGCTGCTGATGGGTATGGTTTCTCCATGGCGAATTGTATTGTTCCTGTGCTGAGATTGCCCCTTGCAAGACGACAGGTTTGTATGTGGGCTCGATGTATGATTGTGCTCCTTCCAGAATGACTAGTTCCCAGCATGAATGGTTGTAAGGTGCCCCTTGAACAACTGGTACATCATATGGAAGTGCTCCTTCGAGTACTACTGGCTCGAGGACTGGAGGAGGAAAGGGACTTGCCCCTTGCATGGTCGGAGGAGGATTTGTCGGCCCATAAGTGTAGGCATGAATGGATTGGATGGGGGAGAAGAAGCGATCGAGGCGTTCTTCTTCTTCTATGCTGTTGACGGTGGGGCCTCGAGATGAACTGGGATCTGTCGGATGTTGAGGTAGAGGATTCTGAAGAATATTGGTGGAAGCTGCTGCAGGAGTTCCAGGGACCGAGATGACGATCTTGCGGTCATCAATCAGATCTTGTATGGCATTCTTCAAAGTGAAGCATCGATCAGTAGCATGGCCACGTCCTTGATGGTAGGCACAGTACTCATTTTCTCGGTAGTTCGGAGGTAGAGGATGAGGAGGGGGCCTGGGTGCCATTAGAGTGAGTAACTACTTCTGTACCAGCATAGTCATGACTTGACTAAGTGGCTGAGTAAGTGGGGTGAACTTCTTGAGCTCCCTGTAATTCTGCCTGTTCTGATATGGGTACTGACCATTTCCTCTGAACTGCTGCTGTTGTCAAGGTGGTTGTGGCTGTGGTTGCGGATTTGGTCGTGGTTGATACCTTTGAGGTTGGTACTGAACCTGATTCTGCTGATGCTGTTGATGTCCCCGTGGGGGAGCGTATTGATTACCCTGAGCAGTGGTGCTGATGTTGTTTACTTCTGTCGGGCGGGGAGGAGAATCGCTGCGGTTTCCGCTCCCATATCCGATGGGTCTTCCCTCCACTCTGTTTCTCTTGACTGGAGTGGCTTGATGAGGCCATGGGGAGATTGTCCCGACACGGATTCCTGCTTCGACTTGCTCTCCAGCACGGATCAACTGTGAGAAATTCACGTATGGATGCGAGATGAGATATCCAGATATGCCGGGATATGTTGAATGAACAATCATGGAGATTTGTTCTTCGTCGTCGATAGGTGTTCGCATTCGGGCTGCCATAGCTCGCCAACGTCCCACGTAGGCAGATAGTGTTTCGTCACTCTTTTGCCTGAGAGCTGCGAGGTCGGCTCTTCTGGGTGCCATGTTGAGATTGTATGCGAATCTATCGACGAAGGCCTGGGAAAGCTGTTCCCATGTCCTGATGCGGTGACAGTCCAATGAGGTGTACCAATCTAGGGCATCGCCCTTCAGAGATTTTTGGAATAAACGAATGAGGGCCCCTTCATTTCCTGAGATTGCACTTAGCTCTCCACAGAAGGCCTTGAGATGTGCTGTGGGACAACCGCTGCCATCGTATCTTTTGAATTTTGGTACCTCAAAGTTTTGAGGTACTTGAGCGTCTGGGAAAGGACACAAGTCTCTGAACTTAGTCGAAGGTAAGTCGATTCCTTGTTGTCGCTGAAGCTGATTTTGCAAGATCTGAAACTGCTCCCGCAACTCGTCTAGTCCTGAATGATCTGTTCGAGCAACTGGTGCCTCTTGGAGTAAGGCACATTCTTCTTCGGCATAATGGTCGATGTCTTCGACCCTGTGGGCTTGCTGAAAAGCAACCGCGGGTTGCTGAAATTGATTTGATGATTGAACTGGATTCGGATGAGCTTGTGCTTGAAAGGATTGTAACTGAATTGGAGACTGTACTGAAGGTTGAACTGGAACTTGCTGGAAATTAACTGGAGATTGCTGAATTGAAGATTGCTGGAAATTAACTGGATTTTGCTGAATTGAAGATTGCTGGAAATTAACTGGAATCCCATCGGCGGGGATGTGCTGGAATTGAAAAGTGCTCCTGTTTGCAGGAGGCTGAGATGCTGGGAAGTGACCCCCTTGTTGGGTATTCGCCACTGTCCGCTTATTGATGTGGGCTTGACACTGACCCCCATTGTGGGCATTCGCCAGTGCTGTCCCTGTTGCTGGAAATTGAATTGAAATCCCATCGGCGAGGATGTGCTGGAATTGAAAAGGTGTCCCATCGGCGGGGACATGCTGAGATCTACTGAGACTGTTGTTTGCAAGATTGACTGGAAGCTGACTGAAAGTTCCTGCGACGGGAGTGCTCTGAGATGGCCCTATCGTCGCGGGAAGGTATTGAGGAGGATGCCCCATAGCGAAGGGCTGAGATGGCTGCTGTCGGTAGTCTGGGGCGGACTCCGATGGTTGTGCTTAATTTGAACTGGAGGCCGGAAGGACCCGGCATGGTTGCTGAGATTGCTGAACTGGGCCAACCTGATTGTTGGATGCTGTGGTGGCTTGTGCTTGCATGAATTGCAAGAGCATTTCTTGCATTGCTCTCATTCCTTGTGCCAATTCTTGTATGATTGGCGTATTATCAATGGGCTGTTGCGCTTGAGGTTGCGCTTCGGTCATCTCAAGAGCAGGGAAGAGATGAGTTTCTTCTTCGTGGTCGGACATGGCTTGCTGAGCCCGAGTGCGGATTATGCTGCGGAAGGGAAGTTGTCTCAGAACACGTTGAGCCCGAGGAGGCGCAATGGTGAGGACTATACTCTTTTTGGGTTTTGGGATTTTCTATTTTTTTCTGGTTTTGGATTTTCTTTTTTTTTTTTTTTGGGGTAGAATGCTATGCAGATGAGATTGTATGAGGATTAGTGACTTTCAAGTATAGGAATGATTCTGTTTTTCAAGTCGGATCACGACTAGTGGGATTAGCTCCTCCCCGTGGAGTCGCCATTCTGTGGACCCTCGCCGTTTGTGCGCTCCCACACGACGTTCTCGTCCCTTCCCCTTTCGGGAAAAGAAGGAGAGGAGGATGCGTGAGTGCGAATCGCCGTTTGTGCCACTGGCTTGCCTCGTTCTCGAGGGCTTTGTTTGGTTGTCGTATTAAGCTGGATGTGTTTAAATGAGTTTATATAAGACCAGAGTCGCCACTAGCCAGTTACTTCGAATCTACAGTCGGCTAGACCCTGTAGAAACGTTAGAGAAGGGGATCCGAAGATTTTTTCCTCTAAAATGACTCCTTTTGATCTGCGGCCAGAGATTCGAGGTAAGGGATCACGGTTACAGGGTGGGAAGAGGTTAAGCACCCCACACACTGCCCATACCAAAGTACGGTCTCTACTTCACAGAATCGAACTAATACTTGAAAGTCTGTTTTAATCCTCGTACATTCTCATAGATGACATGATGCATGAATGCGGGTCTGAACAGTAAGAGTTTCTGATGGGCAGGTTCCAACAACGGGCAAGCCCAGAGCATACGCTCGAACTGACAGGTGCTTAATATAAGACTTATGCAGTGTGCTTGAATAATCAAGGTGCTTTATAGTGAAGCATGAATGGAGGTCTGAACAGTAAGAGTTTCTGATGGGCAGGTTCCAACAACGGGCAAGCCCAGAGCATACGCTCGAACTGACAGGTGCTTAATTTAAGACATATGCAGTGTGCTTGAATAATCAAGGTGCTTATAGTGAAGCAGGGGGGTTGGAAGAAAAGTAAATGTTGCACTTATGCTAGATGAAAATGAGATGATGCTGGGAAAAGAGTAGCTGGATGGACGGAGGTGTCGCAAGGGTTGGCTTCGAGTGGCTGGATCAAGACTTGGATGGCTTGGGAGACTTAGAACAGTGGTCAGACTGGGCTGGACCAGGGCTAGGCTCTCCTCACTCGAGCTCTCCTTGGTGAAAGAATGGGCTAAAGGGGAAGGAGGGCTCGGATCGCACTCGGGCTGGATGGCTTCGAAGGGATGTTGAAATGAGAAGGGGAGGGGGGTATTTATAGCAGCGGGCAGTGGCAGTTTGCGTAATTATTTTTGGGCGGCCTGCTGTGGATCCGCCCGTACGGCCACTCCTCGATTTCCAGCGAGGTACGATCGCTCCCTCGGGGCTGCTGTTTGGCTCGCTGGGTCGACTCAGTGAGTTGACTCAGCGGGTCGACTCAGTGATTTGACTCAGCGGGTTGACTCGATGGGTTGACTCGGTGTTTTGACTCGACGAGTTGACTCAGCGGGTTGACTCAGCAGGTTAACTCAGCGGGTTGACTCAGTGGGTTGACTCAGTGAGTTTGACTTTTTTAGAATTTTTTGACTGGCTTTTCTTATGGGGGGTTTTTCAGGCTAATGTATAGGACTGGGTTGACTGGGTTCAGGCTTGAGTTGGGCTATGGATTAGGGCTTACAAGGGTGAGTTTGGCTGAGTTAGGACTTGAGGTTTGGGGGTATGGTCCTCCATTCATCTAGCTATCTCTACCAACAGTGTAGCCGAAGGTGGGGTGTCTACAGTATGTCCATACCTCTGCATGATCCTGTGTATCAGGATGATTGATCTCCTAGTCTGACGGAGGTATAGAGTAGTTAGGTTTAGGATTTTGTTGCTTTTGTTTGCTTTGCTTAGGTTTGTTAGAAGGAGGAAGAATTCCACATTTCACTTTTTCAGGTACTCTCATCCCTCACTCCCTTTTATTTTCAAATTGCTCTCATGTTTTGCATATTACATATCTTATTACATTGAGGACAATGCAAGATTTGGTTGGGGGGTGTAGGATCACTTGGATGAATCCAGCGTTTTGTAACATTTCGAGCAACTGTGTAGAAATTTTTCGATTTTTCAAAAATTCAAGACTCTTTTGGAAAACTTTGCTTCTATGCATTCAAGATGATATGAGCATAAGAGGAGGAGATATGAAGTGAGTAAGGTTGCAAGTTTTGAATTTCTCACAACATAATGATTTTATATGTGAATTCCCCTATGTTTGTGATTGATAGAAAATTTGAACACTTTTACACCTAGTTCACATTACACGATTTTCACGAGTTGAAGGGATTATGTGATTTGTGGATCAGTTAGATTTTGATTCAAGGTGTTGAGACATCAAGCGGGGGTACGTTGTCCATCCTTGTCCATGGAAAAATAACGAAAGATATAGATTTCTAAAAATCCTATCTAATTTAAAAGAAAAAGGAAAAGAAGGATGAAATTGGGAATGATGGAAAAATCTTATTAGGGCTACCTACTACCAACTGGGGGATGGTCTACCCGTAACCAAAGCCAGAAATGGGACGTAGTGTGAAAGTCGTCGGAAGGACAGTAAGGCAAATCCCTTCATTGGCTTGTTGTTGCTCTATATACCTTGAGATCTATAGTCTAATTAATTTATGAAGAAGATAACCCTGGAAACTCATGAAAAGAATTTTCACTATGCACACTAGAATGAAATTGTTCAAGATCTTCTATTTGTCAACCAATCAGCGGGAATTTCATATGGGTACTCATTATGTTTTGAGAGTTTATGATTTCAAACTCTATCACCTAATTTCTCTAACTCTTACTCTTATGTATCTTGGGATGTATAGAAGAATGGTTTCTAAAGGGGAGTTGGGTTTTAGAGAATGGAATTAGTTTCACGCATGTTTTGCTCGGGACTAGCAAAATGTTGGTTGGGGGGTGTGTTGAGCTCTTAATTGTGCATATTCTAACCCCAATTCATCACTCATTATGCTCGTTGTTATGGTTTATAGACTAATATAATGCATGGATTCGTGATTGTAGGGATGAGAGAGAGAAAGCATCAATTGAAGACTTAAAGATGCTAGTTAGAAGCAAAGAAGATCAAAGGGGATAAGCGTCAAAGAACGAAAGAAAGAAGCTAGAGAAAAGAAGAAAGAATGCAGAAAAAGATGCCCACGACCGGTCGTCCAAAGCCAAGGACCGGTCGTCCGACCGGTCCGCACATGCACAGAGGAGATCCAGAGTCCACAACTCTCTAGACTGTTCACGACCGGTCGTGCGACCGGTCCTTAAATTAATTTTTCAAGATGAAACTCTCTGGACCTTTTTTGGTCAGTTTGAGACCGGTCGTCCAGCATCCACGACCGGTCGTCCAGCCACTGCGACCGGTCGCCTGCGTAAGATTCAAACTTGCTAATTCTGGCACCGATTTTCTCTGCGCACTGCGTAAGTGTTACGCAGATTCTCGAATTTTCTGAAGTTACGGAGCCTCCCCACTATAAAAGGACACCTAGGGATCGTTCCTAGGGTATCTTAGAAGGGTTTAAGCAAGGTTGGAGGCGGCGGAAGTGGATTTTGGAGTTCCACAACTCCTTCTAGTTTGTTTTACTGTTTTTATGAGTTTTTTTTGTTGTTTCATGTTTCCTTGGATCATGAGCAGCTAAACCTCTTACCTAGGGCTAAGAGGTGAAGCTTGTAGTGGATCTAAGATGTTTCAATTCGTTCTAAGTTGGTTTTAAGTTTGGAATTCATGTTTATGAACAATGGTTTGAAGTTTATATAAGTTTTAAGTAGTTTTTCTTAGTCTTATGATGACTCATGGATGTTTGGGAGAATTACTTAAATTCTTAATTGGTTTGTATTAGTCTAGACCTGTATGATCCGAGGAATTGGAGTACGCTCTAGTACTATGATCTTCATGTGGGGACTTCCTATCAAAGTTCTACTTTTCTGAATTTCTGTAATGTGTATGGACTGTGCATGTGATTTGAATCAAGTTCAAATCATGATCTGGCCTTGTCTTGTGACAAGACTTGAGGATGGTTATGATTGTGAACTGAGCCTTTTGGAATTAGGATTGACCTATGCAATTGAGCATGCTCAGCCTAGCTTACATTGAGTGAATCCTATGCATTGGACTTACATATAACAGATTATTTGGTTTAACAGCTCTATCATCCGGCTAGATAGATCTTAATATCGATTCTAGTTGAGAAAGTGAGAAACCACAGCGGATTGAACATCAAGGATTGCTACAAGTGGATCCTTGAACCCCTAGTGCCTTTTTAGAATTGTTTACCTTCAAATTAGTTTAAAGTTGTTACTCACATCAAATTCATACAAAAACCTGATTGTTAGCTTATCAATATAAACTTTTGGATGTGTTTGTGAAATCCTACATAAGTCCCTGTGGATCGACCTCGGTCTTACCGAGTTTATTACTACATCGCAACCCTACACTTGGGGAAGTGAACAATCTTAACCGTACAACATTTGAAAATCATGTTAGGATTTAACCCTAAAGTCAATTATGATTCTAAAGATATTAGAAGGTGATCTAACTTAAAATGTGAGATTTCCCTTGAAGCTTTTCTCTCAAACTCATAGTCTCGTTATTGTTGTGGATTTTTGTTTACACTCTCTATTTAGTGAAGAATTGTGTGTGGGTTTCATCTTTAGTCTATTAATCCATGTATTTGTGTGATATCTTGAACGATAGATGTAGATTTCTCTTTTAGTATGCTTAACATGGAATGAAACTAATGTATCTACTTAGAATTGTTAATTTAATTTCATGATTGCCAATATTTAGCTTGCTTAGGCGTAGTTATGCTCAAATTAGTATTTACTTGAATTGTGAGGTTAGTATTTATCGATGTTATTAAATCTCTTTTCATGATGAGAATTTAGGTTGAATTGTATCTTGATGTAGAGATGTGGATTGTTAATTTTATTGTAAGAGTGTGGTTGGAATGACCCACCTCAAGTGCTTAAAATTAGAACCTTACATGTTGTTTGATTGAATTACGTTCCATTTGATTCTACCTTTACAACTAGTGTTTTATGTTGAATATGATCTCATTACCATGAAATTTGTGATTTAGAATGTCACTTGTGATTTTCGAACCATATTATCGTTCACGTCACTTTGTGACTTCTAGATCATGTTACTATTGACCGTCACTAGAGCTGGGGACAAACCAAGCCAGCTTGAAAGCTTAGCTTAGATTGATTTGAAAAAGCTCGGCTTGGATTGGTTCGAATAGAAATTTAAACCAAACTAAGCCTCAAAGTCAAGCTCATTTGAAAAAATAAACCAAGCTCAAACCAGGGCAGTACTAGCTCGGGTCGACTCGGAGCTTGGTTTGATTCGGCTTAATTCAACTCGTAGATTGTAAGCACACTATTTCCTGTGGTGTGATCTACTTGAGCTTTGTATATGATTCTATTTTGGGACCATGTCCTAAAATGGTATGTAAAAATGGATAGACGGTGTGGATAAAACATATATATGATGACGTGGATAATAAATAATACATATACCTGAATGCACATTGTTTCCTTGCACTTGTAAAATTATGCTTATATACTTTTGTTTGGAAAAAGGCTCTTACATGTCTATTTTGAAGTTGCACTCCTTTGGAGGATGTTAAACATCATGTAGTAAGATATTTTTGTATTTTTTTCTAACTTTTTAAATTCTTTTCTATTTAAATAAACAAATAAAAAAAAGAGTGCCACCTGTTCGAACTTGGCCCGACTTGGTTCGAAATTTTTTACCAAACCGATCCCAACTCGAACCAATTTTTTTTGGAGCGAACCAAACTCAGGCCGCATGGGTCGGCTCGAAACCCAAACTGGGTCGATCCACAAAATGCAGTGGCACAAAAACAAGCCAAACCAAACTAGGGCTAACCCGGCTTGGCTCGGATCATTGCCCACCTTTAACCGTCACTTTGTGATTTTCGGGTCGCAATGTCGTTGTGCTTCGCTTTATGACTTACTTTGAATGCTCATGTATTATGGGCTATGAACCTTTATGTTGGTTTTAAATATGAAACCATACCTATTGTTGTGGAACTATGTGTAAACCATATATATATTGTTCCTCTTAACTATATTATGATATTGAGACATTGTACGTCACTAATTGTATAAGGCTCCATTATTGGTTATTTGTAAACCAGATTGACAAAGGATTGACTAACCCCACATTCATGGTCGTTCACTTTTTGAACTCGCCCATTGACTTCATTATTCGAGTCATCATCATGGCTATTGACTTTTAGAACTCGCCGGGTGACTTTGTTATTCGAGTCATCGTCTAGCCATTCACTTGTAGAACTTGCCAGGTGACTTCGTTCTTAGGGTCATTGTTCTGGTCGTTCACTTTTAGAACTTGTTGGATGACTCCATTATTCAAGTCATCGTTTGGCCATTCACTTTTTGAACTCGTCGGGTGGCATCGATATTTGGGTCATCGTCTGGCTGTTCACTTGCATCATAGGTTTTTCTCATACATTCATGCATTAAAACAAGATTCGTATTGTGGATTGAATATTGTAGCTTCTTGTGTTATAAATGTGAAATACGAATGAAATGTTGTACCTTCTTGAGTTACAATTGCGAACTATACTTGACTGTGATGATGAATGTGTAATCTTGGAAGGGACTTTTCATTGAGTTGGCCACTCACCTTTTCAATATTCTAAAACACCAATCAAATGATGCAAAACTAAAAGATACAGACATGCTTAAAGAGTGGATTGAGGATCCATGGATGAGAAGCCTTACTCTTGGAGTTTAATTATGTTCAGTAGAACTTTAGTTTATTTTAATTTGTAATAAGTCCCCTGTTGTGTGGACAAGTTAGTTGAATCATGTAATGTTGAAACTCTATTTTACAAAGCTCAATTTATTTTACTCTTATAGAATGCATACCATGTAAATGCGATAAATGGCTTGTAAAAAAAAATAATAAAAAAAATAAAGATGTGATTGTGAAGCATTCATTTGTTATTTAGTTAATATCCTTGAATTCGGAATCTAAGTCACCGATGCTTGGGTGTAACCCATAGCCAATGGAAAAATATCTAAGTCCTCATCCCATTTCTGATTCCCATTGCTCGTCCTTAATGCATCTTTAACGATAATTTCCTAATGGCCATGTTTTCAATTGCCTTGTGCCTTATGCAGGTCAACCTTTCTTATATTAATGTGGCCTGATCAGCATCACAACATTCCATTGCAAATTTGATTATAATCTCATGACCGTTCTCTTCAATATTGTTCTTCCTTGACTTCTTCAACCCAACTACTTGCCAATCTTCAAAATGCACGTTTGTCCTTTTCCATGCTCTCAACTTCAAAAGGATGTACCATCTTCTCCTTTAAGAGCATTGTTCATTAGATAAATGCTTCTTCATGTTTCCATCTTCTCCTTTTCTGATAACAAGTTTTTTCTTCACGGTTCCCCCCATCTTCAAGATGTTTAAAATGTGGTTAAAAAAAAAAAGGATTAAAAGATATTATCATGAGATTTCGAATCTCGACAGTTCTTAAGTTTTCACATTTTCATCTTAAAATTATTGTAGTTTTAACTCCAAAATATTTTAGAGTTAAAATGTCTCACATACTACCTATATATTTAAAAACATAAAATTATCATTAAATAAATATTTTAATATTTAATTTTCAGTGAGTTTTTCTTGATATTGCAAGAAAAATTCTGAAATCTGAAATTCTCCTAAGAAATTTCCCTGGCCGAATAAAATTCCAAGAACTAGAATTACCATGCCTGGGAGGACTTGTGGACATTCATGTAACTCTAAAAAAATACTGGCCATTGATGACCAATCATCCTACTTTCAACATAAAATAGAATAGCAATAAGACGACAACCTAGTGCACAGTCGCAAACTTCGCAAAGGCATAAGTGCACGCATTAGCTACCACCACTAAAAGATACTTGGAATAGAATCCAGAAACCATCTCAAAATAAGGATTCCAATGCCCATTTTCGTATGCGTGTTAAGATAATGTCAGGCATTATGGAATGGAAAGAGACTTGCGCACACCCACTCTCTCAACTCATACTGCGAACACGGTATCGTTTCCTTTATGGTGGCAATTTTGTAACTTCCTTATCAAGTCGGTTTCTCTATAATAAGCTTATTTTTACAAGGGTGCGCATGGGACAGCCATTGTGTGTACGGCATCCAAACTGTCCAACCAGGTTGCCTCAATATGAAAGTTGGATGTTTAAAAATCAGGTTGATTCAATAATTATGTGGGCCACTTGTGAATTTGGAAGATTTTTGGTGGTTGGCAATTGTTTTTGGTGAAGTGACATGCTTAGAGAGCCTGTTTGATTTATTGAAATTCCTTGAAAATTATAAAAATTGTATAATAATTACAAATTATTTTATCTGTCTACTACCATTAGCTGTATTTGATTGCCGATTTTTGCATTTTGTTTATTCGCAGTAAACTTATAATAATAACATTTTACATTATTTTTTAATGTCATATCATTAATAAAATATATTGATATTATTGTTTTTTTATAATAATTATACAAAAAAGTATAATAATTATAAATTTCCTTTCTCTCTCTCTATACACACCACACACTATTCTTGAGCTTTTTTTGAAAGGTGATGATTTCTGTGACGGATTTAGCCGTGGTAAAATTATAATGATAGTATAGTTTTTTTTTAATTTACAAAAATTTCAGCAAATCAAATAAGCCCTTAGTTTTTAGGTAGGTTGGTTTTAGGTCATTTGAGGCGACTAACATAATGCATGGATTGGATGGCATACCAAGATGGCCCCACCACACAGTGAATGCGCCCGTGAGTAAGAGGACTATAGACAGGTGAATAAACGAATGCATTACTTTTAGACGCACAGGAACTTAACTAATAAGCTTATTCTACAGTACGTTGCAGCGGAGCCGGCCTCTGAAACTCAGGAGAGAGGCACCAATCCTACTTCAAAACCAATTTCTCTTCCCCCTTCACTCTCTCAGAGAAGAAATGGCTCAA
The DNA here is from genome assembly GCA_003013855.2 of Liriodendron chinense. Classification (NCBI taxonomy): domain Eukaryota; kingdom Viridiplantae; phylum Streptophyta; class Magnoliopsida; order Magnoliales; family Magnoliaceae; genus Liriodendron; species Liriodendron chinense. Next base: position 2,917,117 of record ML058409.1, read on the forward strand.
GCTCTCTCTCTCAGGCTCTCCAAACCCATTACCTCCATTCTCACCACCCGCCCTTCCCTTCCCTACACCCTCCTCTTCCTAATCCTCATATGTCTCGCGGGCTACTATACCCTCCACCGCCACCATTCCCACCCATCACCGTCCCCCTCCCAACACAATTCCCAAAATGCCCGTTCCTTCCATGCCCTCTTCCTCAACGCCTCCAGCAACGCCACCATCTCCTCCTTCCTCCACTCCCTTACCCAGCGCCCCCACCTCGCGGGCACACCTCCCGCCTCGATTGCCGCACAGTACGTCCGAGGTCAGCTCCAGGCCTCGGGCCTCAAGACCCATGTCACAGAATACAAGGCCCTCCTCTCTTACCCTGCGCGCGCTTCCCTCTCGGTGCATTTTGGCAACGGCAGCTCGGCGGACCTGTTCCTGAGAGAAGTGGGCCAGTCGGGTCGGATCGTGGCGCCGTACCACGCCTACTCCCCGTCCGGGTCGGTGTTTGCGCGGGCGGTTTTCGTTAACTACGGTAGGGAGGAGGACTACCGTGAGCTGGGTGCGCTGGGGGTGAGCGTTAGCGGGTGCGTGGCGGTTGCGAGGAGGGGGAGTATTTCTAGGGGTGGGGTTGTGGAGAAGGCGGAAAAGGAAGGGGCTGTGGCGTTGCTATTGTACGCCGAAGGGGGTGGGTTTAAGGGCGGGATTGAGAGGGGGACGGTGATGAAGGGTTTGGGGGACCCACTGACGCCAGGGTGGGCCGGAGTTGAAGGAGGGGAGATGCTTGGGTTGGAGGACGGAGAAGTTAGGAAAAGGTTTCCCAAAATTCCTTCCATGCCCGTCTCTACCGAAAATGCCCACATGATTTTAGGTTCTCTTGGTGGGCCACAGCTGCCTGACGGATGGAAGGATACATTGTTGGACAAAGGGATCAGGATCGGCGAGGGGCCCACATTCCTCAACCTCACTTATCAGGTAACAACAATAGTTCTACATGCACTTGGCCTTGCACGTGGATGATCCACGTGTGTGAGATCATCACGCGATCCTCACCGTCGGTCAATATTCCATGCATCCAGAATCAGCGAAATACGATTATCAGGTGGGCCAAAATTTTGCACGGAACCGGTCAATTAATCATGAATTTGTTTTGTAACTGTGTGGCCCACCTTATGATCATGCAAGGGACTGGTTTTCGGATAGCTATATCTATTGCTTTTTGTGGCGTTTCCGATCCATTTGCATTTTCCAAGTTTTGGCTCACGTTAGCCAAGGAAGAAGCAGCGCACATTAGCGATTCACTTTGAACGTGTAAGGTGTGGGCCTTAAAGAGAGGTGCATGTCAGCTGGCAGTGGAATGAGGATGATGCGGACTGGAATCCTCTACAACACCTGTTTTACACCGAAGCTCTGTGGGGCCCACCATGTTGAATATGTAAAATCCACTCCGTCCATCAGGCTCTATCCTCAATTCTAGGCATGCGGGCAGAAAATCAGCCAGATCCACAACACAGGTGGGCACCACAAGGAACAATGGGGGTGGGAGACCAACCATAGGTTTGTGTTTGGGGCCGCACAATGGTGTTTATCTTTCATTTAACCCATTAATCAGGTGTAACTAATTAAAATGAAGTGAAGATACAAAGGACAACATGATCCAAAACTCAGATGGTATGTATCTTGTTCCCATTGGTGTAGCCTGCCGGAGTTTTAAATCGGGTTGATCTTTAGTATGTATGGTTTAAAACAAGTGTTCACCTCACTTGATGAATGCAGTAGATTCACATATACAATATGGCGGGCCCTGTGGAGCTTAGGTGTTCTAAACAGCTGGTGTGGACAATTCCAGATACCAGACATGCACAGTGATACTGCACTTGCACACATGGCAACCTAGACTGTCCAATTGTAGGGCCTGTTGTGATGGAATCTAGCCTGAAAACCACATTAATAGAATGGTCCTAACCATCCAATTGATGAATATGGATTGACCATTGAGAATAAAACGGGTTTGATGGTCTAAATTTGAAGAGCAAAATAAAATGGTTTAGATCCTTTGATTTGCATGTATGTTGGCCCATCTCATTCATGTTGGGGCCCACATTTTTTGACGTTTTGGATTTTGTACAAGTGTGCCACTTGTAGGGGTGGGTGAGACAAAGCAACTAATGGAATTGTGGTAATCTACTGGGGCCCATCCACAATATGGCTTTCCTGAAAACCGGCAATGACACAGGTCATTTTCAGAAGGTTAAAGGTGCTTGGCTTTTGTTGGCTTACCATGTTTCTCTTGTCATGTTGTGTTAAAAAATGTCGACTACAAGAATTTGGACGTGAATGCCCTTTTCCTTTCTAGTTTAAAAAACCTACCATCAGGAATTATTGTATCTTAGACCTGCAGGAATATAGTCTCCTAGACCTGAGATATTTTCTGTGTGTGGGTATTGGTTTGTACAACCAGCGACCATGTTAATTGGCTTTGGCCCTGCCCCAGATGGGCCATGTCCCAAAAGTCTCCAATGCTAGAAGGATCCAGCCACCTATCTTAGCCCTTTTTTCTGGTCAAGTGTGGACGTTTCATGCATTTGTCTTCTCAGCCATCACCATCACCATGATCCAAGCCTTGTACCAATTAATTGGGTTCAGTTACATGGATCATGTTCCACCATTCCACTCTATCAAGGGTCATACCTACAGTTAGACCATAAGTCATCTAGTCTTTTCTTATTACTTCCATCCACGTCCTTTCAGGCCTTCCCCTTGTCCTTTGAGAGCCTTCAACTTTTACCATCTCACTCCTAATGGGCATGGTTCTTGGTCTCTGTTACACATGACTAGATCATTTAAATCTGCTTCATCTTATTACCTATTGGTGCTACTCCTAAGTTACCTTGAATGCATTCATTTCTAATTTTGTCCTTCCTTGTTTTGCCACTCATCCACCTCAACATCGTCATTTCAACTGCACTCATCCTATGAACATGTTGTTCCTTAACTGCCCAACATTCTGTCCCTTAAAGCATGACTGGTTTTGTCACTATCCTAAAAAAAAATTCCTTTCAGTTTGAGTGGTACACGGCGATCACATAAAATTCTAGGGGCACATCTCCATTTCTTACAGCCAGCTTGAATTCTATGGGCAACATCCTCAATCTCTCTACTCTCACGAATTATTGACACAAGGTATCGAAAGTGGTAATTTTAGGAAACCTCTTGGTTAACAATTTTAATTAATTCCTCATTTTCACTCCTATTATTACTAAAATTGCACTCCATATGCTCTGTTTTAATCTTACTAATTTTAAATCCTTTCAATTCCCCTCCATAAATCTAGCTTTGTGTTTACGCCCTCTCTCGTCTTGTTAATTAAAACTGTGTCGTCTACAAAACAACACACACCATGGGATCTCTTACTACAAATGCCTCATTTTCTCATCCATAACTAATGTGAAAAGGTATAAGCTCAATGCTGACCTTGACTTGTTTTTCTTCTCAACCATGTATTTTATTATTCACAAGCCACATGTTCTAAAGCTTGCGCTATGAAGGAGACTTTTGGGACATGCCATTGATGTCAATGGCCTATAACATATGGTTTTGTCCATTTAACTGAAAGGAGGGCCCAAGATTGTGATGGGGTGTTCCTCCTCATGAGGAGAGGAGAGAGTGCAGATTGGGGGTCATCGGGCGCAACCGAAATTCACCTCGGATGGACAGTTAGTTTCTGGACAGATTCAAACAATTTCGGGCGACCGACAGTAGGTCATCTGGCAACTGAAGCCCAGATCGGGCCCAACCAGGTTGGGTCGGGCAATCGAAATTTGATGTTTCTCTCAGCGATATCTCTGGACCAAGGTATTCCAAAACGGATACGTATCGGCCGATACGTATCAGAAACGGTCCGACCCGTTACACGATACGGGGGGCGTATCGGCCGATACGGGGGCCGTATCGGCTGATACGGCCCGTATCCGTATCGGTAACGGTGGGCACCATTACGCCCATCGATACCGCTACGGGACACCTTGCTTTGAACAGTTTTGCCTAATATCGGGCCCTTGACAGGCTCGCGGACTGTGATATGCAGTTTCTTGTTTTGACTCTATCTGTCGCGAAGTGTTATATAAACACTTGCTAATCGAGATTAGGGCATCCTAATAGGAGGTCTACACGTCCAAGGTGAGTGAGAGAGAGAGAAGAAGAAGAAGAAGAAGAAGAAGAAGAGAAAGCGAGAGAGGAAGATCATAGAGAAGAGGCTTTTGCTTGTGATGCTTCATCCACGCAGCAGACGACATCTCGGTTTCTCCTACGTCCTCGGATTGGTGAGATCTCTCAGTTTTTCGTTCTCTTTGATTGTTATCCACCCTTGTGGGTGAAGGTTGATTGGATCCAAGCGGATTGTGCTTGTGATCGCTATGTAAGAATCTTTTACATAGTGGATTGTTATCTAGACGAGGTCCCGTGGTTTTTACCTTTGCTTGAGGGTTTTCCACGTAAAAATCTCTTGTGTTCGTGTGGTTGATTGTTTGATCGTGTTTCCGCATTATTATATCCCATAATTCACGGTAGTTGGGGTGCGAGATTCTGAAGTTTTGTGCAACGCCCCCAACAAAAGTGGTATCAGAGTGTCCAGGTTGTGTAAACGGACAGTGGGATCAGTGTTGAATTATGGAGGGTGGCTTGTCAAGGATGATCATCCTCAATGGGTTTAACTGGCCCATCTGGAAGGCGAAGATGAAGGATCTACTTTATTATAAAGACCTGTATGCTTAAATCACAAGTGAATCGGCTAGGCCAAAGGATATGTCTAATGAAGATTGGACGAAGTCGAACCAGAAGGCAGTGGGGTTCATCAGACAGTGACTGGATGATACGGTGTTCCACCACGTGTCTACGGAGACCTCAACTGCTAACCTATGGTAGAAACTCATAGGGCTGTATGAGAGGAAGACAGCCATGAACAAAATCTTCTTGTTTAGAAAACTTGCAAATCTGAAGTACAAAGATGGTGGTTCGGTTGCTGAACATATCAATGAAGTCAGTAGCATAGTGAACCAACTCTCCGCCATGAAATTGGCCATGGATGATGAGCTATGGGCCCTGATACTTCTTAGTTCGTTGCCCGATAGCCGGGAGGCATTGGTGGTGTCTCTGAGTAATTTCATACCAGAAGGAAAGGTTTTCGTGGACCAAGCGACAGGTAGTCTTCTCAATGAGGAGACTAGAAGGAAGGCACGCGGGTCGTCTCAGTAAGAGGCCCTTGTGACAGAGGATCAGGGGAGAGGAAAGAATAAAAATGGTGGTAAAACCCGAGATAAATTCAGAGGTAAGTCGAAGATAAGGAAATATGTTGAATTTTGGAATTGTGGCAAGAAGGGCCACTACAGAAACGAATGCCGCAGTGAAAAGAAGGACAAGGAAGGAAAATGGAAGGAGAAGAAAGATCAAGAATCAGATTCTACTGCGGTCGCCTCTAACGGTGACATGGTGGTTATACTTTGTACATACTATGATGTTTGCCTCACAGCTACGAGTCAGGACACCGATTGGGTGATAGACTCAGGAGCATCGTATCACGCTACTCCATGCAGGGAGTTCTTTACAAGTTACAAGTCAGGCAACTTTGGTAACGTGAAGATGGGAAACTCTGGAATATCCAAGATCGCGGGGGTTGGTGATATCTGTGTAAAGACCGATGTGGGCTGCACATTCCTGACCTTCGCCTCAACTTGATGTCGATGGGAAGGTTGGATGATGATGGCTATGAAAGCCGGTTTGTTGGTGGGCGTTGGAAGCCCATTAAGGGTTTGTTGATCATGGCTAGAGGGAAGAAGTGTTGCACCCTATATAAGATAAGTGTCAGCGTCTGCAAGGGTGAGTTGAACGCAGTAGAAGATTCAATGATAGACGTGTGACACAGGCGGCTTGGCCACATGAGCGAGAAAAGGGCTTCAACTACTGGCGAAGAAGCGGCTCCTTCCAGAGATAATAGGTATCTCAAAACTTGTATTGACTGTTTATCTGGGAAACAACATAGAGTTTCATTTCTTGAAATTGCTTCTTATGTTAATAAAGTTCATGCATTAGATTTGGTTTATTCTGATATATGTGGTCTGATGAAGACAAAAACCGTAGGTGGGGCTTTGTATTTTGTTACATTTATAGATGATGCATCTAGGAGATTTGGGTTTATGCATTGAAAACCAAAGACTGTGTTTTTGAAGTGTTTAAAGCGTTTCATACAGTGGACGAAAAAGAGACAAGAAGACCATTGAAGTGCATCCGCACTGACAATGGAGGTGAATACATTGGGGCGTTTCATGAATACTATAAGACCCTGGGTATACGGCATGAACAAATGGTGCCCAAGACCCCCCAACACAATGGTGTAGCAGAGCGTATGAATCGCACCATTGTGGAGAGAATCAGATGCATGCTTTCCCATGCCAAGCTGCCCGAGACGTTCTGGGGAGAAACAATGCACACGGTGGTGTATTTGATAAACAGGTATCCATCAACTCCTTTGAATGGAGAAGTTTCTGAGAAGATATGGACTGGACATGATGCATCGTATAATCATCTTAGGGTGTTTGGATGCCGAGCATTTGTTCATGTACCTAAGGACGAGAGGTCCAAGCTCGATACGGAGACCATGCAGTATGTGTTTCTTGGGTACGGTGACGAGTAGTTCGGTTACAAATTGTGGGATCCAATAGAGAAAAAGCTCGTCAGAAGTAGAGATGTGGTACTCTTTGAAGATCAGTGTATTGAAGACATTGGAAAACCAGAGAAGACCCAGCCCAGTTCAGATGAGCTGGAAGATTTGGATCCGATCCTCCTCCCGTGGTGCCTGATGATGGGGAGTGCAGAATAGTGCAGGGGACAAGAGTGTTCCTACAGTAGATGAACCAGGGGAGCAACCCTCACTTGATCCACCTGTTGAGCCACAAGTGAGGAGGTCATCTAGGGACAAACATCCATCCAAGAGGTACTCATTGCATGAGTACATTATGTTTACTGATGGAGGAGAACCAAAAGACTATTCTGAGGCCCTATCCGACGTGCATAAGGGGGAGTGGTTGAAGGCTATACAAGAGGAAATGAAATCCTTGCATAAGAACCACACCTATGAGTTGGTGAAACTGCATAATGGCAAGAAAGCTCTGAGTAACAAGTGGGTGTTCAGAAAGAAGGTAGAGTAGAAGAGTTCACATCCAAGGTTCAAGGCCAGGTTAGTGGTGAAAGGCCTTGGACAAAAAAAAAGAGAGTTGATTTCGACGAGATATTCTCACCGGTGGTGAAGATGACATCTATATAGGCGTTGCTTGGCTTGATCGCAAGTATGTATATGGAGATAGGGCAGTTGGACGTCAAAACAATGTTTCTCCATGGTAATTTGGAAGAGATATATATGAAGCAGCCAGAGGGGTTCGAAATCAAGGGCAATGAACACATGGTGTGTAAGCTGAAGAAGAGCTTGTATGGGTTGAAGCAAGTTCCAAGGCAATGGTACAAGAAGTTCGACTCGTTCATGTTGAAGCATGAGTACGACAGAACGGAGTCGGACCATTGTGTGTTTACACGACAATTTACGAATGATGACTTGCTCATCCTTTTGCTATATGTTGATGATATGCTCATAATCGAGAAAGACATCAAGAAGATTGACAGGCTGAAACAGGAGTTGGGCAAGTCGTTTGTAATGAAATACTTGGGCCCGACAAGACAAATCCTAGGAATAGAAATCACTCGTGACAGAAGCAGCAAGAAGCTTTAGTTGTCACGAGAGCGGTATGTTGAGAAAGTTCTAGAGAGATTTGATATGAATGCAGCGAAGCTGGTCAATTCTTCACTTGATGTTCACTTCAAATTGAGCGATAGGCAGTGTCCCAAGACCAAGGAAGAGGTGGAAGAGATGCAGAAGATACCTTACGCTTCGGTGGTAGGAAGTATGATCTATGCTATAGAGTATACGCGTCCAGACTTAGCATATGCGATCGGTGTGGTGAGCCGATATCTCGCCAATCCTGGCAAAAAGCACTGGGTAGCAGTGAAGTGGATACTTCGGTATCTGAGGGGCTCTTCAAAGTTGAGCCTCTGCTTTCATGAAGGAAAACCTATGTTAGAAGACTACACAGATGCAGATATGGCAGGTGACAAGTCTACATCGGGGTTCATGTTCACGTTTGCAGGGAGAGTAGTCTCATGGTAGAGCAAGCTATAGAAGGTCATAGCATTGTCTACAACTGAGGCCGGGTACATCGTAGTCACAAAAGCATGCAAGGTGATGCTTTGGATGAAGAGATTCCTACATGAATTTATCCGAAAGCAGGAGAAGCACGTGGTCTATTGTGATAGCCAGAATGCGATACATTTGAGCAAGAATCCAAGCCGGCATTCCAAGTCCAAGCACATAGAGGTTCGACATCACTAGATCAGGGATACGTTGGAGAACAAGGTGCTACAGCTCGAGAAGATCCACACGGATGATAATGGGTTAGATATGATAACCAAAGCATTGCCCAAGGGCAAGTTCAAGGCTTGTAGAAACCTAACAGGCTTGAAGATGGTGAAGCCCTCTTCCTGAGTCGGAAAGGGGAGATTTGATGGGGTCTTCCTCCTCATGAGGAGAGCAGAGAGTGTAGATCGGGGGTCATCGGGCGCTCGACCAGTCAGGCTCGGGTGATTGAAATTCACCCTGGATGGACAATTATTCGGACAGTTTCGGGCGACCGACAGGAGGTCATTGAGTGACCGAAGCCCAGATCGGGTGCCCGACTAGGTTGGGTTGGGTGATCGAAATTCAGTGTTTCTCTCAGCGATCTCTTTGGACAGTTTTGCCCAATATCGGGCTCCCGACAAGCGCACGGATCGCGATACGCAGTTTCCTGTTTTGGCTCTATCTCTTGCGAAGTGTTATATAAACACTTGCTAATCGAGATTAGGGCATCCTAATAGGAGGTCTACATGTCCAAGGTGAGAGAGAGAAAAAAAGAAGAAGAGAAGAAGAGAGAGAGAGAGGAAGATCGTAGAGAAGAGGCTTCTGCTCGTGACGCTTCATCAACACAGCAGACGATGTCTCGGTTTCTCCTACATCTTCAGATCGGCGAGATCTCTAAGTTTTTCGTTCTCTTTGATTGTTATCCACCCTCATGGGTGAAGGTTGATTGGATCCAAGCGGGGTCTTCTTGTGATCGCTGTGTAATAGTCTTTTACATAGTGAATTGTTATCTGGACGAGGTCCCGTTGTTTTTACCTCTGTTTGAGGGTTTTCCATGTAAAAATCTCGTGTTCGTGTGGTTGATTGTTTGATCGTGTTTTTGCATCATTATATCCCATAATTCATGGTAGTTGGGGTGCGAGATCCTGAAGTTTTGTGCAACGCCCCCAACAGATTGGTGGCAAGGATCTACCAATCTGGGGAATTTTTTGGGCATGGTTTATCGCTAGTGGATCGTATTAGAGAATAGTTGTAGGGTTCTTCTAACTAGGTGTTATTCCCACTTCAAATCACATTTAAGACTTGCACTCCCAGTCTTCTTCCTAATTGTTATATTTGATGACATTTTGAAATAGACACTTCCCCACACCCACGCCCAAATTTATTGCGGCCTAGCACGCTTAGTGCAACTAGATAGTATATCAATGGTCTAGATCATCAAACCATGGGCCGAACTTGTGCAAACTAGAAACCCTAAATATTGTTCATATCCCAAATTGAGGATCATATAATTCCTCTTGATTGTTGGTCCGAACTTTGAACTCTGATGGAACCTAAGTGGACAATGTTGAAAATGGGCCTATGGGGCTTACTTATGGGCAACCATTGTTCTGTGTGTGTGTCCTGCACGTCTTTCCCTTGGATCTCTGTTTCATTATTTAAAGTTGAGTTTTAAATTAAAAAGGGGTCTGGGTATGAGAGAGATCGGATGAGATAGGGATAAGCCCTACCTCATCCGAATCTCTCCCACATCTTCTTTGATCCCTCCCTTTATGAAAAGGGGAGGTACGGCCTCCTAAAATGTATCCAGAAATGAGAGTTTCCAGAGAGAAAAGAGGGAGGAGAGTTAATACCCAAGTTGTTCATCTAGCCCATATTCAAATGATTAAAGCCATTGATTGTAATCTGGGGGCCATCTTAACTGTAGAATCAGATGGATGACAAGATCCTCTTTGCTCCTGTGGTGGTTAGGTGGATGTCTGGATGTTGACCATCCATCTTCGTCTTTGTGCGAAGGTTCCAAGATGTGTAGACCGTTAGATCCTATGGGCCCACCCATCTGGGTTGTCTTTTAGTTGTATTAGACCAACATGAGATGGATCTCCGATTTACGTGGAACAAATCGCATCGAGGTAAGTATTCTTTTCCATTTGAATTCAAAATTTTATTATTTATAATGCATTTTTTATTTTCATATATTGAACATCATCCATCCTTTTTCTAATCATAACCCAATTACCCATTGAGTCTAGAATGAGGGATAGAAACCAGAGAGGCGGTGGATTAACTCAAACAATTGAAAAGAAAAGAGAAATGAGGGATTATTAAATAAAAAATAGAAAAAGGGAAAGAAAATTGGAGAATGAGAAAGATAAAAGAAATAAAAAAAAGGAAACTTGCCATGCCGGCAAACTGTCTTCAGCAGAAGCAGCGACAACGTTGTTGCTCCTTGCTTCCCTTTCTTCTCTCTTTCCACTTTTCTTCCTCTCCTCTCCCCTTCTCTTTTCTAGCAAGCAAGACGACAATAGTAGGTCACTGGCTTGTTCTCTCAAGCTCTCTTTCTCCCTCCTAATCTCTATCGTTCTTTCTTTCTCTTGATCTCTCTTTCGATCTCTCAATATCCTTGCATTGCTGCCGTTGACAACAACCATGGCCGTGACTGCTGCCTGAAGAAGCTATGACAATGACAGTTCAAATTGCCCTGCTATGTGAAGAAGGGATTGAAGGGGAGGGGATTTTCGGGAGATGGGTCTCTCAAAACCCTAGGTGGAGAAGAAGAAAAGAGGGAGATGGGCTTGGAAGTTGGGCCTAATGGCCTTGACTTGTTTTTTGCCTTAATATGGTGTTTTTTAAACATATTTTTTAGCTCATTTGTGGTAAAAAACTGTAATAGATTGTGAGCCCCACTTAAAGGCTCATTTTGGAGCTTATAAATGGAGGTAAATGAGAAATGGAATTGGAGGTAAATGAATTGAGAGTAAATAGCTTACTCAATTGTGTTTGGATGGGAGTAAATGAAATGCATTTGAAATCCAAATATTCTGTTTGGATGGGAGTAAATGGGAGGAATTGGAATGCATTGGAACTTTTTAATATATTCACAGGAACATATGCGATATACCAAATCAGCTTTAATATTCCAAATTAGTATACATATGTGATATTTAATAGAATGATTGTAATAAGCCCATGTTGGCAAAGAAATGAGGAAATTTCGAGCCTCGGGTGGGTCAGAAATGTAAGGATTACAAACAAGTCACTTGCCAATGTTTTTTTAATTGTCTCTTTAGATGGCCAACCTTTGGATGGTTTGGATCATTTTATTGGTGTGATTTTAGTGATGTAGCTGATAATTGGATTGTTTTGGAGTATCATCAATGTGCCATGTGTATGGCGGACATGTGCGTAGCAACACCTTTGTTTACTTGTGCAACGCTTCAAGGGAGTTCAAAAAGGTATTTCACCCCATTTACTTCCAAATCCTCTCTAAAAAAGAAGATTTCATTTACATGCCCATTTACTCCAATTTCATTTCATTTCCATGCATTTACTCCCATCCAAATGGCCCCTAAGGAAATCTATGGACAATGGTAATAATCGCTGCTTAAAATATTGTCCAAAGTTCTTTTAATGAAGTGGGCTCAAATTTAAGATTGGGCCTATAAACCCTTATATGCTGTTTTGATGGTTTTAGCGATACCATCCAATCCCATTCTTTGTGCCAGAGTTTGGGGACTGTCATATGGTGTCCATGGGCATTTGGACAACGCAAATGGGCCCAATACTGGTGCAAGTACATGTTGTGTATGAATTTTCCTATCAAGTGCCTTGCATACAATTCATTCAAGCATACATAATTCAACAATCAAACTTATAATGCATGAATAGAAATGTGCTCAAATACAATCACAAACACAATCATGTATAGTGGTTCGGTTTCCCTACTCCACTCTTGACTTCCACACTCTTCCCTCGAGTGCACCGAATTTCACTATATCGGAGGTTTTAAATCAGGTTCACCTCTCAACCTTACAATGGTTTCCCCTAGGCTAACTAAAAACCTACACGTACGCACTCGTGTCAGTGGACCATGCATACACCCTTGTCGGTGGCTCCCTTAAGAGACTTTAAATTGGTTTTCTATCGGCTAACCAACAACCACTTGCGGTCCTAGTCCAAGGACCCACATATACTCCCACTGGAGGCTTTCCACGGAGACTTGCCAAGTTTGGGTTACAAACTCTTTGCTCAATTCCCCACGGGAATAGAGTGACCAGACTCTTACAATTGACAACTTGTTAGATTGATCCCCTTTTGTAGCGCCTTCTTGAGTCACTTCTTCTAGCTCTCCCGTGCTAAAATCAACTCCTTGTTGCTCCCTTGATCTTTGACGCCGAATGCTTAAGCTCCCTTGATCGGCTACCTTACATATGATTCACCTTTGAGGTGACCAAGGTAATGGGAGGGTGGTTGAATCTTCTACAATTAATGGGAAGTTGATTGCCTAGAAGGATTCACCTAAATGAGTCTCTCTAAAAAGTTTAGACAATGATATGCCTATTAGCTTTGTATCTAACTCTCTAAAGAATGAGAAAGATTAAGTTCATCTCCATTTGAGCTTTGAATGCTCTTGCTTGTGATGAATCATAATGGATATGACTTGAATCTCCTAAGATTAGAAGCTCTAATGATATGGAGTTGTGTTGGTCTCTAATGCACTAAAAACCCATCTAAATGCCCAAAACCCGATTGCCATATATATAGAGTTATAGCTCCAATGGCTAGAAATTCGGCTTAACGGCTACCTGTCGAAATTGACCTTTGACTTGTCGAAGTTGAGCGTCAACCGGTCGAACTTCTTCGTTGCCGGAGTTATATCTTGCTGTCCAATTTCAGTCACTTTCAACCTGTCGACCCAAGTCTTCGACCAGTCGAATATGTCCTTCGACGTATCGAAATGGGCCGTTGATCGGTCGACATACACAGGCACATATGGTTCTCTGTTGTCCTTTTTTTAGCCGTTTCGACTTGTCGACCTGGGCTATCGTTCGGTCAATCATGTGCTCGACCGGTCAACAACGCAATGACTTCTGCCGTTTGGGCAGTCTGTTTACAGCAGCTCACAAGCCTCTAAGGTCTTACAATGTATGGTCTTTTGGGACTCCTAAGGCCAATGTATGATGACTAATGGTTTACCTATTAAGTTCAACTCATCTAGAGGTAAATGGTTGTTTCGGTTCTAAGGTTAGGGTCACCAAGGCACCTCATTTACCCGCTTCTTTTTCCTTGATCCTTCTTGTCCACTTGAATCTTCGGTCTTTAGCTTCCAAAGGCTCAACTGACTTCTAGACTCAAGGACGCACGTGATTAAAAAAGAAGGTGCACAAATCAGTGCACTAACAAATACATTATCACAGAAGCGTCTTATTCATCTTACTTTAGAGAAGTTGTTTGATCTACATTGCCCGTTCGGGTATGTGGGCTTTCGGATCTTATCTAAGATGGATTAATCACTTCTGTAAATTGAAGATTTGCATAACATGTAGAAATGTTGATGATTAGTATCAATACCTAAAAACATATCTAAGTGGTGATACTTTTACAAGTAAAGATGGACACCAAAGCATTAATCGCTGAACAATTCAAGGATAAAGATTTGATGGCAACTCGCATTGTAAGATGTCTTTTAGGTGAAGACGACATTTTGCACACTCTGAATGTGGTTTAAGAGGAACCAATTTTGGCTGAAAATGGAAACTTAGCAGAACATTGGGCTATGATGAGGCATTACAACAAGTGATGTAAGTAGAATCGCTTGGCCCATAATGTCCTAATAAGCACCATGCACAAGGAGCTCATATCTACTTATGAGGTTCATGTGATCGCTAAGGGAATTTGGGATGCACTATTTAGAGCCTAGGCGTAGAAGTTAGATGCATACATTAAGGTAATAGAACTGGAGTTTCTGGAGTATAAGATGCTTAAACATCATATAAAAAATGGAGCAAAGATAGGTGAGTGCAAATTAATTGACAGAGAATCAGAAGATCATCATCAAGCACCATTCCTTGCCCAAATCGTGCCCTCCCCCCAATCAAATGGATTCTGAACCACAATGATAATAATTTTTTTTATAATGTTTAGAGACTTTTGTAGCCACTTGGTATGTGAGTTTGAAATGAATGCTATTTAGCCAGGTGAGACCAAGCCCCTTGTAGCATAATCCCACAAGAGGAAGGCTTCTAAGTGATGGTCCAAAACTCAAAAGAAGGCGAAGAATAATAGCTAAGAACAAAAGCTCGTGATGCCTCTTCCTAATCCCAAGAAAGGGAAATGAAAGAAAAAGCAAAAAGCGTTTAACCTAACCTGCTTTGTCTGTAGAAACCCCAACCACTATACTCGTGAGTGTGCCAATGATAAGATGGTAATTTAATGCAGGGGCATATTCACACCGGGCTTGAGTGGGGCAGCCTGTGTGAGGCAAGGGCACACTCGGGGTGGGGTAGACTGTGCGAAGTGGCTACACCCGTGCGAAGCGGGACCTATGCGAAGTGGGGCGACTCACGAAGGAGGGTTCGACCGGGGCCTGGCCTGGCCTGGCCTATGAGATAAAAGGATATTTTGTGCCTTCCCCATCAGCTCTGGAGCTTTTGGTGAGTTGGTCGGATGTCCTGCGTCAAATTGGTATCAGAGTTGGAGGTCTTATATTCAGGACTCCTCACCAAGGGTGCTTAATGCAGGGGCATTTTCACATTGGGCTCGAGTGGGGCAGCCTGTGTGAGGCGGGGGCACACTCGAGGTGGGGTGGACCGTGCGAAGCAGGACCCATGCGAAGTGGGGCGGCTCACAAAGGAGGGTTCGACCGGGGCCTGGCCTGGCTTGGCCTGAGCTATGAGATAAAAAGGATATTCTGTGCCTCCTCCATCAGCTCTGGAGCTTTTGGTGAATTGTCTTGCGTCATAATTCCAAAGTCACTTAATATTTTGTTTGTAGGTGTTTGTTTAGAAACCCTTTTCGTTGATACTCTATCTAGCAAGTGGATTTTGGATTTAGATGCAACAAAGCAAGTGATAGAAGATTGTAGAAGATGCGAGGAATTCTGACCTGTAGCCACGAGAAGCTATAAGGTGTATATAGGGGGAACAATGCTACTGAAGATGTACTAAGGGTTGGCATTTGCCGTCTCTGTACGTGCATAGGGCGAATAATAATCTTTTGTGATACTCTTTGTGCACCCGGACATGCATCGGATTTAATTTATGTTTTCAGGTTATTAGCAAACGGTTTCGGTATTTATTTTTCAGATACTGAAGTTCCTTAAAATTAAATAGCCTCATTTTCACATAAGGGCATTTCAGTTTTAGATTTATTTATTATGGACATAGATAATGATGTTGCACCTCTTGCTTTATCTGCTATGTTGAATGATAATGATGACCTCTTGCTTTATCTGCCATGTTGAATGAATTGATTGTATGTGAATCTATAAAATGGCATGCGAAGTGAGGTCACATTAGAAAGGACTATATGATAAGATTAGCTTGTTCTATGTTCTAGTTTGTTAGGTTCTTTATCAGAGTCGATCTACCATTTTGTGAACATTGTATGTTCGAAAAACTTCTACGAAACCTTTTCTCAAGGCGGCTAAGTCTAAGGGTCCATTAGACATTGTCCATTCAGACATCTGTGGACCCCTAAGTGTATGTATCAGAAATGGATGTCAATACCTCATCTACTTCATTAACAATTACTCGCACTATGGATATGCGTATCTCATCTCACATAAATCTGAAACTTTTTACTGTTTTACAAATTTGAAGTAGAGAATTAGCTAAAGAAAATATTCAAAATCTTTAGATCTGATAAAGGTGATGAGTATACATCTAAAACATTCAAATCATATCATAAAAATGTTGGCGTCATCCAACAGTACACCATGGCTTATACTTCACTGCAAAATGGAATTATAGAGAGAAGGAAGAAGGCACTGTTGGACATAGTTAGATTAATGATTGATGGCACATACACATCTCTCTACCACATTTCGAGAGATGAGCTGCTTATTGTCGTTTATTTCCTCTATAGAGTCCCTTTTAAATCCTTTCAAGACCCCCATATGAGATGTAGATTGGGAGGATTCCTTCTTTAGCCGATTTACACCACTTGTTCCTCATAAGGTAAACTTGCCAATAAAATCATTGAGTGCATATTCATTAGGCATCTTATGCACTCAAAGGAATATGTTATAGATCATGAGGACCACAGAGGATGGAATAAGATAGAATCTTGGGACATACCAAAAGAAGCAGAAAGTTGAGATAAAACTTTTTGAAATCCCTGTTGTCTCTCAAGAGAGTGAAGCTCTGCTTCTCACAATGAAGATGCTCTGATAGTTCATCAGAATAGTGGAAGTACATCTCAGTAGGCTCATTGACGTAGGACAATGGCCTAATCTAAACATATGCATGTGAAACATGTAAAATTCAGCGGAATCATGTAGCAAATCAAGTAAACATCCACCTTTCATCATCATAAATAAGAAAATCATAAGGGAAACATGCAATGGACGGGCCATCATCACAAATCACGCAATACTAGGTTCAAATCATGTGTGGATTGGATCCGGTGAGGGATGGGACCTCCTGATCTTGCATGGTTATCACCTAACAACCAAGAGGAGTCACTAGTCCAAGAAATCAAGGAATTTCTGGATTAGGGATCTCAAAATCTAAGAAAAGAGTTTCGGATTGTAATTTCAGATTTTGGGGTTGTAGAGAATATGAGAAAATAAGTTTAGGAGAAAGAGAGAAGATGGGGGATTGCCTTAGAATGAAGAGTTTGGAAGAAAGAAGGAAGAAGAAAGAAGAGAGAAGAGATGGGAAGAGATTCACCAAGAGGAAGAGGAAAAGGGAGATAAGCCACCAAAGCTTTTTCTTCTTTTATCAAATCAATAGCATAATGAAAAAGGTTTAGGACAACACCCTTATAAAATTGGGATTTAGCATAATTACCAAAATACCCATACTAACAAAATTAAAAAAAAAAAGACATTCGCATGAAAAAACGTGCGCACACTGACCCAAAACTCAAATAGGTTAAAGTGCATAAAATAAACTCAAATCTAAGATGTTCGATGGTCTCCGATGATGGGACGATGAAAGTGGGCCATGATGAACCAACGGTAAGGTCTTCGATGCTCCTCAATTCGTCACGAACGATCCAGGTCTGTCATCATCGAGCCATAAAGATATAGATGTCACTCGCCTCTTACTCTGATAAACCCGAAAGGGCTTGATGTCCGCATCACTCATGAATTGTGTCAAAGTGAAAGATGATTGATTCCCCAAAGGTACTTCCATATTGAGGGTAAATCATACTCTTGCATTGCGATTGACGATGATGAACTTGCAGGTTCTTTTTTGTCATTTTAAAAGTTCTGTGGAATGGCTGGATGTTGGGTTGTAGAATTCAAAATGGAAAAGAACACAATTTTGAAAACTAGGAGTTTCACTAAGTGCAATAAAACATCTTCACAGTTCACAATGCTTGTCCACAGTTTTCAGGACAATTTGATATACTGTTCATCATGTGGATAGTCCATAGCCTGATAATTAAGGTACCCATTTGGTCATTGACTGCAATGGATGGTTAACTCAAACTATAGGGATAAGTGTGCAAGGTCCATATTCAACAAGCAAAGCTGACAACAATGAAATGATCAAGAATGTACAATCACCATGAATTTGTGTGAAAGCATATCAATGTGGTGAACACTAGATCCACTATCTGGATCAGCATACAGGCTTGCCATGTGTATGGTGGGGACAAGATTCAATAGAACCTCTCAGTAGCTGTTCTGTATGTCAAAGTACGCAGACAAACTGTTCATGTCCTGAAACCTTCTTGGTTGAATATTTTCTTTCCTTTTTTTTTTCAGGAAGACAAAAGGATTGCTACGGTCCAAAATGTTCTCGCAGTCATAAGAGGGTGGGAAGAACCAGATCGTTACATTCTCCTGGGCAACCATAGAGATGCATGGACATATGGTGCTGTGGACCCCAACAGTGGAACTGCTGCACTTCTCGACATTGCCCGTCGATTTGGCCTTTTGCTACGCTCGGGGTGGCGCCCTCGGAGGACCATTGTTCTCTGCAACTGGGATGCAGAAGAGTTTGGAATGGTAGGTAATGTTTAAAATGTTCATCAGGAATACCTTTACTACCATGCACATCTATATCTGAAGATTCTGAACTAAAAACACCAGATAAGTAAATGAGAATTGTCAAGTCAAGAAGAATTTTTTTTAGTGGAACTTTAACAGTCATGGTCCAGCTTTCGTTGGTGTATCTCATCTGCGTTGTTTCTTGAGAAGACAACAGTCAGATGACCATCAGAAGGTAGTGACTATTGGGGCTCACTGCATGCTCAAGGTACAGACCAGCTTGGATTGGTGCTGTTGATCACCATCATCTGGTTGCGATAAGATGTTTGTCTTCCACATGAACAACCAAGGTTGCATAGAAATTGAATAGTCATTCCTATCAAAATTTGTTTTTCAGTCTGCAGATTCTGGAGCAGAAGGGGAAATGATATGTAACCCTCTCCTTTTGATGCATACACCTTTTTTCCACTACTAGCATTGAGTGGTGTTGAGTTTTTTCTGCACAGTGGAACCACATATCTTTGCCATGCAATGAGCAAATGAGAAAATAAAAGAAGATACAACGGGAAAAGAATACTCACTGCAACTCTCTACACAGGAGACCATTTTTTGCCTTCTCTTTTGCTCATTATATCTGTTCTATCTTTACGTCACAGTACCACAATACCAGTGTTTTAAATAGCTATGCTATGTAGCGTATAGCTTAGTTTACGTAGTGTAGAGTTTAGGCTACATAGTTCATGAACATAGCTGAAGTTGCGTGTAGCCTACGCTACATGATTAATTTGGATGTGCTACATGCTTCATAGACTACACTACACACTGCATAGCTCACATTACAAGTCTTTTTTCACTATAACATTTAAATCAATAATGTTTTTAATGATTCGTTACATTTTTCTATTTCAATGAAAATTCGTTAGTCTTTTCAATGCTTTTAGTAAAATAATATAAGAAATAGTTTTAAATCAATTTTGTTGCTCTTTTTTCACTTTTATACTTAATCATTACCCCTTGCTATTACTTTAGGTTGCATTTGGTTGCACCAAATATCATGAAATTTTATTATTAATCTAATTTGGTGCAACCAAGTGCAACCTTGATTAAAAATCTAAGTAGTGTGTAGCTTATGCTACACGCTATGTATCTTACACCTCATGCTTTAGAGGGGTGAAGGCTACGCTACATGCTATTCGCTATTTAAAACATTGCACACTACATCCATAGGTACCACAACTCTTTTATAAAGAACCTTTGATTTTTGTGAAACAACCTTCACCTAGTAAAATCAACTGTAGAATTTCTGTGCTAGAAATCCCTTAAAAATATTCACCTTTAGGGAACTTATGTAATTAGGACAAAGCTCCCACACACCCACATTAAAAAATCCCAACCGGAAACACGTCTATGAATCCAATTAATCATAGTCGTTGTGTGCCATAAAGGCCGTTACAAGGCCGTAAAGGCTGTTACGTAAGGGTAATGGTGGCAACTGTTGCACGTTACGTGGTCATAAAGGCCATAACGGTCGTTACAGGAAAAATTACCTATAAAGGCTGTTACAGCCCCCGTAACGGCCCGTTACAGCCCCCGTAAAGGCTTTAACAGTCCATTATGGGGCCGATACAGGTTTTTTGGATTTTTTTCAATAAAAAAAGAAACTGTAATAGCCGTTGTGGCTCCCGTAACGGTCATTACACCCCATATCATAAAGGTAATAGTGGTGGCCATTACGGCTACCGTTACCATTACGGAATACCTTGATCCTAGTTAGTTTCTACTTGTGCCATTACTTCTATCAAATATTTCAAAAAGTAGCTTGTTCAAATACCAAAAGCATATGGAAGTAGTGTATGTATAACAACATGGGGTGTAGATATAGCTACCTACTATAAAACCTACTCATTATCGAAAGATAAGATAATTTAATTTGGGATTATGTCAAATGAGAGTTTGATTTGGAGACTAAGGCATATTT
Organism: Liriodendron chinense; assembly: GCA_003013855.2. NCBI lineage: Eukaryota > Viridiplantae > Streptophyta > Magnoliopsida > Magnoliales > Magnoliaceae > Liriodendron > Liriodendron chinense. The sequence continues at coordinate 2,937,460 of ML058409.1, forward strand.
GGGTCTTTTAATTGGAGCCACTTAGTGTGTGTCTATCTTCTTCTTCTTCTTCTTCTTCTTCTTTTTTTCTTTTTATACCTCATGAAGCCTAATGTGTTGATACCATTCAAAAAAAAAAAAAAAAGAAAAAAAAAGAAGGAAAAAGGAAGAAATCCAATACAAGAACTTCGGAAATGATTTCTCGAAATGAAAGTAAGTGGCTTTTGGTCATATGTCTTCTTTTAGCATGCACCAATCCAGCATGCAAGAAAGCCTAAGGGGCCTGCATGTGTTTGTCAATTAGGCATTGTAGTTGCTAATCTAGTTAACTTGAAGGAGCCATACACAACCCTTCTGAAGGTACCCTCATGGGTAATCTTCTAAACATGAGTCCTCCATATGTTAGGAAAGTTATAGTTGCTTGCTAATCTAGCTACCATAACTTTAAATGATAAATACCCACGTGTTGATGTTTCCCTTTCGATGGGTATGAGGAATATTTTCTAGTGGGGAGGGGATCCAATGCTTCTAGAGGAATGGGAATTATTGCGCCTCCACATCAGTTGCTATACAAGCAAACATGTGCACATGATACAGACCCATGGTTCTTAATGTCAGTATTGGCTGACATATCAGCTCGTCAGAAAAATGATACGATACAACGTTGTGTATCCGTATTGGGGCCTTATCAGCTCTTATTGGTCATGTTTTTTAGAAGAAAAAAAAAATTAGAAAAATAGGAAAAAATGAGATATCTAAGAATCTATCTATGTCCCCCCCCCCCCCCCCCCCCCCCCCCTCCCCCTTGTGTTTTAACCATGTATTCAATGATGTATCATACCATTCTTTGTTAAGAATGTTGTCCCGATGGGTTGATTTATTGTAGAGTGTGGTGTTGATTATTATTGTTATTATTTTTTTTATATATGTCAGAAATTGATATCGTATATTGTTAATAGCCTATTGTGATTATATATCAAATATTGGACTACTAAATACTAAGGTGCCATTTGGTAAACTAAAAAATAAGGTCTGAAAATTAATTGTGTTGAAAACTTAAAGTTCTAAATTTTAGTACTTAATAAGTATTGAAAAATCTGTTTGGTAATTATGTGAAAAAAGTCCTGTTATCTGAAAATAAGCATTTTTTTCACAGAAAAACTTGTTTGGTAAAAACAACTACAAATGCTTGGAAATTGGGAATTTGTTATATTTTCCCTTGTTGTCCCTATTTTTACCTTTTGTAGAGTATGAGATGTACCCTGGTATTGTCATTCCTTCAAGTTTGGAACACGTTTGCCCAATCCAATAAATTTTATATTGGGACCCGCAACTCGGACTGTCTGGATAGGCATATACGTCTATGCAATGCAATGTGTATGATAGATAGATAAATCAGCAAAATAGTCTTCGATGAACTCGGATCCAGCTTGGTGGGTGTGAGTCATGACCTTGACCGTAGGCCCCACCTCGATGTATGTGTTGCATATCCACACCATCCATCCATTTTTCTAGCTCAATTTAGGGCATTGGCCTAACAATAAAACATATCCAAATCTCAGGTGGATCACATTATAGAAAACAATGGGGACAATGATGTCCATTGTTGAAATTTTCTCAAGGCCCACCATGATGTTTATTTGCCATGCAACGTATTTGTAAGGTCACACGGACCTTGATGAAGGGAAAACACAAATATCAGCTTGATCCAAACTTCTGCGGTCCCAGGAAGTTTTCATTGGTAGGCATTTGATCCCCTTTGTTTTCTGTGGTGTGGTCCACTTGAGCTTTGGATTTGCCTCATTCTTGGGCCCATGCCGTAAAATGGTCTAACAAAATGGATGGACAACGTGCATATAACACATCTATCATGATGGGCCCCATAGAATTTTGCTACATTAACACGACATGCGTGCTGTTTTCTACACCAACTCAAATTCGCAGTGACACTGCTGTACCTGCTTGGTACTTGTCGTGCAAGAAAAGCTCTGTGGGGCCCACTATGATGTATGTGTTTTATCCACTCCGTCCATCCATTTTTCGAGCTAATATTAGGGCATGAGCCCAAAATGAGGCAGAACCAAATCTTAGGTGGACCACACGACAAGAAATAGTGGTGATTAAATGCCCACCATTAAAAACTTCTTACGCCCTCTGTAACGTTTATTTCCATCCAACCTGTTGATTGGGTCACACAAAGTTGAGTGAAGGGAAAATACAAATATCAGCTTCATCCAAAACTTTTGTGGCCCTCAAGAAGTTTTTAATGGTGGGCGTTCAATCACCACTAGATCCTATGGTGTGGTCCACCTGAGATATGGATTTGCTTCATTTTAGGGACCATGCCCTAGAGAATGATGCGGAAAAATTGATGGACGGTTTGGATATACAACACATATATCAAGGTGGGCCCCACTGTCAGGGCAACACCTACTAATGTGTTGCCTTCTAACTGTTGCCCCACTCCCTCTTTACTCGGATTGCGTGCCATAGAATATTGTACCTAGGTGGTATCGTGTTGACATGGCAAAGTTCTGTTGGCCCCACCATGATGTATGTGTTACATTCATGCTGTCCATCCATTTTTTCAGGCCATTTTAGGGCATGAACCCAAAAATGTGGCAGATTTAAATCTTAAGAAACAGTGGTGATTGAACACCCACCATTAAAAACTTCTTAGGGCCCTTTGTAATGTTTAATTGTCATCAAACCTGTTAATTAGGTCACACAGACCTAGGTGAAGGGAAAATGCAAATATCAGCTTGATCCAACACTTTTGTGGGCCCCAAGAAGTTTTCAATGGTAGACGTTCCATCTCCACCGTTTTTCGTGGTGTGGTCCACTTGAGCTTTGGATCTACTTCATTTTTGGGTTCATGCCCTAAAATGACTTGACCAAATGGATGGATGGTGTGGATATAACACATACATCATGGTGGGGCCCACAAAACTTTGCCATGTTAATAATGTATTGACCCAGGTCCTATGTTCTTCGGAACGAAATCCGAGTAAAAGGGAGCTGATGAGCCGTTACCAAGTTGCACGTTAGTGGGTGTTACCTTGATTGTGGGAGCCCACCTCGATGTATGTGCTGTATATCTAAGCCGTTCATCAGTTTTTTGGATCATTCTAGGACATGGTCCCAAAAATGAAGAAGATCCAAATATCATGTGATCAATACCATAGGAAACAATGTTGATTGAACGCCCATCATTAAAAACTTCTTGATGACCACAAAAGTTTTGGATCAAGGTGATATTTTTGTCTTCCCTTCATTTAGGTGCGTGACCTTATGAACAGGTTGGATGGAAAATAAATATCATGGTGGGCCCTAGGAAGGTTTCAACCGTGGGCGTCATTGTCCCAATTGTTTTTGGTGTGGTCTACTTGAGCTTTGAATCTACCTCATTTTTTGGCCCATGCTTTAAGGGCCTGTTTGATTTTCCAATTCACAGGTAAATGCAATGTAAATGTATAATGATTATTTCCTAGGTATTTACTACCCCTTTTCCAATGTATGATTTGACTCCCTACTTTTGTATTGCTAAAATCGAGGAGAACAGTGAAATATAGGTGGGGCCCACCGTGATGTATGTGGCTTATCCCTACCATTCATCTGTTTTGCCAAATGAACATAGGGCATGGACCAAACAATGAGTCAAATCTAATATTTTGGTGGACCACACCTCAGGAAAAAGGGAATCCAACACTTATCATTAAAAACTTCTTATTGCCACTGTTTCCTATGGTGTGGGCCACTTGACTGTTGGATCAGCCTCATTTTTCGGTTCATGTCTTAAAATATTCAAGTAAAACTAATGGACGAAGCGGATATATCATATATATCACGGTGGGGCCCATAATTTTAAACTACTTTTTTTGGACCAATTTTCGAGGTAGGAATTACACTGAATTTCAAACGGGGTAAAGAAGTAATAATGACTTGTTTCTAGGGTATTTCCATTTCCTAGGAAAATCAAATAGGCCCTAAAATGATATGGCAAAATGGATGGATGATGTGGATATAACACATTATGGTGGGGCTCACAGGACTTCCCCACATCACCATGTAATTGTTTACATACCCTGAAAGGGTAATACTGTCTTTTCAAAATTTCAGTAGGGATATTTTTGTCAACCTTCATTAAAAAATTTAAAAGAAAATCACTTACCGCATTTAGTGATAAGTGATATGTGAACGGTTTGAATTCCCAAAATAACCGAAAATGGTAATTTTTAGTGATAAGTCTTGAAATTAAGTTTTACCGAACGACACCTAAATATTAGGGGAGTTATTTTATGCACGAGTTCGGTAGTGTCAAGTGTTAACAACTTAACTATCAAGTGTGTGCTACTATGCTTGCTTGGAGAATGTGTAAGTGTAGAAATACTTAGTGCTTACCAATTACCTTTACCCATGTAATTGGGGTAGCCACCTCGAGTTTAACATTGACTAGGAGCTTGTTTGCAAAGCTTCCCACTTTAGAAAATACAATCGTACAATTTTCAGATGTAAACATTGTGGGGCCCACTGTAATGTATGTATCTTATCCACACCATCCATCTGTTCCGCCGGCTCATTTTAGGGCATGAGCCCAAAAATGAGGTAGATTTGAAGCTTAAGTGGACCACACCATAAGAAATGGTGGGAATTGAACATCTAAAGTTGAAAACTTCATGAGGGCCACAAAAGTTTTGGATCAAGCTAATATTTGTGTATACCCTTCATACACGTTAATGTAGTCTTATGAATAGGTTGGGATGATAGATGCACATCCTGCGGGCCCTAGGAAGGTTTCAATTTTGAAAGGTGGACGTCATTAACACCCCGTTTCCAGTGGTGTGGTCCACTTGAGCTTCCAATTTGTCTTATTTTTTGGCTCATGCCCTATAATTAGATGGTAAAATAGATGGATGGTGTGGATCACACACATACATCACTGTGGGACCCACAAAATTTAACGGTACCCAATTCCTCTTGATTTCATGCTTTTGGACATTGTTTTCGAGACATAATTACATAGTTACTTTCCTCTCAAACAAACACCTTTCAAAAGTAATTATTTGTTATTTACCTCTGTTTACACATGTAATTAGAAAAAAAAAAAAAACACTCCCTAAATGTCAATAATCTATAAAAAAAGTACTTATCTTAATAAAAACTCACTAATCACCTCACCACTAAAATGAAAATTTGGCTGGTGATGGTCGCTCGACCTCCACGTCCTTATCATCATTCGACTGCACCTGTGGCTCTACAAGAGGTGTTGGTGCTGTGGGTCCATAATAACTAGAGCTGAATGGAAAGAGTAGGTTAATGAAACCTAAGGATGACTGATCCTAATTGGGCATTAACCCCCATCTTGAGTAAGGATATCTACCAACACTAGACGAATAGTCGTACTGCTGAGACTGTGATACTGATGATGAACTTGGATTTTGATAAGGATATTCGTATCCATATGGAATCTGTTGATCAAGAAGACTACTCCAACACGAATGTAGTGTAACATGCTCTGTCTATCTGTAATCATATCCATACCATCCATAAGGCTCTTGATGTCTTGGCGCTCCATGAGTGCCACTAGTGCTAGCATCTTCATGATGCTCCTCTCCCCCTGGTTGGTTGTATCATGACTCGGTAGACTTATAAGTTTGACCTCCTGTACCTTGTTGATGCTCATTGTCCTTGCGATATGTAGACGGTTGTATGGTGTGCTAAGCAACACCAACACCAACACCAAGTGCATCATCATCATGACCACCATCACCACCACCGCTATTACTCTGAGTTGTATTTCTACTAAGACGCTCTTCGTTAGCATCTTCAACAATCGGCTCTAGATGGCTATGAACTGTTTCCTCAACGAGATCCAAGTATTCACGCTCCCCACTTTCGGCTGCTTCTTTATCTTTCTCCCTTTGTTCAAGTCATAGGAGAAGAGAGTTGTTTTCAACAAAAATATAATCCAAATTTATTGGACAATACTAAGCTTGGTTGTAGTCTGTCCTTATGATTTCTTCTTATTTTTTAATTACAACCTCATGTTGTAGTGGATAAAAACATCTCTCAACCTTTATCTCCTTCAATTGATTCTGCTGCTTAGTATGGATGTGGGCAAAAGTACTCCAATTTCTCTCATAACTGGTTAATGATGTATATCGACTCAAGATTCTGATTGCAATATCCCGCAAAGTAGGTGTACTTTCTCCATAGGTGACCCACCATTGAGCTGCATAGATAATAAACAAATATATCAGTTATTTAGTTTATTAGATTGGTAAAGACGTACATGTTTATTTCAAAATTTACACCTAGCTTTCCTAAATCTTACTAACTATGCGTTATACTTATAAGTTATACCTGGGTTGGTTCTTTGTATTTCAGTTCGTGCAAGTAGATCTCTAAAGCTACCCATTGCTAGTTCATATATTTCTACTTGTGAAAGATTTTAACTAATAATAAGTACTACAAGTCTGCACTTTACATATGTGACATATGTAATGCATTTTAAAATACATATTTGTAAATACTAGTTAATTTCATTAATGGCATCAACTTGCCAATTAACATCTGACTCCAACCCTTAATAACATTCTTCAAACCGATAATAATCTCATTATCCTCTTGAAAAGTAGGTGCGTATCGAATTGGAGGTTTGAGAAGAAGCCTACGAGTCTATTAAAAGAGAGAATAATAGAACATATCGATACCACATTATTTGTCTAACAAAAGCAACTCATAAGTGAGTCATAAGTCATAATTGCAAGTTTTTAAACTAAGCCAAGGAATAAGAATAACTAAATTACCGTAACTTATTTTTACCTGCCGCGTGGAGATCATGGTGAAGCTATTTATTCCGTGTTTATCTATCAACTTCTAATAATTCTTATAATGTTTACAATCATGTTGAATAAACAACTTTCTTTTGTCCATAGCCCTATTAAAGAAAGCCCATCATCGGCCTATTGTCAGTTTTCACAAGTCGAAGAACCTTAATCATAGGTTTTATTACTTTCATAATGTCTAAGACTTTTTTTCAATACTTGTTGTATCTTATAATTGCACACATTTCTATAGGCGTGTTGCTCGTTTTTTGTCAATACTTAAGAGTTTATCCATTGCCGAAATACAATAATCTAGCTAAGTGCCCCTCTATATTTATATAAACTCTCAATGGCTATAAAATTTGTGACGAATCTAGTTGCCCCAAGCTTCAACAACTCTTGCTCGCCTGTGAATTCTTTGTAAGGGCAATTATCCAATTGTAATTGTAGATGTATGTTGTAATCAATTTTGTGTTTTCAACTAACTTCCACACACTCTTCTTCTTTCCAATATCCTCGAGGATGAGATCAATGTAGTGAGCTGCTCAAGGCAACCAAATCATAGGAGGCCTCTGTACCATAAGCATTCTTCCTACTGCCTTATATGATGCTTCATTATGAGTGCCAATTTGCACTACAATACTCTCCTCAATTTCTTCCACCATTCTATCCATTAGGTTAAATATATAACTAACATTCTTCACCCGATGAGATGACTTAATGGCTCTAATGAACACTGGACCCAGGTGACAATAGACTATGAAATTTGTCATGCTCAATGTGGTTGGGTCAGTCCAATCGTCACACATGATTGTGCATCCTCTACTCGCCGATATCCTTTTAAATGATTATACATAATCACATACTTCATTGTACACATTATTTAAATACTTTTGAGTTAATGTCATAAGAACTGAGCGCTTTAATTTCGGGTCTTGCATCTTGCTGCTACATCCACAAACACCTGAAAATATGGAGAATCGACAAAATATGAAGGAATACTATTGTGTAAAAATAATTTCGCAGTTGCCTTTCCAAGATTATCTATAACCTGTTTTAACCATATTTGCTTCAATTTCTTTTACCTGCTATTGTCCTTTCTATATACTATCTCATCACCAAGAGGTGCTTGTGGCATAATTCTTTGCGACCGTGCCCACTACCACTCCCACTCCCACTCCCCTCACCTGCATCATGAACCGAAGCAGTCATCACAAACATATGACGTTGCTGCTCATCCTCATGCTGATTTCGTAAACTCTCCCTCATCGCAATCGTCATCTTCTTTTTTGAGTCCTCCCTTGACTTAATTTCCTCATCAACGTGTTGTGTACTTCCCTCACTTTCATCAAGCGTAGCCTTCTTCCCCTTGCCCCTCATCACCCTTTTACTTTTGATTTCTTCTAAGTTTTTTCTCATCTCCTCGCTTACTGCCTAAGGGACACTCGCACACCCAGATACTTGACCATTTTGATGGACCGAGTGTTGTTTTAATCGGGTTATGTCCCCATTCACACTCTTATTGCAATACTTGCTCCTAAATTGTTGTCTACTCCCACATATCCTTGCCAGATACTTCCACACTATAGTTTCATTCTTACTCCCAGCCATTTCCCAACAAATACAACAATAGTCAATAGCAGACAACGAGACAAGTCCACACTCCACAAGAAGTACCCACAGGCCACTGCACAAAGCCACAAACACCAAAATAAAGAGTAAGTGTTACAAATTTCCATAATGAACTAAGAAACTAAACACATTTTAAACAATAATTTTTACCTTTAATAAAGTAAAATAAAACAGCAAAAAGTTTCAAAAATAAGAAAAATGGTTGCAAGATTAGAACCCTATTATTACCTCCCTAAAATTATTTTAGAAAACAAAAATCAGAAAATGCCCAAAAATTAACCCGAAAATATAAAAAATGATGAAAATAACAATTTAATCAACTCTTGCCCAAAATTTGTAGATCTATTGCTTTAAAAAATTAATCATGCATCATTAGTTCATTACGAGTTGCATTTGAAAGAAGAAAGAAATTTTTCTGAAAAATCCAACAATTTTTCGATTTTTCCCATTTCTTCAAAAATAAAAAAATAAAAATCACCCAATCAATAATCAGCTCTGTTGTAGATCTGCCCCCCAAAGCATGATTTTTTGTTGCATTTGAAAAAAGAAAAAAGAACGGGAATTTCAGAAAATGTGAGCAAAATTACCAAAAAACAAAAAAAAATAAAAGCACCAAATCTCCAATCAGATCTGGTGTAGATCTGATTGAAATGCCTCCATATGCATTACATTTCATTAGATTTGAAAAAAAAAAAAAAAAAAAAAAGTTCCTGGAAAATTCAGAAAAATTGATAAAAAATTCCAAAAAATAAAAACTTCGATCTAGAAAATTCGAGTGAAATTACGAAAAATAAAAAAATAAAAATCTCCAATCAGATCTACACCAGATCTGATCGGAAAATTCCCCCCCTTACGCATTACATTTCATTAGATTTGAAAAAAAAAACAAAAAAAAACAACTCCGGAAAATCCAGAAAAATTGATTAAAAATACCAAAAAAAAAACTCCTAGATTTGATCGGAAATGCCCCCCCCCCCAAAAGATTAAAAAAAATAGTAATTATAAATAATACTGTCTTTGAAAAATACAGAAAAATCAAACGTAAATACCAAAAAAGAAACGAAAACCCAAAAAACAACAAATTTACCTGCATATATAGTATGGTTTGATAGATCTAGGCATACAATGATGATTCCAATAGATTTGAAATAGAATAAAAAAAATTGATTTTGTACCCTTTTTTTATTTTTTCAAGGGCTTTGATTCTTCAAATCCACTCGAAACAAGTTGTTTTGATCCTCCAAATTGATGCAAATATTGCTGAAAATCCCTCTAAAATTATATGGTGAAGAGATTTCAAGCAAAAGAGGAGACGAAGAGGAGAGAGATCGAAAAGGGGGGTTTGGGTACTTTTATACCCATGTCGGTCTCGGGCCGATATGACCCTATATCGCGTATCATATCGAGCTGATACCGATATGATACATATGATACGACCGTATTGGCTGATATGATACGGGTATTCCATGTATAGATCTTTCATCCCATGGGCTCTACCATTGATTGGCCACTAGCCCAAGAATTGTCTTGGTCTGGAAGTTCTGACTGTCCAAACTTTGACCCTTTTATCATTGAAGGTAAGTTATTGCTGCTTGTTATCTTTGGCACCAAGTGATTGAACAGTTAGGCCTGTCCAACTAGTATGGTATTTTTTATGTTTCAATCGTTATTGAACATTAGGCTTGTCCAACTAGTCTGATATTTTTTATGTTTCAGTTGTTATTGCACATGCTGAATGAGTGGTCTGGATCATGTCCATATATGCCATGTTTATGTTCAGTGATGTGGAGCATGTTGACGCCCATGCCTCCATAGGCACTGGATTGGCTCCGCTTCTAATATTAGCTTCACCGCTCATCAGTCAATTATCTGTTTGCTAATAATTCAGAAAGACAGTAGGGCTCCTGGCCCTTTGGATGGATATAAAGATCTTGATTCTTCATTTATGAGTGCAACCTTGTGCTTTTTGTTGTTTTTCCTTGATGGCATCTTGACAATTTGACCTTTGTGTGTGCTGTCCTTGTGTGGTATTTTATTTAGTTATTTTATGTTAGTAAGTATTTTTTTAGTTATTTTATGTTATCAAGTCTTTTCTTATTTTTTTTGTTAATCATAATTGTTTTGTTAGAGATTGTATAATTTTTCTTCTTTATTGTTCATTGTGTATTCTTATTTCGGTGCTCCCTCGGGAAACCCTATCTTTTTTGTAGTCAGGTTACATTAATAAAAGAGTGTGAGAGAGAGAGTTCACTCTTGAATTCTATTACTTCACCAAAATCTCTCCTTCTATTCTTATTTTGGTGCTCCCTCGGGACACCATATCTTTCTTATAATTAGGTTATGTTAGTAAAAAAGGGTTAGAAAGAGTTCACTCTCGAATTCTAATTTTTTCCCCAAATTCTCTCTTTCTTCCCAAACATACTAGAAGAATGACTCAATCTGAAATTGGTCCTATGATCTCTGAACCTGACTTGATTGAATAAATAGAAAACTCAATCTTTTGATGACTGACTTGTGCCTTTTCAATATTATTTGGATTCAGGACCTGGCACTTACACAAACTGAGTCAATGGATAAAGGAGTTTTGGGGCAATTATTTCAGCTTTTCTTTGTGGTTTAATGGCTTAATGATGTGAACTGTGTATGCACATTATTAATTCACGGTGTTTGTGGTTTCAGGGCAATTATTTCAGCTTTTCTTAGTGGTTTAATGGCCTAATGATGTGAACTGTGTATGCACATTATTAATTCATGGTGTTTGTGGTTTCAGATTGGATCAACTGAGTGGGTTGAGCAGAATCTTGAAAATTTGGCCTCGAAAGCTGTAGCCTACCTTAATGTTGATTGCGCTGTTCAAGGGCCTGGTTTCTTTGCTAGTGCAACACCCCAACTTGACAATCTCCTTGTTGAAGTTACAAAAAAGGTAAAATAAGTGAAATAATAAGTTAGTAAACAAATTAGGAAGTTAATCTACTGTATCTATCAAAGCTGACGTATTGCTGGTTATCCAAAGTTCGGAGTTTGCAGCTACCACATTTTACAATGGGCAAGAAAGGAGTATAGAATATGACAAGGCTGCTAATAACTTTTGATGATAGTGCATTTTTGTGATTCCCAGAATACATGTCTTTTGGAAGATGCCTTAGACAAGGATGCATGGATGCTTGATTTATTTCCCATTTTCCACTTCCATTCCTTAGTTTATTTAAAATGATGTCGATGCAAGCATGCGTTCTTTGATCATGGAACTGAATTATTTTTCTCATTTGAATACTCCATGGGAGAATGCATGTGTGTGCGCATCGTTGTGCACGTGTGAGTTGTGAACATGCATGTGTTTGTGATTCTAGAATTGTTATTAATTGTTATGATTGAAATTATGTTCAGATCAAGGATCCAGATTCAGAGGGCATGACTGTCTATCAAACATGGGTCGCTGCAAATAGAAACATCAATGTAAGCAATGTAAGCTGTTTAAATTTTACTGGACCTGTAAATTTTTTAAACAAGAGTAGCTTTGGTAGTTGCTTATGCGTAATTTTTTTTAACACAAGAGTAGCTTTGGTAGTTGCTTATGCCAATGTTCAAAAGTTGGATTCAATATGTAAGCCAATCTCTTGACTGACTCTGACGTAGCCAAGTCAGTGATTGATGTCTGTCGATAATGACTTTGACCAACTTCTATAAAATCAAAATTTGGACTCTTCACTCAAAAGTCTGGACAAATAAAGTAAATCAGTGAAGTTTCAAAATTTGAAGCTTTGGTAGTCGCTTATGCCAATGTTCAAAAGTTGGATTCGATATGTAAGCCAATCTCTTGACTGACTCTGACGTAGCCAAGTCAGTGATTGATGTCTGTCGATAATGACTTTGACCAACTCGTATAAAATCAAAATTTGGACTCTTCACTCAAAAGTCTGGACAAATAAAGTAAATCAGTGAAATTTCAAACATTGATTTATAGTTGTACCAATCTTTTGGCATGTTATATTGGGGGCCCACCAATTCATGAATATGGCGTAGCATATCGGATAATTTGTCTGAAAATGTTAAATGCTAATTTATTAAATGATGGGGGCTGCATGCCATTTCTTTCCCAAGAGTGGCCTTCTTTTCCATACTCTTCTGCCATGTAATTTGGATGCACGCGTTGTTGTTAGGCACAGTAAGGAGATATCAGGCCAGAATCTTCAGAAAACTTGACATCCTAAACATCTTCACAGATACATAATGACATTGAAAATGATATCTGCATAAACTTGAAATATATGTATGCATGTCTCTGTGCACGTGTGAGTGTGAGAAAATCTATCTTGAGATACCAGCTTTGGGTTTTACTTTGCACCTTTTAGTCGTATTTTTTACAACTCTTATCTGTTTTTCTTCTTATGAGCATTTTCCATTTGGAATGATTCTTGAATGGCTGTTGCAGGTTGGAAGGCTCAGCGGAATGGATTCAGATTTTGCTGCATTTGTGCAACATGCTGGGATTGCTTCTGTTGATTTGTACTATGGAAAAGGTTTACTTGAGACAATAGATTAATAAGTTTGAAGTTTAGCTACAACTTTGCAGATTCTGCTCCATTTGCTTTGGAGAAATGCTAAGGAGATCTGCAAGAAGAGGATTGAGGGTTTTATTTGCAGCACACAGGCAAATGTGACACATGTTTGAGATTTAGAGTGTTCATCTGGTGGGGCCCACCATGGACGTTCCCCGGCCGAAAATAGGGCAAGTCCACTCATAAGGTTGGTCACGTGTGTTTGGGCATGTACAGGGAAGGCCTCACCTGCTGAATCTCCTTGATTGAAAGAACCCACAATTCTTTTAACATGGCCACATGGGTCTCCTTGTCATTTTTTGTTGATATAACAGAGCTTGATACGGACACTTTTGCATGTCTGGTTCAACATTCCTCGTGAGTGAGGATATTAGTGTTCTACTATTTCTTGCCATTAAATCATCATCATCGTAGCCTCGTCCCAGTTACTTGGGGTTGGCACTGGTCCCCATTAAATGCGAATTTAATTTACTTTGTATGTGTGACCTTTTGATATACACTTATTGTTGGTGCCAGAATTAATTTGAGATTCAGAATTTTGTTCAGATTTTCCAGTCTACCATACTGCTTTCGACTCTTACGACTGGATGAAGAAAAACGGAGATCCATTGTTTCATCGTCATGTGGCAGGTAACCTCTCCTTGCTAGTATCTGTTTCTTTAGTGAACTGACTGAGAGTTAAACTAGTTGTATGATTCGTATTTTGAGAATGGACATTTTAGAAGTGAGAAATGTTATGATTCTCCACCCAATTTTATGCATATTATCATCAGTCCTTGAATTTGTTCAAATGGGGCTCTTGTTTTAGTGATTCAAATGACAAATGACTGATTTGATGGGCCTCATTGCCGGTCCATTCCCATTATTCTCCCAGATTGGAAGATCCTAGACATCCAATCTTTGCTCTTTCATCCCTTTAATGTGGACTTTGCTGTATTTCTTAATTAACCTTATGTATTCAGAGGCTGCCAACAAATGGAACAATTCTCTAAAATTGTTTATTGAGAATTGTTTATGTGGAAAGAAACATGTTTGGTATAAAAACATGATAAACAAACAATTTCTCACAATACTGCTGAACATCTTTCTTAACAGTCCATTCGTTAGGCACCAATTTCAATGTCGGCATACTCTAATGAGTATAATTTTCAGGATATATTCCCTTCACAATTGCGATAAATATTTTGACAGTTCAGATTGAAGTGTGCATGCCACATGTATGGTTGACTTGCTCCAAGGTCCACAACCTTGCAAGATGGACACTAAAGATGTGAATACGGTGTCTAACATTGCATTTCAACTTGTGAAAGAATCAATGAATTGCGGGACCCACCTGGGCAATATGGATGCACTTAGAACTAGTTGTATTCGTATCCTGATGTTTGCTGATGCGCTGGTACGTACAAATGGGGCCATTGGTTCAGAAATCTATGTTAGGATCTTTGGAGCCTGATCATCAGAAGTGTACTGTTCATCCAGCTAGCACTTTCGGAGCTCACTAGGGGTCGCAGGGCGTCGGGGGTGTGCCCCCAGTCCAGAGGGCAATTTTGTAATTTCACATGGATTTTTATATAAACCCTAGTTCGTTTGAGATAATATATATTCTGTCGAGAGAGAGAGAGAGAGAGAGAGAGAGAGAGAGAGTTGTCATTGTATTGAGAACCGCTAAGAGAGAGAGAGAGAGAGAGAGAGAGAGAGAGAGAGAGAGAGTTGTCGTTGTATTGAGAACCGCTGCTTCGTTTTTTGCCTTTTGGGCATAGTGGATTGGTGTGAATCCGTGGATGTACCAAAAGGGAACCACATAAATCTCTGTGTTGTGGTTTGCAATTTTTTTTTTTTTTTTCCCTTTTGATTTCAATATTTTCGTGCGTGTGGTCGAGAAGGGATCCTTCTACCAACAATTGGTATCAAAGCTCTCGGTTTGAGTGGGAGCAATGTTGGAAGAAGGAAAGGTGAACATGGAAAAGTTTGATGGTTCGAACTTCAGATTCTGGAAGATGCAAATAGAAGATTACCTCTATCAGAAGGATCTCTATCTTCCTCTTGGAGGAAAATCGAAGAAACCAGAGAAGATGTCTGATAGTGACTAGAAGGTGTTCAACAAAAAGGCTTTGGGAACGATTCGACTTTCTCTGGCAAAATCTGTTGCGTTTAACATCTTGAAGGAGAAGCCTACAAAGGATCTGATGATAGCCCTATCAAGGATGTATGAAAAACCCTTTGCTTCTAACAAAGTTCTTCTGATGAAGAGGTCGCTCAATATGAAGATGTCTAATGGCAGAAATGTGACCGAGCATCTTAATGAGTTCAACACAGTTACTAGTTAGAGTCCACAAGCCTTAATTTTGATGATGAAATTAGAGCTCTTGTTATCTTATCGGTGTTACCAGACAGTTGGGACAATTTTATGGTAATCGTGAGCAATTCTATTAGATCAACAAAGTTGAAGTATGATGATGTCGTGGGCCTCATTCTAAGTGAGGAATCTATGAGGAAAGCCTAGGAATCTTAAGGTGAAACATCGGGGAATGGTGTGAATGCTGAAGAAAGAGGAAGAATACCAAACAGAGGAAACAAAAATCATGGTCGATCACAATCGAGAAGGAACAAATCATCCAAGCCTTGGCAGGGAAATGATGATGGTTACTGGAATTGCCGCAAAAAGGGGCACATGAAGTGGGACTATAAAGCTCCAAAGAAATAACAAGAAAACAATAATTAGGGAGGTAAAGATTCTGTAAACATCTCTGAAGAAAGTATTTCTGATGCCTTAATTTTATCTTTAGATACTTGTAATGAATCTTAGGTAATAGATTTTGGTGTCTTGTTTCATGCTACTTCAAGTATGGATGTTCTTCATAACTATGTGGAGGGTAATCTCAAGAAAGTCTACTTGGGAGATGACGAACCTTGCTATATCGTTGGAAAGGGGGGTGTTCAAATAAATCAGTCGAATGGGACAGTGCTGAAGCTAAAAGATGTCAGGCATGTTCTAAATCTGAAAAATGAATTTGATTTCAGTTGGCCAACTTGCAGACTCTGGGTACATGACGACCTTCACTAGTGATTTGTGGAAGATCATGAAGGGGGCTATGGTAATTGCTAGGGGTAAAAAGGAAGGCACTCTTTACTTGACTTCCGAATCTAATAGTTCCATTACAGTTGAATCATCAGGTGTGGACACGAGTATATGGTATCATAGACTTGGGCACATGAGTGAAAAGGAAATGAAGGTTCTACTTTCAAAAGGGAAGCTACCAAGGCTGAAACCTATTAACCTGGATTTTTGCGAAGATTGCATCTATGGCAAATAGAGGAATGTCAACTTCTTGAAGGTTGGAAGGACTCCAAAGTTGGATCGGTTAGAACTGGTTCACATTGATGTGTGGGGACCAACCAAGGTGTCCTCTCTTGGCGGCTCTCTTTATTTTGTTACCTATATTGATGACACTACTAGAAAATTGTAGGTTTATTTCTTGAAGCATGAATCAGAAGTATTTGATGTGTTTAGGAAATATAAAGCCTTGGTTGAAATTAAAATAGGCTTGAAGCTGAAGTGTCTTACATCAAATAATGGGGAAGAGTACTGTGATAACAAGTTTGAGGAGTATTATGCGGTTAATGGAGCCAAGAAATAAAAAAGATTCCAAGAACGTCGCATCAGAATGGTGCGGTTGAGTGCCTGAACAAAACCATTCCGGAGCATGCAAGGAGCATGAGAATCTATGCTGGATTGCCTAAACAGTTTTGGGTAGATGTTGTTAATACTGCAGCTTACTTGATTAATAGAGGACCCTCAGTTGCTTTGGATGGTGGATTTCTAGAGGAAGCATGGACAGAAAAAGAGGTAAATTAGTCGCATTTAAAGCCATTTGGTTGTATGTCTTACGTTCATATCAATTGTGAAAATAAGACCAAGCTTGATCCTAAGTTCAAAAGGTGCGCATTCATTGGATATGGTCTTAATGATTTTGTTTATCGATTTTGGGATGCTAATAATTGAAAATCATTAGGAGGAAGGATGTAGTATTTATTATTCAATGAAACTATCATGCATAAGCATAAGTTAGAACAACAAGAAGAGAAAACTGAGCATCCTGAGTTTGTAGAACTTGATGAGATACATGACAAGGATGTTTAAAGGCCCTAAAATGAAAATGTACAGGCAAAATCTAAGACCCATTTTCCTGTGAGGAGTACATCTAGGGTTAGTAAACCCACAGTCTCTTATTCTCATTCTCTACATTATTTGTTGTTGACTAATAATGGTGAACTAGAACATTATGAAGAATCTTTGCAGGTTGAGATCAAGAACAAGTGGAAGCAGGCTATGGATGATGAGATGAATTTTCTGATATCAAACCAAACATGACACTTCCAGTTACTCAGGTGAAAGGCTGCTTTTCATAACAAGTGGGTTTACAGATTAAAGGAAGAGCATAACAGTATTAAGTGATTCAAGGCTAGGTTGGTTGTGAAATGTTTTCAACAGAAGACAATTATTAACTACACTGAAATCTTTTCTCTTGTTGTTAAGATTTCTACCATCAGATTAGTTCTAAGCATTGTGGCTGTAGAGGATTTGCACTTAGAACAATTAGATGTAAAAACAGCTTTTCTTCATGGCAATCTTGAAGAAGACATTTATATTCGTCTACCACAGGGATATGTTGCACTTGGCAAGGAGAACATGGTATATAAACTCAAGAAGAGTTTATATGGTTTGAAACGGGCCCCAAGACAGCAGTACAAGAAGATTGATAAATTTATTTCCACTAATGGCTTTAAGAGATGCCATACTGATCACTTTTGTTATTTTAAGAAACTTGAAAATTCGTATCTCATACTTCTTTTGTACGTAGATGATATGCTTGTTGCAGGGTTAGTCAGGCATAAGATTTCAAATTTCAAGAAACAATTGTTGAAGAAGTTTGCAATGAAGGATTTGGGTGCTTAAAAAAAATCCTTGGTATGAGAATCAGTAGAGAAAAAAAACAGGTAGTTGAAATTGTCACAGGCTGAATATGTTGTAAAAGACTCAATGATTCAACATGGAAGTTGTTAAGCCAGTTGACACTCCCTTGGCAAGCCACTTCAGACTCTCAAAGGAACAGGGTACAACAACGTAAGAAGAACGTGACTACATGTCTAAGGTTCCATATGCCTTGGCCATTGGCAGCTTAATGTATGTCATGGTTTGCACAAGCCTAGATATTGCTCATGAAGTGGGAGTTGTCAGCAGATTTATAAACAACCCAATGAATGAGTATTGGAAAACTGTCAAATGGATTTTTAGATACTTGAGAGGTACTACTAATGCAACACTTTGCTATGGAGGGTTAGAGATAAGTTTGTAGGGATATGTTAAGTTAGATTTAGTAGGGGATATTAATAGTAGAAAGAGCACTACAAGGTATGTGTTTACTTTGGGCAGTGCAATAGTTAGTTGGGTCTCACAGTTATAAAAGATTATTACCATCTTAATGACAAAAGCAGAGTATGTTGCTGGTGAAATTGCGTCGGATCGTCTAACATAACACCCTGCGCTATGCGCGGAAGCTTAGAGCGGAGCTTAGAAAAACGGCTAAGTCTGGGGGGGGGGGGGGGGGGGGGGGGGGGGGATTAGGACCGTTTCAAAATGCTTTTAAAAACCTCTTGTCTAATTAAACTAATTTGCAATAATAAACTAATTAAACAAGAATACTTAGCTTCCAAGCTTAAATGGGTCCAATCACAAAGGCTAGCAAGGATTAAGCATTTAAGCAAAATATCCTAAGCACATAGATTATAATGACGCAACATGTTGAGTTTCTAATTGATGTGCAATTATCTAGACTATAAAGGATATAACTCCCTAAGCAACTAGTCTAGAGAACTAAGTAGACAATATAATATTCATCATGCTAAGCCTATGTCTACAAGCCTAGTGAACATACATCTTGTGTGTGTTTGTGCCTATCTAGAACATAGCTTACATTCCAATTAAGCAATTAAACATACAATGCATAAGAAGAAATGTGCTCATATCAATCCCAAACACAAGCATGTATAGTGGTTCGACTACTTGTCTATTCCACTCCCGATTCACGTACTCATCTCTTGAGCACAACAGAATTCATTAAGGGAGTTTAAATTAGGTTCCTCCCAACCTAGGTGTTTTAGCTCGGTTCCACCCAACCGGGGAGTTTGACAAGGTTCATCCCAACCTATGACGGAGATTTTATTGGTTCATCTCTCAACCAAGATGTTTACGGGATCCATCCTTCCCAGGAGTTTGACAAAGTTCCTTTCAACCCTTCGGTTCCAATGCAAGAACCTAGCGTACACTCCCGTCGGAGCCTCCCATTGGAGACTTAGTCGAGTTTGATTCCAAACTCTCCACTCAATCCTCCACAAGGAAAGAGTGCAACTGGACTCTTACAATTGACACTTGTCGAATTGAGCCCCTTTTATGGCGCCGCTTGGGTTGCTTGATCTCCGCTCTCCCGTGATTCAATCAGGTCCCCGATGCTCTCTCGATCTTGTTGCTGATGCTTTGCCAAGGCTTCAGCTCCAACGATCAATTATCTTGCATTTGATCTCCGTGAGATGACCTAGGTGATGGGAGGAGGTGGGAATTCTCTACAACTATTGGGATTGGGTTGCCCAGAGAAAACCACCTAATTGGATCTCTAGAGATGTTTAGACAAAGGATCTACCTATGGTTAAGGTGCCTAAAACATTTAGAGATCAAGAGAGAGCAAGTCCATCTTCAATTGAGCTTTGAATGCTCTATCTTGTGATCAACCACAAGGAAGATGACTTTGAATTGTTAGGATTAAAGCCTAATGGTATGGGCAATGAGGGTGACTTCTAATACATTAAATTCTCTCTAAACACTAAAAAAACCAAGCTGCAAATATATAGAGCAAAAGCTCTAACGAATAGAAAGCGGGCAGCAACGGCTAACTGTCGACCAGTCGGTCGTTGAGCCACGACCGATCTGAAAATGGCCTGTGACTAAGCAATGTTGCTTTCCCAACTTGGCCTTTGCCGACCGGTCGATTGACTAGTCAGACAGGCCCGTCAACCGGTCTGAAAATGGCCAGGGACTTCTTTTTCTTACTGTCCCTTTGTGGCCTCTAACGACTGGTCGGCCAGGGCCTACGACCGGTCGACAGACACATGAGTTCTGCTGTTTGGTTTGTCTTATTTCTAGTAGCTCATGCAACCTCTCGGGCCTATTTTTGGGTGATCTTATGGGATACCTAAGACCAATTTAAGATGACTAAAAGTATACCTCTGGGATTAGTCATTCAGAGGTTTGAGTTTTAGTTAAGGTTCAAGGGTTTTGGCCCACCAAGGCATCTTATTTACCTATTTCTTCTTTCTTGATGTAGCAGGTCCACTTGAGTCTTTGGTCTTCATCTTCTTTGGGCTCGACCAACACCTAGACTCTCTGACCTATGTAATTGACAAATAAGGTGCACTAGTATGCCACAGAAAAGTGCACTAACAGTTGGAACATAGGCTTGTAAGGAAATGGTATGGTTACAGCCTTACAAGGTCTCATTGAAGAGTTGGGTAAAAAGCAAGAAAATTGTAAGTTGTACAGCGACAGTCAGAGTGTAATAGATCTTGCAAAGAATTCAACCTTTCATTTAAGAACTAAGCATATAAACATCAAATATCATTTCATATGATCGCTTTTGGAGGATTGACAATTTACTTTGGAGAAGATTCGTACAAGTTAGAACTCTGTAGATATGTTGACCAAGGTCATTCTTATAGAGAAACTGAAGTCATGTTCAGTTTCTATTGGTCTTCAAGAGGAGATTCACATCAAGTTCTCTATGAAAGCATGGCTTTTGTAGTTGCAGTAGTTTCAGTGGGAGTCGCCTATGGTTAGTCTCCAAGTGGGAGATTGTTAGGATCTATGAAGCCCGATCACCAAGGTGTACTGTTCATCCAGCTAGCACTTTTGCAGGCTGAGCTCCGTGTTGAGCTCATTAGGGGTCGCACGGGGGCAACGCCCCGTTGCTCGGGGGTTCGGGGGTGTGCCCCAGGTCTAAAGGGCAATTTTGTAATTTCACATGGAGTTTTGTGTGTAAACCCTAGTTCATTTGGGGTAATATATTCTGTAGAGAGAGAGAGAGAGAGAGAGAGAGAGAGAGAGAGAGCTGTCATTGCATTGAGAGCTGCTTCGTTGTTTGCCTTCGAGCATATGGATTGGTGTGAATCCATGGATATATGAAAAGAGAACCACATAAATCACTGTGCTATGGTTTGCATCCTTTTTTCCCCCTGCTTTCTTTTGATTTGGATATTACTATTAGTCTTGGCAAAATTCCACACGACCCGCCAACCCGCATGAAACTCGAATGAAAAATTCAGTGTTCGGGTTCGGCCTTATCGTGTCGGGTCGCTAACGGGTTGGCCCATCAAGACCCATTAAGATAACGAGTCGGGTTAGTGTCTCACCTTGAAACCCGTTTAGCCCGTTAGTGAGTGTATTTTGGTAATTTTTTTAGCGTGGTGAGAAATCCCTAAGAAGCTAAGACAGCCAATAAGGCGCTCTCTCTCTCTCTCTCTCTCTCTCTCTCTCTCTCTCTCTCACACACACACACACACTTGTAAGTTTTCTCCATCTTTCTGCCCATGGCTCCACACGGCCACGCTCCAAAATGTCTGTCGAATCGAGCCATTTCCCATCTCTCTGCCCACGAAAGCACAACCCGTTTACTTAACGGGTTAAACGGGTCGGGTTGCGGGTAACCTGTTAAATTAACGAATGGGTTTGGGTTTCTAGATTTTGACTTGTTAGTTAACGGGTCAAGTTTGGGTGAGGGCATTTTTGACACGACACGAATACAGCACTACACGAACACGGTTCAACACGACCCGTTGCCAGGCCTAATTACTGTGCATGTGATTGAGAAAGGATCCTTGATATGATGGTCCCATTTGAATGGGTGGATGCCTTGAAAAAAGGAATGCTAGATTGGAAGTTTGAAACACTTTGATTGGTGGTCAACAAGTAGATGGTTAAAAGAAAATTATAGTAATGGATCCAAAAAAGGTGGAAGATTAGATTACTATTTACTACTATCTTCTAGTTTGGAACTGTTTAGGCAGTGTTTTAAATAGCTACGCTATGTAGCGTGTAGCTTACGTTACGTAGCGTAGCTTAGCCTTAACACTACGTAGCTCATTAAAATAGCTTAAGTCACACATAGCCTATACTCCATGATAATTTGCATATGCTACACGCTACATGCTATGTAGCTTACATTACAAGTTATTTTTTCACAACAACATTAATATCAATTAATGTTTTCAATGATTTGTTACATTTCTATTTTCAATAAAAATTAGATAATCTTTTCAATGCTTGTAGTAAAAAATAATATAAGTAATAGTATTAAATCAGTTTTGTTGCTCTTCTTTACCTTTATACTTAATCATTGTCCTTTCCTATTACTTTATGTTGCATTTGGTCGCACCAAATATCATGCAATTTTATTGAATTTCATTATTAATCAGTATAATTTGGTTCAAAATATCATAAAATTGGTGTAACCAAGCGCAACCTTGTAAAAAATCTAGTAGCGTGTAGCTTACGCCTCACATTTTAGAGGGGTGAGCGCTACGTTACACGCTATTCGCTATTTAAAACACCGGGCTTAAGGGACTTCATCACGTGTGTCACATTAGATCGATGCTCTAGATCAATTGATCATGGGGCCGACTTGTGAAATGGATGGGTGAATACTATTCATGTCATGATGCATTAAGATTCAAGACTCTAAAATCCCACAAGTAAAGAATGTAAATGGGTGTGGAGGAATTATAGGATATTGGATTGATGTACATATAAACTACTCGAGCCTTGAGTTTGTATTAATGGGACCTATGGATCAGTGATGTGTGTTAGTGCACTTTTCTGTGGCATACTAGTGAACCTTATTTGTCAGTCACTGGCGTCCATGTGTTGTAATGTCGGTTGAGCCTTGGCAAGTTGAAGACCGAAGATTCAAGTGGATAAGAAGCATCAAAGATGAAGCAACAGGTAAATTAGAGATGCCTTAGTGACCCTAATCTATTAGAACCAAAACAACCTAAACTTCTAGATGACTTGGACCCCAATAGGTATACTTTTAGTTATCTTAGAATGGCCTTAGGTGTCTCAAAAGACCACCCAAAGTAAGGCCTAAGAAATTCATGAGCTGCTGTAAAAATACACCCCATACAACAGATCTCATAATGTTGTCAGCTGATCAATTGACCTGCCGACCGATTATGTTGACTGGCTGATCAGGGCAAAAAATGGACAACAACCGAACATTTGTCCTAGCCTAATTGGACTGGTCGACAGTCAAACTCGATCGATCGACAGGCCTTGTCGACCGACCAACAGGCAGGGTCGATAGGCTGATATAGTGGCTAAGCAAGACAACAACCACAGGAGGGAATTCGACCGGTCGACGTCCAAATTCGATCGGCTGACGGCCCATTTCGACCAGCCGACAGATCAGGTCAACCGATCGACAGTTAGCTGTTACAACCTTTTTTTCAATCGTTGAAGTTTTATTTATATAAGAACGGGGCTCGGCTCTTGGGCTTTAAGATGGGTTTTTAGTCCATTAGAGACCTCACACATTGCAAATCACTAGGGGCTCTAATCTTAGGAGATTCAAGCTCACTTCCATGTGATTCATCACTCTAATGAGCATTCCATGCTCCCTTTTGAGGATGAGCTTGATCTCCACCTTCCCTAGAGTTTAGACCTTGATTTCTATAGTTAAATCCTTGTTTAAATCCTCTAGGAGACCAATCTAGGTGATTCCTTAACCTTGAACCAACTCACATCCTTAGGTTGTAGAGATTCACCACCTCCTATCACCTTGGGCATCTCAATTGGAGCATCTCATGCTAGGTGATTGATCTTGGAGCTGAAGCATTGGCAACGCATCAGCGTCAATGATCAAGGGAGCAAAAGGGGAGCTGATTCGAGCACTGGAGAGCGAGAAGAAGCAACTCGAAGAAGACGCTACAACGGGGTTTAATCCGACCACAAGGGTCATTTGTTAGAGTCCATGCATGCTCTGTCCTGGATTGGATAGAGTGTGAGAGTTTGTAACCCAAACTTGACAGGTTCTTGAGTAGGACCTGGACTCCTGTGTGGGGTCAAATCAAGTCTCCAAGGGGAGCCACCGACATGGGTGAGTACATGGTCCATTGACATGGGTGCATACATGTAGGTTATTGGTTAGCCTAAGAAACCATTGCAAATCTCTTGCGTAGGATCGAAGGGTTGGGAGGAACCTAGTCAAAACTCTTAGGTTGCGAGGAACCTTGTTTAAACTCCTAGGTTGAGAGGTGAACCCGTAAAACCTCCGTTCCGGTTGAGAGATGAACTTATTGTAAAAACCTCCATTATAGGTTGAGTGGTTAACCTGATTTAAAACCTCTGTTTAGTGAAATTCGGTGTACTCATGAGTTGGGTATAGCAACCGGGAGTGGAGTAGGGAAACCGAACCACTATACATGCATGTGTTTGTGATTGTCATTTGAGCACATTGTTATTCATTCATTGTTGTTTAATTATTGATCATATGAATGCTTGAATGAAATGTGTGCTAGGCCTTGATATGTATAATTCACATACACATGTTGTAGTTTCACTCTATAGACTAGTTGCTTGATAGTTATATCATTTGTAGTCTATATTGCTCACATAGATTAGTTGCTTTATAAGTCATACCGTTTATAATCTATGTGTTTAGACTAGTTGCGTAATTGCTTAATCATTTGTAATCTATGTGATTGGACCCACTTAAGCTTAGAAGCTAAGTGTTACTTGCTTAATTCATGTTAATTGTTGAATTAGTTTTAATTAGGCAATAGTTTTTAAAAGGTCCTAATCACCCCCCTCTAGGACTTAGCCATTGTTTCTAGTAGCTCCGCTCTAAGCTTCCATGCGTAGCATGTCGGTGTCGTGTTAGACTACCCCACGCAATTTCAATCTGGACCATTGATTTGATGGGAGGGATTAACCTGGATGGATCATGATGCAAAATTTTCCAGATTGAAAGATCCTAGCCACCAATGTTGAGCCCTTCTCCACTTGAATGAAGACTGCTGTCGTGCTTCTCCTTTGGTCTATCATATACATATTGGGCCCCATCCCATGCACGCCTTTGGCATCACACCTACTAGGTTGGCATGTGTGCATCATGCAAAGAAGCATGTGAAGTGTGTGTGTGTGTGCGCGCGCGCGCGTGTGCGCGTGCGTGAGGTAGTTGAAATGGTAAAAAGGAAATTGTCAAGGTGAAAGAGTTGGCATTTTTCATTGGGCGGCTAGCTGGCTACCACTAATAAAAGTAACTTTGTCAAATTTGTCGTTGTGCTTGGGGGTTAGAAGTAAGGGATCTGAAAAAAGATGAACCTTACGTTGTTAGGCAAATGGTTGTGAAGGTTCATGTCAGAATAAGGTAGCTTCTGGAGAGAGGTTATTGCAAGCAAGTATAGTGGGTAAAGGATTCCTCATTTTATAGGGCATTAGAGTTGTGGAAGGCAATTTCTAGCTTGGCAATTAAGTTCAGGGATGAGATTTGCTTTTCTGTTGGTGAAGGGAAGAGGAATCGCTTTTGGAAGGATGTGTGTCTTGGAGAGAATTCACACTAGACTAAGTTTTCAAGGTTAGCTTCACTTTCTCTGAAAGTAATATTTTGTTTGTCGATGCTTCTCCTTGTGTGGAAATATAGTTGTTTGGTCTCCCTCTTGCCAAAGAAATTTGTTGGGTGATGAAGTGGATGAGTTCGTAAGGATTCAAGAACGCCTTCAATGTTGCTCCCATCCTTCGTGATGAGGGGTGCAATGTGTGAAATAAAGATAAGTCGGGTTGCTTCACTGTTCACTCATTTCACACGCTGCTCAGGAGTTCTTCGATGCAAGAGAGGAGATTACACTTCCAAGGTTTGGTTCTATGGCACCCATGCCAAAGTAGTAGCATTTGTTTGGTTAGTGGGGAGGAAAAGGGTGCTAACAATTGACAACCTTCAATAAAAGGTCGATGGTGCCACCCAACATTTCCACAATATGCATGGAAAATGCGGAATTAGTTAATCATCTCTTCATTCATTGTCCTTTTGCTCAAAGGGTGTGGGAGAGGTTTCTCAATCTCTTCAAAGTTTTGTGGGTGATGCCGGAGACAATTGAAGTTCTCCTCTTGGCCTGGCATGGACGAGGGATTGGGAAAAAAAAAAAAGGAATGGTGGTGTGGCGGTTGGTCTTGCCAGCAGTCTTATGGGCTAATTTGGGGGGAAAGGAACAATTGCTGCTTTTGAAATAAGAGTGGATCAGTAGCAGAGGTATTTAGTAGGACATAGCTACATGTTGTAGGATGGGCCTCTTGTTCCAAGGCTCTTCATGATTGTAATTTGTCTCTCTTGTTTGTAATTTGTCTCTCTTGTTTGGCTGTAGCTTTTTGCAGCTTAATTTTTTCTTTGGCGTTCTTTTTTATTAAAATTTCACTGTCTTTCAAATGTAAAATTAAAAAAATGACAAAGGCTTAAAAAAAAAAAAAGAATTCAAACCAAAAAGACCAAACCAACATTTCCAAGCAAGAATTTATTGATGAGACTAGAAACTGCTTGCTCATCTCTACACTACAATTCTAATGAATTTTTATGAACAAACATATGCCAGGAGATGTGAAATGCTGAGAAGATTTGCGTGAAGACAGTTGAGTGTTTTCTTTTTTGTGAGCTTGTGCGGATGAAGCAGACGTGTGTGGTTCGGGCCATTTGTTTGTTGGGGCTCACTGTGAATTTGCCCTGACTTAAAGAATCAGGTCAGTCCACTCATCAGGTCTGTCAAATGTGTATGAGAAAAATGTAAGGCTAGAAAATATCTAACGTACATGTTTGACCCACTTGATGAGTGACAAATGTGAATTTTGGGCCAGGGCATAGCCAATGGTAGGCTCCACCCTATTAGTGGCCTGGGCCTATTGGACATTTCCCACATGCCACACGTGTTCCGTGCAGAAAATCCTGAAGTGTCTTTGCACAGATCTCCTTGGCATTTCTCATGGACAGAAGTATCTGAACCATTGTTCGCGTACTAATTCATTGAGAACTCAAAAATAGGATGTACAATGAGCAACGATCGTACAAATAACAAAACATGGTACAGATGGGTGCCTAGGATCAGAGGATGGAATTATACTGCAGTCTCTGCTAAAGAGGATGGGATCAATCTGCAGAAACTAAACAACTAAAAGTTTGCCGAGTTTGACTCATTTTTACCTTTCCTGGATACTTAATGTAAACATCTCTGCTGAATTTTATGGAAGCATTAATATTTAATTGTCTCAACGATCTGAAACTCGATCTTGAATTACCAGTTTCTGAGTTGAGCCTGAGTTTCTGAACATTTGGGAGACTTTCTCTCTATAGATGGCAAGATTGTCTGAGGGAGGGAGAAGTGACATTTCTGAAAGTTGGGATATAGGAGCATTTGAAAGGTGTGTATGAAAATATAGAACAATATGCATTCACAATTGATATATAGAATGAACGTTTTATTGGAACTTATAATATTTAGTTTTGAATAGTTCCAAGTTACAGACAGCATGAATTGACTAAGTTAAAGGAGAGTGGGAAGTGGAAGTCCTAGAAGTTGGGAAAAGGAAGCCCCTTTGAAGGGTATGCACTGAAAATACAGAACAGTATGCATTCAGCCATTCACACTTAATACATAGAAATGAATGCTTTATAGTAACTTATAATATTTAGTTTTGAAAAGATCAAAACTACAACTAGCACAAATCGACCAAATTAAAGGCAACCTTCGTCGATTGGTACTGATAATTGCCTAGCTAGTGGTTGCAGGAATAGTTATCAGTGCAGGAGCAATAGGAGTGGGACTGGGATCATGATCATGCGTCAAATGTGCTACTATGCTACTATTTAGTGCTTCATTTGTAAATTTGCTTAAATGGCCATAAGAAGAAATTTAAATGGCGGCATTTGAAATAAGATGAAAACCCATTTTTCATCACCTGAAATGGCCTTTTTTTTCTATTAAACCAGCACCCAATTGTCATTGTGCTCATTTTCTGTATGACAAGAAACAACCTCAATGGTAATTTGGGCAAATGCCATTCTTCCCATGGGTCTTCAGAATTCCAAAAGCACCCTTAATTCACTTGATAGTACACCGATTCACATAGAGTGGGGCTGAATCTCTCAAGTGCATGTACTAATGGCTAGAATTTTATGGTCTTTGGCAAGAATCCAACATTGCTTGAACCCTATGACTGCAGCTGCATATATTGCCTTATTTTTATTTAT
Organism: Liriodendron chinense; assembly: GCA_003013855.2. Lineage (NCBI taxonomy): Eukaryota > Viridiplantae > Streptophyta > Magnoliopsida > Magnoliales > Magnoliaceae > Liriodendron > Liriodendron chinense. The sequence goes on from ML058409.1 coordinate 2,965,795, forward strand.
TTATTTATACTGAGGAAGCTTTTTATTTGAAAATTATGGGGATTTTGTTCACCCTTTTTTGGAGATTTGGATATTCACTGTGAATATGTTGAATTAATAGCTCAATGCAATGTTGATCTCTTCACGCCCATTGGGTTGTTCTTATGTTGTCTCAGTTGCTGGAATTTGGGGACTTCTAGCCCTTCGCCTAGCTGATGATCCAATCTTACCTTTTGACTATCACTCTTATGCGGCTCAACTGCAGGTACAAGATTAACACTGTCCAACACTCTTCACACAACTCCTCTACAAGTTGCATTCACATCTCTTCCATTTGAACATTGGCAGTTGTGTCAGTCAAGTTCCCCTTATTCCAATATGAATTAATTGCATCAGAACAAATAATAATATGAATATACTGAAGCATTTTGGAGTATGCTGAGGTCGTTAGATTGTTTTACTTTTTAGCATAATTCAGCAACCGAAGATAGAATAAGCTGCTAAGTGCATTGAAGCATTATCAAGCAAGCACTCTGCTACGACCATACACATCTCTACATGCGCCCTTGTGTGAGACATCTGGACTGTGTCAGGGACTCAGGTGGTCCCTGTCCTGAAGATCAAGCAAATCAACTAATCAGGTGTGTTACTCGTGTACAAAAACAATGGAGGTGGTAAAACAATTTCTGACAATACTCATTCATCATGGACATGTTGTTTGCTTGATGAATGGATCAGCCTTATTTTTTTGGCCTGATCATTTACATCACCTAATGCACAGCTTGGATGTCCCACATGCCTGGTGGGCGCATGCACATGTGCATGTTGGTTTAGCAAACCTCTTTTAATTTATTATCTGCTAGCATAAAACCCTAAACTCAATTCCCTAATTTGTTCTACCAAGTTCCAACTACCAACCTCAAGTAGAAATGGAGAAGTCCTAACTATCTAGGAATTAGTTTCAGCAAATAAATTATAGCCTGGATGGATTAGGACATATATAGTGTCTTCAGGCACCATTCTGTGCAAGTGGCACCATTGATTAAGTGATCCAGAGCATTGATCTGATGATCCCCATTCTGGATGGGATATGCCAGAAAATTGGAATATCCTAATCCTTAGATCAGTGGCCTACAAATAGTGGTTAAGGAAGATAATACAACAATTGTCTAGGAAAGATGCCAGAGATTGGGTGGCTTGGATCTTCCATTCTGGAAGGTTTTTGGGGCATTCCCCATTCAACAATCCAGATCCATGACCCAGGGTCCCCGTTTGTATGGGCGGTGAATTAGACACCAGTCACATGTCACTCACATTGTGATGTGTAGAATTTCTTACTTGAGGAATATGAGTCTCAAGTAATAGTGGACTAGGAAGATAATACACCAATTATCTAGGAAAGATGCCAGAGATTGGGTGGCTTACTCACGCACCATTTCTTACTCAAGCAATGGTGGATTAGGAATGCCAGAGAATGGGTGGTTTGGAAATTCCATTTTGGAAGGTTTTTGGGGCATTCCCCATTCAAGAATCTAGATCCATGACCTAGGGTTCCCATTTGCATGGATTGGGGGATTTAGGACACCATTCACGTATTGATACCAGTGTTTTAAATAGCGAATAGCGTATAGCGTAGCATTCACCCCTCTGAAGCGTGAGGCATAAGCTACATAGCGTGTATCGTAAGCTACACATTACTTCTAGATTTTTAATTAAGGTTGTTCTTGGTTGCACTAATTCCATGATATTCACTAAATTAGACTGATTAATAATGAAATTTAACAAATTTTCATGATATTTGGTGCAACCAAACATGACTTAAAGTAATAGAAAAGGGTAATCATTAAATATAAAAGAAAAAGTAGGAGCAACAAAACTAGTTTAATACTATACTTATATTATTTTTACTAAAAGCATTAAATATTGAAAATAAAAAAATGTTTCAAATCATCGAAAATATTATTTGATTTTAATGTTGTAATAAAAAATAACTTGTAATGTGAGGCACGTAGCGTGTAGCCTAGTTTATGTAGCGTGTAGTGTATGCAAATTATCATGTAGCGTAGGCTTAATGTGACTTAGCTAGTTTCACGAGCTACGTAGCGTTAAGGCTAAGCTACGCTACATAGCGTAAGCTACACGCTACGTAGCATAGCTATTTAAAACACTGATTGATACATCAGAACCCTGTAGAATTTCTTACCGAGGCAATATGAGTCCCAAGGCATTTTCCTTTTTCTTCATTTTTCCCATTTCTAGCAGCTTTCTATAAACACAGCCAGCTTCCAAGTTAGCTTCATTGTTTCATTAAGGGCTATTATTGGCTAATTGGATAAAACCACCACTTTATTCTGATTTTAGCTATAACCACTCACATTTTAAGGATGCTTTGGAGGGAACTATGTTCCGTCAAAAAACCTCAACAGCTGCCTCGTACCTCGTACCTCTTCTAAATTGATAAATGCGCTTCTGAAATTTAACAAAGTTATCATGCTTTTGAGAACCAGATCAATGAGAAGGGCAGGATAAATTCATCATTTTAAGATTTTGCAATGACATTTTTGTCATTTGAGAAGTGGAACTGGATAGCTTTTATTTTTATTATTTTTTTAATGGAATGCGGTTTCCTCAAAAGCACCCTTAAAAGTGTGGGTGGTTATAGCTAAACTCAAAATAAAATAGTGGACTGTTATCTGATTAGCCGATAATATGGGTGGCATTATCTAAAGATCCCTTTTCTTAAAACATATTGCAGGAGCATACAAAGGCATTAAGTGTTTTATTGGACAGTGACATCACACTTAGTCCCATAAAAGCATCCATTCAGGAACTTGTAGCTGCAGCGAATGGAATTCAGGAATTAAAGGTGGGTTGGAAAAAAAAAAAAAAAAAAGAGAGATAGAGAAGTTTTTTATTTTTATTTTTATTTATTTTTATTTTATTTTAGCTTTTGTACTATATCGCACATCAATCATCTAACTATCACGCATTGTAACTAAATACAGAAACTGGGAGAGCACGAGAGCATGGAAAACTCATTAGAGCTGTGGAGACGAGCACTCAATGATCGTTTGATGCTTGCAGAGAGAGGCTTCTTGGAAGCTGAGGGCCTTAAGGGAAGACGGTGGTTCAAGCATCTGGTAAGCAAATGCAGTCATTAGCAATCCATTTTGCAAGCTACTTGATGCTAATAATGAATAATGGTGACCTTTTTTTAGAGGAAAGTGACATCTGTTTCGATATTCTAGTATTTTTTTGTAATCATAGGTATTTCAGCTTTTTTGCTCGACTTTAAAGATCTTGAAGGAAAAAGAAAAAGAAAAAAAAAAGGAAAAAGAAAAAAAGAAAGAAAGAAAAAAGAAAGAAAGAAAAAAAGGAGAGAAGCAGAAAACTAGCATTAATAGAACCACCAGTTAAAATGGGAAAAAAAGTCATCAACACTACCATGACTCCACTAAAAAAATAGCATTACCATGGTGATGAATCCTTTGAATCTCAAGATTCCAAGGATTCATCACCAATTCACCATGGTAATGCTATTTTTTTTTATTGGTGTCATCATAGTAGTGTTGACGGTTTTTTTTTTTTTTTTTTTTCATTTGAACCGGCGGTTCTATTAATGTGAAATAGAACATAACAAGAAGAGCATAGCCCAAAATAAGTGACTCTATCATCACTTAGACATTAGGCCAGCCATTTCAAAGCAGGGAATGGAAAATTATAGAAAACCAGGGTCAAATGATTGTCCCAATCATACAAACATTTGCAGTTCCCCAAAGGATTTGCCTTGGAGCAGCCACAGAATTCCTGCCTTATGAGAGCCCTATTGATGAGCATATGGAGGATCCTTCTTTTTATAGCTTTAAACATTTCTCTTCTTCCACACCCTTACAATATCTCGAAGAAGCAGATCCTTGGAAGTGATTCCTTACAACCCTTGAACAGACCACCTAACCACTGCATTTCCAATTGAATTGATTCACATTTGTTCAGTTTCTGTGCCTTTGACGAGGGGGAGAAAGCTGTTGATGTATTAGCCAGAAGATAAGGGGTTGTGCCTCATGGTGAATCTCGCTAGAGATGGAAGATTAGAAGGAGAGATCAAACCATGAAAGTGGGTCGACACAGAGGCTTGGTATACAGAAAAGAACGACGGAAACCCAGAAGGATGAACCATGGAAAATCAGATGGCAGACATGAAATCCTACAAAGAAGCTTATAAAAGGGGGACTTCGGGAAATCACGGGGCACAGAAAGAATTGGAGGTTAAAACAAGGCCAGTGGTGAGGGTTTCATTGGCTTTAGTTAGGAGGTACTACTAAAGGTGTGTCTAGCGTGGAAGGTGGATTTTTGTACAACTCAGTTTCAAGATTTATGGAAATGGGTGTTCAAATAATGGAACACTGTTACGAAATTGGATTAGCGATCAGTCCTCTTCATGTTTCCATCATAGGAAGAGACAAACATGATATTAAAGGGAGGGTGGGAACATCCTGATGGGCTGGTGTGAAGTTTATTGCGATGGAATGTGAACATTGGTTCGTCAAGTAGAGCCTCCTGGTTCCAAAGCTGAGTTCCTCTTCACACTTTGGATGTTGAGACTTTCTCAGCTCCAGGATATTGGGTCTGTTCTGGAGTTTGACCCAAAATCCATAAAAAGAACTACAAGTGTGAAGGGTGCGGATCCTCTTCGACAGAGAAACAAACTTAAAGGTTGTGGGATCTCTCATGGGGGAAGGAAGGGCTTACGCCTTGAAGATAAGAGGAGGACGAAAGCTCTGGTTGTAGAATGTTTCCATCACTAGTTTCGAATGCCAGATCTATTGGTGCTGCTGGAATCCGTGGATAAGCGAAATGTGGTGGGGTTTTGTGGTGTAGAGAGGTGGTGAAGGGCAGGGTTGACATGGAAGAGGACCACTCATATGTGGGCCAGGGGTTTGATGATCGCCATGTCTGATCGAGCGGACGAGCTATCATCAAGACTTGGAGAAGATACGGGTACTTTTCAAGATGGTAGGAAGGCAATGAAAATATGAGTCTCAAGCAGTGTTCCAAATATTAACAATTTTTTTTTTTTTTTTTTTTTTTTTTTTTTTTTTTATGACAACAGGGTGTCCTTGCCCCTTTTTTGAAGTGGGACTAATTTTTGTGGGATTTATTTTTATGGAATTTTGTTCCATAGGTGATTTCGATCATTGTTGGTTTCTATTGAATCAAAGATTTAATACGGGAGAGAAATCTCTACTCGAAGCAGAGATGGGCCAGAACCCAAGGTGGCGAAAACTACATATAAACTTCATTTCTTTCAAACATTAGCATGGGTTGCAATGGAAATTAATGGTTGTGCATGATTCTCATGCATTGACATGGATTTTGTGGCGAAAAAAAATTAACGTTTAAATGGAAAATAGGGAAAACTGAGGAAATTTTTAATTTCTTCCCTTTTGTATTAGAAAATGTGTATTCCATTGTTAATTGATGTGAAAATTTAATACGATGAGTGTTAGCTGATCCTATTGATTGACATCAAAATTTATATATTTATTTTGTACCTTTTTTTTTAACAATGCATGGTTCAGGTCCCTATAGAATGGAGAATTATTATTTATAGTTGGTTTTTTTTTTTTTTTTTTTTGGCAATATTTTGATTCCTAAATGTGTAAACATGTGTCTTTTAACATCTCTTGAACTTTCACTGAAAAGTTCCACCTTTTTCCTAACGTTTCTCTAATGTTTCCCTCAAACAACAACATTCTTTTAAGTATCGGCGATACCGATACATGTTTTGGTACTCCTGATCATTAATGCATCTCTAACAATACCGATGCTCTAAACATTGGTCTCAAGTGGGGTGGAAACATTTCCGGGCAAAAAATGGTAGAGGGATGGCTTGTGTTAGTCCATGGATTGTACTATAGTTGCACAAAGCATGAAGCGAAGCACAACAAATTTGGGTGCAGAAGCAGGGAAGCATCTTTTTCAAAATATAAACAAGTATAACTAGGTAGGAAGTAGGAGTGAGAGTGAGAGTGAGAGTGAGAGTGAGAGTCTGAAGAGGTGCTTTGATGTGGGAGTGACACCTAGTTTGAAGGATCCTGCAACTAAGTATTGTAATAATAATGATAATGGTTTGTTGCATGCTAACACTACAAAGATTTTAATTCCATTGAGAAGCGAGGCAATTTTTTGGCTTTATCGCGATACTACAAGAAGCGACTGGATACTACTGGTCTCTCAAGAAATCATGTGACATGAACATAAACAAAACAAATCAAGTAGTGAATTTGGCTTCACAGAGGTTTGTTATGCAGTGAAAACAACTAGAACTAGGGTGAAAAGGAAATGGGCTTGGGCTTCGAATCCATGTGTGAAAAAAAGTACTAGTCAAGCATGGAGATAAATAGTGAAGGCACAAATAGTAATGAGCAAAACTGGGGTGTTGGTAAGCAGGCAAAGGCGACCTAATGTGAGACTTTTGTGGAAGAATCACTAATCTCTAGCCGAAGGAGCCCAATCTGCCAGTTGATTGCTAGCCCAAATCAGTATCGTTCTTGTCCTCATCTAATTCTTCTTTGAAGGACTATCATCCTTTCTGGTCGGTGTCGTGGTAGAAAGTGGCAGAAGATGAAATGGGTTGAAAAACAAGTTGATGAGGATGGGTTGAAGGTGGCTTTCATGGTGGGGAAAATATCTTTAGAAAAAAGTCAGAGGTAGTATTGATTTTTTATTTTAAAGATTGAGAATATATTAGAAGTGGGCCAAAGCAACCCAAAAGAAAATGGAATCGACAAAAAGAGAGAGAAACCTAACAAATAGGTATACAACCCAAAGGGAAACCTCAAGACAGAGAAGTCTAAACAAACACACAACAATACACAGCCCAGACGGAGACCATTGAAACCAAGAACCAAAAGAGGACCAAGGGCTAAGACAAAACAGCAGCTCTAGCCCAACAGGGAAGGATGGAAGATTTGTTGCTAAGAGAGACGTCCTCGGACCAGTCCTTCACATTCTTGAAGATCTGAGCTGAAACCCTTAAAGGAGAAGAAGAAGTGTCCCGAAAGCAACACTTATTCCTTTTAATCCAAATGGCTGAAAGAGAAGCCATTAATGAGAGGTGCTAGATGGCTTTGAGATCAGTGCCTAAACCTTCTCCATGCCAGGAAAACAGTAAGCCCGAGATGAAGTTAGGCATAACCCTTTTAGAAAATTTATGATCATTTTTGTGGGTTTTTCTGGAACTGTTTAAGGTGTGTTTTGAGCCCCACAAGGTTTGTTTTAGAAAAAACCCTTTTTAGAGTTTTTCTGTCATTTCTCCCAATTGAAGGGACTTCTCTAAGAAATTTCTTCACATGGTCGGTCGGATTCACTGTCATTAACCATCCATACATGATTTTTACTCAATCATTGGATTTTTATCAAGCTTTTGGTATTTTTTATGAGCGGTTCCACCGTTTGGGCTATTTTTCGAAGGAAAACGATTGTGGTTCCATTTTTTTGGGGGATTCCATGTGTCTAGCGTACACTTAGGCCTTGTTTGCTCTTTGTTGAGATTCAGGTTTGTGATATGAGGGTTTCAGATTTCTAAGTTGTTTGGGCCGTCAACTATACACAGAAGTTGGGTGTAAATGTTGTCCCGTTGTGGATTGCTTAATTGATTTTCTTTTATATATCTAGTCATTATCATCCTTCTCTACTATAGTCTGGAAGCTAAGCTCCCTTCTGGAGCTGTTATGGGGCCCTCTGAGTCTCAAACCCTGTTGATGCCCACCGTTAAGTTGAATGGAAACAATTATCTACAATGGGCTCAATCGATCTAGCTATTTCTAGGTGGAAGAGAGCGACTTTTCTTATATCTTGGATGACCTACCAAATTCTATAGATAAGCATTTCAAAACCTGGACTAAAGAAAATTACTAGGTCATGGCCTGGCTTCTAAACAGCATGGAGGCTACCATTAACAACTCCTTTATGTTTTTTACATTAGCTAAAAAGATATGGAATACTATCTGGGACATGTATTTAGAAGATTGCAATATATCCAGAGTGTATAAAAGCTAATTTCGGACATATGTAAGCTTCAACAAGATGTCAGAAACTTGCAGGAGTATTTCACTATTTTACATGGTATGTGGGATGAGCTAGATATGTATCGTCCTCTTCCTTCTCACTTTACTTAAGACCATGAACTCATTCGGCAACAACGTGAAGAAACTCGAATTATGCAATTCCTCTCTAGATTAAATTCAAAATACCAAAGTGCACGCTGTCAAATCATAGTTATAGAGCCCCATCCTTCATTTACAATGGTCTATGTTCTTGTTCAAAGAGTTGATGTCCCATCTTCTACTACTGTGGCTGCCAACAGATCTGCATACATAGCTATAGATCATTCTTCTTCCGGTTCTAGTTCTAGGGCTCCTTGTTAGAGCTCTCCGAGTAGTTGTCTTCCTAATTATGGTGGTCGAGGTAGGGGTTGAGCTCTTTATAAAAGCGGTCGTGCTAATCATACTTTTGGTGGACATGGTTGCGGTCATGATGGGTCTCTTTGTTCTTGTATTCATTGTGGTGGTACTAATCATACAGTTGATCAATGTTGGGATATTGTTGGCCGACCTTTGTGGGCAGGTGTGTGTATGACTGGTAAAATGCCATCTGATTCTGAGAAGACTCATTCAGTGTCTTCAGCATTATCCTACGGCATGTCTGCTTCAGGTGACTCTATCACTATATCCAAAGATGCATATGATGCTTTGTTGTAGCATCATAATCGAGACGTGAGTTCTACTTCTAGTGCTAGCTTAGCCCAGTCAGGTATTGCTTTCCACGTGTCCTCTTCATTTCCCTCTTAGGTCATTGACTATGGGACTACACCTCACATGAACGATAAGCTCCACCTTTTTAACTCTTATTAAACTTCTAGTCAGCCTAGTTTTGTTACGATTGTAGATGGTAATCGATCTTCCATCTCTGGAACTGGGTTTATCACCCTATCTCCCTCCATGCAATTATCTTTTGTTCTACATCTTCCTTCTTTTCCATTGAACCTATTGTCGATTAGTTCTCTTACCAAGTCATAAATTGCTTTGTAACATTCCTCCCTTCTCATTGTGTCTTTCAAGAACTCCAAACGAAGCAAATGATTGGTGGGGGTCGTGAATGTGCTGGGGTTTACTTTCTCGATGATATTCATGCGAGCCCTAAGAGCCTTTTGTTTCTAGATAGAATCTGTATCTAGATGGCATTATCGCTTAGGACATCCATCTTTATCAAGACTAAAACTTATCTTTTCTTCTATTAATGTTCTTAAACCATTATGTTGTGATACTTGTGAATTTTCTAAGCGTCATATAACTGTGCTTCCTCCCAGCTCAACTAGAAGGAAGCCCAAATCCTTGGAACTAGTCCATTCTGATGTTGGGATCCAACACCTGTTGATTTTGTCTTTGGTTATAAATATTTTGTGTCTTTCATTGATGACCATTCTCAAATGACATGAATCTATCTTATGAAATTTAAACATGAAGTGTTTGATATATTCAAGGCTTTTCATAATGAATTTGCTAACCAATTCCAATGTTCCATTAAAATTCTTCGCTTTGACAATGGGGGCGAATATATATATATATATATATATATATATATTGAAAACCTTCTTGAGCTTTTTGCAGGATTATGGTATCCTATCTTAGACTTCTTGGCCAAGGACTCCCAATAAAATGGTGTTGTTGAAAGGAAGAATCGTCCTCGAAATCACTTGTGCTCTCCTCCTCGGTATAAATGTTCTGATATGCTTTGGATGATGCTTTACTTACTACCTTATTTCTTATTAATAGACTTCCGTCTCGAATTCTACAAAATAAGTCTTCCTTTGGAATCCTCCATCCTCATGGCAAAGTATTTCCCTTGTCCTCCAAAGTTTTTGGATGCACCCCATTTGTTTACAAACTTGATGGCAGTAATGACAAGTCCTCAATCGGAAAAATGTGTCTTTCTGGGATATTCTTGATCTCAGAAAGGGTATAAATGCTATAATCCTCTGACTCGTAAGAAATATGTGTTAGCAGATGTCACGTTCTTTGAGGATGTTCCCTACTTCTCACCTGAAGGGAGTTCGCTACATGATTCTCTTGCAAGTGAGGGGGAGAGTTTGTTAAATCACCCCACTCCTCTTCCAATTCCCTCTTGATGAAGATTCCCATTCTCTTGAACCCCTCGAACCATTTCGTGTGTACCAATGATGGAAGAAATCCTCCACTACTCAACCTCCTATCATACCATCTACTTCTCATGGTGATCCAGGTACTATTCTTCCATCTTCTGATGATCTCCCTATTGCTTTACGTAAGTCTATTGGTTTATGTACTCGTCATCCTATTGATCATTTTATCTCTTTTCAGTGTTTGTCTCTTACCTTAAGGGCCTTTGCTACCTCAGTCTCTTCTTCCCTTGTTCCTCGGACTCTCAGGGACGCCATCAATATTCTTGAATGAAAGAAGCTATGATAGAAGAAATGCATGCCCTCGAGCAAAATGATACTTGGGAACTAGTTTCCTTGCCTAAGGACAAGCAGACCGTGGGGTGTCGTTGGGTCTCTTCTATTAAGCTTAACTCAGTTCGCATGATCATCTCTTTGGCTAGAAAGCTATCTTTGCCGTTATTCTAGTTGGATGTGCAAAATGCCCTTTTACATGGTGACCTTGGTGAGGAAGTCTATATGGATCCACCACCAGGTTTTCCTTAACCAATGGCTCACATCGGGTATGCCATCTCAAGAAGTTTATCTATGTCCTTAAGTAGTCCCATTGAGCATGATTTGACAAGTTTAGCCGTGCATTGTTAGACTTTAACTTTGTTCGTAGTCATTTGGATCACTCTCTCTTCATTCATTGATGTACTACTGGGATCATGGTTCTGCTAGTCTATGACATTGTCTTATCTCGTGATGATGTTGCAGGCATTACTGACCTCAAATCCTTCCTTTAAACGTGCTTTGCAATGAAGGATTTGGGTACTTTTCGCTATTTTCTTAGCATTGAGGTGGCTAGATCCAAGTCTGGCATTGTTCTATTGCAGCGGAAATATACTTTTGACCTCTTGTCTAAAATTAGAATGCTTGGATGTTGTCTAGTTGTCACCCCTATGGATGTTGCTCAAAAGCTTAGTATTGATGATGGCGACACCCCCTATCAATCCGGGCATGTATCATCATTTGGTTGGTCGTCTCATTTACCTGACTATCACCCGACCATTTTTGTCATATACAGTAGTAAGCTAGTTTATGCATGCTCCTCATACAACGCGTCTCACTACCGTATATTGGATCCTTCGTTAGATCGAACTAGCTCTTGGTAAAGGCTTATGATTTTAGTGACATGGTCATCTTCTCATCTCTGGTTACTCTGATTCGGATTGTGCGGGTAGCCTTCATGATCGGCAGTCTACATCTAGCTATTGCACATTTGTTGATGGCAATTTGGTCACCTAGAAGAGTAGGAAACAGTCAATAGTTGCTGGGTCCACTGCAGAAGTTGAATATAGGGCAATGGCGCATGCAACGTGTGAACTTATGTGGCTTCGAACGTTGTTATGAGAGCTTGGCTACTCTTCTCCTGATCCTATTCCTCTGCACTGTGACAATCAAGCTGCTATTCATATTGCTAGCAATCATGTGTTTCACGAGCGCACGAAACATACTGAGATGGATTGTTACTTCATTCGTGAAAAGTTGGCTACTAAGGAAATATTCACTCCATTTATTCGTTTGAGCGAGCAACTTGTTGATATGTTCACTAAATCTCTAAGTTGGGATATCTTACGTCGTCTTGTAGACAAGTTGGGTATGATTGACATCTATGCTCCAACTTGAGGGAGAGTATTAGAAGTGTATTGTATTTTTTTTTTTTTTTTTGGTATAGCCTATATACTTTGCTGGGGTGTGTGTGTGTGTGTGTGTGTGTGAAAAATTGGTATCCATGGTGTGGGCAAAGACTGATGCATATCAAAATTGGTATGATTGACATCTATGCTCCAACTTGAAGAGAATATCCAATGAATATACACTTAACTAGCCATTGATCAAATTTGTCCCTCAAGGGACTCAGTGAGTGAACAAAACATGTGCAGCCGAACACCTTAGGGGGAACAACAAACAAGGGACAGTCAGGTTTAAGGGTATGAATCGGAATTTTGCCATTTAGAACAAGTGTAGGCATACGGTTAAGTAACAAGACGTCAGCAAAGCGGCAAACCAGTATGATTTAAGAACCTTCATTCCAATCAATAGCGAGTGAGCAACTTCTAGGAGATGGTGATTCTTTCATTCTACCACTCCATTTTGTTGTGGAGTGTAAGCACAAGAAAGTTGGTGATGGATGCCATTTTCCTGGAGATAAGTGTTCGCTTCCCCAAGTGTAGGGTTGCGATGTAGTAATAAACTCGGTAAGACCGAGGTCAATCCACAGGGACCTGTGTAGGAATTCACAAACACATCCAATAGTGTCTATTGAGAGCTAACAACCAGATTTTGTATGAGATTGAGGTAAGTAACAACTTTGAACTAAATTAAAAGTAAACAATTATAAAAAGGCACTAGGGGTTCAAGGATCCACTTGTAGCAATCCTTGATGTTCAATCTGTTGTGGTTTCTCATTCTCTCAACTAGAATCGATATTAAGATCTATCTAGCCGGATGATAGAGCTGTTAAACCAACAATCTGTCATATGTATGAGCCCTGTGTATAATTCACTCAATGCAAGCTAGGCTGAGCAAGCTTCAATTGCATAGGTTAGTCCCAATTCCAATAAACTAAGTTCATAATCATGATCATCATTAAGTCCTGTCACCAGACAAAGTTAGATCATGGTTTGAACTTGAATCAAATCACATACACAGTCCCATACATAATTCAGAAAACTAGAAAAGTAGAACTTTGGTAGGAAATCCCCACATGAAGATCATAGTACTATAGCGTACTCCAATTCCTCGGATCATACAGGTCCAGACTAACACAAAGCGATTAAGAACTTGAGTAATTCTCCCAAACATCCATGAGTCATCATAAGACTAAGAAAAACTACTTAGAACTTGTATAAACTTCAAACCATTGTTCATAAACATGAAATTCAATCTTAAAACCAACTTAAAACGAATTGAAACATCTTAGATTCACTACAAGCTTCACCTCTTAGCTTAGCCCTAGCTAAGAGGTTTAGCCGTTCATGATCCAAAGAAACATGAAACAACTAAGAAAAACATAAAAACAGCAAAACAAGCTAGGAGTTGTGGAACTTCGAAATCCACTTCCGCCGCCTCCAACCTTGCTTAAACTCTTCTTAGATACCCTAGGAACGATCCCTAGGCGTCCTTTTATAGTGGGGAGGCTCCGCAACTTCGGAATATTCGAGAATTTGCGTAAAACTTACGCACTACGCAGAGAAATCCGGACTGAAAGTAGAAAGTTCTGTTTAAATCACATGGCCGACCGGTCGCACGACTAGTCTGAGTGGCTGGCCGACCGGTCGCGACCGGTCGTGCCTCACTGTGAGTCAATCCAGCAAGCTCTGGAGGTGAAATTTCTTCTAGCTGACCGGTCTGGACCGGTCGGACTGGCCTGGCCGACCGGTCACGACCGGTCGGACTGTGTTTGGCCTACGTCCAGAGAGCTCAGCATGTATGGGAAGCTGGCCGACCGGTCGCACGACCGGTCTGACCTTCCTGGCCGACCGGTCACGACCGGTCTTGGCCTGTTTCTTCTATATTTTCTTTCTTCTTTTCTTCTTTCCTTGCTTCCTTCTTTCTTTGGTCCACCTTGGGTCTTCATCCAAGGTTCTTAGAGAGGCCCTTTTGTCATCAATTAGGCGGAGTCCACTCTCAATCCTGCAATCACAAAACATGCATTCAATTAGTCTTTAAATCATAAAAATCTCGCACAATGAGTGATGAATTGGGGTTAGAATATGCACAATTAAGAGCTCAACAATAAGATTGGAAAATTTTAGAGATACTCACCATTATCGAAACGAATGGTCTGAATGTTACCATGTAGACTTTGTGAAGAAAATAGGTAAGAGAACTTGTAGAAAGAAGAAGGTTGAGAGAAAAAGCAAAAACGTTATTGCTCTCCTTGGTCTTATTCCTTTTTATATGTAGGGTTTACAACTAATTACACCATAACTAGCAATTAATGCTATATTTAAAAATAAACCCCTATTTACAGAAGTCTCTAGTAAACATAAAAAATCGACAATAACAATGTTCTAACAAGGAGCTCCTAATGCTGTTCAATTAGACACGAGGCCACATGGGTGACGAAACGGTCAAACATGTGCTATTAGGAATAGTGTCGGGTGTGCCAGAGTCAATACTCAAATCGATTGAACGCTTGTGACCCTAGGCGTCAAACTAGCCGGATTAGGATTAGTCCTTTGAAGGTTGATATGATCGTTCAACCACCAATGTTATAGTGATCAGGCGATTTAGAAGGGGAGGATTAGTCCTTCGAATGAGATGTTTTTGGCTTGCGTTGAGGACTTTTGTTTCAACGGTGATCACGGTTTCAGGTTTCTCAATAATGCGATGATGGACAAATAAGAGAAAAAAATAATTAAGGCTAATCACCAATTTTATTGATTTGCATTTAAGGACAGTACAATCAGTGTGGAATATCTAAGCTTAAGAAGCTAAAAACTAGGATAGACAGTGTTGCACTCTAGAGATTGATTGGTCGTGTGTGGCGAGGGCTTGGAACTCTTCATTGAGTGCTGCTTGTATAGGCAGTGTTGCACTGAAGGGACGTTCTTTTGACGTTTTAGCTTTGGCAATTGCTCAATGATCAACACGTGGCGGCACGGGGTTCGTGCTCAACCATTGTGCATAGTAATTCTATGTCGGAAATCGCCCGTCATTAATGGCATAGTGAAAGCTTCAACGGTCATCGCCTTCTATAAATAAGGCTCCTTGGTGTGGCTGAGTCTGCACTCGGTCTTCCTTGTTTCTTCCTTAACGCCTTTCTCCAGTCTTCTGCCATAGCATCTGTTGTTGCTCCTCCTGCTCGCTGGGTGACAAGATTTCGGGAAGATGACGCTTTTTATGGGCAACGGCCGAAGTTCAAGGACTTAGCTGCTATTTTGTAAAAAAATTAAAGACTCCCCTCTCGCAGGACAATCGGTCATAGATCAATTTCGCTTTTCTTCTTTTCTCTTTTCGTGTTAAAAGAAAATTGTCTCGACTGCTATGCAAAAGAGAAATTTTGTAATGATCTCATGTAAAAGTCGATTAAAGGGAATGAATGTTTTCTTGTTGGCAAATTGTCTTCTTCTTCTATCTTTCTCTATTCTTCACCACTGTCAGTTTGTTCTTCAGCTGACTTGTCTTTACATAGACTCCTAGAGAGTGGGATAATATTTCTTCAGATAACGACCGTCAAAAGGATTTTTGTTTACTTGGCTGTCCATATCTTGCAATAGATACGTTCCTCCTATCAACACTTTTTATACTATCAGTGGTCTTTCCCACATTGGGGACCACTTTCCAAATTTACGGCTCTTGGTGCCGATGGGGATTATGGTCTTCTAGACCAATTCTCTTTCTTTGAAGGATTTGTTCTTCATTTTCTTGTCGTAGGCCTTGGCGACTTTGGACTAGTGCACTTTTAACGAATTAAGGGCCTGCAACCAGACATCATCTAGTTCTTCTAACTCTGTTAATGTTGCCTTAGTGAACTCTTGAGTCTTGAGGAGTTACCTGGTTTTGGAATGCGACTCTAAGCAAAGTAATGTTTACCTCAATAGGCAGCACAACGTGATATCCGTAAGTCAGGGTGAATAACGTGATCACTGTGCTCATTCTTTGGGACATCCGATATGCCCAAAGTACTTCAGACAACATCATACACCATGATCGAGGATGGTCCTCTGTCATCCGTTTGATCATATTCTTTAATATCTTGTTGGTTGACTCAGCCGTCCATTGGCCTGAGCATAATACAGAGTAGAATAGACCAGCTTAAATTTATAAAGATTTGCGAAAGCCTGTATTTGGGCTCCTGAGAACACAACACCTTTGTCCACAGTGATAGTCTTGGTAATACCAAATTGATGCAGGATGTGTTTCTCAATAAAATCAATGACTTCCGCCTGGCCAACTCCTACCATCGGTTGTACTTCCACCCATTTGGTGAGGTAATCAGTCGCAACAATGATAAAATTGTGTTGTTTTGAGAAAGGCGAATAGATTTTTCCAATGAGATCTATTGCTCAACCCTGGAACAGCCATGGCTTAATGATCGGCTTGAGTTAACAGCCCATGTTTCTGACTAGCCTGGCACCCCTTTTGCATATTTCATGCAATCTCTTACTATAGTTAGCCAAAAATAGCCTTCGGATCAACCATCTCATCTTTTGTCCTGCTTGGTGGGCTCCACATGCCTTCGTGTACTTCTCCCGTGATGATCATGGCTTCATCCTTTCCTTGGCACTTGAGCAGTAACCCATCGATTGCTTTTCGATTAAGATTCTCATTCAAGAGTAAATAATGGAGCGCAATTTTTCCAACAGATCGGTCGGTCCTGTTGCTCGGTCTCATAATTTTTTAAATAATAAATAATTGGAGTTCTCGAATCATCTTTAATGGTTTCTAAGGAAGCAATTTCAACCGTCATTACTCTTTGTTGGCGGCCGAAGGCGACCGTTTTTTAAAGGTCATGAGCCTTTTGGTCAATCCATCCGATGGTCTGAGCCTTGCTGTGATCTGTGCCATTTCGTTTGCATTGGCATTCAACTCCCATGGAACGTACTCGAGAATGACATCATCAAAATCGGCCATCAATTGCATGGCCATTCCGTAGTACGACATTAACACCCAACTTGAACATTTATAAAGGCAGACCAAATGATTGATTACTAGCTAGGAATCCCCAATAATTTCCACGTTCTCGGCTCTGAGTTCCATCGGGATTTCAAGCCTGATAATCAGATCTTCATATTCGGCCTGGTTATTTGTGCACTTGAACTCAGGTTGGAACAAATAATCTTTTCTTTTCTCATTCGGATATAATGATAATTAGGGCTGCACATCGATTCGATCAATTCAATTTTGGATGAAATTGAAATTGAATTGATGTTAAATTTTCAAAATTGAAATTGAAATTGAATTGATCTTAATTTTGAAATTTCGAATTGAAATTGAATTGACCTAATTTTTTTGGAATTGAATTGAGATTTGAATTGATGAATTTTTCGATTCAATTTGATTCGATTTTTCACACATTGCAATTTGAAAACTTATAAGTTTTGTAAGTTTGGATTTTATAGTACCTCAAAATAATAATATTAGTAGAAATACTTCTGAAAACATTTGCATAATAACTAGTCCTTACATGAAAATTAGAAAGATCGTATTGATCCAAAGCTTATGAGGCTCGAAAAATGTTTTTAACGGTTATTCATCACTCTTTCTCTTGGTACACCTGAGATTTGATCTTCTTATAATTTTGGATCATGTCCTAAAATGAGAAGTAAAATTAGATGGACGTAATGGATATACAAAAAATATATCAAGGTAGGCCCCACATGGTAGGGCTAACACTCACTAAGTTGTTACCAACATAACACTTAATTTACTCTCGGGCGAACTTCAAATTGCACGCTTTTATTGTATTGAGTAAACTTAGTTGGGCCTACTTTGAATGCATTTGGTTTACCACTCTGTCCATTCGTTTTGCCTACTCATTTTAGCCGTTGAGCCCAAAATGGAAGCATATCTGAAACTTGGGTGGACCATGCCACATGAAATAGTGGGAATGATGATTTCCACCGTTGAAACCTTCCTAGGGCACACAGTGACGTTTATTTGTCATCCAACCTGTTCGTAAGATTAGGTAGACATGTATGAATGAAAAACACAAATATCAGATTGATTCAAAACTTTTGTAGCCTACAATAATTTTTCAATGGTAGAGGTTCAATTCACACTGTTTCCTGTGGTGTGTGCCACTAAACGCTTCAATTTTCGGCTCGAGCCATAAAATTATCTTTTAAAGTGAATGAACATAGTGGATAAAATGAATAAATCACCATGGGCCCTATAGAGTTTACTCGGTAAGCCAAGCGCATTGAGTTACTAAGTAGGCAATCCGATTCGTCTTGGACACGTGGGTGGGCACGGATATGCAGAAGGGTGGTTTCAAAGCTCTGTGGGCTCCACCATGGTGTATGTGTTTTATCTAGGCCTTTCATCCATTTTCCATATGATTCCAAGACATTATCCTAAAAATGAGACATCCAAATCTCAAGTGGACCACACAACAAGAAAACAGTGGGGGATTGACGATTATTATTGAAAACTTTTTGGGGCTTTAGAAGTTTGATATCAAGTTGATATTTGTTTTTTCCCTTCCTCAAGGTCTATATGACCTTATCAACAGGTTGGATGGCAAAGAAACATTACAATGGGCCATAGGAAGAATTTAATGGTGGACGTTCAATCTCCATTGTTTTGTTGTGGTGTGGTAATATGAGATATATATCTTACTAATTTTTGAAAAATTCCTTAAATTTAGATGTAAAAATAAATGGACGGCATAAATAAAAGTTACTATGATGTATCTATTTCATCCATACCATTCATTAATATATATATATATATATATATATATATATATATATATATATATATATATATATATATATATTCAATTCAATTTGATCAATCGATTCAATTCGATATAGATCAATTCGATTTTCGATTCGATTCGATCGATCGGAATTGAAAATTGAAATTGAATTGAAATTGAATTTTTTCTTTTTTTAAAAATTGAATTGAATTGATCTTGGAAAACGATTCGATTTATTCAATTCAATTCAATCGATAAATTGATCATAAATTGAATTGTGTGCAGCCCTAATGATAATCCCAGCGCCTAATGACCGTTCTGTCCTTGATCCATCGAAAATCAAACGCCAAAGGGTAAGATGGACAACATATATACCCAACATATCTTATGGGATTTGGTTGTCAACTCGCAACGTATGATTTGCCAAGAAATCAGCCAAAGCCTATCCTTTGAAACCCTTTTGGGAAACGTACTTGAAGCTAAACTTTGATAAAGTGAGCACCCATTTCCCTATTCTCCCTCTTAAGATCGGCCGCGTAAGCATATATTTAATGAGATCGGTCGTTGATATAACATGGACTGTCCCTGTGAATAGATAATACTAAAGTTTGGTGGCAGCGAAATGCAGTGATAAGCAAACTTTTCAATGGCTGAATAGTGACATTCTGCCTCGTGCAGAATCCGAAACAAATAATATATCACTTGCTCCTTTTGATTGTCATTCTCCAAGGCTAACAACGCTTTGCAAGGTGTTCAATAACAGTAATGGTGGTCGTAACTTGTAACGACCACTGTGGTTACCATTACAATACGGGCTATAACGGCCGTTACAACATTTTTTATTTTTATGAAAAAACCTGTTTCGGGACCGTTATGGGGCTGTTACAGGTAGTTTTTCCTGTAAGGGGCATTTCGGCCCCGTAATGCGTAACGGTTATGGCCATTACTGTTACATAAGGGCTGTTACGTAACTGTTTTTTGATACCTTGACGCTCCGACCGATTCTTCAGCTACTGCGATATAAAGGTGAAACGGTCGGCCTTTTTTGGGATTAACATCGGTGGCTTTGTCAAGTATTCCTTGATATGATCGAAGGCAACCTAATGCTCCTTTCTCCATGTAAACTCCTCTCCGGCCTTCAGTTTGATCAGCGGGGGAAATTGAATTCGAGACAGATCGATGCAAGAAATTAATTTGGCCGATGAACCTTTGCAACTCCCTGTTCTTGGGTGGTTAGGCTTCTAAGATAGCTTGCACCTTATTTTGGTCGACTTTTATACCTCGTTGATGGAACAGGAATCCCAAGAAAGAAATTTCCCGCAGAGACTTTGAAGGTACATTTAAGGGATTCATCTTCAATTTGTGCTTTCTCATGTGTTCGAATGAACATCTTAGATCTGCGAAGTGGTTACCTAAGTCAACCGATTTCACTATTACATCGTCGATATATACCTCCATAAATTTGCCGATCATGTCATGGAAGATGACATTCATAGACCTCGGGTACGTGGTCCTGGCATTCTTCAACCCGAATGGCATTACTAGCCAACAGTGAGTTCTGATCACCCTTGGGCACTGAAGACTGTTTTATACACGTCTTCCTCGGCGATGTAGATCTTGTTGTACCTGGAATGGTCATCCATGAATCACATGATCTTATGTCTAACGACCCTATCAATAAGCTAATCTGCAACCGGCATCAGATATTCATCCTTGGGGCTTGTCAGATTGCGATTTCTAAAGTCTATGCAGACTTTAAGCTTCTCATTCTTTTTATTGACCGGAACTATGTTAGAGATCTAATCAGGATATTAGATTGGTTGAATGAATCTGGCCTATAGCAACCGCTCAACTTCTTCTTTAACCTTCAAGGTGATCTCCGGGGTCATTCTCATCACCGGCTGTTTGAACAGTCTGGACCCTTCTTTGATCAGGAGACGATGTTCTACCAAATCCCTATCCAACCCAGGCATTTTATAATAGTCCCAAGCAAAACAGTCGAAACATTCTTTGAGAAGTACGATAATCACCATCTGTGCTCGAGGGTTAAGCATTGCACTGATGTAAGTTGGTTGCGCTCATGCCAAGATTTACTTCGATGAGAGAATCTTGAACATCGGCCTTTGCATCGTCCATATTTGTAGTTGCGGGTTCTAATTTATGGAACGCCACGCCGTCTTCCGCAATTTCTTCTTTCTCATGCAAACATTCTGCAATGCTGATGTGGCATCCCCTATGTTCATTTATACTCACAAGATACTGGTCGAGCGTGTGAAAGGTAGCCATGGTTTTGGCTTCTCTATTTGTCTTTATTCCGTAATCCATTAAGGAACTTCTTTGACAAAGTATTCAACAGGCTGCCGATAAGAGATAATTGCATTCAACTCGCTTGTGAACTCTTCTATCAAAGTGATAATTGGCGCGCTCGACCATTCCTTGATTGTTGTGGCAAACGGCTTGTTTGGTAGACCCTGCATTAGTATTGTGACCTCGATGATGAAGGCATCGAGATCCATTTCCAATTTGGCCGAGTCCACCTTGCTAATCAAAACATCAAAGGTCCAACGTGGGATCTGTTGCTGCGGTAACCCCTATTGGGCAATTGTAATTGTCTCAGCCAATGAACCCAAAGGTCCAACTTGCTCATCATAAAGATTGGCTTTGGCCGCGTTGGATTTAGCTAAAAACAATTGGTTTTTGGTGCACACTATCTCTACTTTGTTTCTGTTCTAGAGAATTAAAAACTAATGGAGAGACGAAGGAATACAATGATTATAATGAATTCAATCTCATCCCAGAAGAGCATTTAAGTGGTCGTCAGTTTGATCATAAAGAATGCAACAACGACCTTTCGAATCTCGACGAATAGCTCAACTGGCAGTACCCCCTTCATATTGGTGATGCTGCCGGCGAAGCTAGAGATGGTGACTTCGATTGGCATTAAATCCCCCGATGCCTTTTCAAGCTTTCAGACCATTGACACGGGCATTATATTGACGGCTGCTCCGTTGTCGACCATCATCTGTGTGATTGGAAGTCGTCCATGTATGTAGTTACGTATAGGGGCTTCAAGTGTTTCGTCATCATGTATGATGTCTTCGGGATGACGACCTTCTCAGCTTCATCCCCTTCTTCAATGGTGTTGGGCCCACAAATGTTCATAACAATGGAAAACACACAAAATAACCCAAAAAGACGTGAAAATGATAGATTAAATCAAAAGAGAATAAGAAAATTTGCATATCTGACTGCTTACGCATACCTAGGACGCTTGCGCATACCTCCCAGGCATGCGCAAGGATCCCAGGCATGCTCATGCTCCTCTAAGGCATGCGCACACATCTTTAAGACATAAACATGATTAAAAAAAAAATTGATCCCATATTCTCTACATACCAAAATTGCTTGCACATACCTCAAAGTTACTTTTGCATGCCTGAAATTGCTTGCGCATACCCGGGATCTGCTTGCGCATACCCTGGATGTATGCAGATGCTATGATTTAGCATGTGTAAGCAATTTCAGGCATGTGCATGACAGTTGTTTGGGTTGTTTTGCCTATAAATACCCCATTGCGCTTGTATGATGGGAGAGACGATTTTGACTCGAAATCCGTGCCAGAGCGTCCCAAGCATTTGTAAGCTCTCACCAGATCTCTCGCTGGAAACCTCGCCGGAACCTAAAACCCATCGCCGGAATCTTTACCAGAGCTACGTCATTTCGATGTATTAGGTGAAAACCCTTCAGCATGCCAGATTGGACTAATTTCATCATCTAAGTCCGAAAATTTCCTTACGCATGCCTCAGACTGCCTTGCGCATGCCTCAGATGACCATGCGCATACCTCGAAAGACTTAAAATAGACATTTTATCAAAAAAGGAACCTTGCGCATGCCTCGGATGCTTGAGCATACCCGGGATGCTTGCGCATGCCTCCAGGATGTGCGCAATAAAAGTTTTAGCCTTTTAAATCATGTTTTTTTTTGTTATTCTTAATAATTAACAACCATATTCTCGGTATTCGCGCACGTGCGCACCTCCATAAACAATGTCAGATATCAAGATGCCTCATCAGACATAAAGTGAAGTACAGAATGTCTCCGTACAGGACTGCCAGTGCCCAGAATCATACCAATATATCATCCTTGCATGTATTATTATAACATGACTCGGATTCAGGTCCGGACTAAGCAAACGGGACTATGGTTAACACAATAAACCCGATCAAAAAGAGTTCCAAACTATCACATAAAGCTTGTTAAAGATTGACGCCCTCAAAACCGTCGATGCCCTACCCATCCAAACGGCATCCGCCGGTTGGGCTGCTCAGGTACATACAACTGCAGATTGGTCTTCCCGCGGTCACTCGTTTTAGCAACGAGCGCAGGCCCAGAGTTGCACTCCTCGGTTAAAAACCCTGACGGTCTCAACCCGGATCTCCGGTCAAAACATGGGACATAAACATTCGACTCGTACAAAGATGGATCAGTCCATAACAAAACAAAACATATACAGGTCTCTATGACTATGAACTCTAAGACCATAGTCTCCGCTGACTAGTCTTGTGCCTTTTAATCAAGGGTCATCGATCATTCGATGTAATTAAGGGCTTGTGCCAGATCACAGCCTGGAATGTACAAAATCTCAGAATCTCTGGAATAAAATTCACCTTGTGACATCTCTTCTCTTGTGTACTTTTGTGAATACTTGTGATCGTCCATGAATGTTTCCAATACCCAGAACCCCATAGCAACAATACACCAAAAATGTCCTATGTAGCATTTTCTAGTTCTAACAAATGGCAATCGACGGCTTAACAATACTAGCCTGGCTATGGCTGACGACGATATTTCAGCATGCACTGAGGTTTCATCTTCTTCCTCTACATCCCCGACCATTGAATCTAGCTGGTTGGGTTTTACTTGGAATACTTTAGGTAAGATGAATACCATGTTGCAGCTGAGGGTGAGTGGTGATGGCGTCCCGAACTTGACGGTTGTTCTATTGTCATCCTCATTGATCTTAGGTTCTCCAATCTGATGACCCATGTCTTCTAGGAAATCCTCTGCCCCAGGGACCCCTGAAAGGATTGATCGGAAGTGTGATACTCTTCGGAGGTGAAGTGAACATCTTACGGGTCTTCTTCCATGGCACCTTGTCAAGAGGCATCTTCGCCTCCTTATGTGCCTGCTCCTGCCCAAGTCTTTCAACGATCGTCCGCTACCTCTTCTAGATTATGCGGTCAACAATAGTGAATGCCCTAGCCGAGGCCCTCAATCTCTGGAGCCTCCTTTTTTGGGTCTTCGATAGACCCTATGGTGTCTGTGGAAACTTTTGATGAATGACAATCCATCGATCCGTTCTGCCTTTGGTCAGTCGGACCATCCTGCGCCTTTCAAGCAGACACGCGCCTTGATGGTTGCAGTTCTCGTCTACAATCCTCCTCCTGGGGGTTTGTCGAGGCTGCTGTCGAAGGATCCTTGGATCGTGATTATTGGGGATCCAAACTTGAGCAAACTGATAAAATCTTTAGTAAGGAAATTAGATACATGTATGTGGACTTTCCATGTACATATTTAGGTCTCCTACTTGGAGGTTAACTAAATATTGCTTCTTTTTAGAACCCCATTCTTGAAAGAATTGAAAAGGCTAGTTGTCGAAGGGGTTGAATCTTTCCTTTGGGGGAAGAATTACCCTCATTAAGGTTGCGCTCTCAAGTCTCCTGGTTTATTTCCCCTCTTTTGAAAATTCTAGTTGTGGCAGCTCTTAAAGTGGAGCAACTTAAAAGAAATTTTCTATGGGAAGGAAAAAAGTTCTATCCTATTAATTTGAACAACGTCCAGAAGTATATAAGAGGGGGCCTTGGGATTGGCAAGTGGAGGAAAAGAAATGGGCTTTATTGCGTAAATGGTGGTAGAGGTCTGGGGAAGAGACAAAAGTGTTATGTTGGAATGTGGTATTCAGAAAGTAGGACATGTTGCAGTGGGTATGATTTCCAGACATTTGGCAAAAGTTCAGGGGGCACTTTGGTGTGGAAGGAAATTAGCAAGGTGGGTAACGACATGATGCTCATAGTAGGATCATATTGTGCATCATATCGAATATTGTTGGGAAGGAATTTAGAAAGGGCATTTGGTTTGTGGTTGGTAGAGGCGACTAAGTTCCATTCTAGAGGGATGCTTGACTAGACAATGAATCTTGAGAGTCATCCTATCAGGTTCCATTCGAGCTAGCCATTGATCAGGAAGAAAGGGTTCAGGATTGTGATGAGGTGGTGAGGAGTAGAACTTTAGGATGAGTTTGGTGTTGTTTGTGAATCTCCTTAGAAAATATGAATGATGCGTGTGTTGGTAGAGGCGACTAAGTTTGGTTCTAGAGGGATGCTTGGCTAGACAATGAATCTTGAGAGTCATCCTATCAGGTTCCATTCGAGCTAGCCATTGATCAGGAAGAAAGGGTTCAGGATTGTGATGAGGTGGTGAGGAGTAGAACTTTAGGATGAGTTTGGTGTTGTTTGCGAATCTCCTTAGAAAAATGAATGATGTGTGTGTTGGCATCTCGACAAATGATAGAAAATTGGGGACACGGTCAATCCATAGTTTGCCAACCAAGACTCGGTCAGTCACCAGTCCAGGTTGACCTGGTTCTCAGAGGATCAACTAGATGGGTAAAAAATTATAGTTTTTATTATTTATTATAAATAAATTAATAAAAAATACAAAACATGCAGACATTATATTTCTATTACGCTCATCCATGGTTGGCCCATATAATTGTTAATCTAGACCATCCATCTAGTGCACATTGCCATGAATTGACAAAGACATAATATTCTAGCAGATGCCCGCCTGATCTTCTTCTTCTTCTTTAGAAAAAATATAAAAAATGAAATAAGACCCTTATCTTCTCTTTTTCTAAAAAAGAAACAAGAAATAAATATAAAAAATAACTGAAATAAAACAATATACAAATAAAAATAGAGAATGAATTTAAAAAAGAATGATATTCTTCTTGTTCTTCTTAAATGAAAAAAAAAAAAATAGAGAACAAATTAAAGAAAACATAAAATAGAGAATGAATGAACACACTGATTCTCGTAAAATTACTTGTTTGCCAGTATATGACTCGCCCCACCCATTTGGACTTAACTGAGTCAACCGAGTCATGTGTTGACTCGGGCCACGGGCCACCAGGGCTGAGTGCTGTGCCTTCCTGGTTCCACCGACTCGGTGACCAGCTTAGAGTCTAGGCCAGGTTGACTCAGCCGAGTCCCTAGTCAACCCATCCAGTTTGCAAACTGTTGGTTGGCCAATGGCGGCAGTGTTGATTACTAGCTGCCTACCTGACATCAACCATCCTTTTTCGCTAACTATGGGGCTGTGAGTTTAAGTACTACCAGCAGGTGCAATTGCTACTGGACAAGCACATGTCTACACAAACGCATGCGTCTTGCCAAAATGCTGTTTGCGTGTGTGTTTTAGTATTTTGTTGTTCGCGCATGCGCGGTGTGTCCTGTGGTACGTGTGCAGTGTGTGGTGGGTTGCATGTGTTTGTATGCGTGTGTGTGTCTGTGTGCGCATGTGCGTGCATGCGTGTGTTAGTGTTCTGGTGTGTGAAACCTAGCTTAAGCACCACATTATTCAAATAATTTTATTTTAAGAAGTTGAACTGTTTTATTTTAAGGGGCCTTTATGGGCTATTTTTCCCGTAACAGCTGTTTCAGCCCCTTAACACGTAATGGTTTCCAACGTTACTGTTACGTAACCATTTTTTAATAAACTGAACTTTGTC
Organism: Liriodendron chinense; assembly: GCA_003013855.2. Taxonomy (NCBI): domain Eukaryota; kingdom Viridiplantae; phylum Streptophyta; class Magnoliopsida; order Magnoliales; family Magnoliaceae; genus Liriodendron; species Liriodendron chinense. Next base: position 2,992,179 of record ML058409.1, read on the forward strand.
TTTTTAATTGTTCATTTGATTGCCACCAATCATGGTTCTCCAAAAACTTGAAAGTCCATTGAGCGAGGTAAACTCTCTAACTCAACAGAGAACTCAGAAGTAAAAAAATTATAATAAATTATTGTTTTTTATTATTAAATGTATATATTAGTAAGATATAATACAAGGATAAAAATGTAGCAAAATCTAAGAAGTTGTAAAAACTCAAAGAGATGGTAACTCTTAAGGAAGCTCGAGCTAATGATTCTTTTTTGTTGAGTGGACTTGAAGTTCAATCAAGTCGTGTAGACTTGGTTGAGTTTTCAGTCTAATTGTCAAGTTTCTAAACGGATGTTTTTGAACCAGTACCGAACCAGGCTGTTGGACCAGAACCAACCACCAAAATGGGCTGGACCACCTTAAAACTCAGTCAGTTATGGGCACAACTGCTTTGTAGAAAAGCATAACTACATCTGTCAAAGCTTGAACCCTTGACCTCTACTTGAAAAGCAATAGTCTAACCACCAAGCTAAACAGCAGATCACTAGCTAAGTCACTGTTTTTATTTTATTTTATTTTATTTATTTATTTAAGATGAAGCAAATTTCCAACCTATAATGGGCCAAGTAGGTCTCTGTCTGGTTGAGCCAAATCTCCCATACAAAGCAGGTCGAGATCTGTCCAGGTTTTAAAACATTGTTTTAAACTATGCCCCAACTGACATATTACGATCATCCGACCTTAATTGCTGATTTATGCTTCATCCCAAATGGTGCCCCACAATCTGGGAGGTCCCGATCAGTGTGACAGTGCATGATTCACCACAATTTAGTAGTCATGGAAAACACAATCTGGAGTCTAGCCCATAATACCAAGATATCAAAGAAGTACATTCAATTCTGGAATTTACTAATTTATCAACTGATGAATTTTCCAGGATATGTTCACGCATATTGTTCCTAACCTAGCACAAAGTTCTCGACATCTTTTTTTCTTTCCTGAATGCTGATTATCATTGTGCTCTTCTAGTGTATGGGAATACCATCTACGATCAGCAATATCTAACATATCTTCTTGTTGCTGGATGATCTACAGGTATATGGGCCACCTAATGACCATGAAAGCAAGCTGAGTTTCTTTCCTGGAATAGCAGATGCCATCTCTCGAGGCATGAAAATTACTAAAATAGAAGGTCAATCAGATGTCCAACACGAGATATGGAGGGTTGCCCGGGCCATTCAAAGGGCTGCGATGGTGCTTAGAGGAGAACTGACTTGAAAGAACATAAACTCAGGTGTGTATGTAAATATGCACTAACATAGGTTGTGTTTCCGCTTTCGTGCTCAGAGAAGTTAAATGAGGATGCATGTGTAAATATGTACTCACAAAAATTTTGGTGTTTTCATTTTTGACAAGCTGGAGGGAATTGGTTTTTGGGTGTGTTCCAGTTCCTAAAGGGGGTTCTCATTTTTTAATTTTAATTTTATTTTTTTATTTTTTGTGTGTTGCTTTTCCCACTGATGCCTTTCAATGAGTTAAAACAAGGGAAGGTAGGCCATTACAACAGAAAAATCAGAATACGATTTGATCTTCAAAACAGGCAAACACATGATTTTCGTTCTTTCTTTCTTTCTTTTTTATTTTATTTATTTATTTTTTATTTTTTTCAAAAGGTGGGGAGGCTGGCTTACCTTTTTAATTTTATTAGATTAGATGCAAAACAAAAATGGAAATTGTTATGGTTGAATCTGAGCCTGTCCAAGATCATGACATGGAAGATGCGCAACTGTTGGTATGTGGCCCACGAAGGTCACCTTGTATCACACGTGGCAAGAAGGAAAGATGCCTGGCACGAGGAGACACATGACAAGGAGGGATCAAAGCTTGTACAAGCAAGCAACCCTGTACAGAAGCAGCAGTTCTGAGCTGTAGGCCTCGGCTCAGATAGGGGGGTTAGACATGCTCGGCTTGGATAGTGGGACTAGACCTGAGCCGATAGGCTCGTCCTCGGACAAATCAGATACTATAAAGAAGAGCAAGCACCTTCTTGATGACCCGAGCCCTCAGCCTTAGCGATCTCAATGTTGAGCCCTCGTCCTCAACAGCCTCAGGGCCAGGTTGTCGACCTTAGCTATGATCTCAAATAATATCATTATCTAACTGTGAAACAACTCAACTGAGCACGTAGCCTTAACCTCGGCAGGACTAAGGACTTAATTTTCGAGATAAATGCCTGTTCTAGGACAGCCACTCCATTCGAGCAGCTTAAATCGCTGACATGGAGTACTGACTATTGCAGGCTTGCTCAGATCGAAGCTTATCACGTGCTGCCGTATGGGGATAATTATGACCGCCATTATGTTTGGGATCTCAAACATATTATCATGAATCTCCCCCAATCAGGAAATATCACCTGGACAATATATCATCCAGATACATCTCCCAAAATGAAACCAACGGATACATTGCCTGCGAATCACGAACCCTTATCATTTGTAAAAGGATCCTGCCGCATGGCCTCAAGGTATACAACCTTTGATTCAACTAACAAATTAGTCCATTAAGAATTCACATATCTTTCTTTTGACTTAAGCATTGGAGGGTCTTTAGTCGGCACGACCGGTGACCTCTCACTTTGTCTTTGTAGTTGTAGATCCTTCATACACACCGATCATCAAGAGGCCAATCGAACAATGAAAATCCACTGTAGATTCATCATCATCTGTTAACCAATTTTCGGCGTTAACAGATTAGCGCCGTCTGTGGGAACAACAAAATTGTTCTCACTTCATTCCTTTGTTGTTCAGATTTTCTCCTTATTTTTACTTTTACAATGCCTCCTAAGAAGAAAGATTCGGCCGGGGGATCCACCGCCACTCGAACATTAGCCCTGATGGGCTCCCAACATCAGGAGGAAAATGTCTTTCTCCCCATGGGGAGCAGGCTCTTCCACCACCCGTTTATCAACCCCCCGATCCAATCGATGATGGCACCCAAATTAGCGTTGTCGAAGAGACATGTAGGCGATACGTGCTGAACTTACACAGTTTGTGAGCATTGCGAGACGGTTAGAGCAACTACTCCCACCCGTTCCTCCTCTATAGCCTCATGCGCCGTCGTGTTTTGTCCACTCTTCTCCATAGCAAGAGCGACATGTACCAAATCCACTTGCAATAAGTCGGGCATGACTGTCTATCCAACCACCTGTCCAAGCCTCCATTCACCAAGTGAGAAGTAACCTTCCAGTCGGTGATCTGCGCTACTCGTTTGATGTCAGACGACAAAATCAGGGCAATATTGATAGGCGTTAGAATCAAGACGAAATTGCTGAAGCTATTAAAGTCTCTAGCAGTAATCATACGCTAATGTGAGAGCAAGACCTAGAGAAGCTAAAGGAGAGATTTGCCACCATGGAGCAGCATTACCAATCTAATGCGCCATTGTCGATCCAGGCGATGGTAGACCAAGCTGATCCACCGTTCATCTAGGATATCATGAAGGTGCCTCGACTGGATACATTTCGGGTACCCAACAATATCCCTCATTACAGTGGGGTAGGAGACCCCGTTGATCATATTGAGACCTTCGGGTCTTATATGGAGTTTAAGGGCGCGACTCCAACGATTATGTGTAGGGCGTTCTCCCTCACTCTCAAAGATGCGGCACGAATCTGGTAAAATAATCCAAAACCACGTTCTATTATCTCTTTTTTTGAATTGTGCACATTTTTCGTGTCACAATTCCTCGGAAGCAGAAAGATGAAGAAACCAGGGGCTCATCGGGCCACGATAAAGCAAAAACCGAACGATTCCTTGAAAGATTTCGTGGTCCGCTTTACCTCTAAGTCAGTGTAGACCGAAGGATATACTGACAAGGTTGGCTTGATTGCACTTCTCGGAGGGGTCAGAATAAAGAATTTCGTTTCGCCCTCGATAAATCCACTCCAAGAACGATAGCCGAGTTGCAAGCCAAAGCTTATAAATATATCAATGTTGAAGAGGGGGCGAAGGCCAGGCGTAAAGCTAAGGCAAGGTCGAGCTATAAGAAAAAGAAGCTTAAGGAGCCATCATCCTCAGATAAGAAAAATCGAAGGGAGGATTAGTGAGACCGATCCTCGAGAAGAGGTCCTCTAGAGGGACGATACTCAGAATATACTCCCCTCAACACCGCCAAGGAAAGGATCTTTATGCATATTAAAGATCAGAAGTACACAAAGTGACCACCCAGGTTGAGGACAAATCTCGAGAAGAGAGACAAGCGAAAGTATTGCGAATTCCATCGGGATCATGGGAACAACACAGGAGATTACATGGCCCTTAAAGATGAGATTGAAACACTGATCCATCGAGGCCACCTCCGAGCATACGTCGATCAGAAAGACTGATCCCCTAGGAGACGTGACAAATCTCCCCGTCGGCTAGACTGACCACAGTGGGAGAGATCACAACAGTAGCACAACCACAAAATAGAAGCACAATCTGAACCTTCTGAGCCTGCAGGAGAAATCCATACCATTTTTGGTGGGCCAACAAGGGGCGGAGACTCGAACAAAGTCCGAAAGGCCCACACAAAGAAGGCTCCAGAACCTCCTCAGTCAGTGCTCTCAATGACAAGACCTGGTAAACAACCCAAACTAGAGCACGAAATCATTATGTTCTCTTAGAAGGATGCGAAGGGGATCCATTTCCGTCATGACGATTCGATTGTGGTGACACTAAGAGTGTCGAATTACAAGACTCACAGGATTATGCTGGATACTGGGAGTTCAGTGGACATCTTGTTCGCCTCTGCATACGACAGTATGAACCTGTCAAGAAGCCTCCTTAAGCCAGTCAAGAGTTCATTGGGGGGGGGGGGGGGGGGGGGGAGTTGTTGAGCCAGAAGGAAGCATCAACCTTCCCATAATCTTTAGTGAGTCCCCCAACAACATCAATGTAATGGTGAATTTTCTGGTAGTGGACCGCAAGTTGACCTACAACACCATTTTAGGCCGATCGTCCATGACCAAGCTCAAGGCTAGACTCACGCCATGCCACCTTTGTGTCAAGTTCCTCACACCTACTGGGGTCGGTATGGTCAGAGGAAGCCAATTCGAGGCCCGCATGTGTTATGAAATAATGTTGCGGGAAGATAAGGTGAAATAGATCACCCCCATCATAGCTCTAATGACGACTCCTCAGAATTTTTATCCAGAAGAAATCTCTCCCCTAGATCCTAGGGGTGATGACATCAGAAGAAGCTCCCCGACCAAAGACTTAGTTTCAGTTCAGATATATGCCGAGGACCCTTCAAGATGTATACAAATCGACTCAGCCTTGGGACCAGGTGTCAGAATTCAGTTCATGAAGTTTCTCGTCGAGCATCGAAATGTCTTTGCATGGTCCCACGAAGATATGCCTGATATTGATCCTAATGTCATTGTCCATCAATTGAAAGTGGGCCCAATGTCAAACCCGTACAGAAGAAACGACGGGCATTTAACCAAGAGAGGCAAGTAGCCATCAACGGAGGATTTTTGGAAAATTTTCTTAGTCTGAAGTAAGAAGAATGAGAGGCAGAGCTTTGGAATAAGGTTTCTAAGGTTTTGATAATCCCTAAAGATGGAGGCATCACATTTATAGACAATCATGCCTCTCTAACCTCTAAAGGATGCAACGTGTGGCAAACCCCCATTCGTTATGACATTTCAGGCGATATGTCGCATTATGAGGCATCAGCCTTTTGTACGGAAAGAATGATTGCGGCATTTCTCTTCCATGCGCATTTAATGCACCCATTCAATAAGGTGACGTTTCGAAAAATGCGCTCATTGTGACTGTTGTGCCAAGAGAACTGAAGACAAATCTCTAAGTTTCATTCTTAGATTTTTCTGAACATGAAACTTGGGGGACTACTGTTATGAGTGAATCTGAGCTTGTCCAAGATTATGACATGGAAGATGCGCAACTGTCGGTATGTGGCCCGCCGGGTCACCTCGTATCACACGTGGCAAGAAGGAAAGACTCCTGGCACAATGAGACACTTGGCAATGAGGGATCAAAGCTTGTACATGTGAGCAATCTTGTACAAAAGCACTTTTGAGTCGTAAGCCTCGGCTTAGATAGTGGGGTTAGACTTGCTCGGCTTGGAAGTGGGACTAGACCTGAGCCGATACGCTCATCCTCGGATGAATCATATACTATAAAGATGAGCAAGCGCCTTCCTTGATGACCCAAGCCCTCAGCCTCAACGATCTCAATGCTAAGCCCTCGTCCTCGGCATCCTCAGGGTCAGGCTGTCAACCTCGGCTATGATCTCAAATAATATCATTATCTAACTGTAAAACAACTCAACTAAGCACGTAGCCTCAGCCTCGGTAAGACCGAGGACCCAGTTTTCGAGATAAGTGCCTATTGTAGGACAACCACTCCATCCAAACAGCTTAGACTGCTGACATGGAACACCGACCACAACAGGCTTGCTCAGATCAGAGCTTATCACACCCCATCGTATGGGGATAATTATGACCTTTAAGATATGCGGGATCTCAAACATATTATCATGGATCTCCCCCAATCAGGAAATATCACTTGGACAGTATATCGTCCAGATACATCTCCCAAAATGGAACCAACAGATACATTGCCGCGAATCACGAACGGATCACGGACCCTTATCATTTATAAAAGGACCCTGCGGCATGGCCTCAAGGTATGCAACCTCTGATTCAACTAACAAATCAGTCCATTGAGAATTCATATATCTTTCTTCAGACTTAAGCATCGGGGGGTCCTTAGTCGACACGACCGGTGACCCCTCACTTTGTCTTTGTAATTGCAGATCCTTTATCCACACCGATCATCAAGAGGCCAATCGAACGAAAATCCACTGTAGATTCATCATCATCTGTTAACCAATTTTTGGCTGTAACAGAAATACATCCAGAGGTAGGGACAAACCAAACCCCCTCTGACAGATATCTTCTACACCAAGGTCACACGTGGTTTTCTCAATAGCAGCACACATATAATAGGCTTTGTCTATAACATGACAGAAATAAGTGTTCCCACTGACCGAGTTGTCCGGTTCATGGGTCACCTCTTCGATTGAATGTAGCCCAGAAAATTAGAATGATTTGAATATCCTTGTTTTCCAATGGTCCAACAATCCGTCAGTTTTGAATGCACCCCATGCTTTAGTTGTGAAAGTGGATCATGCAAATTGTTCTGCAGTTATCTCATTTTCTAATTGATCTAGACCGCTTAATTGATGTGCCATCGCTTGGATTGGCCGCAGATTAGAAATTGCTTTGATTGAATGGTTTCTAACCAACTATCCAATGCAACTCGGGGTGGACTTTTTTTTTTTTTACTGACAATTGCCTAGTCTAAACTATACAAGGTTAGAAAAATTTAGCCAGTGCCCTTTATTAATAAAGGGTGGCTTATGGATTCCATAGTGGGGATTTTAGAAATTTTCATGGTCCACTCCATTGTTGGAAAAAATGGATTTAAAACAACAAAAAGGAAAAATTAAGTGTTTTTTTTTCTTCGTCTTCTTCTTCTGTTTTATCTTCTCCCTACAGTGCTAACTATCTTGCTTTGTCTTGTAGTGGGGTTTTCAATCCCACATCAGATAGGTAGTGGAATGATAAAGCCTTTTTACTATAAATCTTTCCTTGGAATTTGAATTGGAAATAAAGAGCATGCCTTGGGAATAATTGCGAACGCATGCGCTGCAACCACATGCGGTGTCTCAAACTCAAGCGGTTTTGCTCTTCTTTCTTTTTGTCCCTCTACTTGAATAACATCATGTGCATTACAGTGTGCACAGACATGTTAATATACAGAGTCCGGATCGTCCTTTGGCTGCTAGCAGGAAAACCCTGCTTGAAGCCTTTCATTGGTCCACATCACACTGTATGATGTCAGTGTGATTAGGTTGCACTGAAGATATGACATGATTGCAGACCTATGTGATGACGTGGTCCAATAAAAAGCTTCAAGCATGGTTTTCTGCTTGGAGCCACCAGATATCCAGATTCTTATATATACGCTGCCACATGTACCAATGTGTCAGTGTGTGCGTCATGCGCTTGCCATGTGTGCACTAGTGTCCAAGGTTGTGTCCTGAGCAATTGCTATAAAAGAAATTCGTTTTTTCATTTCTAAAGAAAATATTAGCTCCATTTTATATTATTCTGTTCTTCCTTCTATGCTGGCATGAAGAGCAACTCAAGCTCCAGGTGGTTGCAATTGCATATGTAGCTGATTCTCACCGTCCATCTTTAAGGAAAGCTATTATATCCTGGAGATAGCTAGAGTTGCTGAGACCTAGTGCATCAAGGATTTTTCCTTGTGGGGGCAAATTTATCTTTAAAACAATGACTATAACGTGCATCAGCTCTCCAACTTAATTTTCTTTTATTCTGTTTCCAAATTTTTGTTTTCTGCCATATTTCTTTAATTTAGAACCAACAATTTAAAGATAAATTTCTCCTTCAAAATCTCAACTATTGCGAGTGAACTGGCTCTAATCCCGAGCTAACAACAAACTCGGATCAACCCTAGGTGTTAGAAATCTGGATCTAACACAACTGTCAATCTGTGCTCTTTGTGGAGGCATGTTTAACGAAAATACAATAATAACAATAAAGCAAAATAACCAAACAATAAAACAAGCAACCACAGAACACAAGATATTTAATATGAAAAACCCTTCAAAAAAAAAAACCATGGCAAGTCTGATCAACTTAACCATATGGGTCGAGCAAGAAATGGGTTAAAGATGAATTGATGATTACGTTATTCATTGATATTTTGGGATACCTAAAGTCGACCTATATGCAACTTACCTTGTGATCTTGTTTCCACTTGAGCTTGAGCATAGGAAGAAGCATTGTCTTCAAGTCTTGTGCTACAAATCTTCGACTGGAGCTCTCAAGACAAGACACGACTAGGAGACACGGCAATTGACAAAATATAATGTACTAACACAATACATATGGGTGCGGAAGCTTAAGGAGCAACTAGAATTATGGCTAAGTCCTAGAGGGGAGGTGATTAGGACCTTTTAAAATCTTTTTGCCTACTTAACAGTTTTAACAAATTAAACTAAGTAAGCGATTAACACTTCGGCTTCCAAGCCTAAGTGGGTCCAATCAAAAGACTTGCATACGGTTTAAACAATAAATAACCAAGTCTAAGCAAGTATAGATTAATAAATAATTAAACTAATGAAGAACCTAATCTATGCAACTCAAGTAGACTATATGAGAGTGGATCATATAATCTCAAGTCTACTCAAGGAGTGAAAGTACATCTTGTGTGTGTGGATGTGCCTATCAAGTGCCTAACATACATTCTTAATTAAGCATTCATAATTAATCAATTAAACACAATGCATAATGAGAACTGTGCTCAAATACAATCACAAACACAAGCATGTATAGTGGTTCGACCACTTGTCTACTCCACTCCCGGTTCAAGTACTCAACCCCTTTGAGCACACTGGTATTCACTAGAGAGTTTAAATCTGGTTCCTTCCAACCAAGTGTTTTAAATCGAATCCATCCAACCGGATAGTTTACAGGTTCCTTCCAACCTACACGTTCACACCTGTGTTGGTGACTCCCCTTGGAGACTTGTTTAGGCCTGCCAAACGTGCCAAGGAACAGCAAACGTCCCTATGTTTTAGGCTCAACTAATAAGGCAAGGATCGGCAAACAACCCTAGAATGTGACTTTGACAAACAAACTCTGCACTCAATTCCTCACAGGAAAAGAGTATAACCGGACTCTTACAATTAACAACTTACTTGTCGGATTGAGCCCCTTTGATGCGCCGCTTCGGGTTGCTTGATCTCCACTCTCCCGTGCTTCAATCATCTACCCTTGTGCTCTCCCGATGTTGATGCTGTTGCGTTGCCAATGCTCCAGCTCCAACGATCAATCCCCTTGCATATGCTCTTCTTGAGATGACCAAGGTGGATGTGAGGTAGGTTTGAGATCTTTACAACTAATGGGAATGGGTTGCCTAGAGATTCTTACCTACAAAGATCTCATCATAGAATATTAGATAGGAATATCACTATCAAGAACAATCCAATCTCTAGCGATCAAAAGAGGGATAAGTGCATCTTCATCTTGAGCTTTGAATGCCCCATTCTTGTGATGAATCACAAGAAATATTACTTGTTTGGGTTAGGAATAGAGCTCTTAATGATCTTCAACAATTGTGGCTTCTATCTCCTCAAAATCCCCTCTCTTAGCTCAAAAACGAATCTCCGTCCTTCTATAGATTTTCTTCCAACGGTCAAAAAATGGGCAGATTCACGTATCTCCGATTGATCGAAAAAATGTCTGATGGATCGGAGGTCACTTCTGATTGATCGGAGACATGTCCGATTGATCGAAAATCTGTCCAGTGAGTTTTTCAAACTTTCTGGAAGAAATTTCGATTTATCGGAATCATGCTCCGATTGATCGAAATGACCTCATCCGATGGATCGGAAGTATGTCCGATTGATCGAAAATCTGTCCAGTAGTTTTTCAAACTGGCTTGAACAAATTCCAAGTGATCAGAACTTCTGTCCGATTGATCAGAGTCCTATCGGAACCATTGTTTCGATCAATCGGAAACTGTTGTTTGAGCTGAATTGTTTACAGCGGCTTCCAACTCTTTAATTAGTCTAACTTATCATGTTTTTCATGGAGTTCTAAGACTAATGATGATGACTAAGGGTATTCCTAGTTGGTCCAAGTCATTTAAGAGGTTTTGGGTGTTTTGATTTAAAGGGCTAGGGTCACCAAGGCATCCCATTTACCTGTTCTTCTTCCTTGATGCTTCTAGTCTACTTGAATCTTTGATCTTCAGCTTGCTAAGGCTCAACCGACATTACAACACATGGACTCACGTGACTGACAAATACGGTGCACTTGTATGCCGTAGAAAAGTACACTAACACATGACATTTAGGTTAGGTTTGTTGCATAATTGACAAATGGACAGATTGTACGTATAAATGTTAGTCAATTAGCATGTTGTGTATGTCGTCACGTCTGATGAGCCCATCAGTAGCTGAAGATTGAAGCCTTGAATACCTCCGGCTTATCGACACTCAAAACCAATTCCCTTGACCCTATTCTTCAGTATTCCCAAAACCCTTGGTCCCTAGTTGGCATGAATCATTAGGCACACCCCCTTAGCCATTAGGAATGACCGTGATCCAAGAAATCAGCATTAGATCGCCTTTAGAAATCAGTCATTTGAAGAATATTGAAAACCAAAAAAATAGGTATTTTCGGGAGACCTTCGATATATCAAAGGAATGCTTCGATATATCAAAACACTTGTTTGACATTTCGAAGCAATCGTCCAACAAATGCACAAATCCTCTAGACAAAAAAAAAAATCGATCTATCGGATTGATTTCCGATGTATCAAAACGAGAGTCTTTGATAAATCGAAACCTCAGTTTGATATATCGGAAAAATGGTCCAGCAACTTCTCAACTCTCTGGACATAATTCTCGATATATCAAAACCCCATTTCGATATATCGAACAGTCTGTTCGACAATCTGTCAACTTTTCTGAACAGAAATTTTAATCTATCAAACCTATCTCTGATTCTATCGAGTTGGCTTTTTTATGACCGTTTTCTAACCATTGAAACATAAACAAAATATACTCTTTCCCTACCAAACACCAAATCTCATTTTCAAATCTTGGTTTGTTCCCAGATGTACTTCATCTTTTTGTTTTCTTTTTCTTTTTTTCTTGTTTTCCTTTTCCTTTTTTTTTTTTTTTTTTCTTTTTTTCTTTTTCAACTTTCTTGGTCATATAGCTGATGAAGTCTATTTGTTCGAATACTGGGAAGGGCCGGCCATTTTTATTTCTCCCGGCTAAAATAACACCGCTCCGCTTCTTTTTGGCTCCAATAATCTCAAAGTCAGAACTTTCTGTCTTCTCTTTCCGACACTGGACAGACTGCATATCCACAAATTTGTGGCCAGTCACCACTGTTTCAGATGAGGTAACCATCAAAGCAGTAGTATTTCAACTACGAAGGCTAATACCAGAAGAAATCGGATTGCGAACGGAGTTACTCTGGACGCTCTTATCGTCCTGAGTAAACTCAGTTGGGCCCACTGTGAATGTATGTGGCTTATCTACACCGTCCATCTGTTTTTCCAGCTCATATCAGCAGTCAATCCCAAACTTGAAGCATATCCAAATCTCAAGTGGATCATACCATAGGAAACAGTGGGAATAATGATTTCCACCGTTGAAACCTTCACAGGCCCACTGATGTTTATTTGTCATCCAAAAATATCAGCTTGATCCAAAACTTTTGTGACCTCCAAGAAATTTTCAATGGTACAGGTTCAATTCACACTGTTTCCTGCGGTGTGGGCCACTTGAGCTTTGGATATGCTTAATTTGTTGTATCAAGCCCTAAATTATATGTTAAAATGAATTGACCGAGTAGATAAAATACATAAATCATGGTAGACCCCACAGAGTTTACTCAGTACGTGAGTAACTGAGGCTGCTTCCATACTTGAAAAGGGCATGAAACAAGGCTGCTTCCAAACGTTTAAGTGTACAATACACAAGAACAGCCCAATACTCGGTTCGGGCCAATGTGGGGATGGGCCCCAGGGGACCTCTGACTGGAAGATCGCAATCCAGATTGGGATCTTCCAATCAAGGAACCTTTTGGGGCATCCCCAATTAGGGCCTGTTTGGTTGCAGAATTCAGACTCTACTGAAAATTCAGATTCCAATGTTGGAATACAAAATTGCAGAAACTAGACTGGAAACCAAGTTCCATCTGGAACTTGTTGTTTGGTTGAAAATTGTGAAATAAAGATTCTGTTCCAACTGTTGGTGGCATGGTCCACTTGGGCTTCGGATCCACCTGAGAACCTGACCCCTGGCCTATAGTAGTCCGGCAGGACAGATTTCCAGGTTAGATGGCAAATAAACATTATAGTGGGCCCTAGGAAGTTTTTTATGGTGGACATTCAATCAACACTGTTTTCCTGTGGTGTGGTCCCCTTGTGATTTAGATGTGCCTCATTTATTGTCTAATGCCCTTAATTGAGCTTTCAAAATGGATGGACTGTGTGGATATAAAACACATCCATCATAGATGCATAATGCATGCAGGAAGCAGGTGAGGCTCACTTCCACCTCTTTTACCTTTCCCTTCCGTAGAAAGGGTTACCTACACCATTTCCACTAATCCCAGTTCCAGTCTAATTAGGTTTCCTTGCGAAATCCTGTTTGGGCTGGAACTTGCCAACAAACACACCAGTTAAAATCGAATTCTAGATTTTAAGCTGGAAACGAGTTTCCAGATGCCAACCAAACAGGACCTTTAGGTCGGTGCCCATCCAATCAATCAGCTGGATCACCAATGCATCAAACTGACAATCAAGCTGTCAAGTGGCCAGACCTGGGGTTGCCTTCAGCCCAGATATTTTTAATTGTTCAATCCATGGCTATTCAAAAATTTGATCCTGCTTGGCCCGAGCCTGGCACATTAACAGCCCCACCTACCACAGCCAGTAGCACTCTTACTGAGGCCCATCCACTAAATCCCCATATTTTTGCAGAACCTTATACATCGCTTTTCTTTTTTTCTTTTTGGAACAATAAGTGCACCAAGTGCCTCAGTACACTTCTGCTCAGTCAGTCTCATCGTGACAAAATCACTGAGAAGAAATCAATGCAACCCTAATGCGGAAGAGTTGATAAGAGAAGATGCCTCCAAGGCCCATCTCAAGCTGCAGGCTAAAGAGTGCCTTCTTTTACACAATAAAATACCCCTTAGAAACTCAAAACCAGTGACACCAGCCATTATACAGCCCCCAAACCTTAAACACAAGGTTAAAGAAAGAAATAGAAACCGAAAAAGAAGCGGAAAGAAAAAAAATGTTGAAGACACCCAACTATCTATACCCTGTATACATCCCCTAGTCCAAAATCATCTTTATGTGCTAAATTACAGTGGAAATGAAGATGATGGTGAGACCTCTCACCCAAGGGGCCTTCTTGACCACAAAAAAACCAAAGAGGGGGGGGGGGGGGGGGTGAAGAGAGGAAAAAACAAAAAGCTCAAGAGCGGGGGCTGCTGTCGTTGGTAAATGACACGCACATAGGCATTTGGTAAATTATCTCCCCACCCAACACTAGAAAGAATACATAAGCAACAAAATTAATAAACCAAACCCAACAACAATCTCAAAGCTTCTCGTCTTTCGTGTGAATCTTGCTGTGTGCCCCATTTGGCATATAGCTGGAGTGGCGGAAGGCTGAGGCATTGGGTTTGGTCGGTGCGGTTGCAGAGGTCACTGACATTTTCTAGTTGTAGATTTTCACTGGCTTCTCAAATGTGAGGCGGCTCTGCAAGAGGAAGAAGCACAGTGACGAAAATTGTGGGGATGAGTAGAGTTTTTGGTATTTAAATAGACATGGTAGAAATTGTTAGACTACATTTGTCCAAACAATGCATATGTGAGTTCAATTAGAAGGGAACAACAAATATTTTTTGTAGTCTCAAATGGGCTAACCATAAATACTAGGAACTCATAGTGCATCATATGAAAGGTAAAATAAATAAATACATAAAACATCGATCAGAAAGATCCAGTTTTGAAAATGGCAAAGTGGGTGATGGGTAAGTTGTGCAAGATCCAAAGCTCAGCAGGCAGGCCCAAAAGCATGGATGCAAAGGGGCGAAAAAGCAGGCCAGTCCGTTCAATTGGTGGGGCATGCATTCATATCGAGTGTGGCCAGTTGGTCAAGTTTTTCTAACCACCCATTTACCTTATACAGGGGCTGCCCACCTGAAGATAGGACTAGCCTGTTTTGGGATTCAAGGGATCAACATGGTGGCGCCTGCCAGGTGAATGGCTTAGATCTCATACACGTGAGCAATCCCAGCATGTGTTAGAAATAAATCCCTTGGACAGTACACGCAAAGGGGTGCAATTAGCAGCCACACACGTGCGCATGAACCAAGCTGGTTTGTGTAAGCCAAAAAATCCCTTGGAAGTGCACACACGACACCCACACCCATCCCCACAAACCCACATGTGCATAACCACACAAGAAAAAAAAAAAAAGGGAAAACAAATCATTTAAGCTACAACAGAAGCATTTATATGAAATTAAAGAACCAAAAGGTAATCAAGACGTAATAATTACCTGATTGGCTGTGTAAGCTCTTTTTGGAGCAGTGTCTGAGTGTTCCAACCCAAGATATTGCTCCCAAGCTCCGTAAACATCTCTTCGCTGGAGAAAGGTGGATATAAAAAGGAGATCAAGGGACTTGATGAATCGCAAGTTGAAGAGGTTGAGAGCATAAAAGTCCATACTTACCTGAAAACGACTGGACACGATGTCGGAGTCATGAAGGTATTCAGGACGACCCAGTGACAGAAAAGCAAACTTCCACTGAGAATTGAGAAAGGATACAGAGTAAGTTCATGGTAAATATGGATTACAACAAACGTATTTGTTGGTGCTTAGCACGACCACAAAAGGGATGGAATTCATTTCTTTGTTCTTACATGAACATTGCTCACTTCTTTCTTGAATGAATATGACAATGATTAGACCACTAGTAACTTAGCGTAGAGGGACAGAATGTAGATAGTACTCCAATGTGGCCCATGGGTGCAAGATCCGGATCACTCATCAGTTCGGACCTACAACTAACATACCCTGGCTGACCAGGAGGCACCATGTTATGTTGAAAATTGACCATTGGTCATATTTTCTCTAACTTCCGTGTTTTGTAGACACATACAGCCACCTAATAAGTGGATTGACTTGAATTTCTGGCCAGGGAATGTTCAAGGTTGGACATACCTAATGAATGACTAGGACCTTGGTGACATTTTCCACTTCAGCTTGTGTGCTGCAGAGATGGGCTTGTGAAAACAAGTCCCCCTGGCAGGGCTTGATTAATAGTATTCCATTAAGCTATGGAACCAAGTCACTCATGTTGATGTCAGGCATTGTGAACCTGAGAAACTCAGTGCACTGACATCTCTGTAGTAATGATTTGAAAGGCTTTTTATGGAAATTAGTAGATAAAAGGATAGCACAAAGAGAAATTTATCCAGATAAACAGCTATGGTAAGAAGCAACATGAATCATGTTCAATATTGAGGTGGCATTTAAATTGTTTTTGGATTTGCTTATAGTTAATGCATAATCACTCTCTTTTTAAATTGGCAGTACCGAGGATCAAAATTTGGAACACATTTATTAAAGACTTCAAATACCATTACCCTATGTTGAAAGTTATCTAACAAAGTGGAATTCTCCAATTAAACCCCCTCTTTAACTGAAGGAAGACAGACCAAGAGGGCCTTTCAAGGGAATAAAAAATAACTACGAGACGATGAATCAGGTATGCCCTACCCTGGCCAATGATTAGGTATGTCCTACCTCATCCATGAAGTGGCATGAAAATAAGGTCAATAAGATCATGAGGTGCACCATTACATGCACATTAAAAGTGGACCAATAAGCAATTGTTTTTAACTAATCAATTTTTTAACCATCTGCTATTTTTCTACTGTTCTTTCTTCTATTCTCATGTGTGTTGCCATCATCATATGCACCTCAAATGTGGACCAACAGACGATCCATTTTGGTAAGTGTCTGCTTTTTTCTTCTCTTATCATGTGTTGCGCGTGCCACTCACTGCAAATAATACCATGAGATGATCCAGAGTTATCAGCATTGCCCGAGTTATCAAGCATTCAATAGTCATGGATGTGGTACCTGTAAAAGAATGTTTCATCTTTTGGGGCCTATCATGGATGACATAAACAGTAAAAAATCGCACTGGTTGTATGGTTCTAGCCACTGATTGGAGGACTCGTGAGGTTTGCAAATGGGTAGTTGGGAAAAATCCAACCAACATTCGACATTCGATGGACAAAAAGTCCTTCAATAGATCGCCAGAATAATCTGATTGGTGTTAGTTTTGATATGGCCTACCATGGTGATTGGAGTACTCGGGCATGTGAATGTCTAATTAGGAGAAAATCTAACCAACGGCAGGCATTCATGTGCAAATGTCCTTCAAGAGATGGCTAGGATAATCTGATTGTTGTTATTTGTGTTATGGCCTACCCACAGTAGGGTAAAATAGCTGAACAGTCCAGATCTCATGTGTGTGCCATGTTAACAGAAACTGTCTGATCACTAACTAAGATTTCATCATTTAGCATTGGATACTTTCTCAAACCAGAAAGAAAAGGAAATAAAAGACAAATTGAATTTATTCTAAAGAACCGCATTAGCGTACCTCGCACTAGGTTACTTCTGCTAACCAAGAGCCACCGTCCATCGGGTACGATGCCTCATCATGATCCAACACCCAGGTGGGCCACACCATAGGAAACAGCTGGGATGGGACACCCGCCATTAGTTTTGTGGAGGGCCAACCATGGTGTTTATATGCCATCAAATCCATTCATCTAATGTGCCTCAAAAGGATGAAAAAATTACCCAAATATCAAAGTATTACAAAACTCAGGAGTGCCACACCACGAGAATTTGAAGGTTTTAGTTATAATTTTATGGGTGGCCCATGTGAAAGTTGAATCAGCCTGAGTTTTGGACAAGAGGTGGTGTAATTGATGGACGGGGTGGATTCATACACGTTAAGTCATCTCCCCATATGAGAGAGTAACCCCGGTGGGTACCGAGGCAAGCCATGCAAGCATTTTCCTACTCTAAATGTAAATGTTGGCAAATTTCCAACACATTGATCCTTGTCATATAGAAACATGCAGAAGCACGCAGGCTCACGAAACGTTCTCAAGTTGAGAACAACAAATACCTTGGAGAATTCCTCGTCTAGAACCTGCAACTTCTTCTGGATACGGACTTTAACCTCGGCTAAAGTCTCACCTTCATGGATGATCAAGAAGAAGGGTTCCCCAAAATTCTGAACCTGCTGTTGAAACCAAACAGATTGAAAAATTTGAAGCAGGGTTAGTCAGCAACAAGGCGGCCTTAACCAGTCCAGAATATCTACTGCACCTGAAAATAATAAACATGCATAATAAATGTCTGACCCATACCATCTGATTTTGAGATGCATCTTTTGTGAAGTGATAGACATGAATCAAGCGATCTTGAGGACCAAGGCTTTTCTCTTCTTCTGGAACCTGTGGCAATGGACAAGGCAAATGAACCTCTTCAAATACTCAGAAAGATCCTATCCCTACTGCAGATATTACCCTTTTTTATATCATTGTGATCTGGTCATAGGGTTTGGTATTGTACATCCCACAGAAAACAAGTCAAGATTCAACTAGAATCATATCTGACAAAAAGACTAAATGAAACATTTGATTCATTTGCAAAAGAATGGCCACATTTAATGATTTTTTGTTTTCATTGTACGGATGAAGGGAGATGAGATGGAATTTCAAGTGACATGCTATGATGCATTCATGGATTTAAAAAAGTATGCCATGACACTGCAATTGATTTCTGCATGATATTTATAGGTCTGAAAGCTCTATGTGCAGTTTTCTTTGAAGTGGCTTGGTTATTGCCAAAACAGGAAGTGGCAACAATTGGCTAAACAAGGGGCAAAGATTTCCCAATACATACAGATGATTTATCAGCGTTTCTTGAAGAGTATATCGCCACAGGATTAGCCTCGTCTAATAACTGACCAACCTCGTTTTCACAAATTTCAGCTACAGTTACACTAAATCACCATGGACCCAGGCTTCTTATGATGCCCATGATATTGCAAAGCACTGCCCCCAAAGAATCTATGCCTCAACTAAGAATCTTAAATCTATTTAATAAGATGCCTGCCCCAACTTTGTCCTTGTTAGAGAAGACCTCCAGTACCAAACGAGCTCCATGGTTTTCAATACTATTTGAGACTGAGTCGACTTGGCAGAATCAACTTGGTATCAGTGGGTAATGAAATGCAGTGCTCTAAAACCCAGAGCAGACTGGACGTTTGGACCAGTTTTGGCCAGAAGTGACCACAAAAGCAGGCCAGGTTGCCAGAAACCAGTTCCAGGTGGTCAATTGTTTCCTTCAAAAAATGCTAGATTACAAGCATAAGTTAGAACCCACAACCTCTCTTTCTCAACACCCTAATTACTGTGCTGTAGGCAGATTATTCAATAATTTAATTATTTCACATTAAATACATTTCCAAACAAGAATGGGTCTGATTGGACTGAACTGCCCACTAAAACTAGTCGAACACTCCAGGTTTTAAAACACTGATGAAATGAAATGCATCACCAGGCAAGTCATACTCCAGAACCAGACTATCCAAGTTGAAACAGTTTCAACCTCTAGGCAAATCGCACTCCAAAAGCGATATTTAATACCATGTCTAGCTCCCCTAGCACTATTGAGATAACCCTCCTTGTGTGCATGTGAATGTGTGTTCATATTCATGGAATGATAAAACGTGACTAAAATTTGATGGGGAAGGGGAATGGTTTGGCGCGTAAGCTGGGATAAAACCACAGCTTCAAAATTGCGATATAGGAAGTTACCATCCGACTCAGCTATGGGATCAACATCTTGAAGTGGAATGTTAGTATCCTCTTCATTTGGCAGCATCTTGCTTTTTCCCACATGAGAGATTCATCCGCTACAATTTTGTGAACTAAACTATGGAAATACCTTACAATTTCTGGTCCAAAATTACCATATGATACCATCCCACCTCTTGAATTTTACAATTCACTTTGATTAATATAAAATAGGCTATCACTTCCCAAAACTGAGAGATTAGCTCTTCACAGCAGCAGGCTATCATCTTGTTCTAGCCAATCTCAGTATAGGTGTTTCTTTATGGATCGCTATTTCTAGTATTTGCTTCTATTGGACTTCTTATGTCCGGGATATCAATCGAATAATAAATATTCCTTTTCAGGTGGTATATGAGCTGCTGCTCAATCTATTAGTTATCACATACCATTAACTCGATCAAGTGTTCTGTTCTTGGCATGAGTTGGGAGGTGTGTTGCGTTCAAGGAAGTGGCGTACGATATTTATGGCAGTTTTGTGGGCGGTGTGGGCTGAGCATAATAGCCATGTCTTTAGTAATAGAAGTGCGTCTTCTGCAGCCTGTTTTTTCGAGGGTTATGGTCCTGTTTCAGGATTGGGCACCGTAATTGTACTTAGTTTTTTTTCCTGTAGGTTATCTGCTGGCTTCGGCCTTCTTTTCATAATAAAGTGTCTTACTTTTCAAAAAAAAAAAAAAACACTCCATGCGTGTTATCAATGTCTCTGTGTGATTCTTTGGAACATGAACTTTTACCTCTTTCCTAGAAATAACAAAAAAGGGTTGAACGTACTGAATGGATAATTAGATATCTTTTGTTTATCCATCATTCGGGTCAATGAGTTAAACCAGATAGTTATAAGAGTGAAAAGGAACAGCTTATGAATTCACAGAAAGAAGATTGGTACCATATTTTCTGGCAACCAAAATCCAGACAAATTGATTCAGTGTAAAACTCATTCATACAAACAGATTGCGCTAGAAATCCCCCATTATGATGTCTACCTTCAACAGATCTGCTCAAACAGCAAAATCAAAGAAAGACTTACCTCCTCTGCACGCAATGTCCAGTATTGATCATTTATGTTCTCAATCTTTTCACTCGGTGGGAAAATCTGCAAAGAAATTACGAGGAATTACTGGCCAAATAATGATCACAATGGTATTAAAAGATCTTAAAAGTCTTTGAACAAATTCAATTCGAGATTGCAGCCTCCCAGAAAAAGGGGGGAAGACTCAATTGAGAAAAGATCCTTTCTTCCAACCCAAACGATAAAAACAAATTTCCTTCAGAGAGAAAAGCTGCTAAGACTATGCACTAAAGAGGGATCCAATCAAACCAGAAGAGTGTCATGACTTGCAAGCAGTTAAGATCAGCTCAGCTCAAGTTGTGTAAATCCCGGCCAATTCATAATGTTCTTAATCATTGCTAACAATTAAGAAAAAAGGAGTTCTCATTGGAGTACCTCTTAATCCACAACAGCAACAGAGAAGAATTACTAAGAAGACCAAACACATACCTTGTAGATCTTGTGATAGAAAACCTCTAGTAGTCTAAGCTCGGCATTAGGGTGAGACAATTCAACCTTCAAGAATTCAAGATGCACAGTAGTTAGAGTTTGATTTGAGGCAATTCTATTGCACAAAGATAATAAGACGAATGTGTGCAGATCAAACTGAATAGTTTGGCTTAAAACAGAATTGGTCCTGCTAGAAGAAGAAGTACAAGAAGAGAGAGGGTTACATCAACTGGAAGGAAATCAACAGTTGCAAAAATTACCTTCGATTTCAAATCATTGATCACATCTCCCACAGTGCTTTGCTTGGGAAGTCTAATAGTGTGAATTACCACCTGAAGGAAAAGAAATGCATTTAATAAAGACACCATCAAGGGTAATATGGTTGAAAAAGACGAGTGCTTTAGTCTGCACACTTACTTCATCCTTTGTTGCATGATGAAAAGCAACTTTCAGTGTTTTTAACCCCTGCAATTCTGGCAAAGGGATGTCCAACACTTCATAATAAAGGATGTCGGATGTCTGTCCAAGAAGGAATTGGTTAGAATTTTCAAGCCATTGACAACACACTATTGACACAATCAATCATTTCTTAGATTGTGTAAATAAAGAGCCCTGCTATGGCTAACTGTGGGTGTAGGATTCTGAGTCTAATTCTTTCCACAAATGCCAATGTGATCTTGTGCGAGATCCATGTGTATGTTGAAATCACAACATTGGCTAATTTTTGTTAACTGTCCATTTTTAGACAAATCTGGTCGCCCAATAAGGCTGATTCTCAGAGTGCCCTAATTTTCTGGCTGCGGCGCATAAATGGTGGGACCACCTAATGCACTCCCCATACCTGAAAGCAGGATTCTAGATCCTACACTCACAAGTAACCATTGTGGTTGTCATAAATAAAATGACATTCTATCCCAAGCCTGAGGAGATGTGTGATGGAAAACCTGGTTGTAATGGACCAGCATGTCCGACAGATGCTCTACGCCCCGGTACTTGATGGGTTGGGGTTTAGGCTGCTGAGAGTAACAGTTGTGAGATGTAAGCCTAATTTTAGATGGATCAGCCAAACCAAGTTGGCGAGCAACTCTTTCCACAACTTCATCATAACTGAAAAGCTTCGACCTGATATTCACATGGAGAAAGGTCATGCAGAAATTAAGCCAGATGAGGAATCTCACAATATACATCCTCCAAGTGTCTGAATAAAATAATAGTTTTTTTGAAATACTTACAACTCTAAACAGAAGTCGTCCTCCTTAGGTTTCTCAAGAGACCGGAAATGGACAACCTATAACATCACATCATCAAATGCTCAGAATATTAGAAACCCGTGTTAATGAAGAAGGTCACCAGAAGAAATACTTTTCTGTGAAGAACCATGTCCAGGCATCCAGATCCAGAAAAATATGTAGGCATGCCAACAAGTGTAAAGCTATATAAAACGTATTAATGAGTATTCATAATCATCTTCAGCATCACTCGACTGAATGTCAAAGCAAGCCTCTCACAGATTAGCATCACTGGGAAGTGTCTCAACCATAAGTTCAAAAACCCAACTCAAGTTGATGTTCATCCACATTCAGTCAACCCAAAGACTTTCTCAGGCAATCATGAATCTTTACTCAGTATTTCTATTTTGACATCTTGACTTAACCCAGTCTTTCGTACTTCATAATGTTTTGAAACGGATGCTTCACTGCACCCGCATATGAATTTGTTTTCTGCTTCGCTTCACACTTCGTGCAACTATAGATGAAGCTCAAACAGAGGGCTCTTCTCATCAAGAAGACCAAGGCAACAGGGGGCTCTTCTCATCAAGAAGACCAAGGCAACTGAGGGAAGTACACCAATTTTGCAAGAAGATGACCCTGAGGTTAAGAGAAGAGTATACGCCTTCGACAACCAACAATGATTTCCATCGATATTTCCCTCCTCTCCCTCTCAACCACAAAACCATAAGCTTTCATGCCCATAGCTGGCCCATTATCCCCACCGTGCTCCCTCTTCACTTCTTTTCACTTTGAAAAAACATAACCAGAACCAGCTATTCTCAGTCTAGTTTTAGAGGATCAAGTCGAGCAGGACAAGTTGAACAAGAGTTTCCCCGACCACACCTAGTTTCAAAGATAATCGATCGAAATTTGACAAAGTCAAGTCAACTAAGCTGAATTCCATATCAACTCAATGAGTTTTAGAACTATTGTCTCGTATTTTTCCATCAACCTACGCCATCCCATACAAACCCCACCTAATATGGATTGCCTTGACAAATTAACCAAGCCATCATCAAAGAGATGTCTTGCACTAATTCAAGTAAATGAAACTCGCAAAATCTTATTTAAGTTCCCTTAACCAATTGAACTCCAACCTAAACCCAGTTTTAACCGGGAGCGGATTAGGTACGCCCCCGACTGTGGGGCCCACCTTGATGCAGTGTTTGCATTATCTCCGATATTATCGAAATATCCCTGATATTATCTCTATTTCTAGCTCAGCGATACCGATAACACTGATAGTATAAAAAATTCTTGATATCGGTGATGTATCACTAAATATTGCCAATGTATCAATATCGTTAATATTTTCAATTGTGTAAATTACAAGTGCTGTTTGTATTGTCAATACATTGATCCCGTTGGTGTATTGCTAATATTTTTTACTATGTAAATTCCAAGTGTCGTTTGTATCGTCAATGTATCTGCAATAATTCGATAATATCGCCAATGTATCAATATGCCAAAAATCTATATATTTAAAAAATTCACATTTCATATTTTTTATGGGTGCATGGTTGTATGCAGCGTTCAATTTGTTGGCGATAACATTGATAATATCACAATATTATCATTATCGCAACATGGCAATAATGAGACCACAATCTTTAGTTTCTTTTTCAGTTGTTAACGATTTGTTTGGAAATTTCATGTATTGCCGATATTCTGAAATATCAATAGATGTTAGGATGGAAGTTCAGATTTTGGATGGATGAGATGATTGGACTGACTTCTTACAACAACACATGCTTTTAGGCCCCCATTAAATAGAAACCTATTATGTATGCATTCTTTATGCAATTTTTTTATTCCTAAATATGTAACTAATGTGTATTTTATCAACTCCTGAGGTTTCATTGAAAAATTCCACTGTTTTTCCCATTTTCCTCGCATTTCCAGTTATCAGCGATATTATCGGCGATATCGATATTGTTTCGGTATCCCCGGCTAGCGAAACTTGCAGCGATACCGAAACTTCGAACATTGCCTAGATGTATGTATATCCACATTGTCCATCCGTTTTACCATCTCAATTTAGGGCATGAGCCCAAAAATTAAACAAATCCAAATCTCAGGTGGACCATACCACAGGAAATAGAGGTGATTAACCATTAAAACATAATTGTGAAACGCAAAAGTTTCGGATCGAACTGATATTTGTTTTTTGTTTTTTTTCTTCCTTCTTCCAGGTATTTGTGACCATGTCAACAGGTTGGATAGCAAATAAACATCACAGTGGGCCCTAAGAAGTTTTAAATGGTGAGCGTTCAATCACCAATGTTTCCTATGTTGTGATCCACCTGAGATTTCGATCTGCTTCATTTTTGGGCTCATGCCATAAAATGAGCTGGAAAAACGGATGGACAGCATGGATATAAAATACATGCATCAAGGTGGGCCCCACAGTCAGGGCCGCACCGTATTGGGTGAGGCCGGGGCCGCACCTAATCCGCTCCGTTTTAACCCATTTGCAAACTATCAGACTATCCAAAGCCACTTACTCTTCCCAAAAATAAAAAGGGGGGAGCCACAGAGTAATGTTTCAGATTCCAATAACAATATGCCAAATTTCTACCCATAACATATGCTTCAAATTCAACAGTTCTTGGTTCCAGCTGACCATATTATACAAATGTTATGCAGTTTAATTTCAGCCAGCTTCTGAAAATAGGAAACACTTTATACAAGCCAGAATAGAGCCAAGTGTTCTCTTGCCGAGTCCAAAAAGAGCATCAAAGGACCATGTCTATTAAGGGTTTTCTGCAAGGAGGCTTACCTGTCGATTATGAACATACTCCAGAAATGAAGGTACATCTGGATAGCGGCTGTGATTGCCATTTTCAGCTGGAGGAGATTTCTGGAAACAAATTATGTCCCCGTCTTCAAGCTGCACATAAGAAATTAGAATGTTTAGGCACTGTTTCTGACCCAATATTGTCATTAAATATTACCTTTACAAAAAGATGATTCATGCATTATACAATAATACATATATACCTGGCTAGCTCGAAATGTAAGTTTCTTGTCTATGTGTTCACACATAACACTTGGCTCAAACTTTATTTCCTGACAATTAAAAAAGGGGAGGAAAGGGTTAAGAGAACTTTGCCACTAAAGATTTCTGGATAGGAACAAGGACAAGAAGCATATGACTGCAAATAAATACCAAATGAAAACCTTAACATAAAAGGGAAATTACACTGCTAATCTAGAGACCAGAAATCAAACAAGACTTACCTCATAAAGTTCTATTTCTTCATTTGGAGAGAAGCCAGCCATTTCATTCAATTTTGTTAGGATTTCCACTGGCTTACCTCCACCTTTAACGAAAAGCCTCCCTATATACCTGACACCATCAGAAAGAATACCAAAGATGTTAAATGTAAATATGCAATGCTGACCTGAAAAACCCAACAGAACGCAAGAAATAAATAGAGATACCTGAGCTCTTCTTTTTCAGGATCATAAAGCTTGAAGAAAAGTAGTATATCTTCTTTGGTCTTGTCAGGAGGAGGAAGGGGATGTAATTCCTGCAAGATTACACGAAAAAAAAAATAATAATAATAAAGGGAAGTAACATACAAAAGATGTACTCATGAGGCTGTTATAGACCATTACTAGTTAGTTTCTTTTCAGATCCATGTAGATTTGAAAGAATCGAAACCAGGGAAACATACTGCAACAGGCCAACTTTGCATTAAATAAGTAAAGAAACGGTTACCAGTCCAAGCTCTACTTCCAAAAATAACTTTAGTTCTGCATTGTGGGCCTTGTTTGATACCTCCCTCAATTGTCCAACCTACAATGAAAGAGAGTAAGCTCATTAAGTTGAAAGATTTCATAACTTCCAGTGAACCTGTTAGAAACCTAATCTTCCTACTGGAAGTTAAAAACACCACAGCTACATCCAAAGCAAAACGGGGTCCCTAAAACATAATGCAACAACATAGCCTGCTGAACTGAAATGTAAGCCAAAGACTGCACCAAACATTGGCTGTGTAATTAGATATCATAAATTCAAGCGAGTCTCCCGACAATACAGTGAATGAAAACGTAAAAAAGATGGAATTCTCATCATCGTTGTCGTCATGATATTGATCCAGCTATTTGGTGTCAGCCATAAAAGACGAAATCATTTACTTTAACAGATAGATCGGGGACGAGGGTCAGAAAGCTGTCTTTAAACTTGTAAAAATGAGAGTGGAAGAGTAGGGACCTAGATCATGTTAGACGCATTAAGAGCGATGACCAGAGCATACTAATCAAGGACAATGAGATCAACAAAAGGTGGAGAAGCTATTTTTAGAACTTGTTAGATGGCAATCACTCTAAGAGCATAGAGATAGAAGGAACCATAAACTCAAATGACGTCAGAGTCCATAGATACTTTCAAAGGATTAGGATATCTGGAGGGACAAAAGCTTTGAGAAAAAATGAAAATAAGAAAGGCCCTTGGACCAAAAGGTATACCAATGAGGTTTGTAGGTGTACGGGAGATACTGGGTTATTTTAGTAGACAAAGTTGTTAACCAAAACAGTAAGATCGACAAAAGTGCCATATGAATGGAGGAAAAGTATCGTGGTGCCTATTTACAAGAATAAAGGCAATACACAGAGCTGCACTAACTATCGTGGGATTGAACTTTTGAGCCATACTACGAAACTTTGAGAAAGGGTGATTTTGGAAAGACTAAGGCATGAGACGAATGTATCAAAAAATTAGTTTGATTTCATGTCAAGGTCTACCGCTGAAGTTATTTTCCTAATTAAACAATTGATGGCGAAATATGGAAGAATAGAAAGGATCTCCACATGTTCTTTATTGACTGAGCGAAAGCTTACAATAGGGTCCTAAGAGAGTTGATCTGGTAGGTGTTAGGAGAGCAAGGAGTTTCAAGAGGATATATTAACATGATTAAGGATATGTACGAGGGAACAATAACAAATGTGAAGACCACTAGTGGAGAGACAAGTGAGTACCCAATTATTGTAGGCTTGCAATAGGGGTCAACATCAAGCTCGTATCTTTTCACATTGATCATGGACAAGTTAACATGGCATTTGCAGGAAGAGATCCCGTCATGCATGTTGTTTGGAGATGGCATAGTTTTGATTGACAAGACAAGCGAGGACATAAACACAAAGCTAGATTCACGAAGAGGTGCTTTAGAATCTAAAAGATTTAAAATTAGTTGGACTAAAACACAGCATGTGGAGTGTAATTTTAGTAAATAGTAATAGTGGGGAGTTAGAACGAGGAATTAGTACAGAATTTTTTTTTTTAACAAGAGCTTTTATTCAAAAGGCGCCAAGCTAGCGCCACAAATTACAAATAAAGCAAAAAACCAAAATTACAATCCTCTAAATACTTTACATTTGAAGCCCAACCCAAAATAAAGGATTTAGTTTTTTTCAGAAAATATTCCGAGTTACGTGTGATCATGTGCATTTTAACATTTCCTAAACTTTCAATGAAATATTCCACCATTTTTCCAAAGTTTCCCCAACATTTCCTTAAACTGTTTTACATTATCCGATAAAGTGATATTTTCCAATGTCTCCCACAATAATTCTGTATCCCAAGAGTGCGACACATAATGTGATGCTGCAAACACTGCCTATGAGGAATGAAGGCATGGAGCTTTGAAAAGCCATCAATACTTTCGCTAGGTCTATTAATGCAAATAACATGAGTCTCTCCCATAAATGATCACTGTCTTCCAAGTCTGGGATCCATTTCTATTGGCAGAGGCGACGAGTTCAGATTTTTGTGGGGCATCTGGATTGATGAGCACCCTTTGCTGAAGCTTTCCTTCCATTTTACATGTTTTTACAAATAAGGAAGCCATGGTCGCAGGCGGAATACTTTGAGCATCTGGACATCTCAGTTTCTTGGAATGTCTCTCCTCAGTGGAGATGAAATTAGGCTTTGAGGCAAGTTGTACAAAGCAGATTGCTCAAATCTATCTGGTGATAAGATGTAATGGAAATGATCGCCCAAAGGATCTTTCTTTTCTGCCTTGACAGCTTTAGACAATGGTTCAGCAACGATTGTGAAGGTTCAGCAAATTCTGGTTCCTCCCAGAGTTCAAGCTGTTGTGCAGATTGCTCAAATTAGAACGAGGAATTAGTAAAGTTTTTTTTTTTAAGAGCTTTTATTTAAAAGGCGCCAAGCTGGTGCCATAAAGCAAAAAATCAAAATTACAATCCTCTAAATAGTTTACATTTGAAGCCCAACCCAAAATAAAAGATTTAGCACCCCCCCAAAAAGAAAGAAAAAAAACACCCACCAAATAGCTAGAACTATCATCAACAGGTTTTCGCTTCCCAATCCCCACACCATGGCAACTCAAGAATAACATCATGACTGACTTATGCATTACCCAATACATGCCAAAGGAGGTAAAGAATAAGCTCCACATTTCCACAGTGGCCTTTTAGTGAATAAAGAGGTGATTGACCATAGATCTTCTTTGAAGGTTATTGACGGTAAGAACTCTCTTCCTTCCAACCAACCAACTGAATGCCGCAACTTTTGATGGGGCCCTGTAGTACACACATGGGATGTATAATTACACCGCTCAACCATAGCCATGGAACACAAACATCTATAGAACAACCAAACCGAGAAGCAACCCAACTTATCCTTGAGCCAAAGAACTTGCTCCCACTCATTTCTACCAAAAGCATACAGAAAAGGCCTGTTCAAAAGCCTTAAACTCTCCTACTTCCTCATCATCCATATCACAACGACAAGGAGGACACCAAACAACATTATTTACCACAAAATAGCAAGGAGAGCTTCGCAATTCTTGGAAACAAGACCTAGAAAGGATAATCGCCACCCTACACATCTTCCCAGAATCAAATTCTCTCAATTCATATTCCAAGATATCGAAACTGATACAAGACTAGACTATTTAGAGGAGTCTTCCAACCAGACAAAAATATTTGTAATAGGCAACAAAGTTGTTTAAGATTGATGAAGTAGCAATTAATGCAAAAACAGCCAATTGCAAAGCAATAGTCATGCTTGTAATCCTCCAAAACATTTTGCATTATCCAGGGACGTGAGAAATCGCACGCTTCAAGCGAGAGGAAAAGGGTGTCTGACGGCGTTGATCTCACAAGGTAAATGTGGCGACGGACCATCTTCCAAAACCAAAGCTTCGACGTCAACAAGAAGCGTGTCGATATAAGCGAGCATCTCGGCGCCATCGCCCTAAACCGACCCTCCAACTGGCAGTCCAAACCTCTCGCCCTAGATTCTGAACCAAAGCCCCAAACTTGACATCGCCTCCTTCGATTGCAACCATCATGCCCAATGTTGCCAAATGGCATAAGGGATCCTATGCGATCACTTATGCCTAATCGCTTATGCGATCGCACAACTCTGTTTTTTTTCTTTTTTTTGAAAAAAAAATCGAAAAAAATGTAAAGTATGTGATGGCATATGCGATTATGTGATCGCTTTATGCGATATGCGATGGCATAACATCCATATGGCATATGCGACCATCGCATATGCCATATGGATGGTATTATGCAATTATGCGATCGCTTTTGACAACATTGATCGTGCCACATGCCACAAGTCACCTTCTCAGCCTCCCACGTGACAGGCAAACCACCCTCTTCTGCTGTTGTGGGAGAGAGATTGACAAGCATCAGCCTCCCTCCTCCCAACCCTTTGAGTTGACCCTTCATAGCAAAACCCCGTCGATGACCCCCGCGGTTCTGTACTCCCTCGTCCAATTGCGAGATGCCACCCTTTCCTTCACTGGAGCCGGTTCGACTACATTTCTCTGATTGATGAAGGCGTTATCCTTCGCCTCCCATCTCGGCCCCCAAAACTCGTTGTCGATGAAGCTCTTAGCTAAATGATATTCCTTCTTCTCGATCTTTCTCTAGAAAAATCTCTTGAAAATGGTTGATGTTTCCCTCTCGATCAATCCTCTATCGAGTGCCTCTTATCGAGCACCACCTTAAATCATTTGTTTAATGAGGCAAAAAACAGTGGACTGCCTCGCAATTCCCACATGGGGGGGGGGGGGGGGGATGGATTTGGGACTCCTCATAGAGAGAACACCTTAGACAACGATCTTTCGCTCTCTTCTCTTTTCTTCTTCCAAGTTCAACCTCAACTAGGAAAAGATAGTAAAGATTGCTGACCAAGTTCCCCGAAATGACCACTTTTGATATCTTGGGTCGATAATTCATAAGTGGAGAGATTAAGAAGAATGTTTAGAGGTGGAAGAAATGGAGATGTGCCTCAGGAATTTTATGTGATTTTCATGTACCACTCAAAGTGAAAGAGAAATTTATAGGATGGCATATGGGACAGAATGTTGGGCAATTAAGGAACAACATGTCCATAGGATGATTGTAGCTAAAATAAGGATGTGGAGAAGGATGAGTAGCAAGACAAGGATAGAATTAGAATAATGCATTCGAGAGAATTTAGTAGTAGTACCAACAGGTAACAAGATGAAGGAAAGTAGACTTAGATGATTTCGAATTTTGTAGTAGCAATGTAGCACCAATAGGTAACAAGATGAAGGAAAGTAGTCTTGGATGGTTTGATCATGTGCAACAGAGACCAAGATTTGTGGTGGGTAGAAAAAGTGAGTTGGTACAAGTCAAAGGCTCTAAAGGGGAAGGGAAAGGCCCAAAAGGACGTGGGTGGAGGCAATAAGAAAAGACTTGATGACCTATGGTCTAACTGAAGTTATGGCCCTTTTTACAGTGGAATTGCAAAAAAGGATTCCTGTAACCAACCACAATTAGTTGGGATAAGGCCTAGCTGATGATGATGATGATGATGATGATGATGATGATGATAAAATTTTTTAACAGATACTAAAGAAAAATGATGCAGATTACAAATAAGGGTATGCCAGTTTTCCTGAAATGGGAATGACCAAGGGAAAAGAGAGACATAAATATTGAATCAATGCTTTGCAAAATTAACATTTCAGAAACCATTTTGTCGTCTGCCTACCAAAGAGTTCCGGTGGAAGTCATGTGCATGATTGAGAATTCAAAAGTGTACTGCACAAGCATATATTGAACTGAGCTGTGCACATGTGACCAACATGGCGCACATGTGCAAGATCAAGGCCATGTCCTAAATGTGAACAGGCTCTCCCTGAATCTGGGCCATGTACTGTAGGGTTCCATCTGCTAGAGTAGAGTTGCAATTAGGATGCAGAGAAGACAAATTTTTTTGCAGATTCCTTCCATAGATAACAGCAATCTGGCTTTTGGGATGGATGCCTAGGTATTCAATTTTTGTGGAAAACCTTGCCCAAGGGAAGCCCTTTTTACACAGTACATGAGGCATCCAACACATGGAAGCCTTCAATATCCATGGGACAACATTTGTCTTAAGAGAAGGTTTCCCCATTACCAAACAACCCCATTAGGATTGGGATATGAAGATAGATGTGAAGGAAGACAAGAAAAGAAAGATTAAGAATGAGGTAATCCAAAGCACCTTAAGCCCTAAGGTAGCCCCCATTGGAGATCAAAATGATATGTTTGGGCCATATGCTATGAGAAACAGAGACAACCTGATGACGAAGAGAATGTTCGTTGAGTGGAGGGACTCAAAAGGTGGAAGAGGAAGACCTAAACCCATCTTGGACCGAAGGTGGTGAGAAAGAATATTTAGGCATTTATACTTAGCAAGGATGGAGCCTTTGATAGGAATGATAAAATGGACTAAAATAGACAGGAACCTCCAACGCACCAAACTAAACAGATTTTCACCATTCTTCCACAAATCCTAGGATCCTCCAAGCACATATTTTCAAAAAAGGAAGGGATCAAACATAGAACGCCATTTCATATTAAGCAAGATAGTTGCATGGTCTGACACCTAGGATATTACGCTTCGAGTGTCACTCAAAAGGCTCACTCCTACTGCAGTGATAAAGAAATGATGCAACATACTCATAATAAGAAATATGAAACAAACATTTATCAAGACCACATCAATGAGTTCATGACTACTCAAGAGATCAAAGAATCTTCTCATACTCGATCCTACTCTATCGTATTTTCTCGTATGAGAGACTGCCACTGACTTCAAGAATCAAACTGATTAACCATTTTCAAGAATTGGGGAGGTGGGACTAAACCCGATTTATGATTCAAAGAATAACATTGAATTCAAACTACAAAATTTGGCTGTGAGGACTGATTCACGGTTCAATCTTGGATACAACGAATTAGGTAAATCGTGCTGCAAACATCCATCCAAAAGATCCCAGGAAACCACCATCCATTCTGAAACCTGAAAAATGGAAACACCAATCCCAGTAACAGAGACCACTAGGTTATCATTTGTTGTGGACCGTGATGGACGGTCATGATTGCATGTGGCCCACCTTGTTGGTGGATGATGATAAGATAATTTAGAGTGATCCATGTAATGGCCCACATGTTCCTCAAGTTTGTTGTGGGTTAAGGGCATGGTTATGAAAGGTGGTGAGCACCTGAGATCATCATACTGCAGTATCTTACCATCCTCAAGAAAGTAAGATGTAATCTCAAAAAATGCAATATCAACCGTGACTGTACGTGATCGATCATCCCCATCTGAAGATAAGTGTTCTCCTAAATCTTCCTCAGGTACCAATGAAGCTAACTTATCATAAGAGTAAACATTCTTGAACTCAATATTCATTTCTCAATTTGTTTGTCTTGCTTGTTTAACTTCTTTTCCTATTTTTGCTTTGGCTCTATTGTCGATGTCTATTCCTCGTTTCTTTTTCAGAAGGCATTGAGTCATAATGGATGGTTGGTCATGGAAGAAGAGATGGCAGCTCTTCATTACAATCGAACTTGGACTCTGATTGAATTACTTTAAAGAGCGCAGTTGGGTGTAGATGGGTTTATACGATCAAATAAAACCCAGAAACCCAGATGACCCAATGGAACAATTAAAGGCTCAGTTGGTCGCCAAAGGATATTCTCAAACCCTCAGAATCAACTATCTTGGGGCATTCTACCCCATGGTGAAGCTAATGCTGTGTGTGTCATTATTTCCAGTGCATCAATATGGGATGGTCATTGTGTCAACATGAAGTGAACACAGTTCGCCAAGAAGACCTTGTTGAAGAGGTATATATGGAGCAACCTCTAGGGTGTTGCTCAAGAGGAATCAGAAAAAGTATGTCATGTTGAGAAATCAATTTATGGCCTAAAACAATCTTCAAGAGCTTAGTTCAAAAAGTTTAGTAAAGTGGCATGTGATTATGGCATGAAGCAGAGTCCAACTGATCACTCGATGTTTGTGAAGCACGGTTAGATAGGCATTCATTGCATTAGCGGTTGATGTGATGGTATCGTCATTCCGAGTAGTGATGGTGCAAGCATTGAAAGGTTAAAGGCATTTCTCCAAAAGCACTCCCATACAAAGGACTTGGGCCAACTGCAGTATTTCTTAGGTATTGATGTGGCCAAATACAAGGTGCGCATTAATTTGTCACAACGAAAGTATGTGATGTACTTGCTAGTTGAGACAAGTCTTTTAGGTGCCAAACCAATTGAAACACTATGGATCCACATTTGAAGCTATATGTAAATCAGGTAGACTTGATTGATGATCGGGAAGATATTGTCATCTTGTCAATAAATTGATTTATTTAACAATCACTCGACCAAATACATTAGTTGATTTACACGTACTCCTCGATTTCCTCATATTGAAGCCGCATTGAGAATTCTCAAATATCTTAAAGGCACTCTTCGTTGTGGGGCTCTTTACAAGAACAATAGTCATCTTAGAATTATTGATGGATGCTCTAGTACAAGATTGGGATGGTTCTCCCTCTGACAAGCCGTGTACTTTGGGCTATTGAACCTTTGTTGGAGTAACTCGGTCACTTAAGAAGCAAAGTGTGGTAACCAGTTCAAGTGCAAAAGCAGAGTACAAGGCAATTGCACATACCACATGTGAACATATGTAAATTGATGAATTAGTGGAGATTTAAATTTGAGGGTCCAATCAAGTTTCACTATGATAATCAAGTTGCACCTCATATTGCTAACAATCTCATCTTTTTTTTTCTTTTCTTTTTTTTTCTTTTTTTGAGAGAGAGAGCACAAAATTTTATTTACCCTCTACCACGAGAAGATGGTAGCAAAAAAATACAAGGCGGCCGCAACTAGGAAAAACAAGCATATAAAGAGGCAGATCTCGCCTCTAAAACATTAGAAGCCCAATCTCTAACTAAAAAGGAAATTTTCCAAACCACGACCTCCTCAGAAATGCATCCCTTTAGAAAACGATGCCCATTCCTTTCCCCTAGATGCCCCAAAAAAACCGCAACTATCAGCAGCTTCCATAACACTTTGACATCTTTACCGAGGGGCTCTCTAGGCCAAGCCCAAAGCAAGCTATCCACCGATTCAAGCATGACCCAAAATCCATACTGAAAATCTTGAGGAAGAAATCCCATACCTTTCGAGCAAAGGTGCAGTGGATGAAGAGGTGATTTATAGTTTCCGCATTAGCCATACACATGATGCAAACATTGGGAACGATCATGCCTCTCTTATGAAGATTGTCAATCGTTAGCACCTTTTTCCTACCCAACAACCACACGAAAGACACCATTCTCAGAGCCACCCTGTACGACTAGAATTGGGAAGGAAAGGAAGACACAGATGCTGAGACCGATTCGTAACGCATGTTATAAAAAGACCGCACCGAGAAGCGCCCAAAAGAGTGTGCATGCCACACTAAAGAGTCGCTTTCCCCACAGACAAAAAAAAAAAAGCCGAAGAGTCTCCAACAATGACTCTAACTCTGTTATTTTCTCATCCAAAAGGTCCCTTCTACATGGGGGAAATCACACGCCAGAAATACTGGACAAAAAAAAACACTTATCCACCGTGATATCCTTTTTTTGTAGCTAAATTGGCCATCGTCGAGAAAGCATCACTAAGAATATTACCTCCACACAAAGGATCTTCCCAAAAGCGAATCTAAGTTCCATCACCTAAGGCAAAGGAAACGCCCTCAAAAAACGAGACTACAACTTATTCCAACGCTTTCCAAATCGAAGATGAGTGATAAATCGACGACCTCTTTATCTTCCATCCCCCTAAATCAATGCCATATTTGCACTCCACAACCTTCCTTCTTCAGTACCAAACCGCCACAACCATTTTCCCAAAAGAGCTAGATTCATTCAACTCCAACACCCTAATTCCCAACCCACCATCTTTAACCGACTTGCACACCTCTAACCACTTGAGCAAATGAAACTTATGATTATTCTCCGCCACCCTCCAAAGGAAGTCCCTTAGTCTTTCTAACAATCTCGTCTATCATGACAGGACGAAGCATATCGAGGTCAAATGTCACTTTGTGAGAGAAAGTTGCCAGCAAGTAAATTTTATGTCATTTGTTACTTGTGAGGTATTAGGATCAGTTAGCGGCTATATTCACTAAAGCTCTTAGAAGGACCCGTTTAAATTGCCTCTTTACAAAGATGGGTGCATACATGATATCTATGCTCCAACTTGAAGAGGGGGGGGGGGGGGGGGGGGGGGGGGGGGTAAGGGTATTGATATACTGTGATGGACAATCATGATTATGTGTCGCCCGCCTAGTTGGTGGATGATGATAAGATGATTTAGAGTGATCTATGTAATAGCCCACATTTACTTCTTATGTTTGTAATTTTACATTTCTTTAGGGATTCACTCTATTATATTAGGACTTCACTAAAAAAAATGCACAAGTATATATATGCCCTCATTACTTATGCACCCTTCACCATCATACTCATATTAACTAACCCACAACAAACATAAGATACATGTGCTCTATAACATAGACAACTCCAAATCATTTTATCATCAACCATCAACAAAGTGGGCCAGGCTCAACCATGACCTTCCACCAACACTCCCCCTCAAGCTAGAGTATAGATATCATGTATGACAGGCTTAGTAAAGAAGCAATATAAACAAGTCTTTCATGTTAAACTTCTTGTTCATCTCCCTTACTTTGATTTGCCTTCACCATTTTCTTTCTTCCTCCTCTAACAAAGCCACCTTTTAGTTCCCACACTACTTATCAAGGATATCAACTTCTGTCCTAGAAGCCACTACACCTCTCTTTAGTACCTTCCTGAAAAACATTCCACTGTAAGTTGAAACCTCTATCGATTTTCCTATCGCTAAACCCAACTTCGTCAACACTCCCCCTCAAGCTAGAGCATAGATATCACGTATGACTGGCTTAGTAAAGAAGCGACATAAAATAGTCTTTCATGTTGAACTTCTTGTTCGTCTCCCTTACCTTCACCATTTTCCTTCTTTTCCCCTCTACCCAAGCCACCTTTTAGTTCCCACACTTCAACCACCACCACCATAGCTTATCAAGGATATCAACTTCTGTCCTAGAAGCCACTGCACCTTTCTTTAGTACCTTTCTAAAAAACATTCCACTCTAAGTTGAAACTTCTATTGATTTTCCTCTTGCCAAACCCAACTTCATCCATGGACCCCCAATTCCTTTGTTTCCTAGGGCCCTTTCTCGTCCCCGGAACAAGATCACATTTCACCACAAGCATTCTACCTAGAGTTGGACACGAGTCAAGCTAGCTTGAAAAACTCACTCGAATCAACTTGGTTGAGCTCGATCCGACTCGACTCGTGGACTGGATCAGGTCAATCTGAGCTGCTAAACCCATAGCTAAAAAAAAAACGAGTTGAGTTCAAGTTGGGTCAAGCTCGAATCAACTCGATTCCAAGTTCGAACTCAACTAGCTCAAATTAATATATATATATATATATATATATATATATATATATATATATATATATATATATATATATATATATATATATTATAAAATAAAATTTTAAAACTTAAAACCCTACCCGACCCCCCTTTCCTTTTACCCTTCTCGTACCCGAGCAGCAACAAGCATATAACATTTTGATTTTACATTCTTTTTACCCAACAATGAACGATCTTGATTTTATCATTTTAATGATTTTATTACGATTTTTAAAACACTTTTAAAAAAAAATTCATATAACTCGAACTCAACTCGACCTGACTTGAACAGCTCTCTCGACCCGACTCGATCCCAGCTCGACTCGGCTCGAACCAGCGAGCTGAGGCGACCTTGATGGGTGAGCTCGAAGATCGAGTCGAGTTGAGCTCGAGCTTAGGTCATGATAGGGTTGAGCTGAGCTTGGCCCAGCTCGACTCGAATTCGACTCGTGTTCAACTCTAATTCTCCCAGCCACCATCTTCCACAAAGATACGTGATTTCCTCCAACTCCAACCAAACTCAATGAATGCCTAGGCCTGCTTTCGTTTGGCTCACGTTCTTTTCACAGAGTAATTTTAAACTTTCATTTAAAAAATTAAAAATAAAACAGATTCCTTCTGAAGCCTAGCCTTAGCAACAATGTCTTGTTTGAACCAAGAGACTTTCTTTGTTGGTATAGAACTAAGAATAGTACCATAAATCGACTTATATAGTACACCATGTGCACTGCAACAACTGATAGCACCAACAACCCGATGCCCATAAACAAAACGAAAACTGAATAAAAGAGAGATAATGCATAAATAAGAAAACACACAATAAACTCTTGTGTAAATAGTATTGATCTCCAAGAAGTTGTAGCCAAGAAGACCAAAATTCAGTGGTTTCCATTCAAATAAATCTAAGACGAGTTGCATGAAGCACGGACGCGCGCCACCATGCATCTGGATTTTGCATCAAAATAGCATGTGCAGAATTCCCTGGTATTCAATTCCAGTTTAAGGTCAAATGAAGTCCTCTTCTTAATACTTATTTGGAGAAATCGTCAAAGAGTTGGCTTCGTTATTTTGGTTGTTTAAGAGTTAAATAAGAAGAAATATCTGTTTCTCCTCTGCATTCGAATTACTATATTAACTGCAACAATATTCAGATTGAAGTATAGCTCCACAAGGAAGAGAGATGGAAGATATTAGCACAATTTTGAACGAACAATAGAAAGTACCACAAAGCTATGCTGAAATAGCACCAGACTTGGGAAAGTTGTGTAGTAAAGATATGAGCAACATCTAATACTTTAGAAATAAGTTTCAAAGCATAAAAGATCAGTCTGCATAACACAGGAAAAACAATATTGTTATAGAGCATTTACAGATTGTGTCTCCTCTTGATGCGATAGTGGCCTATTGGGACGGTATGTATGGTTTTGGCGCTTAGCCCATAACCAAAAACGCTGAAATTGTACTGGAACTCCGAATTCTTTAGCCACCTCCTCCTGTAAACAATTTTGAAATTAGAAAACTGAGACCTTGGGCAGAGTCAGAAAGCCTTCATGAATCATGATCCGGATGATAACAAGAACAACAACAATAACAATATCAATCAAGGAATTGAATGCAGGGCATTCAAGCCACACCAAGCCTAAGCCATCCAATAAGATGTATCATGTTCCACAACAGCAAGCTTAGCATCCATCAAGATAGGAAAAACACAAAGCCTAAAAGAAGAAACTAGATGGAATACACTAGTCAACCTAAGATGCAACAGACCTTCCTAAATCGCATCTACCGACGCTAATAGAACATACATAAGAACTTTCTTATTATGGTCGAATGCATGAAAGTAGGTGCAAGTTAATCCTACAGAAATTCTGCCACAACCAAGAAAGAAACATGAAACTATGATGCAGGGATCTGATTCCCAGTAAAAGTAACTGATTTGAAATGAAGTCCTCCACATCCCTTGAATCAATCACTAAAGCCAACAAATATGCAGGGTATGATGGAAAAGACACATCCTTCAGTCAACTGCATAACATGCAACCGAAGTTTTTGGCCATGCCTACCAAGGTAGCACAAACAGAGAAAAGCAGATAATTCTTCTTTTAACGAGTAAACATATATCTCCAAGCACAAAAATAGGTATTCTGTTAATTATATGAACTGTTGTTTGAAAGGGATCAGTAAAGAGGCTGTTAAGAGCCAATTGCTGATTTGAGAAAAGAGAAATGTCTGTAGGCCAATACACTTTGACAACATTAAAGGGGAAAATAAGTTTAAGATCTTTCAGTTCGTTCATAAATTTCAGAAATTCTCATAAACAATTAATATTCCCTCATCAGGATCATCGCTGTAACCTTGTCCCAGCCATTTGGATCAGCCTTATACATTTTTTTCATTTTCTCCTCACCATCACTTGAAAATATTTAATCATTTTTTTTTTTAAGAGAGAGAGAGAGAGAACGAATTTATTGAGAAACAGGCCAAAAGGGCCCGAAAAAAATACAAACAAAAATATTTAATCGATTAAACAATAATCCAGATCAATTTTGCAGTTTTTTTCTGAAACACATCGACATGAGCATGAAAGAGGTTCAAGAATGAGTTTTCAGAAGAGCTAAAAACAAATCACTTGTAATTTGATATTTTGGACTGTCAGCACCACGGCACAATATGCTACTGCTGAAATATGGAATGGAAATCTTAGATCCTCTTTGCACAACCACTGTTCAGTAACAACTACAAGCCTTTTCAGGACCATCTTATGTTTCAGAAATTTAAATTTGGTGCAATCATCTGCAAACATAAATAGTATCTCAAGCAAGAAAAAAGAGATAGACAAGGGGTCCCATAGAGCCTTTTCAGGACCATCTTATGTTTCAGAAATTTAAATTTGGTGCAATCATCTGCAAACATAAATAGTATCTCAAGCAAGAAAAAAGAGATAGACAAGGGGTCCCATAGAGCCTTTTCAGGACCATCTTATGTTTCAGAAATTTAAATTTGGTGCAATCATCTGCAAACATAAATAGTATCTCAAGCAAGAAAAAAGAGATAGACAAGGGGTCCCATAGAGCCACATGAATTATTTCTAAGGAATCCAACAACTAGAACAACAGTTACAGATGCAAAACAACATTCAAATGCTTTTCTTTGCAAAGTCATCAAAGGCAAGATGGCTGATTTGATTTTTGATATAGCACAGTGGAAGTGCCAAAATTATACTAGTAACTACCAAGATGCCACAGCACGGCAGTGATCCTGGCACTTAAACAAAAGTAACAAGAAAATGAACCCCCTCATCATTGTCCTCAAGTAATTTCCCACTTAGCTGATCATCAATAACCAAAACTTTTTTTAATTTTTAAAGATGAAGAATATTATTAAGGCAAAAGCTAAATGGAAAAGGAAAAGGAAAATCAGCAAAAGCAAAAATGGCGTAAACAACAAACAAAGAAAGAAAAACAATGAACAAAGAAAAGAAACAAACAAACAAGAGCTCAAAGCTCAAACCCAATCCAACAAGAAATCAAGGAGCCCAACCCGAGATGAACTGGTGAACCTTACAGAAAACCCCACTGAAAGACCCTTTCTTGTCCTCAAAACAGACACTATTCCTCTCTAACCAGATGGCCCAGAACACGTTAAGGGCCTGTTTGGTTGGCATCTAGAAACCCGTTTCCAGCTTAAAAACTGGATTCCAGCGAAATCCAGTTTTAACTGATGTGTTTGGCGGTAAGTTCTAGCCAAAGAGGATTCCATCTAGAAACCTAGATTGGCTGGAATCGTGATTAGTGGAAATGGTGTGGGGGACCGTTTCTATGGAAGCGAAACGAGGCGGAAGCAAGCGTCCATGCCTCCATGTATGCCTTGTACATCTATGATGTATGTTTTGATATCCACACGGTCCATCCATTTTGAGAGCTCAATTAAGGGCATTAGACAAAAAATGAGGCAGATCTAAATCACAAGTGGACCACACCACAGGAAAACAGTGTTGATTGAACGTCCACCATTAAAAACTTCCTAGGGCCCACTGTAATGTTTATTTGCCATCCAACCTGGCCATCTGTCTTGCGGGACTACTATAGCCAGGGGCCAAATTCCCAAGCGGATCTGAAGCCCAAGTGGGCCATGCCACAAGCAATGGTTGGATACACAATTTTCAACCAAACAGCAAGTTCCAGAAGGAACCTGGTTTCCAATCCCGTTTCTGCAATTTTGGATTCCAACACTGGAATCTAGATTTTCTCTAGAAACTGGATTCTGCAACTAAACAGGCCCTAAGTAAAAAAAAAAAAAAAAAAAAGAGTTTCCATCTTTTCTTCCCACGCTTCCCTCCAACCACTACGTCCCAAGTCTGATATGCCCTTAAATCGTATAGGGTGCCACCCAGGAAACTTCTGCCTAAAGCAGAATACCATACTACACGGCAGAAGAGAAGGAAGAGTGGAGAAGAAGATGATCCACAGATTCCACATCATTGAGGCAGAGAAGACTGACATTCGGAAGGATGAGGCCACTTTTCTAGAGATTGTCAATGGTGAGAATGCAATTTCTTCCAACCAGCCAGACAAAAGCCGAAATCTTCGGAGGGGCCCCATAAGACCACAGTGGACTCGTATAGATGGGAGGAGCTGGATTCTCAGATGGGATATGATATCGTAGGACTTCACCAAAAAAGCTTCGGCTCTATCATGGCTCCAAATGATGGAATCAGCCAACCTAGGGACAACTATGAACTCATGCACAGAGAAAGGAGAGCAAATAACTCAACAATTTCCTCTTCCTTTAAGTTCTACAAAAGGGAGGCGTCCACACTCCATTAGAGCCAGAAGACGAAAAGCACTCAACAACCAAAATGTCTTGGTTAGAGCAAAGCCTAGCTAGGGCTGGGAAGGAATCTCTAAGTGTGTAGTACCACATCAAGGGCCAATCCAAAATCTAATCCTTTCTCCATTACCTACAAGAAGGAAAGATTAAAGAAGACTTGAGCTGCCATCTTGTCAATTTCTTTCCATAGAGCAGAAGCTCAATACATGGAAGATTTCTTAGTCCACCGCCCTCTCAACTCCACACCATACTTAGCCCTAAGAACATTCTTCCACAAAGAATCGTCCTCTAAACCAAAGCATCAGATCCACTCACCCAAAAGGGGCGAATTAATAAGATCAAGACACTTAATACCTGCCCCTCTACTCAAAAACCGGTTTAAAGACCTCGTCCCACTTTAAGAGAGGGAACTTCCTGGTCTAAGAGCAACCTTGCCATAGAAAATTCCTCCGAAGCTTGTCAATCTTCAAAAGAAGAGATTTAGAGCATCGAAACAAAGACATGAAGTATAAGGGGAGGTTAGAAAGGGAAGCTTTAATCATGGAAATTCTCCCACCCAGATATAGGAGGTTGCCTTTCCACGGAGATAACTTTCGCTCCATCCTTTTCAAAACCTTGTCACATAAGTGCAGGGTCAGCTTTCCCCCACACAGAGGGAGACCCAGATAGGAAGAGAGAAAGGAACTCACATGACATCCAAAAGTAGAGGCTAGGAAAGCTACTTCCTCGACAGACGTGGATACCAGGGAATTCACTCTTAGCATAATTAATTTTTAGACCAGAAACTACTTCAAACCAACAAATAGGCATGGCCAGATAGTCTACCAAGTCTGAGGGTTCACAAAAAATAAGGTGTCATCAGCCAATTGTAAATGATTAATTTCCTACGGAAAATTATCCACAGAGAACTCATGGTATGGGCATATTTCCTGACCTCTGGTTAACATTCTGCTCAATGCCTCAAACACTATAATAAACAGGAAGGGGGATAAAGAATCCCCCTACCTGAGACCTCGAGTCGCCTCGAAAAAACCTAAAGGAGAACCATTGATAATCACAGAGAACCTGGCCAACGTCTATGATCCAACATCTCCATTTCTCCCCAAACCCAAGCTGATCAAGCATATAGTCCAAAAATTCAAATTAAGATGATCATATGCTTTCTCCAGGCCTAACTTAAAGAGAATTCCTTTATTACCAACCCGATGGTACGAATCGAGGCATTCATGAGCAAGCAAAGCACAATCCAAAATCTATCCCCCAAAAACAAAAGCACTATAAAAAGGAGATATTACATTAGGAAGAACAAGCCTAACCTAGAACTAAGAATTTTAGCTACTATCTTATAATAGCTACCAATGAGATTGATAGGGCAAAAGTCTTCCAAGCGAAAGCTCCCTCCAACTTAGGGACTAGAGCTATGAAGGAACAACCCATTTCAGTCAGAATTCGATCTGACTAGAAGAAGTCCTAGACAAAAGCACAGACATCCTGTTTAACCAACTCCCAGAAAGACTAAAAGAATGCAAGAGGAAACACATCAAGTCTAGGGGCCTTATCCCTAGCAAGATCAAAGGACCACAGCCTTATTCTTCCAGAAGAAAAGAGTCTCTCTAGAGAGTCCATCTCCTCTGTAAAAATCTGATCGAAAGGGAGATCATCAAGGTAAGGT
The DNA here is from genome assembly GCA_003013855.2 of Liriodendron chinense. Classification (NCBI taxonomy): domain Eukaryota; kingdom Viridiplantae; phylum Streptophyta; class Magnoliopsida; order Magnoliales; family Magnoliaceae; genus Liriodendron; species Liriodendron chinense. The sequence continues at coordinate 3,035,821 of ML058409.1, forward strand.
CTGTCATAGCCCTCATCCAAAATAAGGTGGGTGTAGAAATTCACCACTACATTAGTGATGAGATCTTTATCAGATAATTGATCACCATTCACTACTATAGAGGAAATAGAATTACACCACACTCTACAGCAGGCTATGCCATGGAAATATTTAGTGCTTTGGTCACCCTCTTTTAGCCAAATAGCTCTAGAACGTTGGCGCCATTTTATTTCTTCTTCCCTCAGTCTAGAAGCATAATCTTAGATCAACTTATCTTTGAAAGTTGAAACCTCATCTGACAAAAAGCCCCTTTTTGGATATCCAAGGCTTGGATCCGCTCTAGTATGGATGACATTTACAACACTCTTTAGCCAAACACTTCCCAATGCCACAACTTGAGCTTCTCCTTTAGCATCTGCATTTTCTTAAGAAAAAACAAACCAGGTCTACCCTCGACCGAAAAAGATAACCACCAACCACTTGTTAGTGCACTTTTCTGTGGTATACTAGTGCACCTTGTTTGTCAATTACTTAGGACAGTGAGTCTAGTGTCGGTTGAGCTTAATGAAGACGAAGACCGAAGACTCAAGCGGACCTACTGCATCAAGGAAGAAGAAACAGGTAAAAGAGATGCCTTGGTGAGCCCTGAACCTTGACCAAAACCATAACCCAAAACCTCTTGATGACCCTAAACATTTAGGAATATTTGCAGTCATCATAGATTTGCCCTAGGTGTCCCAAAAGATCACCCAACAGTGGGCTAAGAGGTTGCATGTGCTGTGGGATCCATGCCAAACCAAATCAGCACATTGCATGGCCTAATCTGCCAGTCATGACCGGTCAGGCTGGACTGGACCGACCGGTCACGACCGGTCCCCAATTGAGACAGCAACATCTCTGTCTCCCAGGCCATTGGACCGACCAGTCATGACCGGTCGGGGACCCCTGTCCGACCGGTCACGACCGGTCAGTACTAGCCGTTACATGCCCCTTTTTCATCCGTTGTAAAATTCTTTTAAATGGGCTCGTTTTGAGGGGTAAGGAGATGGATTTTGAGAGAATTGAAGCCACCATTGTTGGAGACCATTAGAGGCTCAATTCCTAACCTATGTAAGGTATCTTTCTTATGATTTAACACAAGAATGGAGCATTCCAAGCTCATGAAGAAGATAGCCTTCACCCCCTTTGATCTCTAGAGTTAGGATCAAGCTTGATAGTTATAATTCTATTCAAAGCTCTATAATGAGATCATTATAGGTGAGCAACTCTAGGCAATCCATTCCCACTAGTTGTAGAGTTCTCAAACCTACCCTCCTATCACCTTAGGCATCTCAAAGGCATCTTAAGCAAGCTGATTGATCAAGTGTAGCTGAGGCATTAGCAACACAATGGCAACACGATCGAGGGAGCAAGGAAAGCTGATTGAAGCACGAGAGAGTGGAGATCAAGTAACCCGAAGCGGCGCTAAACAAGGGGCTCATCCGACAAGGTTGTCTTTATTGAGAGTCCTTCCACTCAATTTACTATGAGAGTTGAGTGTAGAGTTTGTTTGTCAAACTCGAACTAGGGTCGTTTGCCGATCCTTGGCACGTTTGTCGGGCCTAAACATCTAGGCACGTTTGTCGTTCCTTGGCACGTTTGTTAGGCCTAAATTAGTCTCCAAGGGAGAGCCTTCGACACGAGAGTGAACGTGCGTTGGGTTAAGAGTTAGCCTTGTCCAAAAACTCCGTTTATAGTTGAGAGGTGAACCGGTAAAACCTGTGTAAAGGTTGAGAGATGAACCTCATTTAAAACCTCCGATAGTGAATGCCAGTGTGCTCAATGGGGTTGAGTACTTGAGCCAATAGTGGAGTAGACCCAAAGTCGAACCACTATACATGCTTATGTTTGTGATTGTATTGAGCACATTGTTATCTTAGCATTGTATGTTTAATTGTTAATTATGAATGCTTAATAGGAATGTATGTTAGGCACTAGATAGGCACATCCACACTCGAGATGAACTTTCACTATGTAGTGTAGACTTGAGCTCATTGATCCATTCTCATAAGTCTACATAAGTTGCATAGATTAGGAGCTTCATTTGTTTAATCATTTAATTATTTATGCATGCTTAGGCTAGGTTGTTTAAATGCTTATAATATGCTAGCCTTGTGATTGGACCCATTTAGGATTGGAAGCCGAAGTATTCTTGCTTACTTAGTTTAATTTGATAAAATTGTTAAGTAGGCGAAAAGAATTTTAAACCTCTGGGACTTAGCCATAATAGTAGTTGCTCCTCAAGCTTCCACACGCATACACCTATACAAGTGTGTTGATCCAAAAGGCGTAATTTCACCACGAACCAGAGAGTGAAAACCTTCCACTTCGAGCCAAGCCAGCTCGAAATCTGAAGCGTTTCAGGCCCCAGTTAATTTCATCAACTTCCAACAAAAATGGGCAATGATTCGAGGTCGACTTAGGGAGGCCTCTTTGGTGGGCTAAGAGGTGCCTTTGAATCCACCTAGGAGAAACCAAAAATCTATCTAATAGGGCCATGGTCAAGGAAGCACGACCATTCAATTAAGCAAATTTCACTTCCCTCATAGGGAGGTCAAGAAGTTCCTGCTTCCCTATGAAAAACCATGCACCCTAGTTGGGATTCTATTTCCGTTGAGTTTCACATGCACAAAACGCACCACATCAAAATCTCCTCCTATACACCAGGGGAGCATCCATCTATCCCAGACAAATGAAAGCTCTTCCCAAAACGAAGCACAAATGAAAGCTCTTACCAAAACGAAGCACAAAGGGGGGGACAGGAGGGACCATAAACCCCTGGAAAAAAAACCAACAGAAGCCCGAAGCTACTTCTTTAAAGGCAATGTTCACAAAGAACATATCTGGCCAGCTATCCTCCCTACCCCAAGCAGCAAGGTCCCAAAGAATCAGGATGCCTCTTGCTATGCAAGAGGCGTCAAGGGACACCCATTCAATGCCTTTCCGACCCCAAATCAAACAAACCATCTTTTTATCCATAGAGTGCAGCTTAAATTCCTGAAGGACAATCAAACAAACCTTCAACTTGGAACAAATTTCCTTCACGATGGATCACTTTTGGGGGCAAGCTGCCGGCAAGCATTCCAGGACAAGATCTTCATTAACAAACATTTCTACCCTCTACCCCGTCTCTCGAAGTGAGGGATGACATCACCCACCTCTTAATCGGACACTCCTAGATTCATAAACTCTTGTTGCCTTCCAAAAATCTAGATGGACCAAGGTGTCCCATAACGGTAACGGTGGCCGTAACGGCCACCACCGTTACCGTTACGATACGAGCCGTAACGGCCGTTACGGACCCCGTATCGGCCGATACGGCCCTTTTTAATTTTTTGAAAAAAACTGTTATAAGACCGTTACGGGCCGATACGGGGCCGTTACGGCCCATTTTTTCTGTAACGGCCGTTACAACTGTTTTGACCCCGTAACGCGTAACGGTCATGACCGTTTCTGTTACGTATCGGCCGATACGTAACCGTTTTGGGATACCTTGAGATGGACCCTTAGGGGATCCAAAGGTTGGGATTCCAAGACTCCTTTCACAGAACAAAGCGATGTAATCCTCTCTTTTTCCCTGAAGACACTCCTTTCATCCATCGTACAAAACGAAGAAATGTAATCCTCATCTCTTCCCCTGAAGACCACCCCTAGCAATCTACCAACATGGCAAATTGCATCTTTCACCCATCATTTTTCCTTTAACAAAGGCGAGAAGGTTCTCAACCTGACCTTGGGTTAGCCCTAACGGATGGAGGTTTCCTGGGGGAAGAAGATCCCAACTTACACTAAAGGAGGACCTAATGGGGGAGACCACTGGAGCGTCCGCCAAGATTCCCTGAGGAATCAACCCTGATTCCAAAACTAGCATGATGTCTCTGACCAAAGTTGGGATGGAAGGAGAAGCAACCGAGGGGTACAACTTCTAAGACCAACATAACCCACTCGACCACATCCACACAAGACAAGAAAGACTCTGTGGTGGACAAAGGTTTGAGGAGTGAGAAAGACATCTCCAGGAGAGGAAGGGGAGGAGAGACCAAAACGAGAAACTAGATGGTAGTTCTCAGGAGGAGAAATGGGGGCTCTGCATTGTGGAGAATAGATATCAAAGTGAGGTCTTCAAGAGAGGGAGAGTGGTCTGTAGACGTGTCTCCATGCGAATCAGCTTCCGAGAAGTCATCTGACTCAAAAGGGCATGTGTTTGTCTTTGATTGAGAGTAGTAGATATTATTCTATTAGCATCAGCCTACAAAGCAACTAAAACATCATTACTAATGTCATCACCCTAGCAACTGTCATCTGGAGTAAAAGAGAGAGAGCCAGGTGGCTGGACACATCCCGCCGCGAGCAGTTGGAGAGGACAGTTGTCCTTCGCAATATTCCCTTCTCTCTGCTCCACCGCCTTTGGAAGGGCAGAAGTGTCATAATGATGTGTGGCTAAACTTGTAACACACCTTTGATAGGGGAGCTAGCTAGAGGGAGGAGATGAAGGCATGCATCCTCTACACCAAAAGAAGTCGGCTAAATTACGTCATAACTGACAATAAGCATTAGTGGTTGACTGAGTCGACACCATACTAAAGGGCTAAATCTGTTAAGAAGAGACATTCTCAGCAAGTAAGATATCCCCCGCCTTAACTAGAGGCGGCAGTAAATTCAAAATCTCGGGAGAAGATAAGCACAGAAGATGAACGAGCACTGGGGGAAGCCAATCCGCACAAGACTCAAACGTGAGGGGAATCTCGATCGTCCAAGACTCAGAGATGACGCCTGAGGATGAAACAAGCTGGGGTTGAGGACAGATACAAATGTTCTGGAGTAAAAACGGGGGGAACTGTCGATTGGCAAGCAAATCTGCTTCCCACCATCCACGTGTAACACCCGAGACCCCACACGAGTGCCACTTTCTAGACGGGGATCACACGCAGACAACCAAGAGCATGTGGTCTCAAGGGACATCTGAATAAGAGAACCCACATCCGTCACCCCCGACATTAGAGCAGGGGCAGGAGATCAAAAAGCGTCATTACCACAATCTGCAGACTCGCCTAACCAAGCATGTTATGCAGGGAAGCCTTCTCTCAGCACCATGATTTGGAACCATGTCTCACCCACAGAAACCTTAACAACGGTCGGACTCTTAGCAACATTCCTGACCCGAATGAAGAGCCTCATCGATTGGATCACTTCCCATCTCTTTGACGACTCGTCTATGACCTTTAACTCACCAATACAAGAGCCCAAAGCACAAAAGAAACCAACTGACCAAAGTTCCAAAGGAACTCCTTAAAAAATGGAACCAGATGTCTGAGAACCCCAAAGATGACCAATCTAACCATTTGACAATGGCGGCCACATGCCCAACATGATGAATCTGCCCTGTGGACAATATTTTATCTAGATCCTTCGATGGAGGCAAGGAAACCCAAACTAAGCTTTGATCAAGAGGCCAAAGAAGGAAATCATTAGGACCTAAGCTACAATAGAAACCTAACTAGATTTCCATGACCTTTCACGAAAACCAGGATTCATGGAGACCACAAGACTCCATTGCAAACCCTCAATTGCTTTCGAAACAACAGAAGTTGAGAACAAAATCTCTTGAGAAGAGGGGTCTAACCTAGACACGAAGATAGGAATGGGAGGAAGTGGAGAAGACAACTGAGGGCCAGGGGTTTGTTTTCCAGAGGTTTTGGACTAACGTTGCAAAAGGAGGCTCCGCAAGAGAGCATACCTAACAAATCCTAAGGAAACCCCAAGAGAGCATCTTCTTCTAGGGAGCATGTACCCCTGAACGGACCATCAGGGGGCCCATCTCTCCAGTAATGACAAATATCTACTTACCTTTACCAGCCTTCTCCTTGTTTATCTCTGATGAGCCAAACCGAGCAACTTGAACTCCTATGGCTTTGCCATTGAATTTCTAACCATTTAGCCCCTCAATGGCGACAGGGAGATCGGATGCATTCTCCACCCTCACAAATGTGAACCCTCTAATGGTGGTCCCTCTGATTCTAAGATTAGGGACATCCATGACCTTTCAGAAGTGGCCAAACACCCTAGAAAAGTTCAACTCATTCCAATCTACAAGAAATCTGTTGACAAACAAAGTAGGGAAATCCTTAATGGGAACAAAGTTTCTATTGTTACCCTTGCCCTCAGATCTCTTCCTTTCTCGACCTGAATCCAGACTTCCTCGTGGAATCCATGAACATCTAAAGGATGTGGGGCCAAGATGAGGACATCAGATGACCTACTCGAGTGTACCAGAGGTGGAGGCGACTACCTGCATCTGCACAGTTTTTTTTATGAATGGACGACAACTTCCAGACGGGGCCGCGGGGCCACTTAAAAGACCACACATGCATTGGATGTGCATCAGGAAGGCCTCACACTGGAATGATGCATGTGGGTTGCTTTTTAGAAATTTTTAGCCATAGGTTTTCAATTTTGGATCCATCGAACCGTTGGATCCTCTTGATCGGGCCATCGGACTGTTAGATCTTCCCGGTCTGGACCTCTTGAACCCTGATTTTTCTTTTATTTTATTTTATGTTATTTTTAGAATTTATTGGACAATTTGGATTACTTTTAGTTGATTTGGATGTCTAATTTTGAGTATGGCCCATCGAACTTTAAGTAAGGGCATACTTGTAACTGTTTTTAAGTTTTAAGTCAATTGGGGGGGGGGGGGGGGGGGGGGGCGGGTTCCAACCCTATGCTATTATTGAGCATAAAAAAATAAAAAAATAATAAAAAACTAAAAGTAATCCAAATTGTCCAAAAAAAAAAAAAAACTTAGAGCTTGTTCCTTCACAAAGAGGTTTCTCTCTCATCTTCCTTTAGGGTTTGTATGAAAACCCTCCCTTCCAATCAAATTGTGTAAGGGTAGAGCATAGCTTGGTGGTGGATTCCTCCAACAAACAACTTCTCATCTTCTTCTTCATCCAAGGTACACAAACCTCACTTTTCTTCTTCTGTCTTCTTCTACCCATCTTCTAAAACCTAGAATCCCCCATCATTTCTTCCTCTTCTCTATTCAACCCAACAAAACCCTCAATCCATGAATCGTTTTTTATTCGGCATAGGCCCACGTGCCCTTAAAATTCGTTTTTCCCCAAAACCCTAACCTTTTTCCCATCCGAATCCATCAAAAGTAACCTAATCCCATGCCAATTTTCAAATCCGACTATCCCCTTTCACCCAAATCCGAATTTCAACCTTCCCATGGCCTTAAATCCCTAAAACCCTAACCCTAATTTCTAATTTCTTAAACTCTGACCCTAAAATACCAAAAACCCAACCATCGAGCGGTAGCTCGACTAGCCAGGACTCCTCACCTCAGGAAGCGAGAGGTCTTGAGCTCCAAGCCCCTCGGTGGCCACCTCCCCCGGATTTACCCGGTGCGTGTGGATAGGAGGGTTTGCACATGCCCCGGGGACCTCCAAGGGTGCTCCCTATGGAGACCTAGCTGAGGACCTAGTCAGGTGCTCTAAGAGGCCTGAATACCCCAGTTATCCAAAAAAAAAAAAAAAAACCCAAAACCCCAATTACAAAACCCCCTTAGGAAATTCTTATTTGAATCAAAATCATTTACCTCCAAATCTGAATTTTAGTGGCACCATTGTTATTTGCGTGGATGTGGCATTACCTATGCTAGATTGGAAGTCTTATCTTCCAACTGGGCCACTCTTGAGATATTTCATATTTGCGTGCACCGTGTTTGTAAATTGCCTAGGATTATCTAGTTGTTAATCTAAATTTCTTATTTTATGGTGTGGATGTGCTTGAATTAATTTGTTGAATGCCTAGTTAGTGTGTATTTTGATCTCACCACATTCATCCTAAGCTAGTTTAACTCATCCTACATCAGGCCAATGTCCAACGAGTAAGATCTTTACCCTTGGGATTTCTCCAAAGGACGCTTCTTGCATATAGACCATCTGCCACAATCCACCTCCTCCTTCATTACAAACTGCAATGACCTGCCCCTTGTCACGAGGTCCGTTAAGGAAGACTCTTTCTACTCGTTGTGGACCCCTTGAAGGGTCATCCTTCTCGAGGACCGTATACCATTGCCCTCCCTCATCTTTGCATTTGGCCACCACCGTGCCTTCCCCGTTAGGTCCTTCAAGAAACACCATGTCTCCATCACGTATCCTCCCTTCCATTGATAGCCCTTGATCTCTTGCTACTCTTGCTCTGAACCTTGGATCTCTGCCCTCCTCCATATGCCTTTCCTATGATTAGTGACCCCTCTACTCCATAACCAAACTATGAGATGAGAATTCAATATGCATCAAAAAATTTACCAAACATAGACTCGGACAACCAGTTTTTCTTCAGGCCGTGATTTGGTGACTCCAAATCATAGGCATATGAAATTATTTCTTGTGAAAAGCCAATAGCCCACTTGGTTCGACGTTGAACCTTTACTATATAGCAGCACCTAAATGCTTCCACTTTAAAATATTGTTTTAGTGTACTTTTGAATGCGATCACAGGAGTGTCAAGAACAAGGAATATGCACGATGCAGAAATGAATATAAAGCAAGATGAAGCATGTATTTCTAAGGAATATATGTCAGCCAAATCAAGGATGGACATAAGTGTAACCTGTGCATATGACCTATGTTTCCCACTTTGCACTAGCAGTCCACATAATGACTTTGCTTCCCATGAAGCAGAGATTTCAAGTTGAATATGTTGCAAATGGGGCGTAGAATGCATCAAACACATATTTAGCAAAAGCTAAAAGATGGGAACAATTTGACCAACAAATATAAAATAAACATCTTTAATAAGTAAGAGCAGAAAAGAGAGATGTCACACATGAAGTTGTGGTTAAGAAAAATGACTGAAGTTTCATTTTCTCACCAACAACACATTTCTTTTTTATAGTTAATCAAAACGTTATTAAAAAGAAGAAAAACAAAAAGACAATACCACACATGTACTTTCCCAAACAATAAGGATGGTACCTTGAAAACGTTAAAAGGCATCTGTTTCTGGATGCGAAAACTCCGAACTTTGTCATGATCCACAAGATCAAAGTATATATCCCTTCCAATCTGTTCTGCAAGATCCTCATCTCGAGCAACCTGCACATATTGAAATAATTGATTCAGCAAAGAACGGTGATAGGAGGTCCAGAATAAATTGATCAATGCTCTAGCACAAAAACAGAAGAAAGCTAGTCAAAACCTTTATAATGGTATAAAGGTGTGCCTCTGCTTTTTCCTTTTTCTTGTGCTCTTTTTCTTCTTGTTCTTTCTTCAACCTTATCTGAAAAGGATGTCAACTATGCTCATTATCCTTCCATAAAAAGTATTCTGGAAAAAATTAAGTCACCTGTAAACAGCATCTTACCCTAAGGTGTTCAGCAATATCCTTCTCGTCGACATTACAAATTATTTTCTCTTTGTCGCTTTCACGAATATACACAAGCATGTATGCATTTGAATACTTCGTAAACTTAAATGGAGTGTTATTAAAGCCAGGATTAGTCTGAGGCAACTGTTGGATACAAGTAGATAAAAGAAATAAGTCAGATTGAACTGATTATAAAAGACTAAAAAGCACGGCAGTACCAAGGAATATACTTAATACTGAAGCCCTCACCTCTTCCTCACCACCATACTGCTCCTCTAGTGCCCTCTTCATATCTTCCTTTGTTACGCGTTCATCATCAAACTTGAACCTTCAAAACAGAAAATATTGCCAATCAACATAGAGGTACTCCGTCATTCTAAGGTGTAGAAAATCCCAGTCATGATAAGTTGCATAGAACTATTGCCTAGTCTGCATTCACAAACATCTTCCACTGTACACTTGCACAAGTATAGCAACCCAGACGATTCAATCAACAGGCTCGTTGTGGATGCAGCCCAGCTTAGACATCACATGACACGAATGATCTTAACCATCTGACTTTGCCCATTGGATTTGAACAGAAACAAATTATATTTAGCCATCCATTTGATGCCCAACAATTGGTCAATTAGGAATGTTTAATTAGGATAATTTTTAAGGCTATGCTCCATTAAATGGGCCCCACAAATAATTAAGTCTGGATTGACGTATATTTATGCTGTGCATGGTGAAATGAGTCACTACCATTTAGAATATCATGGTGAATGTTCTGTGTTTCTGAAACTATTCTAAGAAGTTTTAATCATGTAAAAAGCAACGTGCCCACACCCATTGCCACATGGGCATGCACGACAGTGAACACATGCGGCACACCAGCAGCCATGTTACATGTTACATGCAAAGCCACTCATATGTGCACACAAAGTGAAAGGAAATGCTAGATAATCAGAAATCTAGCAATAGACTCCTCAATCATGTCAGGTCGAAAGAACATTCTGAGGAAAAAAAACTACAAAGCAAATGGCACACAATTAGACTGCCCTAAGTTGTTGTATAAGTACAAAGTAGCGGTCCACACATCACAAGAACATATCACGAAAGTTTTACATTCAAATAAATCATCCCATTCAACCATCGATTAGATGGATCTAGCAACTACAGCTAGTAATGAAAGCTTGCACATTCAGTTCCAAGCAATCATGTAGAACAGATAGGGGACCATAGGTACCTGCATATGACAAACAAACCACATACCACTGATCAGAGAGAGTTGGCCTGATAAAAGCGTAATAGTGTCCACCATGTACACCACCACTGTGAACCAGAACACTGCAACCAAGGTAGAAAAAGAAAGGGCAGTTATGATGTATGTCTAATGCCAATCGTATAATAGAAAGATGAAAGCTTTCAGCTTTGATAACAAGATCATTGGAGTCTGGGGATTGCCAGAACTACTTGATCTCTCAAATTAGCTAATAGTCAAAGAAATAATTCAGGCACGACATTAAGGATCAAGAGAGAACTTCAACCTGGTGGTCATATGGGAGATTATTGTTTCAGGATTACAAAGTAGCACATAAAACCAATGCCTCTGTCAGCTAAATGATCATAGAAAGATTACAGAGGCATTAGCTGAAAGTCAAATTAACAACTAATCAACCAGTAAGGTACACAATGAAAACAAACTACTTAGGTTCAAGCATTTTTCCAATCCAACATACAGCATTGACTCAATCTGAACTCTGGACAGGCCAAAACGAGAAGACAATTACCCTAATCATAGTTAGCAGATGGCAGTGTACATGTGTAAAGAGTTAGGATAACTTGCCCCATTTAATCACCAGATAGCACCCATAAATTTAAGGCCGGTCCACATTTTAAAATATATATATATTCTTTGCTGAGAGTGCTGTAAAATCTGGTGCTATAATTGCACAGATGGTTTCTACCACAATTTTAGTGCATTCCAATGTTCTTACTTATGGAAATACCACGGTATTTACCAGTGCCCAAATGCAACCTTAGTAAGATTCCTTCCCTTCGTAGGGAAAATAACCCATAAAATCTTTTCCTGATCCACCCAACATCAAATAATGATACAGATGTCTAGAAGAAATTATCTGACAACCAAGTTAGACCCACCTAACATCAACCAAACAGGCACCTTGTTTGTTGAGAAGAACATCTGAGTGAAACAAGGACCCATTTGGATGTGCACCCAAATTGGGATTTGTTTAGTTTCTGCGGTGGAACATTGCCCTGTGCCATTTGGAACAAAACGAAAAGCAGAATCTTCGTTAGGCGGGACTCTGTTCTGTTATTCCCCCTTTTCCAGCTCAAATCTCAAGTGAGATAAGAATCGCTTTCACCCACTCCCATCTCACTACCAATTTGGTGGAGCACATCCAGTCTGCCTCCACAAGTGGGAACACCCAAACATAAACTGTTCTACCAAAGCCATTATGACATGTCATCAGAGCAGTAAAAGATAATCAACGATCAATCACATCAGGAAATAATCATCCTCAGGCATGATACCTGTGAAGTGTGTAAAGGTTGCGAACCCTCCTGTCTGCATCTGGAGAAAGATATTTTCCGTTGTCTCTATCAAGGTCTAATTGCAATGGGAACTCATAACGGTCATTTATCTACATAAAGAAAGAAAATCCCAGGAATTAGATCCTCACCTTCCAAGGTTAAAACATAAAGCATACATAAGCTCATAGTCAAAAGAAAAGGTAGGCTTCACTACTAATTACTAAATATGATCCCAGAAATAGTGGCTCAATAAACCAAGATAAATGAAAAGAAGGCAGCTTTTCCAATTTATAAATAAAAGAAGTTTACTAATAGAAAAACATTACAGAAAACATTAAAAGAGGGACAGGTTCCCCAACAAAAAGCTCAAGTGCAGGTGGACCACTTAAGCCATATGGCAAGTGTCATTATTAGATTTAGACCCCTTGGGGTGAGAGGGAACCATATCACAAGAAGCGGCAATGTCCCTAACTTCATCCATGGTGCAAGCAAGAGAGGCAAGTTTCAGCTGTCTATTCTTGCATAACCGCAGTCACTGAACCCCTTCCACCCCAATATGGGGATGAATCAAACCTGTAAGAATATCTCAACTTTGGCCTCATTCAAATATTTCTCCTTGACTGGAACAGAAATGTGCTTCACTGCAGTTTGGACGTCTCTAACAGTGCTAACCACCCTCCATATTCTAGCCGATTCAATGTTTGCAAAGGAACATCGAGATTGAGCTCAAGTAATTCCATGGGTACCCATCCATCCGTGATACCTTTCAATCTTTTCCAGTTCCACGACATCATTGAACATAATTCCATAAAATTCCTTCTCACAAAGCACCAAATTGACTTGAGTCTTGGAATTGCAACAGGAAAGGCTCTCAAGTTGGGACAGGCCAGGGTCAACCCAGGTCCCAAGCCCAACCAATTTGCTAAAGCGATCCAAATTTCACAAAAGTTCACTCCAAATTTGGAGGTTGGTGAAATGTGCATGCAACGTAACATTTGCTCCAAAAATAGCCACAAATTATAGGAGAACACCCACTCACTATACATCCCTTACAGAGAAGACACAGCAGCTATCTAAATACCAACCTTTACCATTGTGTCCCGCATGAAATCGTATTCAAACCGTTTTAGCTGAAGTTGCAGCACAGGAGGAAAGTCAATGAACAAGACACCCTTCTTAGCATCCTGAAACAGTCATAAATTATAGTAAACATCTACAAATGTATTATCAAGGAAGGACAAATTTTTCAATCCATAAAAACTAGCATACACAAAAGTGAAAAGAAACATCAGTGTCCAGACTGGTTGGATACTGTTTCACAAACAAAAGCAAAATTACAAAATAGAAGATGTTCACACTGACTTGTCTCACCACCAAACCTCATATTAGTGGCAGATCAAACTATCTAAAGAAACAATTCATTTCATCAGATTACCAGTGTTCTAGTGGGAGGAGAGTACCCTAACATGGTCATGGAATCAAATATTGAACAAAACCAAGTTAACTCCACAAAGTTAAATCGGTTTCAGTACATATTGAGTTGAGTCGGTGTCACCCAACTCAACTGTTTGGATAGTTTCATCCTTAGCTTGGGGTTTGCTTCATCCAAGATGTACCAAAACCAAGTCGACTTGGTCACAATGTAGAATGAGTTGCAAACCAAGTATTTTAACCATGGCCATAGTACAGACTTGGTTTCAATTCACGACTGGTGGAATGATTTATTCTACCAAGAAATGGGTCAATAGAGAAGCTTCTTCGCGAAGCTTCTTCGCCAAAAATCAGCATCAGCTTGAGCAGTTTACCAGTGTTACTCGGAAACATGGCAAAAGTGCGAGTTCACATAGTGTCCTAGAGCATTCGGCATGGAAAAATCCAAATAAACTCAACACAAGGACACTTTTGTGGACAAATAAACAATTCTTACTAATTAAAGAAATTGATAAATGAACTAAACAATAGAACACATAAAGATCAAATGAAATTTAATTAAGACCATTCATGTTTTTCCCATCATAACCAAACAGAAATAGTAGAAATCCCTAATAAATAATCAATCAACAAAAATAAAAAATCACACAATAATCATTTTAAAAAATGGTTTGTGGGACAATTTTGGGACCATCACCTGCCCTGTTAAAAAAATATTTTAACCTCAGCCAAAGAACAAGAGCAAAAGTGGCATGTGCTTTTTTTGTTATGCCATTTAACCTATAATAGAAAGTGAAACTAAGACCTAGAATGTAAGAGAGAACCACTATAAAGAGTTTTTTTTTTTTTATCAACAGAGTGAGCAAGCCTGGGGCTATGAGTGAGAAATATTCAGCTTGACAAAGAAATTTACATAACAAAAGATCAAAAGTGATGAAAAGAAAAATTCCATGAAGAAAAAATATCACCATCAAAAGTGGCACGTGCTTTTTTTGTTATGCCATTTAACCTATAATAGAAAGTGAAACTAAGACCTAGAATGTAAGAGAGAACCATTATAAAGAGTTTTTTTTTTTATCAACAGAGTGAGCAAGCCTGGGGCTATGAGTGAGAAATATTCAGCTTGACAAAGAAATTTACATAACAAAAGATCAAAAGTGATGAAAAGAAAAATTCCATGAAGAAAAAATATCACCATCATCTAAGCCTTATCCCAATTAATTGGGGTCAACACAGAGAATGTGTGTATGCACGCCAATTAGGGGTGGCCATGGGCCCTGGCTATCAAGTCCGCCTAGGGCCCTAAACCTTGGCCAAAGGGCCAGACCCAAGCTTAAGATCCACGCACAGTGCATGGGCTGGGCGAGGCCGTGCCCATGCCAATTATGAATGACCTAGCTGCTTGAGCATAAACATCTTAAAACAAGGCATAAGTATCATTTTCAGGGTCTCATTACATGGCTTATCGAATCTAATTAATTTTTATTGAAGGACGGGTAGGAAAAATTACTAATTGAGGTGACTCATCCACTGTACAAGTAGAATGCATGTGTGTAGCATAGCTTAGCCTTAACGCAGTTCATGAAAATAGCTTAAGTCACATGTAACAAACGCTACATGATAATTTGCATACGCTACATAGACTATGCTACACACTATCTAGCTCACATTGCAAGTTATTTTTCATTAAAACATTAAAATCAATTAATGTTTTTAATGAATTGTTGCATTTTTTTTATTTTCAATAAAAAAAAATAGTTCTTTTTAATGATTTTAGTAAAATAGTAATAGTAACAGTATTAAATCAGCTTCATTGCTCTTTCTTTACCTTTATACTTAATCATCGCCTCTTTCCCATTACTCTAGGTTTCGTTTTGTTGCACCAAATATCATCAAATTTTGTTAAGTTTCATTATTAATCAGTCTAATTTGGTGCAGAATATCATGAAATCGGTACAACCAAGAGCAACCTTGATTAAAAATCTAGAAGTAGCATGTAGCTTACACTACATGCTATGTAAGCTTATGCCTCACGCTTCAGATGAGTAAATGCAATGCTAATAGCTATTTAGAACACTGGTGGGTGGGGGGTGTTTGCAGCCGGCTCTCTCTGTTCCTCACATGGCCAACCTTAGCCCAGCCCAGCCCTGTAGGGCCAGGGCCAGGGCCAGCTCAGACAAGGCTAGGACCAATCCAGCCCAATCCATTGCCGCCTACTAATGTCAACATATAGTACTTTTTAACATCACAAGTACAATATTATGTCCTTGAGAATAGTTTTGGATCTAAGATAGGGGAGGCAAGCTCGAGAGCAAGAACTGTGAAAACTTTGTCTTGACAATGAACTTTACATGAGAAAAAAAACAAAAAAAGATCGAAAAAAAAAATTGTAAGGAGAATATATGTTTGAACACAAAGTATTCTGTCCTATGTAGAGAATATATCATATATGTCTCCCGCGCATTAGATGAGCTAGTAGAGACAGTGTAGATTGTGTGAGTGATCCAGAGTCCAATCCCTGGTAATGTTACCTTTCAAAAAAAATAAAATAAAAAAGTTTGTTTGAACACTTTGCATAAAATGCCCAACACATGGCACTTTTCAAGGAAATCAATAAGGCGCTTTTCAATGACATCAATAAGGCACTTTGTCCATACAGATTTTGAGTTGCCATGTCAGTTCAGGGAGTGTCCAAACAGCCCCAAGTGTTAGCATAGTAAAAAAATCACAAAGTAGATGTGCCCATGTAGCCAGATTGCAAATCACAATAAATTTGTCCAATTCAATCTGAACACTGAGATAAGATTTCAAATATTCTGTCCTAAGTTGGGGCCCAAGTATTCTCTCTCTCTCTCTCTCTCTCTCTCTCTCTCTCTCTCTCTCTCTCTCTCTCTCTCTCTCTCTCTCTCTCTCTCTCTCACTTACAATGGCACCTTGTTCTCAAAACATCTGGTATTGAAGTATCTAACCTGCAACCCATGTTGTTCTGCATGATACTTGTTATCACCTTCAAGACGCTCAACTTCCACATACTTGTCGAAAGAAGCATAAACATCCCGGCAGCCTTTGACATCAAGCTGAAGGTCTGATAAGCATGTAAGCAAGGTCAAACACTAGCAAAAAAGATTTTGATTTTAATATACATCATGGTTGGACAATGACAAAGTTGAACCTAAAATAAATACCATAAAATGACTCCTTTCTTGTGGACTTGTAGTCCACATTGATGCACTCAATGTAGTTCATATGGTGCCCTTCAAATAACTGTTGTATTGTACCCTCCACAACAGTCCCCTGATCCAATGAATTAAATATTAAAATCATAACAATCTCAACAGCCAATTCAACAGAAATCTGCCATACTGAATGCCGTACCTTCATCTTGTCTTCCAGCTTTTCACAAAGAACCCTGTTCAGCTCTTGCACGTCATGTTGCATGAAAGAATCATATGTATCCCATCCAAATGATTTGGTCAGCTCTTTTGTAGCAACACTGTTGTCGCTATATTGAAGCTTGTAGAACAAGCTTTGAAGAGCTAGAGGAATGCTTCCGGACGGCATATCATTCTCAGTCGTTGGCATATGGTATACAGCCTGGAATACATGATTCAGAGTGTTTCTCCTTTTAAACATAGATCAAACATACTAGTTATCGAAAGAAAACCCGGACCAAATCCGAACCTTTCTAAAGTAGGGAATATGGTACAAAGTCTGAAGAAGAGAGTTCATGTAACAGGTCGCCCCTTGGTTCTTAAGGCCAACATAACCCGTTTCTTTCTTTGAGTCGTACGTCCAGTAATCGACAACTCGACGGACAGCAACCTCGGCTTCAACTATACATGTATCATTCACAAGATACCCTCTAGAAGGGTCATAGAGGTCACTGAGGGGCATGAAGGATGTGAAACCCCAATCGCTCTCCCGCGCATTGAATTGGTGTTGTGTGTCTGCATCACAAACATAAGGCGCGATTATAACCAGATTCGTAACTATGGGGCATAATATTCAAAATGTCCATTTTTTTTATCTTTTTTAATAGATCTTTTTGAATAGTAATATTAAAAAAAAAAAAAAAAAACTCCATCAAAAGAAATTTTACAATGCATCCAGTCAACCACACAATGAATAACATGCCAACCCTAGTAATATTAAATTACAAACAAAAAGATACATAGGGATGACATGCAACAGTTAGAAGTTAGTACTAACAAATATTGTTACCATCACATAATGCTCCAAATGAAGTGTGGCATTCACGCTAAAAACTTGAATTCTCTACAATACAAGATCCAGACTGAAAATTAGTCACTTCTCAATAGTGAATGGGCCATAAACCAAGGATCCCACTAATCAAACATTCAAAGTGCATTGAGCGGTGTCAATGCAAATGGACACTAAAACACGAAAATTAGCAAGTTGCGATTCAACGGAAACGCTTCGTTTTTTGCATGCTTAAATTGCCTACTTTCAGTTACCGGCCAATCAATAATGGAGCCCCTAGCACAGATGGTTAGGATCATCATACACATCTGCACATGTAGGGTGCTCAGTGGGAGCACTGATTGCTGCCCATATAATATAGATACATGTGTGTGTGTGCGTATCGAAAGATGGACTGCTGAATCGGAGATATCACCAAATCGGAGATATCACCAAATTACTGGGATAAGGCTGTGACGATTATGATGAGATGGATAGATAGATTACATAAATATATATAGGTAGAGGACTGAAGATACCTTTTCTAACTGTATACTTGTTGTGGATTTGGTTAATCACAGCCAAGCTGAACTGGGCGTATCTACTCCATCCATAAGGCAAACTGGCAGAATCCGCAACATCTAAGTACATCGAAAGATGGTCCACGTTGTTCCCTTTAGGAAAAATAAGCACTCGCCTGCCCCCAAATTGCCACATGAAAAATCAAACAATCAAGCAAATCTAACAAATCTAACAATCCAAAGTTAAAAGCATCAGGATCGAAGAAGATCGGCATATCCTGCGTCCGTACCACTTGTAACCCCCAACAAAGAAAACGTCAGAGTAATGCTTCTTGGTGTTCAACCTAGAGAAGTTCTCGATTGTCCACGTGAATCTCGACGACGGAGGATCCTCCACCGGCTGATTCTCTGCCGTGCTCACAGCAGCTTCTGGCTGCTGCACTACTAATAAAAAAACAAAAATAAAGTGACAATTTCCAGTCAAAAAATAATTGAATTCCACTACGCACTAGGGAAAATCTAATTCTGATGAGGTGATCCTCACCTTCCATTGGCTGCGGTCCTTCGGGGACGAAATCGGAATGCGGGACGAGCATCTCGTCGTCTTCCTGCTGCAAGAAAGAAAAGCATGAATCGGAGGTCAGATCCGAGAGAACAGAGCCCTAGAGATCGAATCGAAACCCTAGAACCCAATACAGATGAAAGAGAATTGGAACTGGGGCCGATTCGTGGAGAAAAATCAAAACCCTAGAAGCTACAGGAAGTAGAGAAAATAAAGGAAAAGGAAAGAAAGTATCGAAGAGGGATAAGAAAAGGGAGAGGGTTTGGTATTTATATGCATTACATCTAATGGAGGAGGAGTCAGCATAGTCATGGATAGATAGAGAAAAAATCGTCCGATCGACGAATCTGAGCAAGCTTCTTCGGTAGAAATTGGAGAGAGAGAGAGGGAGAGAGAACTCTGTAACGAGAGAGCAACGAAAAAATGGCTTAGGAGAAAGGACCGGGGTTTATTTGGAAAAGTAAAACGCAAGTACTCTCCTAGAGTATCTGAAACTGTGTTCCGACGATGAATAAACGATCGGGTCCCCGCGGAAGTGGAATCGCGGTGTGCCACACACCACGGTGTTGACGTCACCAAATCCTGTGGGGCCCACCGTGATGTATATTCTATATCCACACCGTCCATTTATTTTTTTATAATATTTTATGGCATGGGGCTAACAATTACGCAGATCCAAAGCTCAAGTAGGCCACACCATACAAAGAACTGGGAGACAATGACACCCACCATTGAAACCTTCTCAGGGCCCACCATGATGTTTTTTTCCATCCAACCTGTTCATAAGTTTATATAGACTTGGATGAAGAAAAATACAAATATCCTCTTGATCCATAACTTCTCTGATCACAATAAGCTTTAAACCATACTGCTTTTTTGTGGTGTGGTCCACTTGAGATTTGGATTTGCCTCGTCTTTTAGGGTATGTCTTAAAATGATCTCAAAAAGTCGATGGACAGTCTAGATATAACACATACGTCATGGTGGGATACACAGAACACGGTGACATCAACACCCCACCCTTGGTGCAGGGCACACTACGCAATCCGCTTCCAAGGTACGGGATACTCTCACTGACGTGGAAGAAACAACTCAATATAAAATCCGCGCCGTTCGTGATGATGCACAGACTCCAGACCTGATCCCAAACATTAGGATGGTTCAATGCTCAGCTGGGCTATCAAAATAGGGCGCGGATTTCCTGCGAAAGCCTTGGGCAAGAAGTTCCTGCGCTGGGAACCAAGGTGGGGCCAAAGTTATGTTTTTTGATAAATCCACCCCGTTCATCCGTTTTGGGAGCTCATTTTAGTACATGATAACAAAAATGAACCGGATCTAAGACTCAAGTGGACCAAAATCGTGAGGATTCAACGTCCACAGTTGAAATATTTGTGGAGCCACAGGAGTTTTGAATCAAGATAATATTTGTGTTTCCGGTTCATCCCAGAAGTAGTGACGTTATGAACAGTATGGATGTCATATAAACATCACTGTGGACCCAGGGAGGTTTCAACGGTAGTAATTTACCTACCCACATTTTCCTTTATTGAGGCCCACTTTAGTCTTGGATCTAGTTCATTCTTGTTGTCATTTCCTAAAATGAGCTCCCAAAAAGGATGGACGGGGTGGATTTATCAAAAAAATCACTGTGGGCCCCACCTTGGCTTCCAGGAACTTCCTGGGCAAGCTCTCGTCAGGAAATCCGCCCTCCAAAATATTTATACCTAAAATTTATAAATTCATACTATATAACCCACCTTAGTTTTAGCGTACTTTGATTTTTGGATAATTTTTTCATTGGATCGAGAACACATCTGATGAATGGATTAGATATTATATAGACACTACGGCGGGTCCTGCACAAAACTATCCCATCTATTTCCTGTGGTTCAGCATACCTAAGCCTTGAATAACGGTGATTTTTTTAATTGGTGATTAAAATTATACACAGTACCTGATGAAGGGATTGGATCTAATGAAAGATGCACCCTAGTAGCTTTCAATTTGCAAAAATAACTCTGTGGTTCCTAGCTTAATGCAGCTCCTAACCCCTGCGCAACTAAAGAGTTTCATCTCTGGCTCTTATTTGCTTGTGTGTAAAGGTTAGAGGTTTGCCAAATGCATCCCATGCATTAGACTACATTATGCAGGGACTATATCCAATTTCATTGGGCCGCATATGTTTTCAAGGTGGTGATTTAACTAAGGGGCCATTTGGATGGAAGTAAAGGGGAGGTAAATGAGGAGAATTGGGGGTAAATGGAAATAAATGAGATTTGAGGTGTTTGGATGAGAGTAAATGTATGTAAATGAAATAAAATGGGAGTAGATGGCCTTGTAAATGAAATCCTCTTTTTAAGAGAAGATTAGGAAGTAAATAGATTGAAATGCCTTTTTAGGTTCCCTTGGGAGTCGCATGAGTAAACAAAGATGTCAATATGCACATATCCACGGTACATGTCGCACACTAATAATACTCCAAAACAATTTAATTATTGCCTACATCACTAAAATCATACTAATAGAATAATCCAAACCGTCCAAAGGTTGGCCATCTAAATGGATGGTTAAAAAACGTTGGCAAGTTGCTTATTTGTGATCCTTATGTTTGTGGCCCACTCAAGGCTCAAATTCCTTCATTTTAAGATAAAGTATATATTTTAATGGCCTTGTTATAATCATTCCGTTAAATATAACATATGTGCACTAATTTGGGCATTAAAGCTAATTTGGGATAATACATATCTTCTTGTGAATATATTGAAAAATTCCAATGCATTTCAATTCCTCCCATTTACTTCCATCCCAACAAATTTTTTTATTTCAAATGCAATTCATTTACTCCCAAAAAAAAAAATTAAAAAGCCCATTTATTACCAATTCATTTACCTCGAATTTCATTTCCCATTTACCTCTATCACAAGCTCCCAAACGAGCCCCAAACACATTGCTATTAAAAAATCTTAAGACTTTCAATCAATGGCCCACCAAACAACGGTCAAGTTGATGGTTCAGATTCATCGAAGAAGATAAATAATAAAAGTTCCCGGGTACTTCAATTGGAGAGTTCCTCTATTAGTTTTCCTCCACCAATTCTATAAATAATTTAGATCATGGAACACGACCCTAGATCTAACAAATACAGACGCGATGTATGATACTGTAATGTGTCAGGTGCATTCGAGCAAATCTCTGAGAGCCTGTTTGGTTGGTGGGATTAAATGGTATGGAATTGCATTAGATGAAGTTAATATTATTATTACACAATGACTGCATATTAAAAAATGTCATGGTATTTTGACCATCCAATCTTAGTTTAATATCAAATTCTGCCTCTCGGTAAACACAGTATTAAGTGAAGCCTACCTTTGGTTGATAATGGAATTATATTCAATGAACCAAATCCACAATTGATGTCGGTCACTTATATACATATGCAACTCAAATGCCACGTGTAAAGGGCACATATTGATGGGCGACATGGATAAAAGAACATGCATCCATGTGGGGCCCACCACCAAAAATCACACAGCATCTATTGTTAAGACTGGATGATATGATACTTGGATTAATCCGTTCTTTCCCATCATTTACAAACATCGGATGAAATTTACACAGAACCAAATGCAACTTCGTACCACCTAATCCCACATCTCAACATAACCCTAAAAGTTATTAGTGTTAGTGGATCTTATTTGCCAATCACATACGTCTATGTGTCTTAATATCGGTTGAGCCTTGGCAAGCTTGGAGACTGAAGATTTAAGTGGACAAAAAGCATCAAAGAGGAAGATACAGGTAAATCAGAGGTGCCTTAGTGACCCTAACCCTTAGAACCAAAACAATTTGTAACCTCTAGATGACTTGGACCAAATAGGTAAACTTCTAGTCATCATAGATTGGCATTAGGGATCCAAAAAGACCACCATTTGTAAGGCCTAAAAGGTTATGAGCTGTTGAAAAAATACACCACAAACAGCAGAACTCATGTGTTGTCGGCCGGACCATCAATCGATCGACAATAAGTATCGGCTAACCAACAGCCCAGGTCACCAAGCCGAAAATGACGAAAACAGGACAACAACCAAACATTTTGTCCTGAACAAATTTGGTCAACCGATAACCTAATTCAGTCAGCCAACAGGTCAAGCCAACATGACGAAAAAGCGTCTAAATAAGACACTAGACACAAGGGAAATTCAACTGGCCGACGGGTTGGGTCGATAGGCCGACAATTAACCGTTGTGCCTAATTTCTATCAATTGGAGCTCAAACTCTATATATATAGAGCTTCGTTTTTTGACATCAGGAGAGGGAATTTAGTGCATTAAAAGTCACCACTATAGCAAATATCATTGGGCTCTAATACTAACCTGATCAAGTCATCTTTCTTATGATTAATCACATGTTGGAGTATTTAAATCTTAATTGAAGATGAACTTATTCTCTTGTGATCTCTAGAAGTTTAGACACCAAACCTATAGGTAAAACCTCTGTCTAAACTTCTCCTAAAGATCTTTTAAGTGAATTCCTCTAAGCAACCAACTTCCTATTAGTTGTAGAGAATTCAACCACCTCTCATCACCTTGGTCATCTCACCAGGACATCATATGTAAGGCGATTGATCGTTGAAGCTGAAGCATTGGCAAAGCATCGACATCAAGAATCGGGGGAGCATGAGGAGCTTATTTAAGCACGGGAAAACTAGAAGAAGCGACCCAAGGCGGCGCGACAAGGGGGGCTCAATCTAATAAGTAAGTTGTTATGTTTAGGAGTCTATGCATACTCTTTCTTTTAGTAGGATTAATTGTGAAAGTTTAAGACCCAAACTCAAATAGGATCTTGAAAAGGACAATATACTCTTTTGTGGTACCAAATTTAAGTCTCTAATGAGAGCCTCCAGTGGGAGTGTACGAAGGTTCTTGTGTAAAACCTTAGCTCTTATGTAGAGCCTAAACTCAAGTCTCCAAGGAGAGCCTTCAGCGGGAGAATACGCAAGCTATTGTGTAGAACCAAGGTTATTGGTTAACCTATAAACTATTATAGGTCTCTTGTGTAGGGCCAAAGGGTTGAGAGGTGAATCTAGTCAAAACCTCCATTCAAGTTAAGAGGCATGAACTCGTTGTAAAAACTCTGTTAAGGGTCAAGAGGTTAACCTGATTAAAAACATATGTTTAATGAAATTTGGTGTACTCATGAGTTGGGTACAACAACCGAAAGTGGAGTAAGGAAACCAAACCACTATACATACTTGTGTTTGTGACTAGTTTGAACACATTGTTAATCTAGCATTGTTAATTTAATTGTTAATTATATGAATGCTTAAATGGAATATATGCTAGGTACATGATAGGTAGATTCACACACAAGATATATTTTCACTAATTTGACTAGTTACTTAATTGATATATCTTTTGTAGTCTATATAATTGGACCCACTTGGCTTAAAAGCCTAAGGGCTAAATGTTTTAATTCAGTTTAATTACTAATTGATTTTAATAAAGGCATAAATTTTAGGAGGTTCTAATCCCCCCGGATTTGGCCATAATTCTAAGCTCCGCTCTTTGAGCTTTTGCAAAGCGCACGCACCATAAGTATGCGTTTAGGTGCAATTTCAATTGATATTAAAGAGGGTTACTTTGATAGAGCATAGTGTGAGTTGCTCTTGACAGGACTTAACAGTCTGTAGTAGATGCTAAGGGGAGTATCACCACTCGTCCACCATATATTGACGATTCAAATTATGTGTACTGGAAGGCCTAGATGTGAATATTTTTAATGTCCCTTGATCAAATGGTTTGGGACATAGTTGAACAAGTTCAAGGTTGGATTGTGCCAGTAGAAATAATGGATCAAGATGAAGTTGTTGTCACTTAACTTAAGAGAATGTCTAGTTGGAGTGACCGAGAAAGGTCTCTCTATAACTACAATGCCAAGGGTCTTAACGTCATATTTTGTATGGTTTCACCCGATGAATTTAAATGTATTTGTAATTGTGCAACTAGCAAAGAACTGTGGGAGATCCTGCAGACCATATATGACAGAATGAGTACTATCAAGTGTTCCAAATTGCAACTCCTCACCACACATTTTGAAAATATTAAAATGGATAAGAATGAAACTTTTGTGAAGTTTTATAATAAATTAAATGATATTTGTAACTTCATGTGTGGTTTAGGAAAGAGGGTTCGAGATGGCGGATATGTAGGAAAATTCTTAAGTCCCTCCCAGAGAGATTTAATTTCAAAGTTATAACCTTAGAAGAGTGTAGAGACATTGACACGATAAAACTAAAAGAACTCTTAGGTTCCCTACAAACTCATAAACTACACTTTAAGACCCCCTCTAGAGAGAAAAATATTATCTTAAAGACTTCACATAAGTACTCACATAAAAAAATTGATAGTGAATCTCAAGAAGATAGTGATGAGGAAGAAAATGTCAATATACAATTTAAATGATTCTTTAAAACGAATAGAGGGAAGAGCTGTCATAAGAATGACAAGAATGAAAAGCATAAGGGCAAACCTTTTAAATCTAAATATGTCCAATGTTATGGCTGTGAAGAATATGGTCATGCTTGTACCTGATTGCCCAAACAAGCCTAAAGTCAAAGGGAAAAAGGTTATTACAGCAACATGGGATGATATAGAGGAGTCTAAATCTGAATCTAGTGACTCTCTTAGTGACGGAGACCAAAAGACACTGTCTATGAGCCTCCACCACTACCTCTCTTTCTACGAATCTAAGAGAGGATCCCGACCATTATCTCTTTTTAGGAAAATAAAGAGTTCTCAAACCCTCCTCATATGCTTTATTTTATGATGGTGTTGAGGAAATTAGGTTACTCTTAGGATGAACAATAGGAAGAACATTAGTAAGGGTACCTAAAATCTAAACATTATAGGTAAATTTGAGGATTTTGGCCTCATTATGTGTGCTCATAGGCATATTAGAGGATTCCAGCCTATTAACCTTTGGTAGTTTAGCATCAGCTACTTATTTTGATGTCATTAGATTACTAAACCATCACCTTATTTAGATTAGCTTATATAGATGAATTATGTACTTCATGTTTGCTAATCTTACTTTGGTCATTTATGCCTTCATGTATATCTTAAAAATGACCATTTTCTGCATGATCACTTATGCTTAGATAAGAATAATTGTTTAAATGATCATGTAATGCATGTTCCATGTGTTTAAAGTTCATGCACCATTATTCTCTCTTGTAAGCATGTGGTTATAGTTAAAACTGTAGACATTCTAACTCTCATTCCTTAGAACTTAATTAATAAATTATTAAGGGGGGAAATTAGTTTGTCAATTGCTGATAAAAGGAGGGAGAAGGATCAAGTCTCACCAAAGTAAGTTGTATTCTGTTTTGCAGGATCTGTTTGTTATTGTAAGGGTTGATGGATTATGGAGGAGCAATTGAAGATGAGCATTGCTACGGTTACATGTCTTAGTGTATAATTCGAGTTGTAATATTTTTTTCTTTCATATGTAATTTATTTTATTGTTTTGGTGTTGTCATTGGTATGGACCATGACAAGGTCTAGGTTAGGTTTTTATCATGTAATTGACAAGGGGGGAGATTGTTAGTGCACTCATTTGTAGCATACGAGTGCACCTTTTTTGTCAATCACGTACGTCCATGTGTTTTAATGTTGGTTTAGCCTTAATAAGCTGAAGATCGAAGATTCAAGTGGACAAAAAGCATTAACGAGGAAGATACAAGTAAATCAGAGGTGCCTTAGTGACCCTAACTCTTAAAACCAAAACAACCATCAACCTCTAGATGACTTGGACCAAATAGTAAACTTTTAGTCATCATAACTTCGCCTTGGGAGTCCCAAAAGACCACCATTTATGAGGCCTAAGAGGTTCATGAGCTGCTGAAAAAATACACCCCTGACAAACAGCCCAAGTCGACAAGCCGAAATTGCCTAAAACAGGACAGCAACTGAACATCTTGTCTTGAACAAATTCGGCCAACCAACAGCATAATTCGACCGGCCGATTGGCCTTGTTGACTAACCAAAAATCTAAAAAGTGGCTAAATAATACAGTAGCCACAGGGAAAAATTCAACCTGACTGACACCCATTTTCGATAGGCTGATGGGTCGAGTTGACAGAAACAATTAGCCATTGTGCTCGATTTGTATCCGTTAGAGCTCAAACTCTCTATATATAGAGCTTCATTTTTTAGCATCGGGAGAGGGAATCTAGTGCATTAGAAGCCACCATCACAGCAAATATCATTAGGCTCTAATCCTAACCCAATCAAGTCATCTTCCTTGTGATTAATTATATGTTGGAGCATTCAAAGCCCAATTGAAGATGAACCTGTTCCCTTGTGATCTCTAGAAGTTTAGACACCAAGCCTATAGGTAAAATCTTTGTCTAAACATCTCATAAAAATCTTTTAGGTGAATTCATCTAGGCAACTAACTTCTTATTAGTTGTAGAGAATTCAACCACCTCCCATCACCTTGGTCACTTCACTGAGACATCATATGTAAAGCGATTGATCGTTGGAGCTGAAGTATCAGCATCATGGATAGAGGGAGCATGAGGAGCTGATTCAAGCACGGGAAAGCTAGAAGAAGCGACTTAAGACGAAGCGACAAGAGGGGCTTAATCTAACGAGTTGTCATGTTTGGGAGTCCATGCATGCTCTTTCCTTTAGTAGGATTGAGTGTGAGAGTTAGAGACCCAAACTCAAATAGGTTCTTGAATAAGACATAAGTTCCTTTGTAGGGTCGAATTCAAGTCTTAAGGGGAGCCTCTGGCAGAAGTGTACGTAGGTTCTTGTGTAGAGCCTAAACTCAAGTCTCTAAGGGGAACCTCTGACGGGAGAATACAAGGATTCTTGTGTAAAACCAAGGTTATTCATTAGCCTAGAAACTATTATAGGTCTCTTGTGTAGGTCCAAAGGGTTAAGAGGTGAACCTAGTCAAAACTTTCATTCAAGTTGAGAGGTGAACTTGTTGTAAAAAATTTCATTAAAGGTTGAGAGATTAATCTAATTAAAAATCTTTGTTTAGTGAAATCCGGTGTATTCATGAGTTAGGTACGACAACCAGAAGTGGAGTAGGGAAACCGAACCACTATACATGCTTGTGCTTATGATTGATTTGAGCATATTGTTGTTTTATCATTGCTAGTTTAATTGTTAATTATATTAATGCTCAAATGAAATGTATGCTATGCACATGATAAGTAGATTCACACAAAGATGTATTTTCACTAATTAGACTAGTTGCTTGATTATTATATCTTTGATTGGACCCACTTGACTTGGAAGCGTAAGGGTTAAATGTTTTAATTCACTTTAATTGCTAATTAGTTTTATTAAGGCATAAATTTTAAAAGGTCTTAATCACCCCTCAGACTTAGCCATAATTCTAAGTCTGCTCTTTGAGCTTTTGCAAAGCGCACGCACCATAAGTGTAAGTTTAGATGCAATTTCAATTAGCGCTTTGCTAAGCCCACACGTGGTGCACAAGTCGGCTAATATGCATATGTCGCCACATATGCTAGTTAACTTGACATTCAGGTGAAATATCCAAGTCGTCTATCGTGTGGATCTCACCCTTCTAAATACTCCTTTTGAAGGACAAATGTGGTTCACTCAGTAGATGTACCATGATATAAGTGGACAAGGTATAAAACTTTTGTTATTTTCTACAACTGCGCATTTTGTTCAGCCAGTTGTGGCCCACATGATCAGTGAATAGACCTAATTCTTGGAGTAGGAAATCTACATAGCGGTAACCTTATGATGGATGGCCTAGATATTGCACATATCTGACATGCTAGCATGTGACGTGGTGTGTGCATTTGTTAACTTGTACACGAGTATGTGCATAGCAAAGCTCATGCTAACTACTAAAACATCGAAGGAAAAGTTGTTAACATGTGCCAACTTATTCACCTTCATGTAAATGTTACTCAACTGTGGTGTGGGGTCCATCATCTTATATATGCCATATAAGCCTTGCATCAACTAAGGCCACCATGATGTTGAGATTCTTAAAAAATAAGGTTTATACAATCATTAAGCAAGCTACACCATAGAAAAACCATGGACATCTACTCAAAATCTTCAAAATTCACATTGTACCCGTATGATGGTCAACTCTACTTATATTTAGGGTGTCTCAGTTTTTTTGGTGAGGCGATCATTTCTAAATGGGTTGAATGTTGTGCACAAATCACATTGGCCTGCGAGTAGAGTTGCAGAGGGAGCTCTTAAGAGCTAGGCTCGGTACATCTGTGTACAGGAAATGACAACAGAGACATAGTCATGCTCGGAGAGGGATCACCGAGTTGGCGCATGTTGCACGTGTTCAAGCCTTTGTATTAGCATTGATGGTTAGGTGAACCGTACTCTTACAAAACAGTGGACGACCGAGAGATGCTAAGTGTAGCCCGTGCCATGATCCAAGGGTTCGCGTCATTTAGAAATGAATGGTGCGTTACTCTTCATCGCATGTTTGTAAATATTAAACTGCTTTGTGGATGGTGGATGGCCGAAAAATTGCACTCATAAGATTATATTAACCATGGCATTTGGACCACTCATTAATTTAACTTTCATTTAATAACCATTAATTGATGTTTAGGATTGCATTATGAGTGTGATATTAGACATGGGATTTAACCATGATAAGACTAATAATTGGGGTAATTTACATAGGTGCAAGATGAGTCGCCACCACTTTTTTAAAATATGAAAAACTAATAGAAGATTATAGATCGGTGACTCATTTTTACTTTTTAAAGGTAAGCAAAAAATTATATTACCAATTGTAAGGATAAAATGCATTAAAGGTTACACAAAAAGACAAAAGCAAGTAAAAGAAAGAAAAATGAAAAAAGCCCGTAGGCCAAAAGAAAAAAGAAAAGAGATGGAGAAAACCCACATCCCAAGTTAAGAAAAAATGCTCACGACACAGGAAAAAAAAACAAAAATAAGAGAAAAATAAAACAAAAACTTACTATCAATACACATAGGTGGCTAACTCGAAAGAAGAGATGATATGAGGAACACGGCTTGAAGGAGAGACAATAATCATACTTTTCTTGTAAGCTAGGGCAACACGACTACCACAATGAATAATTAATTTATTAATCCAACAAGCAAACGGACACAAAGAATATTATTTCAAGGAATTTACAGTAATAAGAGTCCTCATTTTGCACTTCAATTGAGATAGAGGAGGAGTCTGTCAAACATAATCTAAAAAAGATCAAAATAAAGAATAGTCAAGTATTTATTTACTAGCCATGAGCATTGACATCAGAGACCACGGCTCATAAAGCTTTGGAAGGGAGAGAAATGAAAAGAAAGCTAGCCGAGGAGTTAGATATTTTCACACAACAAAGAAGTCAATTATTATTCTAAATAACGGTCATATGCAGACTGGCCACCGACATTAGCTTCTTCATCTGACAATAAGTAGAATTCATGTTGTAGAAATGTCCTAATAGCTATCTCTCTGATGGCTAGACCAAAAATAAAATTTGATCAGGATCTCACCTCCTTCATAATATTTAAAAAGATGTCATCCTTTTAAATAGATTTCTTACTAAAGAGATAATTATTTCTTTCCATCCAAATGTGTCATGTAAGGGTCAGAAAACAAAGCCTACTTAACAATCTAGAAACAAACTCAATTGAGTTCTCAACAAAGCTCATAATGGTTTGATCTAAAGCCAGTCTCTAGAAGTTAGGACATTCGAGCTTTGAGAGAATATGCTCTCAAATCTACATAGAATAAGGATAGTCAAAGAAGTGATGGTTTATTGTCTTAAAAGCACAAGGGAAAAAATGTAGTTATTATCATTGATAATATTCAACTTAATCAACATGTCATTGTTGGTGTGGTTTTCGGTTATGCGGAACACGTGCATATATTTTTGGCTATGCGCAAGTGTGCCATGACCAATGTGGGTCTGATCCAAATCGTGATCACAGTTGACCCCTGACACTGAGATAGAGCGGGTCTAGGTCGATTGACCACTGTCTATTTAGCCAACAATTTTATGCTTGTTATCAAACCAGATGACTTTTAGAGGCTGGGGCTCCCCCTCCAATGAGCTCTTTTTGCCTTGTCAATCAAGGACTTGTGAAGGTGCAACGGTCATATGATCGAATGGACGTACGTGCATAAAGATGGAATCGAATACTGAGAAAGAAGTAGAATAACTTCTTACCACTCTAAGGCGGGATCTGCTGACCCTGGCTGAGAGCAGCAACACGGTGTTGATGAGCGAAGTTATGGTGAATATCGAAATTTACAAGCTATTGTAATTAAGAAAGTCAGCCTAGCTTATGACTGTAGGTAAACAAGTCCCGAAACTGATCTGGCTCCTAGGCGCAGATAGGTGGGAATTATCACGATTAGATTACAAACTATGGGTCCATCCGGCGTGCTCGTGGGGACGGACCTATGCTATATTTACTCTTAATGGTCCATGGCTAATAAGCTGTGGATAGGTACTAATTTAAGGTATTATGTTAAAATAAATCACCAGCGTTGCTCTATAGAAGGATTTGGTTTGGTTTTGCTGGAGTTCGGTGTCCATCTCTCTATATGTTCTTCTACTATTTATAGCCTTCCCCGCTGAGAATGGGAAATAACCGTCGACCTATGTGGAGCCTCTTGATTCATCCTTTTTATAGGAAACGGTTATCACATCATAGCCTCTTTCATCAATCGTGCTTTAATGCCAAAGCATCTACTGACTGTTCGAACTTATTTATAAATCTGCTTAGCTGACATGACATTATGATACTAACCCCTTTTGTACTGTGTGTTGCACAAGATGTGTATGCCACGTGAATTAATCTCCTTGTTAATCTAATCTACTAGATTTTGGTACAAACACTGCTCCCTCATATTTCTTGTCATTTGGCAAAGGATGGCGAGAAACATGATATGAAATTAATGACCACTTTCATACTATTCGTTAAATCATCCAATGACGTCTCTGTCTTTCATTTTTTTTGTACCTCACATCCACGCATCTTACAAAAATGATATTGTTGTATCTCTATGGCAACTTTTATATAAGAATTCTCACATATCATAATGCGGCAATTAGTGTAACGCATACGGCTTTATCTATATAAGTCAATTGGTTCGGTCTCTTCTCTTTTCTTTCCACTTTCATTTGTTTAAACCTAATTATCTCTCTACAACGATTGCTATGGCTTTAGAAAAATCAAAGCTCTCCAAAATTTCAATGACTCGATCTTCTTCCCTTCGTTCATTACTAGAGCCACTCCATGAACCTGCATATTTGGAGATAATCTTCAAGTCTAAATCTGAATCTTCATATTTCAATTTTTATTTAGGGCATGCTTTTCCTCCTTCGTCTATCCCTGATCTTGAAAATATTCTTCCTTACTTTCCCGCTAGTAAAGAAGAATCATTTCTATATAGCCCAGAATTCCTAGATTAGACATATTGGGAACATGATAAAACTCCTCAGTCATGGCCCACACACCTAAAGAAATGGGTAGCGTAGTACAAGTGTGTTAAAAAGAAATATAAGGCTCTTTGGGATGAACATGGCATTACTGAATGCATTCATCTTTTCACTTATAATATAAAACTCAATCCCTCTCTTCTTGTTGCTGCTGCGTATTTTTGGAGTCGCACGACCAACTTCTTCCATTTCAAGGATGCAGATTGTGTCCGACCTTGGTTGGACTTCTAAGTGTCTGACCAGAACTATGTGGGATCTCACCGTGATGTATCTGCTTATCCACGCCACCCATTTCTTTTCTAAGCTCATGTTAAGGTATGAGCCAAAAAATGAGGCAGATCCAATGCTCTAGTGGACCACACTAGAGATGACTCTTGCATTTAATGTAACTTGCACTTAATGCTTTGTGCATTTAATGTAACCTATAACTTGCACTTAATGCTTTGTGCATTTAATGTAACCCTAGCTTACTATTTGGTGTGGCCCACTAGAGCATTGGATCTGCCTCATTTTTTGGCCCATACATTAACATGATCTTAGAAAAGGGATGGGCGGCGTGGATAACAATATACATTACGGTGGGTCCTCCACACAGATCTGGTCAGACGTAATCCACGTCCCCATTTCAAATGTTGTCCTATGAGTCTGACCATTATGGATGTTTGTACTCTGACCAGTCTTCCACTAACTGGTCTTGAATACTACCCAGGGTATAACCCTCACGATCCTCCTGAAAATATCTTTAACCACAATAATCTTCGGAGATCCTATGGTCCTTTCATGGCCGCAGAAGCAAAGACCAAGGGTAAAGTTTTTCATCAGGATCGTTGTTGCTTCCTTTTGATGTAGATATGTCATTTCCTTTGTTGTGTTCTGTTGGATGTTATAACGAAAGAGTATACTGGTTTGGTCGAAGCTTTAGTCTCTGACGAAAGAGTATCTTTAGCCCCTTTCATGCTATCACACCTCTATCAAAGTCTTCGTGCCCTGTCATCTGAAGGTCCCCATTTGATTAGTGGTCCTTTCTAGTTGTTTCAACTTTGGCTATGTGAGTATCTTTATGAGCTTAGCGAAGAAATTGTTAAGCTGATGAACCAATTCTCTTCTAATGGGTGCGTGTCGAGTTTTGGTATTTGTCAAACACCTATCCTTTTGTAGAAGCCTTGAGTTCTTTTATACTCTTCCTTTTTATCGCAGCGACCAAACGTTTTGTCCCTTCAAGGGAAGACATATTAGTCTGAATTGATTTACTGTAACGCTCTGAAATTTCGGCTCTTATGGACAATATGATGAGCCGAGTTTTCGAGTGTTAACTTGAATGTGTTAGGGATATATTTCCACGCACTTAACCTATATTTCACATATTTATGGCATTCATAGTGTAATGATAAAAATGAAAATTCTCAATGCATGTATTTCTACTTTTCGTTCTCAAACGTAATGTGTTATAATCATACTAAACATAATATTCTACTTTCTTGTCTTTATGGGAGACTTATTTCGACTTTATGTGAAAATAAATCTATCCTATAGAATGAACATAAATCGTCTTCAAGTCGCTTCGACTGCATCATTCGCCATTAGTTGCCATAAGCCTTCATGCTCTGTCTTGCAATTCGTTTCATCTATTGGATTGTCACCTTTAACAATTTGGTTGGTGTTTTGAAACACCATCCTGTGAGGGAGTAAGTTGCTCGCGATCAACTCAGTGAGGGTTACCCCCTAAGATTAATATAATAATATCCAAGCATAATAATCATATCTAACCAAAATATACATGAGAAAATCTCATTTAATGCAATGTATGATATGCATGCTCCGACTAAAGCACCATGACTAAATGAAACGGGACTTCTTCCAATACTCCCACGTACTCTAAAACCCAACTAGTGAAACTGGATTAGCTAACATTTTCACTAGATAGCGCACAACGGGAGAAACGAGATTAGCCTAACAGTTTATCTATTGTAATGCCCAAGGGGTAAGTGAATGCATGATTAGTTTTATCTTTAATCAAGTTTAACACCCAGCCAATTTAATGATGTCCATGACCAATAGCCGCTCTTTACCCCACCCCATGGTCTACTATGACGTAGAATGGCCGTTTCCCTTCAACGGGGCC
The DNA here is from genome assembly GCA_003013855.2 of Liriodendron chinense. Classification (NCBI taxonomy): domain Eukaryota; kingdom Viridiplantae; phylum Streptophyta; class Magnoliopsida; order Magnoliales; family Magnoliaceae; genus Liriodendron; species Liriodendron chinense. The sequence goes on from ML058409.1 coordinate 3,070,092, forward strand.
AACCGTGAAGAGGCACACACATCTTAGTTACAACATTACACATGGCACACAATTAACCTTAACTTATCATGGATTCCTCATAGGTACACAACCAAGTTTGGATCCCTCGGTAAATTTCAAAATATCGCACACATGGTCTTGTAAAAAATACACAATGCAACCCTTGTGAGTCAATCATTTCTAACATTCGATTATACCATTCAAGGGGGCAAAGGGTTTCCATTAATATAATATTCGCATGCATAATCCCATATCACACAACGCATTACTCATCATGTTCATCATAAGCACGTGTCAATCGTAAATCAAGTATAGTTTTCACATAGTTCTCACATAAGCATACATACAATCATGATTTCTTTTTTAAACACTTAATCATAGATCATGGCTCACATCCATAAAAAATTTAGCGTAAACATATCAAGGGATTGCATACACAATTCATGTTTTAATAAAGAGAATTCAACAAACATGTGTTTTAAGCAATTATACAACAAATCCCTAAGTTCAAAGCATAGAATCGATAATATTATTGTAACTAGGCTTAAAGGAAATCCTCACTTTAGCTTAAACTTGAAAACCCTAAATAGAATTGATGGAGAAGATCTTTACATGAACAACAACAATATGAGAAATGGTTGGAGATGTCTACACGTGATGAAGAAGGAAGAAGAAGAAGATCGGCGTGCGAGCTCTCTCTCTCTCTCTTTCTCTCTCTCTCTCTCTCTCTCTAGGCGTGTAGTGCTGGAATTTTGATGGAAATATGAGGTTTAAGGAAGAGAAGGGAGATGGGACGTGCGCACCACCCTTATAACAAGGGGTGAGCGTGCACACCCTCCCATATTCATTGGGTTTCTTTTAAAATTTAGTTTCGGACAATCTTTAATTAATTCTAGTCTGTTTATGATGTTGGGCATGAAGAGTAGAGTCGGGTTAAGAACTCCTTTTCTTAAAAGGGAGAATGGTCGGGATCCTCTCTTAAATTAGGGGGAAGGAGGTGGATGTGGAGGCCATGAGAATTTTCAATGGTTTTTGGCTTCCATCACTAGTGGAGTTATTAGATTCAGATTTTGACTTTTTTGTATCATCCTATGTTGCTGCGATAACCTTTTTACCTTTTCTTTCAAGCTTTCCTAGCATTTCTTGGCAATATAACCATATTGATCATAGTTGTAACATTGAGAGGTGTTGGACTAGGATTTTCCTTTAAATTTCTTCTTCTGCTTGTCCTTCTTGTCACAACTTCTCCCTTTTTCAAATTTGAGGAATCTCTTGAATTTCTTATTTAAATCTTCATCCTCATCATTACTATCTTTTTTCTCATACTCACTCTTAATTTTTCTATGGGAGTGCTTATGGGAAGATTTCAAAGTGATGTTCTTTTTTTTATAGGGGGCCTTAAAGTTTAGTTCATGAATTTGTAGGAAATCTATGAGTTCTTCTACTTTCATATTGTCTATGTCTCTACACTCTTCTAAAGCAATAACTTTAGAGATAAATTTCTTCAGGGGGGACCTAATTATTTTTCTACATATACGCCAATCTAGAACTTGGTCTCTTAGGGCACACAATGAGTTACAAATATCATTCAATTGCATGTAAAACTCCATAATAGATTCTTTCATTTTAATATTTTCAAATTTTGTGGTAAAGAGCTGAAGCTTAGAGCATTTTACTGTGCTAGTTTCCTTGTGGGTAACCTCTAGTATATCCCACACTTCTTTTGCAGTTACACATGTAAGTATGCGTTGAAATTCTTCCACGAAAATTGTACAGCAAATTGCATTGAGAGCCTTGGCATTTGCAACATATTTAGCTCTCTCATTGTCACTCCGATTGTCATATTCTTTAGGAGTGACAATGGTCTTGCCATTAACCACCACTTGGTCCATGGGTATAGTGTATCCTTAGTTGACACTAACCCATACCGATCGGTCTAAGGATTGTAAGAAAATCCTCATCGTAGCCTTCCAATAGGCATAGTTAGACCCGTTAAAGTACGGTGGACGGTTAATCACACTCTCATCTTGGTTAGACATTATTCTAGCTTTGGTATTGGATATCACTCTAGACAGTTAAGTCCTTGAAGAGCAACCCACTCTGAAACCAATTGAAATTGCATCTTTTTCTCTCACACTTATAAGACATTATGCGCGCGGAAGCATAGAGGAGCAACTGGAATTATTGCTAAATCCTAAAGGGGGATGATTAACACTTTTTTAAAATTCTTTTTGCGTACTTAAAATGATTAACAATTAATACTAAGTAAGCAAAAACACTTCGACTTTCAAGCTTAGGTGAGTCCAATCACTAAGACTTGTATATAAATATGCAATTAAGCTACCTAGTCTAAGCATGGATAGATTATCAAATGGTTTAACTAAACAAGCTCCTAATCTATACAACCTATGCAGACTATGAGAGGATGAATTATATGAGCTCAAGTCTACGGTAATTAGTGAAAACATATCTTGTGTGTGAATGTGCCTATCTAGTGCCTGGCATACATTCTTATCAAGCACTCATAATTAACAATTAAACATACAATGCTAAAGTAACAATGTGCTCAAACACATTGCAAACACAAGCATGTATAGTGGTTCGACTACGTGTTTACTTCACTTCCAGTTTAAGTACTTACCCCTTGAGCATACCGGATTTCACTAAGGAGTTTAAATCAGGTTCCTCTCAACCTAGGTGTTTTAAATCGGTTCTATCCTACTGAGGTGTTTAATGGTTCCACCCAACCAAGGAGTTTGACAAGGTTCCTTCCAATCTATTAAGGTGTTTAATGGTTCCGGCCAAGTAAGGAGTTTAATAAGGTTCCTCCCAACCTATTAAGGTGTTTAATGATTCCACCTAACCAAGGAGTTCAAGGTTCCTTCCAACTTATCAACATACGTATACTCCCACTAGAAGCTCCACATAGAGACTTGGTTCAGCCCTCTCACAAGGGTCTAGTTCCTACAACTGAACCTATCGAGTTTAGAAATTCAAACTCTCATACTTAATCCTTCACGAGGAAAGAGCATGTGGACTCTTACAATTGACAACTTTACTTGTCAGAATTGAGCCCCATTGATGCGCAGCTTGGGTTGCTTAATCTTCACTCTCCTGTTCTTCAATCAGCTCCTTGATGCTTCCTCGATTTTGTTGCCGATACTTTGTGAAGGCTTCAGCTCTAACGATCAATCGCCTTATATTTGATCTTCGTGAGATGACCAAGGTGGTGGGAATTCTCTACAACTATTAGGAATGGGTTGCCGAGAGGAATTCCACCTATATGGATCTCTAGAGGGGTTTAGACAAATGATCTACCTATGGTTAAGGTGCCTAAACATCTAGAGATCAAGAGAGAGCAAGTTCATCTTCAATTGAGCTTTTGAATGCTCCATCTTGTGATTAAACACAAGGAAGATGGCTTGGAATAGTTAGGGTTAAAGCTTAATAGTATGGGTAATGAGGGTGGCTTCTAATGCACTAAATCCTCTCTTTTAAGACCCAAAACCAATCCAAGCCCTTATATAAAGAAAGCTTTAACGGATATAAAATGGCTGGCAATGGCTAGTTGTCGACCGGTCGAAGGGGTTTAAGACCGGTCGGTCATTGAGGGTCGGCCGGTCTAAAAATGGGCTCTGGACTGATGAATGTTGCTGTTCCATTTTTGCCCTTTGCTGACTGGTTGGTCAAACAATTAGACCGGTCGGGCGACTGGTCTATAATTGGCCAGGGGACCAGTTTACTTGCTGTCCCATTCTGGCCTTCTAATGACTAGTCGGCTATGAGCCAAGACCGGTTGGCAGGTATAATTTATGCTATTTTGAGTTTTTATTTTACTACAGCTCATACAACCTCTATGACCAATCTTTGAGTGATCTTTTGGGACACCTAAGGCCAATTTAAGATGACTACAAGTATGCCTATTGGGTTAAGTCATCTAGAGGTTTGGTTTTGGTTAGGGTTCAAGGCTCACCAAGGCATTTCATTTACCTGTTTCTTTTTCCTTGATGCAGCAGGTTCACTTGAGTCTTCGGTCTCCATCTTCTTTAAGCTCAACCGACAACTAGACTCACCGTCCTATGTAATTGACAAATAATGTGCACTAGTATGCCATAGAAAAGTGCACTAAGAGAGGTTGCATGGGAGAAAGGGAAAAGAGGGGCACTTTGGGGAGAGAAATTGCATAAGAAAGGGGTTTGTTAACTTAGGGGTTATACTTATATGGGAGAATGAGAAAGGGTAGAGGTAATTTAGGTATTGTAGAAGCACTTTAGTATTAGTTAGGGGTATTTGGGTCTTTTAGAAGGGCTAGGTAATGATGGTATTTTTGAAATATGAAAAAGGCTATGGCAGTAGTTGGTGTAATTTGCCAAAAGTAGGGGTAAGGTGGTGTAATTTCACATGGTGTTAGGACTTTTTTGCAAAAGAAGAATCTCTCAGGTTATGTGTGTCTTAGAAAACATGCTTGTACATTTGGATGCGCGCAACATCTTGATTTATGCTTATGTTTATATCTTTTAATTCGGGTGTTGTAAAGGGGCATGACATGTGGCGTTGTGATCACAACGCTGGCGTGGTCACTACGGTAGAGGTCTTGAGTCAAATAGATACAAATTCTCAGGGCAAGATTGACGATCGACCTATCTCGTAAAGCTCGGGTATGTCAAAGTTAGAAACATGTGTATGAAAGGTTCCAGCGGAACACGGGTCTCATATCTTGCCCATGCTTAAGAAACCCAATTTTTAAGAATTTAAGAAAAAGAATAGTATAAAACCCATTTCTCCACAAAGTGCCCACATATTGGCCACATGTGCCACTGACCATCTTAAACTGCCCACATGTGCCATTGTCCATCTCAAGTGCCCCACATGTGTTAATGTCCAACTTGTGCCACCGTCCATCTTAAAGCACCACACATGTGCCAATATGCCACATGTGTCATTGTCCATTTTCAAGTGCCTCACATGATAATTTGCCACATGTGCAACATCTACTACCGTCATCTTCAAACACCCTACGCTAATGTTCCATACGTGCCATTGAACAATATGTGCCTCCATCTTAAAAGCATTTCATTGTGCCACAAGTGCCAATGTATGGCCATGTTGAAGTTTCCCGCATGTGCCAAGATGCATTTGTCTAACCATTCATCTTCAAGTGCCCGACATGTGCTGTTAGTGCCAAGATGTTACATGCGCAACACATGCTATCATCCATTTTCAAGCGCCCCACATTTGCCCAATGTGTCATATGTAATAATATGACACGTATCGACATTCCACCTTCAATGTCACATATGTGCCACCTTCCATCTTCAAATAAAATTTTTGAAATTTTTTTATTTTGTCTATTAACAAAATTAGAAAGTGAGGGATTTTCTTTTAAGAAAAGAACTCTTTGGATAACAATAATAAGGAGAGGGTGAGCTTTATCTTTCCTTTAGTTTCTTAACAAAAGTGTTTCTTGGAAAAATTTGTGTCCTCTGTGTTTATTTTCATAAATCCAAATAGACCTTAAATGAGAGAGAGTGAGAGAGGCGAGTATGGTATTCGATAAGATACACTAAGAGAGTTATGGTTATGGAAAACAACACACTCTTTTCCCTTTTATATCCTAATGAGAGAGAGTGAGAGAGGCGAGTATGGTATTGGATAAGATACACTAAGAGAGTTATGGTTATGGAAAACACCACCCTCACTTCCCTTTTATATCCCACATATGTATATGTGTGAAGCCTAGTTGAGGTGGGCTTTATATGTGTTCTCTCCTATGGTGTTGTCTATATAAGGGAAATATGTGTAGAGAGAGGCGTATCTTCTAGGGGATTCCTAGGTGAGCGATTTCTTATACAATGGGAGAGTGAGAGAGACGAAGGTCTTAAATTCTAATTTCTTTTTTGTCTTTCGCATTTTGTTTTCACTTTTTTCTTTTGTGGTTTTGCTTTGCCTAAATAGATCATGTGTGAGTATTTTATTTTATTTTTATAATAATTGGTATTAGAGCTAAAGTTTGAGGAGCCCTTTAGCATAAGATTGATGCCTGTGTTTGTGTTGCAATTGTGTTTTAGATAATTGGGTTGAGTTCTATCAAATTTGAGGTGTTGAGGCTCATGGATCTAGCTAATTATGCATTGTGAAAACTAAAGATGAATGCAATGTTGGTGAAAGAATGATATATAATTGCAATAACATGACGAAATAAGCCTATTGAGATGAAAGATGAGGCATTTGAGGAGCAAAACCAGATGGTAATGGAAGATCTTCTTCTTATAGTAGATGATTTAGTTTTATTTAATGTGTCTGATCAAACCATTGTAAAAGGTTTATGGAATAAATTGCAAAACCTTTGTGAAGGAAATTGGTTCCTTGAGGTATTTCTTAAGAATCGAAGTGTCCCAGTCAGTTGCAAGGATAAATATACCCTAAAGAAAATATGTATTGGACCTATTAATGAAGACTAGTCTCTTTGGGTGTAAACCATGTGACACTCTAATGGATTCAAATAATAGGATTTCTGATGGTCAAGGATATCCACTTGAAGACTGGTGGGAAAACTTATCTATTTAATTGTTACTCCACCAGATATCTCATTTGCAGTAAGAGTGGTGAGCAGGTTCATACACTAGCCTCGAGTTTCTTACTAGGAAGTAGTCATCCCTGTACTTCGATACCTGAAAAATGCACTTGGGCAAGGTCTGCTTTACAAATGTCATGAGCATCTTAAAATTAAATCCTTTGCAGATGCTAATTAGGCATGCTCTGTTACGGATAGGAAATCCATATCTACATACTGTACCTTTGTTGGAGGAAATTTGGTTACTTGAAAAAGTAAGAAGCAGGTAGTTATTGCCAAATTAAGCGCTGAAGCCGAGTATTGTTAGTCCACTGATTTGTGCACCTATTTGTTAATCACGTGAGTCTGTATATCAATGAGTCAGTTGAGCCCTTAGAAGTTGAAGACCAAAGATACATGAAGCATCAAGGATGAAGAATCAAGTACATGAGGTGCCTTGGTGACCCTACCTTAGAACCAAGACAACCTAGCCTCTAAATGATCGAACCTTAATAGATAAACTTTTAGTTGGTCATTCATTAGCGTTGAGATCCCTAAAAGATCATAATTTGTAAAGCATTAGAGGCCCTAAGCTGCTATAAAACAAACTATCCAAAATAGCTAGCTTGAGTGTGCAGTTGATTGATCCATCGATTGATTGAGCAAATCGTCAATCGATCGCCCGTCCCATGGTCGAGCGATTGATAGTGGCCAATTTAATCCAGCAACTACCTGGCCAAAATCAATTTTATCAATTGATCGACAGAACCAGTTTGATCGATCGATGGCTTTGAAAAACTAGCCGTTAGAGATCAATCGAGCTAAGTTTGATCGATCGATAGACCCAACTAACAATCTTCCTTTTTTCTAGCTATTGAAACTTATAGTCTACAAATTGGGCATTCGGGCATTGGGCTTGATGATGAGTTTTTAGTGCATTAGAAGCCACCGCAACTTCATATCCATAGAGGCTCTAATCTTAAGAGATCCAAGCCATATTCCTTATGATTTATCACATGTTAGAGCATTCTAAGCTCAAATGAAAATAAACTTGCTCTCTCTCATTCTCTAGAGTTTAGACACCAAGCCTATAGAGAAAACCTTATTTAAGCCCTTTAGGAGACCCATCTAAGTGAATTCCTAGTTGCAATATATTTTCCACTAGTTGCAGGAGATTCAACCTTACTCCTTTTGTCATGGTCACCTCATTGGAGCATCACAAGTAAGGTAAGATGATCATGGAAGCCAAAAAGATTGATATCAAAGTTTGGGGGAGCAACGAGAAGATGATTCAAAGCACGAGAGAGCATTGAAGAAGCATCTCAAGAATGACGCAACAAAGGGGCTCAATTCAACAAGTAAGATTGTTAATTTGTAAAGTCCATTCACACTCATTTCTTGTATAGGATTGAGTGTAGAGTGTAATTGCCAAACTTGATTAAGTTCTTATGTAAGACCTAAACCAAGTCCTAGTGTAGGCCTTTGACGGGAGTGTATGTGTAGTAGTTGTTGGTTAGTTGATAAAAAATCAACTAAGACTCTGAGGGAGATGGTTGTAAAGGTTTCATAGTGAACTTATTGAAAACTCCTAGATAGTGAAATCCGATATACTCGAGGGAAGAGTGCGCTAGCCAGGAGTAGAGTAGAGAAACTTAAACTACTATGCATGCTTTTGTTTGTGATTATTATTGGTGCATGATTTTCTGAGTATGCTTATAAGTTTAATTATTTGAATTACATGAATGCGTATTTAGATGTATGCTATGGATTGTATAGTTTAAACATGTACACATACAAATTCATGACTATCTCCTTATAGACTGATTGCTTAGATTGTCGCATCTTTTGTAGTCTATGTGATTGGATCTACTTGACTTGGAAGCCTAAGTGTTAATTGCTTAATTGTTTTAAATTGGTAAATTAGTTTTAATTAAGTAAGAATTTTAAGTGGTTCTTTTTACCCCCTTATAGACTTAGTTGTGATTCTAAACTCCGCCAAGCTTCCGCAATACATAGCGTGTTAAGTGTAGTGTTAGACTATACACCTCACGCAATTTCAGGTATAGGGCCATGGGTCATGCCGTTTATAAATTATTATGGATGCGATCACTTCTACAAGAATTTCAACTCTTTGAAGAAGAATTAATGATTCTATAATGCGATAATTAGACAGCTTCGCACATAACTAGTAATTCGATTTTCCATGAACAAACAAAGCATATAGAGTAGACTACCACTTCATTAGAGAAAAGATAGCATCTAAGGAAGTTCTCACTTGATACATTCCATCCAAGATGTAGTTAGTTGATATATTCACAAAGGCCCTTCCATGAACACAAGAATTATTTGTTAGTAGTAAGTTGGATATGTTTGATATAAATGCTCTAGCTTGAGGGGGAGTGTTGAAAAGAAAAATGTTTCTGTATCAACTTGAATAAGTCTTGTACTAAGTTGAATATATTATTGACAGTAATTGAATAGGCAGCACTTTTGGGCATAGCCCATGTTATAGTGCCTAATCTATATATGGGCCTTAAACACATGCATTGTAAATGGAGAGTTTCATAATAAAAGGAGAGTAGAGAGCTAAAGTTTATCATCCCATCTCTCTCTCTCGTATATGTTTTCTCACAAGTATCTCCATTTCTCTCTCCATCTCTCTTTCCTTCTTTATCTTTCTTCTTCAAACTTTAGAGGAAGGGTTCTTAATCCCTTCCTTCTCTATTACCGAGGTACTTGTAATCCTAGTCACAAACCATCTGAATGAAGTGCTTAATTCCCCAACTAAAAGTGATTTTGCAGTGTTTAGCCTACTGTAGATTATGAACTTCATTTGTGAGTGGCAACTCCAAGTCAAACATACCATCATTTTGAGTCAATACTGTTGGAGAGCCTTCAAACATGTGCGCGGTTTGGGTGCTCCGACTGGTCGGGCAACCGGTCTGGCCGTTTGGCCCAGATGCACAAGAGGGTTGCTGGACTTTTTTTTTCTCACTCTAGACCTGTCTGGCGACAAGTCTACAGGGAGCTTAGATCGGTCGCCAAACAGGTCTAAGGTGGGCTTAGACCGGTTGGGCGACAGGTCTAAGGTGAGGCAGCGTGGATGTTTCTCCTTTGGACTATTTTTGTGCAAGGTGCGACCGGTCGGGCGATCGGTCGACTCTGCTTGCGGTTTCTTGCGCATTACGCGATAGTGCGTAAGATGTTTCTATTTTCGGGATTCTTGTTATATATATGGCATATATCTAGACTTAAATGGTATCCTAAAGTGTCTAAGGTTTCCTAATCGTGTTAGGAAGAGGGGAGAGAGTTGTGTGAGAGAGAACATGGAGTTTTCTCTGTTTTTCCTTGCTTGTGGGCTGTCAATCTCTGTAATCTTTTGTTTATTCATTGTGGATCACTTTGTGCTGTGGTTTGTTACCCGTTGAGGGGTTTTTCGACGTAAATTCTGATTCTCTTGTGGTGAATGCTTGTGTGTGGTTTGATTTCATAAGTGTTTCTTGTTTGATCTCGCATTACTCTACGTGTTTGGCTTCCACTTCCGTTGCCGGTTTTTCCAATAAGTGGTATCAGAGCTATCGTTGGGGTGGAGTAGAATTCGAATATGAGACGAGAAGATGGGATCACGCATAAGGTTCGATGTGGAGAAGTTCTCTAGCAAAAATAACTTCGAACTATGGAATGTGAACGTTGAATCCTTCCTAGTTCAGCAAGGGCTTGATGAAGCTCTTGGAAAGCGACTCGAAGCTATGAAAGATGATGAGTGGACGAGGCTCGATAAGAAGGCTAGAACCTCAATCTTATTAAACCTTACGAATGATGTTCTCTATCATGTCATGAAGGAGAAGACTGCGACTGAAATGATGGCGAAGCTTGAAAAGGATTATGCCAAGAAGTCTCTAGAGAATCGCATGTACCTGTTGAAGCAGTTGTTCACCTTGAAGATGACTGAGGAACAGAAGTGGAGGACTACTTGAACACGTTCAATAGGCTGGTTTGCAAGTTGGTGGAGATCGATGAACCGATGAAGGATGAATATCAAGCATGCATTCTGTTGAATTCTGTAATAACCCTGGTTTTACAGTAGTTAGAACATGACTTTTGTTTACTTTAGATTTAAAAAATAAAGTAATTAGCATTTTGAATAGTTAATTAGGAAATTAATCACATAAATACTTATAAATTTATATTGAGCTATCTGTAAGGAATTATGGTAGGGTACCTTCATTAAAATCACTCAACATAAACCCTAGAATAGCATGGATGTGTCAGACTTCGCAAAATTCATAAATTCACAAGTAACATGAAAATACCATTAACTAAACTTAAGTTATAAAACCATTTGCAAAGATCATGGTTTCCGGCGATCATTATCATACAAAACTCTATATACTAGTTCTAGGACACGATCCAACCATACATGTCAAATTTCAACCCTTCGACCATCCTACAAGTACCCTAATCAGAAATCGGGCCATGAGTGGGCCATCTAACTTCGAAAATGTCTCATTTTTGGTGTCATAACTTAAAATGATGTGGCCTACCTGATGATTGGAGTGGATTTTGCATATACATCATGGTGGGACCCACGTGCATAGCGTGCACGTCGCTAGTCCGGTCAACTTGCGTTGACCGGGAGTATAGAGAGGTAGAGTCCGTCTTCTCCTCGAAACCTGCTGCGACAGCGCTGCCGCTGCCGCTATGCGTGGTTCACACTATCCCTCATGATGGCCCCATCAAACGATCTAAACCATCCATCATGTTAGTACGCCACACGTACGTCGTCCGGTGGAGATCTTTTGATCGTCCGTTGACCGTACGGACCTCCTCAGATCACCGTTTAAAGTTCGAGGAATCAAGATCTATCGATCCGTTCTGCATGGACGGATCGTATTCCTCCCGGACCTTCGTGTGGACCCCACTCAAGACGCCAACGGTTTATTTTGTTCAAGAACAGCGGGAAGGAAGTTTCCTTCTTCAACTCGGATACGCATCCGAGAAATCCGTCCGCAACGCGTCGACCGTCCATCCGTCTTTGAGTGTATATATAGGCCATGATGGGCTTCTCTTTTCACTCTAAGAAAACACCAGAGATATAGAGAGAGAGTGAAAGTCGTTCGGATAGAGAGAGAAAGTGTGAGGGTAGAGAGAGAGTGAGAGGCAGCGCACGTGCTGCTGTTGCTGCTCTTGCATGTGATGCTGTTGCTGCCCTTACTGGGGCAGTAAGAAAGAAGAAGAAAGAAAGAAAGAAAGAAGAAAGAAGAGAAGAAACGAGAGAGAGAGAGAGAGAGAGAGAGAGAGAGAGAGAGAGAAGCAGTGAAAGAGAGAGAGAGGGAGGTAGCTGCGTGGGCTGCTGTTGCTGTGGGGACAGCACCCCAGTCAGCAAGAATCAGAGAAGAAGAAAGAAAGAAGAAAAAGGAGAAAGAAAGAAGGAAGAAGAAGAAAGTTTTTCTCTATTCCAATCCGAGTCGACTCGTTGAGCGACTCACTGAGCCAACTTGGAATCTAGTTTGGGCTTGTGTGGAACCTATAGTTCATCATACGGTGAGTGATCCATCTCAGAATTTTCATGTTGATATTCTTTCAAATTCCTTCCTATTGAGTTTGAGATCCTTCCATCCTTTCCTCCATGTAATTGATTTTTCAACTTCTTATTTATATAGGATAAGTTGTATACTTTTATGCTATTTTCTAGGCATATGTGCTAGATCTTAGTTAAGGGGATCTCTTGTAGTTTCCTTGTTCTTCCTGATGACACTTCTTTAGTTTTCGTAGGATCTTACGTAGAGGTTAGGCATGGGTTAAATTTTCCTTCACGACTTTCCCTTTCTAGTCACACAAGTGAAAACTGTACATAGTCGTAACTTAAACTTAAATACACAAGATGTTATTGTTGGTTCAAAACCTTACGTAGCATACATCATCCTCAACTCCCTTGATTAGCAATAAACATCAGAGATAGATGGAAGATTACTTGAATGCATACATCTCATGCATTGTGTGATTGAAATTCAACTTTGAACGCATAGTATGCTTGATGAATACTTCCATAATTCATGACACGCACATACATTTATACACTGCGACAGAACAGGAGCATGGTTGATTTGACTCCTGGCGTACATGGTTGATTTGCCGCCTCACTGTACCGGTTAGGTGAGCATGGTTGAATTGCGACAGGTTCCTAATGTTCAGTGGCAGCGAGTTCTGGTCTTCTCACTTATTGAGCATGGTTGATTTGCTCGGTTGGATCAGTGATGTATGGTTGATTTGCCGCCTCGTTGTACCGGTTAGGTGAGCATGGTTGATTTGCGACAGGTTCCTAATGTTCAGTGGCAACGAGTTCCTAGATGTTTGTTGCTCTCACACGTATCATAACATACATGACATCATGCCAATCATGTTTCATTCATAATAAAACATAGAGTGTATCAATTATAATCTCATCTTAGTACATTTCATACAATTTTATCTGTTGATGATTTCCATCCTATATCTTATTAACTGGAATATTACTTGTGATGGAAATGACCTCACTGGGCTTTAGCTTACCAAAATCACCACAGTTCCTGCAGGGTATTAGGAGGAAGGAGGAGCGGCTGAAGCGGAATATCTGGATGACTATTTTTATTAGAAGACTTATTCTAGATTAGGTGTTTAATTTATTTCTTTTGACAGATGATTGAAATAGACTTTAGTAGATTTAAATGTTTTGCAAAGTAGATGCAGTAGTTTGATTAAACTTCCATTTGAGACTTAAGCTATGATTAATAAAGTACTTTAGTTTGGAATTATTATAGTATGTGGAATGGAATTTCTCTAAAGGTTATATTTGAATTAAATTCGCACTCTGAAACTCTGGCCTTGAGTTGTTGTACTCGAGACTCGGATTTCATGGCGTGACAGCTTGGTATCAGAGAGAATTTCGTGATTCCAGTGCCTAGGGTTATGGGTTAGGTTTAAATGAAGGTGAATGATCAAGTCCTTTGATGACACCAATCACATTAAGTATTAACTTATGACTCTACTTGACTCGTAGATTAACCATGACGGGTCGTAGCGAGGAAAACGGGACGCCCTCCACCCCACCCGCTACTAACAATACAACGACAGCAATTCCAGGGTTGGCCGAACAAAACCAGCTGCTACACGAAATGATGAAAGTGTTGGGGACGGTGGTCAACGTAATTGGACTTCAGAATAACCAGCATAATCCGATACCCCCTCCAACCACTCACGGAAATTCAGGGGGGTTATTGGAAAGATTCAAGCGGTTACGACCCTCCTCATTCAACGGATCGCCCGACTCGAACGAAGCCGAACACTGGCAAAACGAAATGGAGAAACTCTTTGAGGGAATGGGGTGCAGAGACGAAGAGAAAGTCACTTTAGCCACCTTTGTACTCGAAGGAGAAGCGTACCATTGGTGGAAATCCATGGTGAGATCAGTCGCCCCAGGCACTGTGTGGACCTGGGACTCATTCTGCGACAAATTTAATAAGCAATACTTTCCAAAGACAATGCGAGATCAGAAGATAGTGGAATTCATGAGATTTGAGCAAGGAAAACTTTTCATCAGACAGTATGAAGCCAAGTTTACGGAGTTAGCAAGGTATGCCACGTCTATGGTACGAGAAGAAGAGGATAAGGCTCGAAAATTTGAGAACGGTCTCAAACCACCTATACGCAGCAGAGTGCGGGCCTTCGAACTAACGACTTACATGGAGGTCTTTAATAAGGCCTTGGTGGTGGAGAGAGACTTTGAGGAGTTTTGTAAGGATCGGGAACAGAAAAAGTCCGACACAGGGTCGAAAAACAAGGTGTCATCTACTGCACTACCCCAACATTCGGATAAGAGACAGAGAATGATGAGAAGTTCCGCACCCCCACCTCCATCAAGCAGCAATCAATTCCAAGGGAGATGTTATAATTGTGGTGAAGTGGGTCACACGCGATCATCATGCCCTCTATTGGCCCAGGGGTCATCTCGCCCGGTATCCCAGACACGCATTCCACCATCCCAATATGCACAGCCACAACATCGACCACCCATGCAACAGCAGAGGCCTCCACAGTACTCTCAGCATACCCGGCCACAACAAACACAACCTTTCTCCATTACGAGGCCGGGTAACCAACCTCCAAGACAGCAAGCTCAAGGGAGTGTTTACGCAGTAGCCCTGCCAGCAGGGTGAAATTGCGGTTTTACCGCTTGTAGAGACACTTGGAGATATGGCTATGGACCTAGAGGGGGGGTGAATAGGACCTTTTTGAAAATCTTTTTGCCTACTAATACAATTCAACAAGTTTAAGCTAGGTAAGCAAGAACACCTTGGCTTCCAAGCCTTGGTGGGTCCAATCACAAGACTAGCAAGAGATAAGCAATAACCAACCCTAGTCTAAGCATGCATAGGTAAGAAAATGATTCAACTAATTAAGCTACTAACCTATGCACCTTGTGTAGACTTATGAGATTGGATCAATGAGCTCAAGTCTACACAAGTAGTGAAGGTACATCTTGTGCAAGGATGCCTAAAAAGTGCCTAGCATGCATTCATATCAATCATTCATAATTAAGCAATTAAACTAACAATGCAAAGATATCAATGTGCTCAATAACAATCACAAACACAAGGATGTATAGTGGTTCGACTACGTGTCTACTCCACTCCCGGTTCAAGTACTCAACCCCTTTGAGCACACCGGCATTCACTATCGGAGGTTTTAAATGAGGTTCACCTCTCAACCTTTACACGGAGGTTTTATCGGTTCACCTCTCAACCGTATCCGGAGTTTTAGACATAGGCTAACTCTCAACCTTATCGCACGTTTACTCCCGTGTCGGAGGCTCCCCCTTGGAGACTTAGTTTAGGCCCGGCTGACGGGCCAAGGAACGGTTAACGTCCCTAAGGCGAGTTGACAAACAAACTCTAAAATGGACTCTCAAGTGAGACAACTTACTTGTCGGATGAGCCCCTTGTTTAGCGCCGTATTGGGTTGCTTGATCTTTGCTCTCCCGTGCTTCAATCAGCTTCCCTTTGCTCCCTCGATCGTGCCGCCGTTGCGTTGCCAATGCCTCAGCCACATTCGATCAAACACCTTGCATGCGATGCCTTGAAATGCCCAAGGTGCTAGGAGGATGGGTGAATCTCATACATGGGATGTGTAGGTTGTTCCAACTAGGAGATTCACCTAGAGAGTCTTCTAGAGATCTTGGACAAAGGATATACCTATGTGGAATAGTGTCACACCTCTAGATTTGAGAGAGGAATCAAGTCATCTCTTGATAGCATTTGAATGCCCATACTTGTGTTTGAAACACAAGGGATATGACTTGAAAACCTCCTCTTTGAGGCCCCAAATGATGTACAAGTTAAGTGTGGAATGGGCTCTCAAAAACTTCTCTCCCTGACCCAAGAATGGAGCTCCATATTTATAGAAAAGAGGCTCCAACGGTCATAAAACGGCCATAAAACGACCTGCCCCGACCGGTCATGACCGGTCGGACTCCCCTGCTGAAGAACCTCAAGAGTATAGGCCACATATATGGGCCGACCGGTCATGACCGGTCGGACCCCCTCACTGGACAGCCTAAAACATCAGGCCGACCGGTCATGACCGGTCGGCGCACCTTGCTGGATGGCTGAAAGGTGCATGGAGCCAAACCTGGCCGACCGGTCATGACCGGTCGGCCACCCTTGCTGTATCCCTTCTATTGTGAAGGCCGACCGGTCATGACCGGTCGGCTGGTCTTTGTAATTCCAGCAGGAATGCTGGCCGACCGGTCTTGACCGGTCGGACCAGCCTGGGTCCCCTCTATGCTGAGCTGAGTTCTTCTTTCTACAGCTGGTTCATATAGACCTAGGTAGAGTTGATCAAATGGGACACCTAGGGCCTATCTATGATGACTAAAGGGTTCTAAATATGGTCAAGGTCATCAAGGATACAAAGGGGATAGGTTTTGGTCGAGGTTAAGGCACCAAGGCATCTCATATACCTGAATCTTCTTCCTTGATGTGGCTGGACGTCTTGAGTCTTCGGTCTTCGTCTTCATTGGGCTCAACCGACACAAGACTCACAGCTGTAAGTGATTGACAAACAAGGTGCACTAGTATGCCACGAAAAGTGCACTAACACAGGGGAGCTGAAACAGCACAAGAACATGAAGAAATGCCACCTGAAGAAGAACCAGTTCCTGAAGAAGCAGCAGCACAGTGCTACGCAATCACAGATGCCCCACCTGATCATAATGCAAATGGGACAGTGGTCGAAGGTACGCTTTTTATATTCACAACACCTGCCAAAGCTCTGTTTGATACGGGGGCTACACACTTATTCATTTTTGCCTCCTTGGTCACTTCTTTGAAATTGGTTAGCGAGAACATGGATAGGAAACTAACTATTGCCACACTCATTGGTAGATCGATAGTGTTAGATCGAATATGTAAGTACTGTCCCATCTTGATAGGCGAGGCTTGATTGCCAGCAAATCTAATCGTCATGGATATGACCGGATTCGAAATTATCCTTGGAATGGATTTGTTAGCCACACGTCACTGCCACCCTAGACTGTTACGAAAATACAGTAACCTTCTCCACCCCAAATCAACCAGTCATTATATTTCATGGGGGCAGACATGTAGACCCAATAATAAGCATGGCGGCACTATCCGAGATAGAAGATCAGGAAACCCATACTGAACAAATACACATAGTTAACAAATTTCCTGACGTGTTCCAAGAGATCCCTGGATTGCCCCCTCGGCGGGAAGTGGACTTTTCCATCGAATTGGTACCAGGGACCGCCCCGATTTCTAGAGTAGCATATCGCATGGCCCCATTGGAATTAAGAGAACTAAAGAAGTAGATCCAAGAACTGTTAGATCAAGGATTTATAAGGCCCAACACATCACCTTGGGGAGCTCCGGTCCTATTCTTGAAAAAGAAGGACGGCTCGATGAGGCTATGCATTGACTATCGCCAGCTTAACAAGGCCACAATTAAAAATAAATACCCTTTGCCTCGTATCGATGACCTGTTTGATCAATTAAGGGGAGCTCGATACTTCTTCAAAATAGATTTGAGGTCAGGGTACCATCAGTTAAGGATCAAGGATCCAGACATACCTAAAATCGCCTTCAAGACACGTTACGGTCACTATGAGTTCCTGGTTATGCCTTTCAGGCTCACGAATGCTCCGGCGGTGTTTATGGACTTAATGAATAGGGTGTTCAAGCCTTACCTCGATCAGTGCGTCATAGTTTTCATTGATGATATCCTCATCTACTTCAAGACCTATGAGGAACACGAGGAACACCTTAGGACTGTGTTACAGATCCTCAAAGATAAACAACTTTATGCAAAACTCAAAAAGTGTGAGTTTTGGAAGGAGGAAGTAAAATTTCTGGGACATGTTGTGTCGGAAAAGGGAATCTCAGTAGACCCGACAAAGATCGAAGCTGTGATTAACTGGGAACAACCTATAAATGCATCTGAAGTATGAAGTTTCCTGGGTTTGGCAGGCTATTACAGGAGGTTTATCGACGGGTTTTTTAAAATTGCGAGACCGTTAACCAGTCTAACGGGGAAGAGTAAGACCTTTACATGGGACGACAGTTGCGAATTAGCATTTACAAGGCTTAAGAGGCATTTAACGTTGGCACTAATATTAACGATCCCAGCGGAGGGAGAAAAATTTGTCGTCTACACGGATGCCTCTCACCAAGGGTTAGGATGTATTCTTACACAGAATGGAAGGGTGATCGCTTACGGCTCCAGGCAGTTGAAGAAACATGAGCAAAATTACCCTACTCACGATTTAGAGTTAGCTGCAGTTGTCTTCGCTCTAAAAATATGGAGACATTATCTGTATGGAGAGCAGTTTGAACTATACACCGATCATAAGAGTTTAAAATATCTATTTGACCAAAAGGAGCTGAACATGCGGCAGAGAAGGTGGCTAGAATTTCTAAAAGACTATTACTTCAACATCTGCTACCATCCGGGTAAGGCAAATGTCGTAGCCGATGCTTTGAGTAGGAAGAAACAATTGCTTGTTGCAACCCTCGCCATGCAAGAATGGAAATTGTTAGAAAATGTCAAGGACTACGAGATCTAACAATGGGAAAATAGCACTATGGCTTTCCTTGGAAATGTGACGATTTAGCCAACATTGGTAACCCGAATCATAGAAGCCCAAAAGTAGGACACGTGGCTCCAGGATCGAATTTCAGTTGTAGCCGCCGATGCAACAGTTGAATGGAAAGTAGGGGCAGATGGAGCAATCAGGTATCGAGGAAGAGTGTGCGTGCCTGACGTGGAAGAACTAAAGAAAGAAATTTTGGAAGAAGCCCATAGATCAAAGTTAACAATACATCCTGGAAGTACGAAGATGTATCGCGACGTTCGCAGGACATATTGGTGGAATAACATGAAGAAAGAGATCGCAAATTTTGTGTCCAAGTGTTTCACCTGTCAACAGGTTAAAGCCGAACATCAGAGACCTTTTGGACTACTACAACCATTGGAAATCGCAGAATGGAAATGGGAACGTATATCTATGGATTTTGTTATGGGTCTGCCCAGGTCGGGGAAAAATCATGATGCGGTGTGGGTAATTGTGGACAGGCTGACTAAGTCAGCCCATTTTCTACCGGTGCGAATGAATAACTCCTTAGAAGAGATGAGCAAGTTGTACATCAAGGAGATTGTGAGACTTCATGGGGTGCCTGTTTCGATTGTTTCCGACCGTGACCCTAGATTTGTTTCTTGATTCTGGAAAGGTCTTCAAGCAGCATTGGGAACTAAACTGGATTATAGTACCGCATTTCATCCACAGACTGATGGCCAGACAGAAAGAGTGAATCAGATATTAGAAGATATGCTCAGGTGTTGTGTTATCGATTTCATGGGTAATTGGGACGGACCATCTTCCTCTGATAGAGTTTGCATACAATAATAGTTATCAGTCGACTATCGGAATGGCACCGTTCGAAGCACTTTATAGTAGACCTTATAGATCCCCTAGCTGTTGGACAGAAGTGGGCGAGAAAGCTTTATTAGGACCTGAACTTGTACAACAGACTTCTAAGAAGATTGCAGTTATAAAGGAACGTATCCGTGTCGCCCAAAGCCGACAGAAGAGTTATGCAGATAACCGAAGGAAGGAATTGGAATTCTTCGTGGGCGATCATGTATTTTTGAAAGTTTCTCCAATGAAAGGAGTCATGCGATTTGGGAAAAAGGGAAAGTTAGCTCCAAGATATATTGGACCATTTGAGGTATTAGCTAAAGTTGGAGCTGTGGCATACAGACTGGCTTTACCGCCTCAGTTATCAAGTATTCATAATGTTTTTCATGTTTCTATGTTGCGAAAGTATGAACGTGATGTCTCCCACGTCATCGACTGACAGCCTTTGGAAATTCGAGAAGATACTACATACATTGAGAAGCCGGTTAAAATTCTGGACAGAAAGGAACAAGTACTTCGTACCAAAACGATACCACTTGTGAAAGTACAATGGGGTAATCACGAAGTTGAAGAAGCTTCTTGGGAACGCGAAGATGAAATTCGAGAAAAATACCCAGAATTATTTTGAGGTACGTTTAATTTCGAGGACGAAAATTTTCTTTTAGGAGGGTAGAATGTAATAACCCTGGTTTTACAGTAGTTAGAACATGACTTTTGTTTACTTTAGATTTTAAAAATAAAGTAATTAACATTTTGAATAGTTAATTAGAAAATTAATCACATAAATACTTATAAATTTATATTGAGCTATCTGTAAGGAATTATGGTAGGGTACCTTCATTAAAATCACTCAACATAAACCCTAGAATAGCATGGATGTGTCAGACTTCGCAAAATTCATAAATTCATAAGTAACATGAAAATACCATTAACTAAACTTAAGTTATAAAACATTTGTAAGGATCATGATTTCCGGCGATCATTATCGTACAAAACTCTATATACTAGTTCTAGGACACGATCCAACCATACATGTCAAATTTCAACCCTTCGACCATCCTACAAGTACCCTAATCAGAAATCGGGCCATAAGTGGGCCATCTAACTTCGGAAATGTCTCATTTTTTGTATCATAACCTAAAATGATGTGGCCTACCTGATGATTGGAGTGGATTTTGCATATACATCATGGTGGGACCCACGTGCATAGCGTGCACGTCGCTAGTCCGGTCAACCCGCGTTGACCGCGAGTATAGAGAGGTAGAGTCCGTCTTCTCCTCGAAACCCGCTGCGACAGCGCTGCCGCTGCCGCTGTGCATGGTTCACACCATCCCTCATGATGGCCCATCAAACGATCTAAACCGTCCATCATGTTAGTACGCCACACGTACGTCGTCCGGTGGAGATCTTTTGATCGTTCGTTGACCGTACGGACCTCCTCAGATCACCGTTTAAAGTTCAAGGAATCAAGATCTATCGATCCGTTCTGCATGGACGGACCGTATTCCTCCCGGACCTTCGTGTGGACCCCACTTAGGACGCCAACGGTTTATTTTGTTCAAGAACAGCGGGAAGGAAGTTTCCTTCTTCAACTCGGATACGCATCTGAGAAATCCGTCCGCAACGCGTCGACTGTCCATCCGTCTTTGAGTGTGTATATAGGCCATGATAGGCTTCTCTTTTCACTCCAAGAAAACACTAGAGATATAGAGAGAGAGAGAGTGAAAGTCGTTCGGATAGAGAGAGAAAGTGTGAGGGTAGAGAGAGAGTGAGAGGCAGCGCACGTGCTGCTGTTGCTGCTCTTGCTGGGGCAGCAAGAAAGAAGAAGAAAGAAAGAAAGAAAGAAGAAAGAAGAGAAAAAACGAGAGAGAGAGAGAGAGAGAGAGAGAGAGAGAAGAGAGAGAGAAGCAGTGAGAGAGAGAGAGGGAGGTAGCTGCGTGGACTGCTGTTGCTGTGGGGACAGCACCCCAGTCAGCAAGAATCAGAGAAGAAGAAAGAAAGAAGAAAAAGGAGAAAGAAAGAAGGAAGAAGAAGAAACTTTTTCTCTATTCCAATCTGAGTCAACTCGTTGAGCGACTCACTGAGCCAACTTGGAATCTAGTTTGGGCTTGTGTGGAACCTATAGTTCATCATACGGTGAGTGATCCATCTCAGAATTTTCATGTTGATATTCTTTCAAATTCCTTCCTATTGAGCTTGAGATCCTTCCATCATTTCCTCCATGTAATTGATTTTTCAACTTCTTATTTATATAGGATAAGTTATATACTTTTATGCTATTTTCTAGGCATATGTGCTAGATCTTAGTTAAGGGGATCTCTTGTAGTTTCCTTGTTCTTCCTGATGACACTTCTTTAGTTTTCGTAGGATCTTATGTAGAGGTTAGGCATGGGTTAAATTTCCCTTCACGACTTTCCCTTTCTAGTCACACAAGTGAAAACTGTACATAGTCGTAACTTAAACTTAAATACACAAGATGTTATTGTTGGTTCAAAACCTTACGTAGCATACATCATCCTCAACTCCCTTGATTAGCAATAAACATCAGAGATAGATGGAAGATTACTTGAATGCATACATCTCATGCATTGTGTGATTGAAATTGAACTTTGAACGCATAGTATTCTTGATGAATGCTTCCATAATTCATGACACACACATACATTTATACACTGCGACAGAACAGGAGCATGGTTGATTTGACTCCTGGCGTGCATGGTTGATTTGCCGCCTCGCTGTACCGGTTAGGTGAGCATGGTTGAATTGCGACAGGTTCCTAATGTTTAGTGGCAGCGAGTTCTAGTCGTTTCACTTATTGAGCATGGTTGATTTACTCGGTTGGATCAGTGGTGCATGGTTGATTTGCCCACTGGCGTGTATGGTTGATTTGCTGCCTCGTTGTACCGGTTAGGTGAGCATGGTTGATTTGCGACAGGTTCCTAATGTTCAGTGGCAACGAGTTCCTAGACGTTTGTTGCTCTCACACGTATCATAACATACATGACATCATGCCAATCATGTTTCATTCATAATAAAACATAGAGTGTATCAATTATAATCTCATCTTAGTACATTTCATACAATTCTATTTGTTGATGATTTCCATCATATATCTTATTAACTGGAATATTACTTGTGATGGAAATGACCTCACTGGGTTTTAGCTCACCAAAATCACCACAGTTCCTGCTGGGTATCAGGAGGAAGGAGGAGCGGCTGAAGCGGAATATCTGGACGACTATTTTTATTAGAAGACTTATTCTAGATTAGGTGTTTAATTTATTTCTTTTGACAGATGATTGAAATAGACTTTAGTAGATTTAAATGTTTTGCAAAGTAGATGTAGTGGTTTGATTGAACTTCCATTTGAGACTTAAGCTATGATTAATAAAGTACTTTAGTTTGGAATTATTGTGGTATGTGGAATGAAATTTCTCTAAAGGTTATATTTGAATTAAATTCGCACTCTGAAACTCGGGCCTTGAGTTGTTGTACTCGAGTTTCGGATTTCAGGGCGTGACAAATTCTCTTCCAGATTCATATGAGTGGTTCAGGGACTCTATGTGCGCAGGGAGGGAAACCATAAACGTTGAGACCGTTATCTTAGCTCTCCAATCGAAGGCGATGAGAAAGAAAAGCAATGACGTGGCTTCCCGTTATTCCTCAAAGGCATTGGTTATGAGGGGAAGAAGTTCTGAGCATGGAGGATATTCGAAATCGAGATCTAAGGCTAAGGGCAAAGGGAAAGCTAAGGTGAAGTGCTGGAATTGTGGTCAGGAAGGCCACATGAGAGAGGATTGTCAGAATCCCAAGTTGAAGCAAGAGAGATATGAAAACTCTTCTGGAGAGGGAGCTAATACCATAGAGGACGGTGGCCATCTTTGTGAAGTCCTGACTGCATCTGGCAAGGGATCTCACGGTAGTGAAT
Source organism: Liriodendron chinense (assembly GCA_003013855.2). Lineage (NCBI taxonomy): Eukaryota > Viridiplantae > Streptophyta > Magnoliopsida > Magnoliales > Magnoliaceae > Liriodendron > Liriodendron chinense. The sequence continues at coordinate 3,093,543 of ML058409.1, forward strand.
GGATCCTAGATTCAGGGGCTTTATGTCACGTTTGTCCTGACTGGAATTCATTCACGACATACAGGGAGTATGGTGGTGAATCAGTGTTTGTGGGCAATGGCTTCTCTCATAAGGTTGTAGATATTGGTACGGTGCGCATTAGGATGTTCGATGGGATCGAATGAGTCTTGGAAGATGTGAAGCACGTCTCTAAGATGAAGATGAATGTGATTTCTCTTGGTGCACTTGAGGCGAAAAGGATGCGTGTTTATCGGCCGCGATCGTTGTTGTAAAGTGTTGAAGGGCGCACTCATGTATATAAAGGCACGGAGGTGTGGCCATCTTTACATGTTGATCGGGAGCACAATTCATGGTGGAGCTGCAGGATCGTCAACGAGATATAGTGTTGCTCGTATGTGGCAAGTGCCTAAGGGCCACATGAGAAGAGTAGAAAATGGCGTGAATGTGCAAAGTTAGAGTCGATGTTGGCACGAGAAGCGGTGGAGCTATAATTGAAGATGAGATGACATTGTGAGGATGGTGTTGTTTTAACATTTGAATCCTTGGTGGAGATTGTTGGAGAGCTTTCAAACATGTGTGCTCAGACCGGTCGAGTGATCGGTCTGGCTGTTTGGCCCAGATTCACGAGAGGGCTGCTGGACTGTTTTTTTCTCACCTTAGACCTGTCTGGCGACCGATCTAAGCGACAGGTCTACAGGGAGCTTAGACCGGTCGCCAGACAGGTCTAAGGTGGGCTTAGACCGGTTGGGCGACGGGTCTAAGGTGAGGCAGCGTGGATGTTTCTCCTTTGGACTGTTTTTGTGCAAGGTGCGACCGGTCGGGTGACCAGTCGACTATGCACGCGGTTTCTTGCGCATTACGCGGTAGTGCGTAAGATGTTTCTATTTTCGGGATTCTTGCTATATATATGGCATGTATCTGAACTTAGATGGTATCCTGAGATGTCTAAGGTTTCCTAATCGTGTTAGGAAGAGTGGAGAAAGAACTTGGGGTTTTCTCTGTTTTTCCTTGCTTGTAGGCTGTCAATCTCTGTAATCTTTTGTTTATTCATAGTGGATCGCTTTGTGCCGTGGTTTTTTACTTGTTGAGGGGTTTTTGCTTAGATTCTCTTGTGGTAAATGCTTGTGTGTGGTTTGATTTCATTAGTGTTTCTCGTTTGATCTCGCATTACTCTATGCATTCGGCTTTCGCTTCCGCTGCCGGTTTTCCCTCCAAATACTACATCCTCTACCAAAATACCAACACGAAAGCAGGCATCAACGACAGGAGCAGGGTGATCCGCCCATGAGAGAGCATCCACACACACACACACAAAAAGGTACTATAAGGTCGGCCATATGGGAGCTTTCATGAGGTTGTGCTTTATGTGCCTCAATGTGATGTGTATCAGACATCCACACTGTTCAGTTGGTGAGTCCCATCTAGATTGTGGGATGTCCAAAAAAGTATCCATATCCAGAACTTCAGTGGGCCACACCATCTAAACCATGTGAAATCATGCTTAAAACATCTAAAAGTACTTGGTGGGGCCACCTGAGTTTTGGAATGCCCTGAAATTTGGTAGGACCCCTCATCCAAGTGGGGTACAAACAATGGATCGGTGAAATGTTTAACCACATCTTAGTGGGTCCTATAGAAGGTTTTAGTGGTTGGACATCCACTCTTAACTGTTGTTTATGGTGTGGTCCACCTAAGTCATGGTTTGGCCTGATTTTTAGGCCCATGACCCACCATGGAAGGGTACACATGATTGATGGGGTATATATCAGAAACACATCATGGTAGGGGCCACAAAGTGCGTTCTCATGGGGCAAGCTCATAGCACCTTTACACACACAACACCCACCCACCCACACACACACACACACGCACTCTGTTGATGTGAATTGCTCATTCATTCATGCAACTAGTAGCAAAGCATGGTGTAAAAATCACGCCAATTAGATGATTCTAAACATTAAACATCCGATGAATAGCATGGAAATGGACAGTCAAGATTGTGAGGAGAAACAAAATAGGTTCAATCATCATTTTAAAACAGCTATAATCCTACTGTAGATTGCTTATGATTCCAAAGTGGCATTTTGGCTTGATGACCCTAACCATATGACCTATGACTTGTAAGAAAATGAACAGTTGTAGCAAATTGAACCCCATCAAAAGTGTTAGGTTTATCCCATCGGCGTGATTCCTGCGCCATGGCTTGCACCCAATGGTACTATTTAAGAAAGGTTCCCATTGATAGTCGGGTGTCTCACATGGTATTCAAAACCTATAGATGTTGCTAAGCCAATGGGGGGGAGAGAGAGAGACTCCAGGTGCGTAAATAGCTTCTGTGAGAAGTTATCCTGCATGATATGTGCACCCAACCCGTCCATCAACTGCGTCAACTCGTAAAACTATTCGTGCCTAAAATCAGCCTACTCGAAACCCAGGTGGGCCACATCAAAGAGAAAGTTGAAAGGGGATGCCCGCCCTTAATTTTCACGGGGTCCATCATAGTTGGTCAGGGCCGGAATATAGACTTGGTCCTGGCCCTAAACTTGGGCCCAATCAACTTTGCCCGGGCCTGGACAGTGGAAATCCGGTGTTACAAAATTCTAAACAAGCTAGCCCACCAAACCAATGTAACATGTAGAGATCCCGTGATTCAGTAAGCCATACTATTGCTCCACTGGTCCACTGGAGGTGTCAATGTGGCGGGCTGGCCTGCTTTTGACTGGGTCCGGTCTCAGGCCTAAAATTTAAGCCCGTTTGTTAATCAGGTAGGGATGGGCTGCGTCTAAGAACCTGTCAACCCCTTTAGACTGTTTCAGGTCTCAAGGGAAATTTTGTCAGCACACCAAATCAACAGCGCATATCTATCACAAAAGAGGGTAATTGGGCTTGGGCTTAGGCTAGACTTGAGACTGGGCTATGCTAATCGTCACGTGCTGGGCTCTGGCCTATTTATTTTGGCCATCATGGGCCAGGCTGGATTCTGGCCTCTGTTTTACTTTCTGGGCCTGGCTTACACAGGCCTAGATCCAAGGTTCAAGTGGACCACACCACAGGAAGCAGCGGTGATAATCACACCCACCGTTGAAACCTTACTAGGGCCTACTGTGATGCCATCCAACCTGTTGATAAGGTTACATAGACGTGGATGAAGGGAAAACAAAAATATTAGCTTGATCCAAAACTTCTGCAGTCCCAAGAAGTTTTTAATGGAGGGCGTTCAATCCCCACTGTATGGCCCACTCGAGCCTTGTATCTGCCTCACTTTTGGGCTTGTTAACTAAAATGATATGGAAAAGTGGATGGATGGTGTGGATAAACTCATACATCAGGGTGGGCCCCTCAGAGGCCCTGCTTGTGCCGAGCTCGGGACAGGATGGGGTAGTACCCAATCCTCGTCCTCCAAAATTGAAAACCTAAGTATACTGTGCAAAGAGGAGAGCAGCGTTCTCTTCATCCTTTCAGTTTTAGAAAAAAAGAAAATGAGAGACGAGACGGTAGCAACCGCTTAATGGGTATGGATAATGGACTGCTGAAGATACCGTATTCTGCTTGTCTGGGCACACATGCGAATATGATACAAGTGTCTGAACAGTGACAAGCGCATGAGTGGACTCTCTTGTATTTTGGGTGTTAGATCATCTCCAATGAGTTCTCCCCATGGGATATGGATATCGAGATTGCAGCCCTCCTTTTGTGCTTTCCATTCTCTCTTTTTTCATTAAATTTTCTTTTAAATTTAATAAAAAAGAAAAAGAGACTTAAGTGTTGTTTGGTAAACTGAAAATTAATTTTAGTACTGAAAACTTAGAATTTGTAAGTACTGAAAAATCTGTTTGGTAATTTGTTTGAAAAAAGTCCTAATATCTGAAATTTAGCACTTTTTTCATTAAAAACTGTTTGGTAAACATAAATCATAAATGTCTGAAAATTGAACATTTGTCATTTTTGCCCTATCTCAATTTCTATTCTCTAGAATATTAGACAAAACATGTTATTTTTATGTCATCAAATTTGGCATACTTATGTCCATGCGTATTTTTTTTTCAAACATGCATAAAAGCACTTATCATAGCCCTTCAACTATTGTCCTTAATTATACAATTAATAAGTGAAGCACAACAACATTTAATATTTAATTTATAAAGATTGATTTTTTCGTCTCATGCCCTAAAATAAGCTAGCAAAATAGATGGACAGTATGGATAAAACAAATACATCATGGTGGGGTCCGCAAAACACCCCAACTTAGTGTGTATGTCATTTCCTTGGCCATAAAAAAAAAGATAGCTTATCTTAATGTCTATGTTATATCCACGCTGTCTCATCATTTTGCTAGCTTATTTTAGAGCACGAGCCAAAACAATGAAGCAGATCCAAATCTCAAGCTGATCTTTGTATTTTCCTTTAATCCAGGATTGCTTGACCTTTCCAAAAGGTTGGATGGCAAATAAACATTACGGTGGGCCCTAGGAAGCTTTTAATGGTGGGCGTTCAGTCACCACTGTTTGGTGTGATATGGTCTATATATGGCTTGGATTTGCTTAATTTTTGGGACCACATCCTAAAATGTGCTGGAAAAACAGATGAATGGTGTGGATATATAGAAAATCATCAGGGTCCTATGATAAGGTACTACCCACTAAGGTATTACTCGGGTAACACCTGTTGGGGAGAAAAAAATTGCTACACTCACGCGTTAGCTACGCTAGCTACATCGGGTGTAGCAGTGACCCCACCATGATGTATTTGTTGTATCCATGCTGTCCATTTATTTGGCGATATCATTTTAGGTCATGATACCAAAACTGAGACAGATCTGAAGCTCAGGTGGCCCCTAAGAATTTTTTAATGGTTGGCATTCAATTTCAACTATTTTATGTGGTAGGTCCACTTAAGCTTTGATCTGTCTTAGTTTTGGTGTCATGCCATAAAATGATCTTGCCAAGTGTATGGACGGTGTGGATACACAAAATACATCATGGTGGGGTCATTGCTACATCGGCGTAGCTAGCGTAGCGAACGCGTGGGTGTAGCAAAATTTCTCGCCTTGTTCGGCTCCCAAGATCCGAGTGATGGATTCCAGCTGCATCATGTTAATTTGATGGAGCTTTGATGTCACCAAGTTATGTAGGCCCTATTATGATGTATTTATTATATCCAAACCATCTATTCATTTGGGAATATAATTTTAGGGCAAGAGCCCAAAAATGAGGCAAATCCAAAGCTCAAGAGTATCACACTAGTGAGAGCAGTGGGACAATGATGCCCACCATTGAAACCTTCCTAGAGCCCACCATGATGTTTATTTGCCATCCAACCTGTTCATAAGGTCACACAAGCCTAGATGAAGGGAATAAACAAATATCAACTTGATCCAAAATTTCTGTGGCACTTGAGAAGTTTTCAATGGTTGATGTTTAATCCCGACTGCTTTATGTGGTGTGGTCCACTTGAGATTTGAATCTTCCTCATTTTTGGGATCATGCCCAAAAACGATCTCTCCAAATGGACAGATGGTTCGAATATAACAAATACATCATAATGGGGCCAACAAAACTTGGTAATGTTGACACTGGTAGATCTACTCCTATTTTGGAATATGTGCCACTAGCCTACTTACTTTGTTGATGTGGCAAAGTTTCGTGGGCTTTAACCATGATGTATGTGTTAGATCCAAACCGCCCATATAAAAAATTTTTAGATAATTTTTTATCATGAGCCCAAAAATGAGGTAGATCCAAAGCTCAAATGGACCACACCATAAAAAACAGTGGGGGATTGAATGTCTACCTGTTCGCTCGCCTCAAGTGCAAGGCTGCGATGTAGTAATAAATCTCGGTAAGACCGAGGTCGATCCACAGGGAAAGAGGTAAACAATTCCAATTACTTTAATAACTTGAATCTAAGAAGCTTTTAGAAAAATAATTTTTAAGAACTAAATAGAAAATCTGAGATTTGGGTAGAACTAGAGCATCAAGGATCCACTTGTAGTAGTTCAATACCAATCTATTCATCCAAGCACAACACAATTAGAATCAAAGTCCTATCTCTCATCTAATTGGATGATATAACATTCAAGCACAAACAGTCCCACTTAAATATGAAAATCAAATTTCTAATTCTAATGAAGCACGTAGAACTCAAACTTGTAGCCTTCGAAGTAATAGCCATGCTAAGAGACTATGGCATGCTATGGGGTTACTACAATTCGAATCTAAACAAATTCATCATGGCAATCTTAGATAATTGCAAGGAACTCATGTCCGGAGTACACAAACTCTCATAATTCATCTAAAAATTCAAACTTTATTCAAACTAGAAGTTCAAAATCCAAAATTAAGAAAAGGGTACTTGAAATAAAAGAATTAAAGCATGGAAACCAATTACAAATTTCACCTCTAGCTCTAGCTAAGAGGTTAACTAAGAAAAAGCATATTAAAACTAGAACTAGAACTAAGAAAAGGAAGAAAAACTAGCTGTAGGAGGCTAGGTAGCCTCCTAGGACTTGAACTCCTTGCTTCCCACGTCCTTGCTTGATTTGGAATAGAAGAGAGCACCTCCTTTTATAATATAGCAAGAGTACCGCAACATAATAGATTTTGTTTCGCTTCATACGGCTTAACCAATGGTCGGATTGCCTTCAAATTTGATTTGTAGCTTTCTTTTAATGTGATCTTCCTCATAGACGATTTAGATTTCCAAGATTATCTTATGAATGGGCCCACCAATCAGATCAGCGACCGCCTCTCAAAATCACGCAATTCGGGTACCTTCAGAACCAGTCATCTTGCTTTCAACGCTCCGGAGTGTACAGAGGTCGGATTGATCTCAAATTGTGAACATTGGTAGAAAACTTCCTCCTCTACATGATAGATGGATTAGATTGTCCAAAACAATTCCAGAATTAGGTGCGAAAATTAGAACACTCAGGTCTTTTATAAAATTTGCGCAGTTGGATCTTTCTGGATGGTCCATCTTTCCTCAACCGGTACGATCAAACCACACATCCTTTTGATCTGAAATTTTGTGGTTATTTATATATGGATGTGTTCTAGAAGATGGTTAAAGTAGATTCTTCATATCATCAATGATGGGTCACTTGGACCGGCTTAGAGTGGAGTAGGCGGAATCTGGAACTTTCTGGACAGTTCGTATTGTTTTGGCTACCACGGTCAATCCGTAGCTCTGATTGACACGAAACCACTTGGGTTATTTCAGCGTCGAGCTCCTCTTCGACATGGATGTATTGGATTTCCAAATATCCTCAAGATGGCCTCCAAAAACTGGGCCGAAAATCCAAAAAGGGGAATAGCCTGCTGTTTGAAATCTGAAAACCTGAAATTGCATGGCCGACCGGTCTTGACCGGTCTAGCCTGTCTGTTAAGTGTCCAGGGAGTGCAGCCGATCGGTCATGACCGATCGGGCCTTCCTGGCCGACCGGTCTTGACCGGTCGGACCCATTTTCTGCATTCTTTCTTTTCTTCTCTCCTTCCTCTCTCTTTGCTTTCTTCTTTCTTTGGCCCACCTTGGGTCTTCATCCAAGGCTCCTAAATGTCTCCTTTTGGTCTTCAATTAGATGAAGTCTGCTCTCATTCCTACAATCACAAAATCTGCATTAGATGAGCCTTTTAAACATGCAAACCATGCATATAATGTGATGGAATGGCCTATACAATGTATAAGTTGGAGGTTCAACACTACCATCAAAAAATTCTTGAGGGACACAAAGGTTTTGGATCAAGCTGATATTTGGGTTTTCCTTTCATCTAGGTTTGTGTGACCTTATGAACGGATTTGATGCCAAATACATAGCATGGTGGATCGTAGGAAGGTTTCAATGGTAGGTGTCATTATCCCCACAGCTATCTATGATGTGGTCAAGTTGAGCTTTGGATTTACCTTGTTTTTTGTCTCATGCCCTAAAATAATATGGCAAAATCGATGAACAGTGTGGATGTAACACATACATTATGATAGGACAAGGAACTTTGTCATGTTAATAGGCTTCTATCCAGTCAAAGCAGCAACAATAACATAGGTTGTAAAGAAGGGTAAAAATGTTATTTAAAAAAGTTTTAACTTAGAAATCACTTACCACCTTCAACGTTAAGCATTAAGCCGCAGGAAGGAAGCTTAAAAAAATTGGACATTTTTTTAGTGAAAATCGAAAATAAGTACTTAAGTTTTTGAATTTACCAAACAAACTAAATCATAAAAATCACTGAAAATAACTTTTTTCAGTGATAAGTCCAAAAAATGAGTTTTACCAAACATGCCCTAAGATTTTAAATTTCGACCCTCCAAAACGCATGAATTTATTTTCATTGCAAGATTCTACCCTTTTCTATAAAGGGAGATTAGTCCTACCATCAGATTTAGGTCTAAGGAAGACATCCTATGAGAAATCCATGCCTCACCATTGGACAGGCGGCCCATTTGAGTTACTTTCCTACAGTAAATATGCATACTTTTGTGCTCTCTCCCACCTGTACATAACTTGTTGTTCGCTCCCTGAGTGTAGGGTTGCGATGTAGTAATAATTTAAAAACGACCGAGTATCGTCCCACAGAGATTTATATGTAGATATTCTCAGAATTTATCTAAAACAACCTATTATTGAAATCACATTAAGATCTAAACCTGAAAAATAATGATTCGAAATTAAAAAGTGATTATGAGAGGTAATAATAATATAAAAAGGCACTAGAGCACCAAGGATCCACTTTTGACGGTTTTCAATGCATCAACACAACCAGGTCTCTCACAACTCAATCGGAATCGAATTTCTATCTCTATTCGATCGGAATATGGAGTGGTTTAATTAACACTTATCTAAAATAGTTGCTTTGTTCATTGATTCGATTCCCACAATAATGCTCGGGCCTTGGGCACACTCAATTGTATAGGCCAAGCCTCTTTCCAATCTAGTAGAGATTCACAACCATAGCTTTCGTCAAATCCTGTCACTAGACATGACTGTGACTAATGATTAGAACTCTAATTAAATCAAAATCAATAAGCAAACATCTATCTCAAATTATCACAAAAGATTAGAACTTTAGTTTGAATGAGTTCCCGCATGAAGATCGTGCCATTGTACACATGGCAATCAAAGAGTCTATCATGCCCGGAGTCGATGATAGATCAATGAAATACACAAGCATAAACAATGTAAAAAAGGTAAGCTACTAGGTTTAGATTCACTAGGAAGCACATGAGCCCGGAGTCATCAAGAGATCAAAGCAAAAACTAAACTAATACTTTATTCAAACTCTTATCAAACCAAATTCTTCAATCAAAGCATAAAAAGGAAACCTAGGTTGCATCAATCCATTAAAAATGAATCAAAAGCTTCACCTCTTAGCCCTAGTTAAGAGGTTTTAGCTCATCTCTAACATCATTGAACTAGAAGCCTAAAAAACATGAAAAACAACTAAGAACTATAAGAAAACTAGAAGAAATCATTCTCTAAAACTTCATTGATTTTCCCCACGTCCTAGCATGCCCTGAGGATGAAGGGGAGGAGTCCTTTTATAGCACAAATCACCCACCGACAAAGAATCTTCTAGACTTGCGCAGCAAAAATCAGATTTAGAAGTTTTCTTGCCCAATCAGGACGCTGGACGGCCGGTCGGAGCTTGTACTGCAACTCGCAGAAATTTCTGAAAGTTAAAATACCTTGATCGACCTGTCAGCCGGCCGGCCAGTCCATCCTGCCGGTCGGTCGGTGGGTCGGACTGTGTAAAAATAGTCTAGAGATTTTGCTGTTTCTGAAGGTTTTGGCTAGCCGACCGGTAGTAGTGGCCGACAGCCGGTCAGTTAATAACTTATGAATTTTGACTCTTTTCTTTCTCTATCTCCATTGTATCTTTCTTCCATGTCTTGTCCTTTCTTCCATTGATCTTCAAGGCATGTAAATTGTGTCTTTTATCATCATATAATTGAAATCTCTCTCGCATTCCTACAAACACAAAACCATGTATTAGATTAAGCTTTAATTCATAAGAAACATGTATAATGAGTGATGAATTGGGGTTAGAATATGCATAATTCAGAGCTCAACACACCCCTAACTAGCATTTTGCTAGTCCCGAGCAAAACATACGTGAAACAAATCCAACTTTTCAAAAATCCAACTCTCTTTTGGAAAAAATGCTTCTATAAACTTCAAGACATACAAGTACAAAATTTAGAGAAAATTAGTGATGGAAATTGAAATCTTAAACTCCCTAAACATAATGAGTGTTTCACATAGAATTCCCTCTGATTGATTGATAAATAAAAGAACCCGAACAGTGCGGTCTAGCGTGCATAGTAAATGTTCATCTAATGAAATTCCTGGATTACCTTATTCATAGATCAACGAAACTAAAGATCTAAGAGTGTATCGATCAATGACAAGCCTCTGACACGAATTTACCTTACCGTTCCTTCGATGGCTTTCACACTGCTTCCCATTTCCAGCTTAGACCTTCCCCTAGTTGGTTATAGGTAGCCCTTTTTGGAATTTTTCAACATATATTCAATGATTAACCATAATTTTCTTTCAACAATAAATAGGATTTTTAGAAATTCATATCTTTCGTTCTTTTCTCTTAATTCACATGAACAAGGATGGACAAAGTTCCTCGGCTTGGTTCCTCAACACCTTAAACCTTAGTCTAACTGATCCACAAATCTACATAATCCATTCAAATCATGAGAATCATGTAATGTGAACTAGACTCAAAAGTGTTTAATTTTTCTAGCAATCAAATCAATAGGGGAATTCAAATAGAAAGCTACCATATTATAAGTCATTCAAGAGTTTCAAGATCATCTCACTACATCTCTCTTCCTTTCATACTTATGCCATCCCAAGTGCATATAAACACGATTTTTCAAAGGAGTTTTGAATTTTCAGAAAAATTAAAAAATTTCTACAAACATTGCTCGAAATGTCATAAATTACTAGATTCATCTAGGAATCTTATCCCCCAACCAAAACTTTACATTATCCTCAATGTACGAAAATATGCAACGAATGCAACAACATGACAGCAATGACAAAAAAAGGTAAGTGAGAAAGAGAGATATCACCTGAGAAATAAATTGCATGGAAAAATTAGCTTGTGGAGATGGATTACTTCACAAATTAAGTATACTAATCAAAGTAAATCCTAATGCAATCTAATTCTAGGAAAGCGATTAAAAATCTAAACTGTCCTCTGTCAGACTAGGAGGTTAATCCCAACAACTCATCCAAAAGCATAAAGTCAAGCAGAATCATTAGATGAATCAAAATATTTCGCAATAAAGTCAACCAAGATCCTGCTTTACAATATACATGTGTGTGAGTGATCCTGATAAGCCACTGAAAATCCCAACAAGGAATTTCAGTGGGGTTTGTAATGTTTTCACCACATGTATAAGAAGAGACATCATCATATTTGTTAGAAAAAATATGTCTCCATTTAGAATTTCTTGGGCAATGATATTGCAAGTATGGATCATCTCGGGATTGGTAGAGTTCAGTATGCATGATCCATAGAGGTATGAAAATATGCATTAATTTCTCAGCACAATATAGTGTTGTTTTCACATTCTCCTCTTGGCTAATGTCATATGCAGGTACTGACTCGAAAAATGTAATTACATCCCCTATCAAATCAACATTCTTATTAGGGTAGTGGGTTACGTCTTCTTCTAAGTGACCTGAGTAAAAAGGTGAGAGGGACTCATCTTCCACAATTGAATCGATCATGTTTATTTCATGGACCTCCTCATCTTCATCCTCTTGTTAGTTGTCAATATTGAAGGCATTTAACTCAATCGTCATATTGCCAAAAGACATTTGGAAAACCCCACTCCTATAATTGATGATTGCGTTTGATGTAGCTAGGAATGGGCAGCTAAGTACGACAGGGATTTGCGTGCCAATATTAACCATGGGTCATGTGTCCAAGATAATAAAGTATACCAGGTAGTAGACCTTGTCAACTTGGACAAGGACATCCTCAATCACTCCTCTCGGTATACGAATCGATTGGTTAGCAAGTTGTAGCGTGGTTTTGGTGGGTTTTAATTCACCTAAACCTAATTGTTCATAAATCGAGAAAGGGATTAAGTTCACACTTGCCCCTAGATCGAGTAAAGCGTGCTTCACCCGATAGTCACCGACTATACATGATATTGTTGGACTATCGGGATCTTTGTATTTTTTGGGCATCCTTTGATTTATAATGGCGCTTACATTCTCTGTCAAGAATGCCTTCTTTTGCACATGTATTTTCCTTTTTACCGTACAAAGGTCCTTTAGAAATTTGGCATATGACGGTATTTGTTTAATGGCATCTAATAATGGAATGTTAATCTTGACTTGCTTAAAACCTCCAATTTTTTTTGATATTTATCTTGAGGTTTGGTTGAAACCAATCATTGAGAGAATGAAGCAACATGCCTATATTCTTTTAATGGCGCCTTTTCATGTATGGCGGTGCTAGGTCCATCATCCTCTTTGGAAGATACCGAATCATTAGGGGTTGACTGTTGAGCTCTTAATTGTGTATATTCTAACCCCAATTCATCACTCATTATGCAAGGTTTGCATGATTTAAAGACTAATGTTGAACCTTCAATTTATACATTGCTTGCCCATTACATCGCATTATATGCGTGGTTTTCATGTTTAAAAGGCCCATCTAATGCATGTTTTGTGACTTCAGGAATAAGAGTGGAATTTACCCAATTTGAGACTAAAAAGAGCCATTTGAAGCCATTGGATGAAAAAGGAAGAAGGGCCAAAGAAAGTAGAAAGAAAGGAGAAGAAAGGAAGAAAGAAGCCAAAGAAGAAAGTAGAAATATCAGCCAAGATCGATCGTACGACCGGTCGTCCATCACCAAGACCGGTCGTCCGACCGGTCCGACATTCACAGAAGAAGACCATTCTCAAAGAAGGCCACTGAGCCACTCACGACCGGTCGTCCTCAGCTCAGACCGGTCGTGCGACCGGTCCTTGAAAAAAAACTTTGGATCAGAGTTTCAGCAAAACTCACTGGACTGTTAAACAGAGTGGTCCGACTGGTCGTGACAGGTCGGACAGCCTAGTCCGACCGGTCTGCCATGCGTGAAATCAGGCAGTTTCTATTTCTGGTTCCGAAAATTGCTGCGCACTGCGTAACCTTACGCGAATTCTGGATGTTTTCGACACAACCAAGCGTCCTCACTATAAAAGGACACCTAGGGGCTCTTCCTAGGGCATCATAGAAGCTAAGGGACGTGGTGCTAGAGAGAGGAAGCCGTCGTGGAGCGTCTGCAACCCTCCAAACTCCGGTTTTTCTAGTTTTTATGTTTTCTTATTTGAGTTTTAGTTGTAGCATGACAATGCTCAGCTAGAATCTCTAAGCTAAGGCTGATAGGTGAAGCTTGTAGCTAATTTCATGATTTGATTAAGTTAATTCAAGTACTTTCAATTCAAGTTTGGATTTTTATTTATTCTAGTTCTTCAAGTTGATAGTTTGAGATGTTTTATGAGAGTTCATGTGCTCCGGACATGGATTCCTTGCAATTCTCTGAGATTATCATATGGTGCTTGTTTAGATTCGAATTATAGTAGTCCTTGAGCAAGCCATAGTCCATAGGCATGGCTGTTACTCCGAAGGCTATGATTTTGAATTCTACATTGATTGAATGGGACTAGAACTTGGAAGTTCAACTTGAATGGGATTAAATGTGTTTAATGCTTTATTTTCCAACTAGATGAGAGATAGGATTTCAAATCTAGTTGTGTATCTTGCTTGGATTGATTGGATTGACATGGGATTGCTACAAGTGGATCCTTGAATGCCTTAATACCTTAAACTACTGATTTTCATGAAGTTACTATTTTAGCATAATTATTCCAATTGAATCTCTTATCTATTGCAAATTGAGTTGCTGGAATAGTTTGGAATTTGTTATCCAATTCCCTGTGGATCAACCTCGGTCTTACCGAGTTTTATTACTACATCGCAGCCTTACACTTGAGGCGAGCGAACAAGTTTTTGGCGCCGTTGCCGGGGAATTTTAGATAACGATTCTGAATTGTTTTAGTGGCTATAGCATAGAAGTAGTTAGGATTTATTATTTTCTTAGAATTAGTTTTTCTATTCTAGAACTAACAAAGTCTGTTTTGTTTTGTAGGAAGTTTTTCTAGTTCAAGCGAATCGGTACTATCCTTCCAACTTGAACTCTTTTAGTTTTGGTCTTTATTTTTTAGATTTTAGTATTTAGGTTTAGTCAATTTTGGGTTGAGTGGTTTATGTCCCGTTGGGAACGTAACCACTCTAATCGTCTCCAATCCGAAGGTGGTTTAGTTGGACCATTGTCAGTCCATAGACGGGTCCGAAATTACCAAGAACGTTGTGAAAGTTTGGGGAGTATGGATCAAACACCTTTAAGGAATCCTCCCCCTCTACTCCAACTACAAACGCAAATCAAGAGGGAGTAGGAGAGAATGAGGTACATAACGTTCCTCCAATGAGATCACTGCGGGATTACCTACAACCAGCCCGTGCAATTACACCCTCTTGCGTGGTTCTACCATTAAACGGCGGAAACATTGACATAAAGCCGGGTGTAATTCAACTTATACCAAAGTTCCATGGGCTAGACTCTGACAGGCCATATCTGCACTTGAAAGAATTCGAAGAAGTGGTGGCTACCTTGCAATACACCAATGTTTCTGAAGATACCATTAAGCTTAAACTCTTTCCCTTTTCATTGAAAGAAAGAGCCAAAGGTTGGCTTCACTCTCTTAGACCACATTCGATTGGGTCATGGAATAAGATGACCCGGGAATTCTTGAAAAAGTTCTTCCCCGCTCATAAAACGAACACCCTTCGAAGAGCCATAATGAATTTCTCGGCTAAAGAGGGTGAATCTTTCTTCCAATGTTGGGAGAGATTTAAGGACCTCCTACTTGCTTGCCCACATCATGGCTATGAGAGTTGGCGAATTATAAATTTTTTCAATGATGGATTAAGTTCCAATATGCGCCAATTTGTAGAGATGATGTGCAATGGCGAGTTTATGAGCAAAAATCCAGATGATGCTTGGAGTTACTTGGACATGTTGGCTGAAAATGCCCAATCTTGGGATACATCGGATAAACCTAATAACTCCAAACCCACTCAAGAGAAAGGAGGGATCTATGTCCTCAAGGAGGAAGACGATGTGAATGCAAGGATAGCCAACCTCACAAGGAAGGTTGAGGCCATGGAACTTAGTAAAAGTGGAATTCCCAAGTCCAATGAAGCTGTTGAAACCATATGTGGGATTTGCCTCACCGATTTACACGCTACGCAAGATTGTCCCACAATTCCTGCATTTCAAGAGATATTACATGAACATGCAAATGCCACATATGAGTATCAACGGCCTTTCAATGGACTGGTGGGTAATACGTACAATAACAGTTGGAAGAACTACCCAAATTTTAGTTGGAAGAATGCTCCCACGGGCAATCCTACCAACTCTCAAGGAGGGCCACCCATGCAAAATATGGCCCCACCTCAATTCTCAATGGAGGATACCTTGAAAGCGTTTATACAAGGGCAAACGCAAATCAATCAAACAAATCAGCAAATGTTCCAAGAGCTTAAAGTCTTGGTTGATGAGATTAATGGACGCTTGAATGCTAGGGAAGGGATCTTTCAGGCCCAACCTCAGCCCAATCCAAAGCAAGTACATGAAGTGAGCATTCCTAATCCTTCCAACCAACACATGGAGTAAGCCAAATCCATCACCACTCTTAGAAGTGGTAAACAAATTGACAAATCTATTCCGGTGAAGGCCGACAAGCCTAATGATCTGGTAAATTCTGAGGATGAGGATGGATCTAACTTAGCCCCACAAGAAACGGAACGCGTTTACAAGACCGTAGCACCATTCCCTTCGAGATTGGTTGCCCCAAAATCTCTTCCAAACTCTCATGATATTCTAGAGATTTTCAGACAAGTCAAGATTAACATTCCTTTGCTTGATGCCATTAAACAAATCCCCTCTTATGCCAAGTTTCTAAAGGACCTATGCACAACAAAACGCAAATATAATGTGCAGCAAAAGGCCTTCTTAAATGAGCAAGTGAGTGCCATTCTCACTCAAAAGACCCCCCCAAAATTCAAAGATCTCGGTAGTCCCACAATCTCATGTATCATTGGAGACTACTGGATTGAGCATGCATTACTAGACTTGGGGGCAAGCGTGAATTTGATCCCATACTCGGTATACGAGCAGTTGGGTCTTGGTGAATTAAAACCCACCAAAACCACATTGCAACTCGCTGATAGATCCATCCGTGTACCAAGAGGGATAGTTGAGGATGTGCTAGTCCAAGTTGATAAATTCTACTACTTGGTAGATTTCATTGTCTTGGACACACAACCGGTCATGGATGCTAGCACCCAAATACCGGTGATTCTAGGCTGTCCATTCCTTGCTACATCAAACGCAATTATAAATTACCGGAATGGAGTGATGCAAATGTCCTTTGGAAACATGACGTTGGAGGTGAATGTGTTCCACTTGGGAAAAAGGCATAGGGATGATGATGATGTCCACGAGGTTGATTTGATTGATTCAATCGTGGAAGAGGAGTTCGCTTTAAGGCAGAATTTTGATCCTCTAGATGTCGTTAGCTTTGATCCCTTTGAGGATTGGGACGATAATGATGGCCCCCATGAGGTGAACATGATAGAATCCATGGATGATGGGGGGTTTTTCCAACATGATTTACTTGAAAGTTTAGGGACATGTTTGACACATTCTAAGGATGAATCTAATTCTCATTTTATTAAGACCTTGGAAGTATCAATTTCTGAAAATTCATTTGACAAGTCACCAATTTTTGATTTACACAAATTTGTTGTGTAGGATTTGGAAGAATTGGTGCTTGACTTGCCTACAGAGAGGCCAATTTCTGAAAGTGTAGAGGTTGAGGACCCACTCCAACCTACACAAAATTTTGAGAAGGAGGAAGACATAAAGGGTCCAAATCTGAAAATCTCCTCCGATGAGGTCTCTTATACACTTGAGGAGTGCTTAACGTACTTTGAGGATTGTGATGATCCCATGATTCAGGACATTGTACAGGCTTTGAGAGAGACCTCACCGATGCCTAAAAAGTTTCCTTCCACAGAACACCAAACTGAAAATTCAATTGTGGAAGCACTAGTGAAATCTGATTTTTTGGAGATCATATCGACTTGTGAAGAAGAAATATAAGTCTCCACATCTCTTAGGTTTGTTAAAACCGAAGAACACTTCTGGGATGACCCATACTTGAATAATTTTTTCCCAGACAAGAAGGAAAGGAGATCCATATTCAATGATTTCCAACCAATGCAATTCTCCTTTCCTAGTACATGTGACAATTTTGTTGAAGAACCCGCTGAAATTTTTCAGCAGGATTTTCAATGGGCTAGACTGGTTGATGTCACCAATGTACTTTCCAAAGCAGGATGGTGGTTAGTTCTACTGAAAAATTTGTTACACCACTTGATGATCCTGCTCAACTTTGTCCTTTTGGATGTTATAATGATAATCGATCTCCTAGTCTGATGGAGATCCTCTTTTTACAAGGACGGGTTAGTTATCTTTATTTCTTTCCGTAGATTAGGTTTAGTTTTATTTAGTTTTACTGTTTTAGTAGCTTTAGTTGTTGGAGTTGCAGACTTCCAGATCGCTCTCTCAGGTACTATTGTTCTCACTCTCTCATATTTTACCATTGCTCTCATGTTCATGCTCATTACATATCTTTTTACATTGAGGACAATGCAAGATTTGGTTGGGGGGTGAGATGAGATTTTTCATCTAGCATGTTGCAACATTTCGAGCCTCATATGCGCAATTTTTTTTGAATTTTCTAAAATTTCAAAACTCCTTTAGAAAACCTTATTTCTAGGCATTCGAGATGATATGAGTATAAGAAGAGAAGATACGAAGTGTTTGATGTTGTAAGTCGTGAATTTCTCCCAACATAATGGTTTTATATGTTAGTTTCCCTATTGTTGTGATTAATAGAAAATTTGAACACTCTTTACACCAAGTTCACATTACACGATTTTCATGAGTTGAAAGGATTATACGAATTGTGGATTAGCTAGACGTGATTTAAAGCTGTTGAGAAACCAAGCCGGGGTACTTTGTCCATCCTTGTCCATGGGAAAATAACGAAAGATATGGATTTTTAAAAATCCTATCTAATTTAAAAGAAAAAGGAAAAGAAAGGATGAAATTGGGAATGATGGAAAAATGGTGAAAAATTCTGAAAAGGGCTACCTATTACCAACTGGGGGATGGTCTACCCGTAACCAAAGCCGGAAATGGGCCTAGTGTGAAAGTCGTCGGAAGGACGGTAAGGCAAATTCCTGTCATTGGCTTGTTGTTTCTCTGTACACCTTGAGATCCTTAGTTTAGTTGATCTATGGAGAAGATAATCCCAAAAACTCATGAGATGAACTTTCACTATGCACACTAGGTTGGATTTGTTCGAGTTCTTCTATTTATCAATCAGTCAGCGGGAATTTCATGTAGACACTTATTATGCTTTGAGAGTTAAGGTTTCAACTTCTATCACCTAATTTCTCCAAATTTTATACCTGTATGTCTTGGAATGGATAGAAACATGGTTTCTGAAGGAGAGTTGGGTTTGGAGGTTTGAACTAATTCACGCATGTTTTGCTCGGGACTAGTAAAAAGTTGGTTGGGGGGTGTGTTGAACCTCCAATTTATACATTGCATTGCCCATTACATCGCATTATATGCATGGTTTTCATGTTTAAAAGGCCCATCTAATGCATGTTTTGTGACTTCAGGAATAAGAGCGGAATTTACCCAATTGGAGACTAAAAAGAGCCATTTAAAGCCATTGGATGAAAAAGGAAGAAGGGCCAAAGAAAGTAGAAAGAAAGGAGAAGAAAGGAAGAAAGAAGCCAAAGAAGAAAGCAGAAATATCAGCCAAGATCGGTCGTACGACCAGTCGTCCATCGCCAAGATCGGTCATCCGACCGGTCTGACATTCACAGAAGAAGACCATTCTCAAAGAAGGCCACTGAGCCACTCACGACCGGTCGTCCTCAGCTCAGGAAAAAGAACTTTGGATCAGAGTTTCAGCAAAACTCACTGGACTGTTAAACAGAGAGGTCCGACCGGTCATGACCGGTCGTCCGACCGGTCGGCCATGCGTGAAATCAGGCAGTTTCTATTTCTGGTTCCGAAAATTGCTGCGCACTGCGTAACGTTACGCGGATTTTGGATGTTTCCGACGTAATTGAGCGTCCTCACTATAAAAGGACACCTAGGGGCTCTTCCTAGGGCATCATAGAAGCTAAGGGACGTGGTGCTAGAGAGAGAAAGCCGTCGTGGAGCGTCTGCAACCCTCTAAACTCCGATTTTTCTAGTTTTTATGTTTTCTTATTTGAGTTTTAGTTGTAGCATGACAATGCTCAGCTAGAATCTCTCAGCTAAGGCTGATAGGTGAAGCTTGTAGCTAATTTCATGATTTGATTAAGTTAATTCAAGTACTTTCAATTCAAGTTTGGATTTTTATTTATTCTAGTTCTTCAAGTTAATAGTTTGAGATGTTTTATGAGAGTTCATGTGCTTCGGACATGGATTCCTTGCAATTCTCTGAGATTATCATATGGTGCTTGTTTAGATTCGAATTATAGTAGTCCTTGAGCAAGCCATAGTCCATAGGCATGGCTGTTACTCCGAAGGCTATGATTTTGAATTCTACATTAATTGAATGGGACTAGAACTTGGAAGTTCAACTTGAATGGGATTGAATGTGTTTAATGCTTTATTTTCCAACTAGATGAGAGATAGGACTTCAAATCTAGTTGTGTATCTTGCTTGGATTGATTGGATTGACATGGGATTGCTACAAGTGGATCCTTGAATGCCTTAGTACCTTAAACAAATGAGTTTCATTAAGTTACTGTTTTAGCATAATTATTCCAATTGAATCTCTTATCTATTGCAAACTGAGTTGCTGGAATAGTTTGGAATTTGTTATCCAATTCCCTGTGGATCGACCTCGGTCTTACCGAGTTTTATTACTACATCGCAGCCTTACACTTGAGGCAAGCGAACAACTAATCTAATGCATGTTTTGTGGTTGCAGGAATGAGAGTGGACTTCACCCAATAGAAGACTAAAAGGGTCTACTTAGGAGCCTTGGATGAAGACTCAAGGTGGGCCAAAGAAAGAAGAAAGCAGAGAGAAGAAAGAAAGAAAGAAATGATGAAGAAAAGAGGCCAAGATCGGTCAAGACCGGTCGGCCAGCTCCCCTAGACCTGCTGAACTTGCTGAACACAAGAATAGCCTAGTCCGACCGGTCGTGACCGATCGGCCAGCCCAGTCCGACCGGTTCAGACTGGTCGGCCAAAGACCTGCTGGCTGGACTGTTTCATAGATGAGTCCGAACGGTTGCGACCGGTCGGCCATGTGTTGAACCTCCAATTTATACATTGCATTGCCCATTACATGACATGGTTTGCATGATTTTCATGATTTAAAGGCCCATCTAACATATGTTTTGTGATTATAGGGGATGAGAGCGGACTTCATTCAATTAGGGATTAAAAGAAAGCCTTTGGAGCCATTGGATGAAGGATGAAAGAGGACCAAAGAAAGAAGAAAGCAAGGAGAAGAGAAAGAAGGAAAAAAG
Source organism: Liriodendron chinense (assembly GCA_003013855.2). Taxonomy (NCBI): domain Eukaryota; kingdom Viridiplantae; phylum Streptophyta; class Magnoliopsida; order Magnoliales; family Magnoliaceae; genus Liriodendron; species Liriodendron chinense. Next base: position 3,114,232 of record ML058409.1, read on the forward strand.
AGGACAAAAGAAAGAAAGAAGAACAAGTTGAAGAGGGTCCGACCGGTCGGCCAAAGGAGCCAGACCGGTCGGCCACACATGCTGATCAAAGGGAAAACCAGACCAACCGGTCTTGACCGGTCGGCTAGGCTCACTGGACTGCTGGACAAACCAGACCGACCGGTCTTGACCGGTCGGCTAGGCTCACTGGACTGCTGGACAGGTCAGTCCGACCAGTCTTGACCGGTCGGCTGTACTCCCTGGACTGTTTAAAAGGTCAGGCCGACCGGTCTAGACCGGTCGGCTCTGCGTAAATAGAGTTCTTTCTAAAACGGGACTCCGAAAACTGCTGCGCACTGCGTAACCTTTCGCAGATTCTGGATGTTTCCGACACAAGGGAACTTTCTTACTATAAAAGGACACCTAGGGGCTCTTCCTAGGTCATCATAGAAGCTAAGGGACGTGGTTCTAAGGAGGGGAAGCTGTCGTGGAGCGTCTACAACTCTCCTATTTCCGGTTTTTCTAGTTTTATGCTTTTATTAAGAGTTTTTAGTTGTAGCATGAATATGCTCGGCTCGAACCTCTCAGCTAAGGCTGAGAGGTGAAGCTTGTAGCTAATTCTATGTTGGATTCAGTTAATTCAAGTACTTAATTCAAGTTTGGATTTTTCTCATGTTCTAGTTTCTTAAAGTGGTAGTTTGAGATGTTTTATGAGAGTTCATGTGCTCCGGACATGAATTCCTTGCAATTCTCTGAGATTATCATATAATGCTTGTTTAGATTTGAATCATAGTAATCCTTGAGCAGGCCATAGTCCATAGGCATGGCTGTTACTCCGAAGGCTATGGTTTCGAATTCTATATTGATTGAATGGACTAGAACTTGGAAGTTCAACTCGATTTGGATTGAATGTGTGTGAATGCTTTATTTTCCAACTAGATGAGAGATAGGACTTCAAATCTAGTTGTGTTCTCTACTTGGATTAATTGAATTGACATTGGATTGCTACAAGTGGATCCTTGAATGCCTTAGTACTTTAAATCACTGAATTTTCATTAAGTTACTGTTTTAGTTAATTACCCAATCAAACCTGATTTTCTTCCAAAAACTGAGTTGCTGGAGTAGTTTGGAAGTTGTTTCTAATTCCCTGTGGATCGACCTCGGTCTTACCGAGTTTTATTACTACATCGCAGCCTTACACTTAAGGCGAGCGAACAAGTTTTTGGCGCCGTTGCCGGGGATTTAAATAACGGTTTTTAAATAATTTCAGTGGCTGTAGAAGTAGAAGTAGATAGGTTTTTTTTTTTTTATTTTTTTTTATTTTCTTAGAACTAATAAATTTTTCTGTTTTGTAGGAATTCTTCTCTAGTTCAAGCGCATCAGGTGATACCTTTCTAACTTAGCTTTTTGCAGAATTTTTTTCAAATTAATTTCAGATTTCGGTTTTTTAGGATTTAGGATTAGTTTTAGTTTTTGGTTGAGTGGTTTATGTCCCGTTGGTAACGTAACCATTCGAATCGTCTCCAATCTGAAGGTGGTTTAGTTGGACCATTGTCAGTCCATAGACGAGTCCGAAATTACCAAGAGCATTGTGAAAGTTTGGGGAGTATGGAACAAACACCTTTAAGGAATCCTCCCCCCCTACTCCAACTACAAATGCAAATCAGGAAGGAGTAGGAGAGAATGAGGTACATAATGTTCCTCCAATGAGATCACTACGGGACTACCTACAACCTGCCCGAGCAATTACACCCTCTTGCGTGGTTCTACCAGCAAACGGTGGAAACTTTGACATAAAACCGGGTGTAATTCAACTCTTACCAAAGTTCCATGGGCTAGACTCTGACCGCCCATACTTACACTTGAAAGAATTCGAAGAAGTGTTGGCCACCTTGCATTACACCAATGTTTTCGAAGATACTATCAGACTTAAACTTTTTCCCTTCACTTTGAAAGAAAGAGCCAAAGATTGGCTTCACTCTCTTAGACCACATTCGATTGGGTCATGGGTTGAGATGAACCGGGAATTCTTGAAAAAGTTCTTCCCGGCTCATAAAACGAACACCCTTCGAAGAGCCATAATGAATTTCTCGGCTAAAGAAGGTGAATCTTTCTTTCAATGTTGGGAAAGATTTAAAGATCTCCTGCTTGCTTGCCCACATCATGGCTATGAGAGTTGGCGAATTATAAATTTTTTCAATGATGGATTAAGTTCCAATATGCGTCAATTTGTGGAGATGATGTGCAATGGCGAGTTTATGAGTAAAAATCCAAATGAGGCTTGGAGTTACTTGGACATGTTGGCTGAAAATGCCCAATCTTGGGATACATCGGATAAACCTAATAACTCCAAACCCACTCAAGAGAAAGGAGGGATTTATGTCCTCAAGGAGCAAGACGATGTGAATGCAAGGATAGCCAACCTCACAAGGAAGGTTGAGGCCATGGAACTTAGTAAAAGTGGAATTCCCAAGTCCAATGAAGCTGTTGAAACCATATGTGGGATTTGCCTCACCGATTTACACGCTACGCAAGATTGTCCCACAATTCCTACATTTCAAGAGGTATTACATGAACACGCCAATGCCACATATGGTTATCAACGGCCTTTCAATGGACCGGTAGGTAATACGTACAATGCGAGTTGGAAGAACCACCCAAATTTTAGTTGGAAGAATGCTCCTACGGGCAATCCTACCAACTTTCAAAGAGGGCCACCCATGCAAAATATGGCCCCACCTCAATTCTCAATGGAGGATACCTTGAAGGCGTTTATACAAGGGCAAACGCAAATCAATCAAACAAATCAGCAATTGTTCCAAGAGCTTAAAGTCTCAGTTGATGAGATTGTGGACCCTCGCCATTTTTCGCGCTCCCCACACGATGTTCTCGTCCCTTCCCCTTTCGGAAGAGAAGGAGAGGATGATGCGTGAGTGCGAAATCGCCGTTTGCCACTAGCTTGCCTCGTTCTCGAGGGCTTTGTTCGGTTGTCGTGTTAAGCTGGATGTGTTAAAATGAGTTTATATAAGACCAGAGTCGCCACTAGCCAATTACTTCGAATCTACAGTCGGCTAGACCCCGTAGAAACGTTAGAGAAGGGGATCCGAAGATTCCTTCCTCTAAAATGACTCCTTTTGATCTGCGGCCAGAGATTCGAGGTAAGGGATCACGGTTACAGGGTGGGAAGAGGTTAAGCACCCCACACACTGCCCGTACCGAAGTACGGTCTCTACTTCACAGAATCGAACTAATACTTGAAAGTCTGTTTTAATCCTCGTATATTCTCATGGATGACATGATGCATGAATGCGGGTCTGAACAGTAAGAGTTTCTGATGGGCAGGTTCCAACAACGGGCAAGCCCAGAGCGTACGCTCGAACTGACAGGTGCTTAATGTAAGACGTATGCAGTGTGCTTGAACGATCAAGGTGTTTTATGGTGAAGCATGAATGCAGGTCTGAACAGTAAGAGTTTCTGATGGGCAGGTTCCAACAACGGGCAAGCCCAGAGCATACGCTCGAACTGACAGGTGCTTAATTTAAGACATATGTAGTGTGCTTGAAGAATCAAGGTGCTTGCAGTGAAGCAGGGGGGTTGGAAGAAAAGTAAATGTTGCACTTATGCTAGATGCAAATGAGATGATGCTGGAAAAGAGTAGCTGGGTGGACGGAGGTGTCGCAAGGATTGGCTTCGAGTGGCTGGATTAAGACTTGGATGGCTTGGGAGGCTTGGACCAGTGGTCAGGCTGGGCTGGACCAGGGCTAGACTCTCCTCACTCGGGCTCTCCTTGGTGGAAAAATGGGCTAAGGGGTGGAGAAGGGCTCAGACGGACGATCGCTGGACTGGGCAGATTTGAAGGGATGCTGAAATGAGAAGGGGAGGGGGGTATTTATAGCAGCGAGGAGTGGCATTTTTCGTAATTTATTTTGGGCGGCCTGCTATGGGCCGCCCGTACGGCCGTTCCTCAATTTCCAGCGAGGTACGGTTGCACCTTCGGGGCTGCTGTTTGACTCGCTGGGTTGACTCAGTGAGTTGACTCAGCGGGTCGACTAGGTGATTTGACTCGACGGGTTGACTCGGTGTTTTGACTCGACGAGTTGACTCAGCGGGTTGACTCAGCAGGTTAACTCAACGGGTTGACTCAGTGGGTTGACTCAGTGAGTTTGACTTTTTTGGGATTTTTTGACTGGCTTTTCTTATGGGGGGTTTTTCAGGCTGATATTTAGGACTGGGTTGACTGGGTTCAGGCTTGAACTGGGCTATGGAATGGGGCTTACAAGGGTGAGTTTGGCTGAGTTTGGACTTGGGATTTGGGGGTACGGTCCTCCATTCATCCAGCTATCTCCACCAACAGTGTAGCCGAAGGTGGGGTGTCTACAGATGCCCCTCTTTGGCAGATGTTGCTTGCAACCGAATGCCAAAGCGAGTGGACACCCCACTTCTGACCCGGTCATTCATAGATCATGTTCTGAAATCTTTGCTTGCCTTCGCATCTGTGCCAGTTGATCGTTTGGAGATCGATCACTCGCACATACCGCGGGAGTTTGGGGAAAACGTTGCGATTGTCCCTGCAGTTTGCTGCAACCTGGGTACCCAATCGCAACCCTTCCATTCTCGATCGGTACTAACATCGGAAAGGTACAGCAGAGCCTCTGCGTCGCCAGTCTTACGAGGTTACTAACCCTGTGATTGATTGTATGTTCGATGTTCTCCCAGATCACTCCAGGAGTACTTGTTTCGCTTGACTGTCAAAGTGGTTAGACGCCCTGCGTCCGATAGTCTTACGCGATTCTACTACGCCGACTTGGACTCAATCAAGGTACTTCAGGCATCCACGCCTAGGTATGTGCGGGTGGACTCTTTCCAACCGACCTGCTGGTTTCGATGCTTAGTTTGTAATTCATTCTTTCCTTGATTGTGGTCTGGAATCTTTGTTGTCCTTTGTATCTGAGTCAGTTGATTGTCTGGAAATTGATAACTCGCACATACCGCGGGAGTTTGGAGAAAACGTTGCGATTGTCCTTGCAGTTTGCTGCAACCTGGGTACCCAATCGCAACCCTTCCATTCTCGATCGGTACTAACATCGGAAAGGTACAGCAGAGCCTCTGCGTCTGTAGTCTTACAAGGTTGCTGACCCTGAGACTGATTGTGTGATGTTTGATATTTTCCCAGATCACTCCAAGAGTACTTGTTTCGCTTGACTGTCAAAGTGGTTAGACGCCCTGCGTCCGATAGTCTTACGGGATTCTACTACGCCGACTTGGACTCAGTCAAGGTACTTCAGGCATCCACGCCTAGGTATGTGCGGGTGAGCTCTTTCCACCCAATCTGCTGATTTTGATACTTGGGTTACAATTCATCGTTTCCACCTGTTCAAATGGTTTCTCTGACCGAGCCTTTTAGCTTTCATCTTTTTGTATCTTGGCATGTGGTACGACCGCACTGTCACTGGAGTTCAGTTCGACCGTACTTCGAGTGCATCGGATCCGATGGTCTTCGGGGAAACCGCGAGACATCGGATCTTATTTGATTTTTGCGTTGGCTCCTACCCAGAGATATGGAAGATCTCCTGGTGTTTTGGAGGCAGAACGCTCTACTGGGAAAATATTTTTTGGATTTTTGAAAAGATACCCACTCTGGGGAGTGATACTCCGTGGGGTTTTTATTTGCAAATAGAAATATTTTTTGTCTTTTGGAAATGGAAATCTGGTCTGCACGTGCCTCCACTAGGGATGCCTGTGGGGTCTTTGGCTAACCGACTCTTATTTTGAAAGCAGGTAAACATGATGATTGATGCAATGGATGCTGATGCATGGAGATGCATGATGAATGCATAGCTTTGGCTCATTCTCTTTTAGTTTGATGATTTTGCTTTTGCTGGAGGTGCAGAGAATTTTGAGCTTATTGCTTGCAGGGTTGTGCTCCCTGGGGATTTTCTTTTTAATGCGGATGTTTGGTCAGCGGGTTGGTCAAGATCCCGACTCGTGGTCGATCAGGTCCATCGTCCCAAGATGCTGTTTCTTTGTGAATGTGAATGTACGAGGATGCTATCCAACTTCAAGATGTTCTTCTGGGCATACGGGTGATTAAGATGGTGTTTGGTTGCCCGTTTTGGTCAAGATTCCAATTTGCGGGCGATTGGATCCGTCATCCCAAATTGTGAAGGGAGTGGAGTTCAAGACTCCTGAAGTGTAGTGCTGGGGATACTGACAATTTTTGTGATTTTTGTAAACATGTGGTCCGAATCTTTACCTGGGTAGAGATCGGTTATTGAAAGCAAAGGAGATATTTTTGTGATTTTTTAAAAATTTTCTTGAAAGCAAGGAAATCATTTTTTGTGATTTTTGCAAATATTTGATTTGTAAGCAAGGAAAATATATTTTTGTGATTTTTGCAAATATTTTGATTGAAAGCAAGGGAAATATTTTTGTGATTTTTTTTATAACATTTTGTTTGAAAGTAAGGGAAATATTTTTGTGATTTTTTGAAGAGGTGATTTTGCAATGTTTTTGTATTTTGTGATTTTTCTGAAATGTAAGGAAAAGTATGGAATTTTCATCCATTTCCAGCTTCTACTGCTGGTAAGGCACTCGATCCATTTTACGTCAGCGAGCAAGACGAGTCTCACACAGTTAAGTGCCGTAGTTTTACATCTTCGGATGAGGGGATCTTGAGGGTTTTCAGTCAACACACCCACAAAGTTGCCTGTTCCTCATGTGCAATGCACATAGACCACGTATCGTCCGACGGACTCCTTTGGCCACAAAATGAGCCACATCCTTACATTTTCCTTAGTCAATCCAGTTTGGGGCCTTACGTTGCTCACAATTCCGTGAGGGTGCGCTCCACCTCCCAACAGCCTTAATCCCCTTCATGAGTTTTAGGAACAGGGAACATCCGTCGGATTCAACAGCGACTTCCAACTCAAGGTTGTCTATCACGGTGCGTTCAACACGAACAGGATTGCAGAGTTCTGCCTGCCTCAGCCCTTACCTGTTTAAAAGATTCCAGACACCCGTACGATCAAGTGTCAGCCATGTCTGGAACAAGTTAGGAAAGAAAGCCCCCGAGAAGTTAATCCCAGTGTAGTTTTAGGTCTTCGGACCACTGGGGATGAATTTGTGCAGTTGAAATTTTTGGTGAATCATTTTTTTTGTGTTTTTCTGGGAAAAGTTCCAGATTTCAGCTCGAATGATCGAGATTGATGCTGGTTTTTGTGGAAAGCTTTAAAATATTTTTGGTATTTTTGAAATGATCCGGGTTATCGAACCTTGATCAAGGCTGATGCCGGTTTTTGGTTGAAAGCAAGAAAGGTCCCCCGAGAAATTAATCCCAGTGTAGTTTAAGGTCTTCGGACCATAAAAAAAACTTTATGTACATGCTGAAAGTACATTCTTTTTTGTGATTTTTTGAAAACTGTTCCAGGTCATAAAATCTCAATTTTGAACGGTCAGGATTGACACTGGTTTTTATTGGAAATCTCTCGGGATTTTGATCCCGACGTAGTTTAAGGTCTTCGAACCAGAAACTGTACAAAAGGGGGCAAACACATTTTTTTTTGTTTTCGAAATGATCCAGACCATCAGATCTTGGCCTGAACGGCTGGGATCGATGCTGGTTTTTATTAAAAATCTCTCGGGACGTTGATCCCGACGTAGTTTAAGGTCTTCGGACCCCAAAACTATGTACAAGACAGGGAAAACCTGTTTTTGTTCTTCTTTTTGTAAAATGTCCTGTGTCAGCGGATCTTGATTCGATCCAAACTGATGCTGGTTTTTATTAAAAGTCTCTCGGGATCTTGATCCTGACGTAGTTTAAGGTCTTCGGACCCAGTTTGGGGTTGGGCATACTTACTTTGCTTTATTTGGCTTTTGATAGGGCCGATTGTGACTCGAATGGTCTGGATTACTTGAGTGGGCCATGTGGTCCCTTTCTAAACTTCAGCTTTACTTTGGAGCACTTATCCTTGATATTTTGTGAGGCTACGAAGGCTTCTTATGGTGTGGATGATGACTTGAACGGCTCAGATCGCTTGACTTGGCTTTGTGGGCCCACTTGATGATTAGATCTTAGATTCTGGCCCTTCTTTTGATGATCAGACCTTTGATCTTGTTTTTTGATGGCTCATGTAGGTCCTTCAATGGTTTAGATCATGATGATCTAGTCTTTGAATGACTTAGATTGCTTATGGCCCCCACCTGATCACCTTTCCTTCTCTTTGACTTGATCAGCCATGTTCTGGCTGCATTGCTTCGTGATTGGACCGGTGGGGCACCTTTTATATGATCTTGATCAGCCTTAATCGAAATCTGGAGTGGACCGGAGCCTTGGGCGGCCCACGGGGTGCCATCTGCTGACGTGGACTGTCAGCCTCACCTACCAAGAATCCTGGAGCCAATCCCATGGAGAGAGAGGGAGCGCGTCCGTACAGGCGGCCCAGAGCAGGCCGCCCAAGGCTCGCCTCTTGAGCGGCCTGGGCTGGCTCGGGTTCGGACATTCCCTGTTGTCTGTTGCTGCTGTCCCCACATTCTCTGTAACAGGCCTTTCGATTCCAGCCATGTTTCCTCTCTTTGTCTCATCCTTTCTTCTCTTTTTGTCTTCTTCTCACTTTGTCCTCTCTCAAACAATGGATGGTGGAGATTCAAGGGCTGTAGGGACTGTTCATGATGGGTCCCACATTCCAGGAGGTGGTGCAGGCTTTAATGATGGTGCAATTTCTTTAATGGATGGTGGAGATGGGGCATTGAATGGGGGCATTGATGAGGTGCTAGAGATGGTAGTTGGTGGAGCTTTGAATGGCCCCATTAATGGCAGCCATGCTGAAATTTCAGATTTGAATGGGCCATTGATTATGGGAGAAATGGATGGTATGGATGAGATGAGGAGATGGGACATAGGTGAGGCTATGTGTCCCTTGAGTGGGGGCCATATGGATGATGTGATTGATGATGGTGATGGGGCTATGATGGACATAGATGGGCTGATCTTAGATTGCCTTTTAGTACCTGTAAGGAGAGAAAACACTTTAGTAAAAGGATTGAAGCATCAAAGCAGGAAGAGAGATACTTACCTTTTGGGAGGAATGATCGGGAGAAAGACGCTTGTACGAGGCACTCCATAAGTTGGTTGGGGGATGTTTATTTTGAAAGCCCTGTAAGTTTTTTTTTTTTTTTTTTGCATATATACGAATAAGGAAAAATGATTTTTTTTTTTGTGGAAAATATATGTAAATCATGAAGTAAAAATTTATTTCAAGTGCTTATCTGTTTGTGCTTGATTTGGACATGTGCTTTTAGACGTAGGAATCAGAATATTTGACTCAGCCTGATGTCATACTCATTTTCTTAATTATTCACCAAGGGTCCTGGTCCCCTTAAGATAGTGCGCAATGGTATCCTGCCCCTAGAATTTGGGCAGATCCTGAAAGAATTCTCGACTCATAGCCGCCATCCTTGCTTCCATTGAATCTTCATGTCGTTTGGATCTCTCATGTACCTGCTTTTTTTTTCTTCTTTTTTTTTTTTTTTCCGTAGCCATTATTACCCGCAACGCCCTTTCGGGTTTTCGCTGCGTCCGGCCTGCCCTCATTTTTGCCCGTGGCGCCCTTTCGGGTTTTCACCACGTCCCGGGTATTTGATCTTGCCTGCCCCTTGGCAGCTATGCTGTTTTTACCCTCAGCGCCCTTTCGGATTTTCACCAAGTCCGCTGTGTGCCCACTGTTTTTACTCGGAGCGCCCTTTCGGGTTTTCACTCCGCCCTCTTTGTTTAAGCACACATATCTTTTTTTTTTTTTTTGATAACTGTGACGTCCAAAGGTCAGGAATCCGTCGTTGCCGGCCGATGGTAACCTTTCGGCCCTTATCTTAAGTTACAATGGCAGAGCTGTCGGCCTTAGCTACAGACCCTTCTGAGGTGGATGGATGGATGGATGTGTTTCTTTTGGGTCGATTTTTTTTCTCTTTCTTTCTTTCTTTCTTTCTTCTTCTTCTTCTTCTCTTTTTTTTTGTGGGTTGTGTGCCCCTCCCCTTTTTTTTTCTTTTTTTTTAACCCCCCTCTTTTTTTTTTTTTGCAACATTCTTCTTTTTTTTTTCCTTCTTTTTTTTGGCTTTTGAACCCTTTATTTGGAACACTTATTGGTGGACGGGAGAGGATTCTCAGAGGTCTAAGCCTTAACCTCTTGACTTCAGCTCTACTAATGCAACTTTTGATAAGATTGGATTGGCTTACCTGTGAGAGATTTTCACGTTGTCGGCGTTGATTAGCTCAGGAAGATCCACCCCTCTCATGTTGGTGAGCCTGAGGGCGCTTCTTGGAAGAACTTTTCTGATCCTTGGGCCTTGTCTCCTTGAGTTTGATAGATGCAACGGTGATTGTTATAAACCTGATATGACTTTTCTTTCTTCGGCTTCATTCTTCATCGGCACTCACGGTGACATGATTTTGACTCGAACTCTTAGGCTTGTCTTCTGATTTTAAGATTCTCGAGGAACTCCTTCGTCCTTAGATTCCGAAGGATGTCCCATTGCCAATGTTGATAGCATGTGGGAACCCTTAACAATTGATGATGTCATTCTTCATGAGAATTATCGTGCGAGATTAGAATGTTACCTCCATCCACTTTGTGCTGTAATCGACTGCCACGAGTATATGCGTATGAGCACTAGATGATGTCGAGTCGATCTTTCTATTGATGTAGATACCTCGTACAGGGAATAGCTGGAGCGTTATCAAGTTGTAGAATTTCGAAGCACACACATGGATCCGATGTGCATGTTGCTGACACTTGAAGTGCTTTCTGACATGTTGGCAACAATATGTCTTCATCGAGCCGTGAGGTTTCTTCGATCATTCGTCAAGTCACACACGCTAGCATGGAATGCAAGCATAGTCTTGGCAGCATCTTCTTGATAGGCTTGATGAGTTTTTGATCGATGAGTCTTCATAGGACGCAAGATTGGGAAGTCATGACTTCAAAAATTCGATCATTCTCTGCTTATTTTTCGGGGACAAGGATTCTCAATGCACACTTCCTTATGGGTCTCAGGAGATCCTAGGTTTATAATTTTGAAACTTTTTGAGATGACATCGGCTTTTGGTTCAAACTTTGGAGGAGACCCTCTTAGTTTGGGAGTCAACTCATCATTTTCCTCATCATTTGGCTTTGTCCAGACCCTTGAGTTTGAAGTCCAACTCTAGATCGAAATCTTATGAGTCAACTCCATACTCGAGTGCTTTGACAGACAGACTTGACACTTTTATTGAAAAAGATTTCTAATAAAATTTTTTTTGCTTTCAAAGATTTTCTGGTTTTTTGGAATTTTGTGAATATCTGGATTTTTTTGAACTTTTTGGACTTTCTGAAATTTTAAATTTTTTTCTTTTTGAAATATTTGGTGTTTTGGGTTTTTGAATCTTCTGATTTTTTATTTTTTTGAAATTTTTTTTGTAAAGGACCCAAGCAAGACGGCGATGTGAACCAGATGTTGCTTGATTCGGCTCGGGGAGCCGAGCACTGTCGACTTTTATTGGCCGTCATGGGGACTACAAACCTGTTACTTCTGCCCTGCACTCCTTCCCCTCAGGAGGCAGGGCCAGAGGGATCAGTAGGCCAACCCTCATTGTTGCGCCCAAACATCATGGTAGATCTGAAATTGGGGTCCGAGTCAGTGTCGGATGCGATTTCTCCTGGTTCGTCCCCGATGAATTGCAGCTCTTCAGGTTCATCCGGCTGAGGTGGGACCAGAATGGTAGTCTAATCGATCAGGGAAAATCTCTGCCCCTTGCTTGAGTCTTCTTTGAGCAACTCTGTCAGACTCAATCTGATCGATTGATCATCGAAGGTGGAATCCAGCCCATCATCAGGATAGATAATTCCTACATTGATAAATTGGATTGGTGTGACGATGCAGAGGTTCCCTTCTTCTTGATGACCCCGTCTTCTTCTGATACTTCTGTGCCTAATCCGAGTAGGTCGATATGGTAGTCTTTCTCTATCCACGTTCTCTTGGGCTCCCATGATTCGGGTCGAGTCTTGATATTCGAGCTGATAGTAGAAGGTTTAACACTCGACAGGAAGGAAGACGTAGTTCGATCCGATGGGACATGCACGAGGGAAGTAATTTGTATTGTGATGGTATGAGATCTCCCCATTAGAGCGTTGTACATCCATGGCTGGGATGGTAGGCTCTCGAATGTTGGATGCTTCTACCATGAAAATTTGTTCGAGATCAGTAATGATGGTGATCGCCCTATCTCTGAAGATGTGCTTGACCCTTTGGTGAAGATTTGAAGAGATGGCACCGATTCTGTGAAACCAGGTCCGATCGGAAAGGAGATGGAATGAAGCTGAGATGTCCAAGACCTGAAGAGTAATAGTTGATGTTTTTGGACCGATCAGAACCTGGACATCAATCTCCCCTTCGACATCCTCGATAGTGGCCACATAATTGAAGCTGGCCCCCAATTTTGCTAGGGCATGTGGCATGCTGTCCAAGGAAGGGTCTTCTTCTTGGAGGATGATGGCTGAAGTAGAAGCTGAATAGACAGGTGCGGCGGGCAAGTTGTGCCCCTAATTGCTTGATGGAGAAATGAGCAGGTTGTGCCCCTGGCTGACTATTGCTGAGACGGGCAGGTTGTGCCCCTGGTTTGCTGATGCTGCGTTAGGGAGATTGTCCCCTTGGTTAATTGAGATGGGCGAAATGTGCCCATGGTTAGAAATGGGTGCGAAGAATGAATCAACTCAAGGTGCCCCTTGCATGATGATGGGCTCTGGGATCGAAATAGTTGAGGGTGCCCCTTGCAGGATGAGAGGTTCGAACTCTGAACTAGAGTCGATGGCCCGGATAAACTGGAGAGGAAGCTCTTCTTGGTTGATGAAAGCTGGATAGGTAGGAGGTGCCCCTTGCATTGCAGAGACTGGATCAACTGGAGATGCCCCTTGCAGGATGAGGGGTTCTGAAACTGGACTAGTTAGGGGTGCCCCTTGCCAACCTTGATTAGGGAACTGTGAGTTTCATCTTGACTGTTGCTGTTGCTATTGCTGCGGTTGTCCATGCTGAGGGAGGAATAGTGCACCTTCGGTAGAGGTGACAAGATTATCCTCTTCCATTGGATGGGAGATGGGAACACTATCATTATCGCTCTCGTATCCGGTAGGCTCACCTTCCACTATCGGTTGTACTGGAGAGGCCTGCTGAGGCCACCAAGGGGAGATCATCCCAGCCCTTATTCCGGCTTCGACTTGTTCCTCGGCGCAGATGAGTTGGCTGAAGTTCGCATATGGATGTGAGACAAGGTATCCAGAGATACTTGGATTTGCCGAGTGGATGATCATGGAGATTTGCTCATCGTCGTCGATGGGAGTCTTCATTCTAGCGGCCATGGCCCGCCACCGTCCAACGTAGGCTGACAATGTTTCATCACTTCTTTGCCTGAGAGCTGCGAGGTCCGCTCTCTTGGGTGCCATGTTAAGATTGTATGCGAACCTGTCGATGAAAGCCTGAGAGAGCTGCTCCCAAGTCCTGATGCGATGACAGTCCAATGATGTGTACCAGTCTAGGGCATCGTTTTTCAGGGACTTTTGAAACAGACGGATCAACGCCCCGTCGTTGTTTGCCACAGCATCTAGCTCACCACAAAATGATCTTAAGTAGTCTATAGGACACCCTGTCCCATCATATCTTTTAAATTTTGGTACCTGAAAGCCTTGAGATACCATTGCATCGGGAAATGGACAAAGGTCCCTGAACTTAGTGGATGGAAGATCCACCCCTTGCTGCTTCTGCAACTTTCTCTTCATCTCTCGCATCTGTTCTTGGAGTTGTTCGATTTCAGAGGGACCAAATGAAGGAGATCTTGCCCCTTGCCAAGACTGAGCTGGCCCCCTTTCGTAATAATTGGTGTCATTGATGCTCCTATGATTCCTGCTTGAAGGAGGTTGGGCCTGATAATTACTCCCATTATAGGGACTTTGTTGGACTGGAGCTGAGAAAGGAGACTGCAAAGAAATCCCAGTCACAGGAGAATATTGAAATTGGTTGGAACTCCCATTAGGAAGAGGATGTTGGAATTGGCTCGGAGTTCCGGTTGTGAGATGTGACTGAAAATGGCTCTCATTCGCAGGAGGATACTGAAAGAAATGCCCTGAGGTTGAGGGTTGTTCTGATTGAAGGCCCTTGTTAGGAGGGTATCGAAAGTCCTGAGTGATCCTTGGCGGTTGTGGTTGGGATGAACTGGAGGCCGGGAGTACCTTCGATGGTTGTTGAGGTTGTTGAACTGGACCAGCTTGATTGCTGGCTGCTGAAACCTGAGCTTGTGTGAATCGAAGAAGCATTTCCTGCATGGCCTTCATGCTTTGCTGTAGCTCTTGGATGCCAGGAATTGACATGGATTCTCTCAAGTTTAACTGTGGAGAGGAAGCCTCAAGTATTTCGTGGGCAGGGAATGGGAGAGCCATGTCAGTTTTGTAGTGGACGTGGCAGGGTGATTTGGTTTGAAGGAGTAATGGTGGGGAAGTATGCTCTACTTCTTTTTTTGGGTTTTGGGATTTTTTTTTTTTTTTGGGTTTTGAGTAAAATGCTATGCAGATGAGATTGTATGAGGACTAATGACTTTCAAGTATAGGAGGGATTCCATTTTTCTAGCTGGATCACGACTAGTGGGACTAGCTCATCCCCAGCAGAGTCTCCATTCTGTGGACCCTCGCCGTTTTCCGCGCTCCCCACATGACGTTCTCGTCCCTTCCCCTTTCGGAAGAGAAGGAGAGGATGATGCGTGAGTGCGAAATCGCCGTTTGCCACTGGCTTGCCTCGTTCTTGAGGGCTTTGTTTGGTTGTCGTGTTAAGCTGGATGTGTTAAAATGAGTTTATATAAGACCAGAGTCACCGCTAGCCAATTACTTCGAATCTACAGTCGGCTAGACCCCGTAGAAACGTTAGAGAAATGACTCCTTTTGATCTGCGGCCAGAGATTCGAGTTAAGGGATCACGGTTACAGGGTGGGAAGAGGTTAAGCACCCCACGCACTGCCCGTACCGAAGTACGGTCTCTACTTCACAGAATCGAACTAATACTTGAAAGTCTGTTTTAATCCTCGTATATTCTCATGGATGACATGATGCATGAATGCGGGTCTGAACAGTAAGAGTTTCTGATGGGCAGGTTCCAACAATGGGCAAGCCCAGAGCGTACGCTCGAACTGACAGGTGCTTAATGTAAGACGTATGCAGTGTGCTTGAACGATCAAGGTGTTTTATGGTGAAGCATGAATGCAGGTCTGAACAGTAAGAGTTTCTGATGGGCAGGTTCCAACAACGGGCAAGCCCAGAGCATACGCTCGAACTGACAGGTGCTTAATTTAAGACATATGCAGTGTGCTTGAAGAATCAAGGTGCTTGCAGTGAAGCAGGGGGGTTGGAAGAAAAGTAAATGTTGCACTTATGCTAGATGCAAATGAGATGATGCTAGAAAAGAGTAGCTGGGTGGACGGAGGTGTCGCAAGGATTGGCTTCGAGTGGCTGGATCAAGACTTGGATGGCTTGGGAGGCTTGGACCAGTGGTCAGGCTGGGCTGGACCAGGGTTAGACTCTCCTCACTCGGGCTCTCCTTGGTGGAAAAATGGGCTAAGGGGTGGAGAAGGGCTCAGACGGACGATCGCTGGACTGGGCAGATTTGAAGGGATGCTGAAATGAGAAGGGGAGGGGGGTATTTATAGCAGCGAGGAGTGGCATTTTTCATAATTTATTTTGGGCGGCCTGCTATGGGCCTCCCGTACGGCCGTTCCTCGATTTCCAGCGAGGTACGGTCGCACCCTCGGGGTTGCTGTTTGACTCGCTGGGTCGACTCAGTGAGTTGACTCAGCGGGTCGACTCGGTGATTTGACTCGACCGGTTGACTCGATCGGTTGACTCGGTGTTTTGACTCGACGAGTTGACTCAGCGGGTTGACTCAGCGGGTTAACTCAGCGGGTTGACTCAGTGGGTTGACTCAGTGAGTTTGACTTTTTTGGGATTTTTTGACTGGCTTTTCTTATGGGGGGTTTTTCAGGCTGATATTTAGGACTGGGTTGATTGGGTTCAGGCTTGAACTGGGCTATGGAATGGGGCTTACAAGGGTGAGTTTGGTTGAGTTTGGACTTGGGATTTGGGGGTACGGTCCTCCATTCATCCAGCTATCTCCACCAACAGTGTAGCCGAAGGTGGGGTGTCTACAGAGATTAAGGGACGCTTGAATGCTAGGGAATGGACCTTTCCGGTCCAACCTTAGCCCAATCCAAAGCAAGTACATGAAGTAAGCATCCCTAATCCTTCTAACCAAAACATGGAGCAAGCCAAATCCATCACCACCCTTAGAAGTGGAAACAAATTGACAAAACTATTCCGGTGAAGGCCGATGAGCCTAATGATCCGGTAAATTCTGAGGATGAAGATGGATCTAACTTAGCCCCACAACAACCGGAACGTATTTACAAGCCCGTAGCACCATTCCCTTCAAGGTTGGTTGCCCTAAAATCTTTCCCAAATTCTCATGATATTCTAGAGATTTTCAGACAAGTCAAGATTAATATCCCTTTGCTTGATGCCATCAAACAAATCCCCTCTTATGCCAAGTTTCTAAAGACCTATGCACAACAAAACGCAAATATAATGTGCAGCAAAAGGCCTTCTTAACTGAGCAAGTGAGTGCCATCCTCACTCAAAAGACCCCCCCCAAAATTCAAAGATCCTGGTAGTCCCACCGTCTCATGTATCATTGTAGACTACCGGATTGAGCGTGCCTTGTTAGATTTGGGGGCGAGTGTGAACTTGATCTCATACTCGGTTTATGAGCAATTGGGTCTTGGTGAATTAAAACCCACCAAAACCACGTTGCAACTCGCTGATAGATCTATCCGTGTACCGAGGGGGATAGTTGAGGATGTTCTAGTCCAAGTTGACAAATTCTACTACCCAGTAGATTTTATCGTCTTGGACACACACCCGGTTTTAGATGCTAGCACTCAAATATCGGTAATATTAGGCCGCCCATTCATTGCCACATCAAACGCAATCATCAATTGCCGGAATGAGGTGATGCAACTATCTTTTGGAAACATGACACTAGAGGTGAATGTGTTTCACTTGGGCAAAAGACATAGGGATGTCGATGATGATGAGTTCTTCGAGGTAAACATGCTTGAAACTTTTAAAGAAGAAGAACTCCTCCAACTTGAACCACTAGAAAGCTTGGAGACATGCTTAGCATATTTCATGGATTTTGAAGACCCCATCATTAGTGAAATTGTGCAGGCATTAAATATAGAGAGACCGGTAGTTAGTACTAGCTGGTGGAGGCCCCATTTTGAAAAATTGCCACCAACCACATCAAGGCCTCTACCGTCTAACATCAAACCACCGAAGCTTGACCTTAAACCATTGCCGTCCGAGCTTAAATACGTATATTTGGGTCAAGAGGAAGCATTCCCAGTTGTCATTACCTCCCACCTAGAGAAAGACCAAGAGCTCAAGTTGATTGAGTTACTCAAAGAACATAGGGAAGCCATAGGTTGGACAATAGCGGATCTCAAAGGGATAGATCCTTCTGTTTGTACTCACCGAATACACCTTGAAGAAAATGCAAAAACGACTAGACAACCTCAAAGACGGCTAAATCCAAACATGATGGAGGTTGTCAAAGTCGAGGTGTTAAAGCTATTGGATGTGGGTATTATCTACCCCATCTCAGATAGCCAATGGGTGAGTCCTACCCAAGTTGTCCCCAAGAAATTCGGTATTACCATCATTGAAAACGCCAACAACGAGCTTATACCGACTAGGGTGACCACCGGTTGGCGTATGTGCATTGATTATAGGAAGCTCAACACGGTTACTAGGAAAGACCACTTCCCTCTCCCATTTATGGATCAAATTTTGGAGAGCTTGGCAGGCCATTCCTATTATTGCTTCCTAGATGGCTATTCCGGATACAATCAAATTGAGATAGCTCCGGAAGACCAAGAGAAAACCACATTTACATGCCCATTTGGCACCTTCGCTTACCGAAGGATGCCATTCGGGTTATGTAATGCACCCGCCACATTCCAACGATGCATGTTGAGTATTTTCTCGGACATGGTGGGTGAGTTTCTTGAGGTGTTCATGGACGACTTTTCTGTTTTTGGTTGTACGTTTGATGAATGCCTCAAGCACTTGAAGTTGGTCTTGATGAGGTGTGAGGAGAAGAAACTTGTATTAAACTGAAAAAAGTGCCATTTCATGGTACAAAGAGGAATAGTCCTTGGACATATCATCTCGTCCAATGGAATAGAGGTAGACCGGGCAAAAATTGACATAATTTCCAATCTACCATCACCCAAAAGCATACGCGATGTGCGGTCCTTCCTTGGACACGCCGGGTTCTATAGAAGATTTATAAAGGATTTTAGTCATATCTCAAGGCCTTTATGTAACCTTCTACAAAAGGAGAACCAATTTGAGTGGGGTGCCGAATGTCAATTAGCTTTTTCAAAGCTAAAAGACATGTTGACAACCGCTCCTATCATGCAACCACCAGATTGGTCCATTCCTTTTGAGTTGATGTGCGATGCAAGCGACTTTGCTATTGGGGCGGTGTTAGGCCAAAAAAAGGATAAGAAGCCCCATGTTATCTACTACGCAAGTAGGACCTTGAATCCCGCCCAAGTTAATTATTCGACTACGGAGAAAAAGCTCCTACCTGTCATTTTTGCCTTGGACAAATTCAGGCCATACTTAATAGGATCCAAAGTTATTGTTTATACGGATCATGCGGCGCTGAAACACCTTCTCTCTAAGAAGGATGCTAAGCCCCGTTTGCTTAGATGGATCCTACTCCTTCAAGAATTCGACTTGGAGATCAAAGACAAGAAGGGGGTAGAAAATGTGGTGGCGGATCATCTATCCCGTCTAGTCCTACCAAATTCCATTGACGAGTCACCTATTGAGGACTCATTCCCTGATGAGCAACTCTTTGTTGCTATGCATCCACCATGGTACGCTGATATAGCCAATTATCTTTCCACAGGTGCGATGCCGATTCATTGGACTGCGCAGGACAAACGTAAATTTCTAAGGGAAGTGCGCAGATTTTTCTGGGATGAACCTCTATTGTTTAAATATTGCCCAGACCAAATTATAAGGAGATGCGTCCCCGATGATGAACATAATTCAGTCATCTCCTTTTGTCATGATCAAGCATGTGGGGGTCATTTTTCGGCCAAGAAAACAACTGCGAAAATTCTGCAGTGTGGTTTTTATTGGCCCACACTATTTAAGGACACCCACGAGTTTTGCAAAGCATGCGAGCGCTGCCAGAAGTTAGGAAGATTATCCCGTCGAAATATGATGCCTCTCACCCCAATCCAACATCTTGAAGTCTTTGACTATTGGGGCATCGATTTCATGGGACCATTCCCCTCATCTTTTGGACATGTCTATATTTTGCTTGCCGTAGACTATGTGTCTAAATGGATAGAGGCTATCCCATGTAGAACCAACGATCATCGTACGGTTCTCAAGTTCCTCAAAGAAAACATAATTTCTAGATTTGGGACGCCTCGGGCCATCATTAGTGATGGTGGTTCTCACTTTTGTAATAGACCTTTCGAAACCTTAATGAAGAAATATGGTATTAGGCACAAAGTGAGTACCCCATACCACCCACAAACAAGTGGGCAAGCTGAAATCTCCAATAGGGAAATCAAGCAGATTTTGAAAAAGATGGTGAGACCGGATCACAAGGATTGGTCCCTAAGATTAGATGATGCACTTTGGGCTCACCATACCGCCTACAAGACACCCATTGGAATGTCCCCTTATAGACTTGTCTATGGGAAAGCATGCCACCTGCCTGTGGAGATAGAACACAAAGCCTATTGGGCAATTCAGGCTTTAAATTTTGACATGGACATGGCTAGCTTGCTTCGCAAACTTCAATTAAATGAGCTTGATGAGATCCGGAACAATGCATGTGAGAACTCGAGAATTTACAAGAGTAAGATGAAGGCTTTCCATGACAAGCACATCTTCAGGAAATCTTTTCATGAAGGACAGAAAGTACTCTTGTATAATTCCCGACTTCATCTTTTTCCGGAAAAATTACGATCTCGATGGACCGGCCCATATATTATCAAAGAAAATTTTCCTCATGGGGCTGTTGAGATTGAAAATGCAGCAAATGGTAACTGTTTTAAAGTTGATGGACAACGCCTTACACCATTTATTGAGAAATTTGATTCAGAGGACATGTCCATCACTCTGAACGATCCTGTCTATCAGGATAATTGATCTCCTAGTCTGATGGAGGTATAGCATAGGTAGGTTTTCTTTAGTTTTACTGTTTTAGTAGGTTTTAGTTGTTGGGTTGGAGACTTCCACGATCGCTCTCTCAGGTACTATTGATTCTCACTCTCTCATTATTTACCATTGCTCTCATGTCCATACTAATTGCATATCTTTTACATTGAGGACAATGCAAGATTTGGTTGGGGGGTGAGATGAGATTCCTCATCTAGCATATTGCAACATTTCGAGCTTCATATGCGCAAATTTTTTTTGAATTTTCTAAACATCTCAAAACTCTTTTAGAAAATCTTATTTCTATACATTTGAGATGCTTTGAGTATAATAAGAAGAGGAGATACGAAGTGTGTGATGTTGTAGGTCTTGAATTTCTCCCAATATAATGGTTTTATATGTTAGTCCCCCTATTGTTGTGATTGATAGAAAATTTGAACACCTTTACACCAAGTTCACATTACACGATTTTCATGAGTTGACAGGTTTATGTGATTTGTGGATTAGCTAGACTTTGATTTAAAGGTGTTGAGCAGCCAAGCCGAGGTATTTTGTCCATCCTTGTCCATGGGAAA
Organism: Liriodendron chinense; assembly: GCA_003013855.2. Taxonomy (NCBI): domain Eukaryota; kingdom Viridiplantae; phylum Streptophyta; class Magnoliopsida; order Magnoliales; family Magnoliaceae; genus Liriodendron; species Liriodendron chinense. Next base: position 3,135,095 of record ML058409.1, read on the forward strand.
ATAACGGAAGATATGGATTTCTAAAAATCCTATCTAATTTAAAAGAAAAAGGAAAGAAAGAATGAAATCGGGAAGGAAAGAAGAATGGTGGAAATTTCCGAAAAGGGCTACCTAATACCAACCGGGGGATGGTCGAACCGTAACCAAAGCCGGAAATGGGACGTAGTGTGAAAGCCGTCGGAAGGACGGTAAGGCAAATTCCTGTCATAGGTTTGTTGCTACCCTGTGCACCTTAAAATCCTTGGTTTACTTAATCTATGAAGAAGATGATCCCAGGAACTCATGAGATGAACTTTCACTATGCACACTAGGTTGAATTTGTTCGAGTTCTTCTATTTATCAATCAATCAGCGGGAATTTCATGCAGACACCTCTTATGTTTTGAGAGTGCAAGGTTTCAGCTTCTATCACCTAATTTTTTCAAATTTTACACTTACACATCTTGGAGTGGATAGAAACATGTTTTCTGGAAGAGACTTGGGTTTGGAGGTTTGAAATTGTTTCACGCATGTTTTGCTCGGGACTAGCAAAAAGCTGGTTGGGGTGTGTTGAACCTCCAATTTATACATTGCATTGCCCATTACATGACATGGTTTGCATGATTTTCATGATTTAAAGGCCCATCTAACACATGTTTTGTGATTATAGGGGATGAGAGCGGACTTCATTCAATTAGGGATTAAAAGAAAGCCTTTGGAGCCATTGGATGAAGGATGAAAGAGGACCAAAGAAAGAAGAAAGCAAGGAGAAGAGAAAGAAGGAAAAAAGAGGACAAAAGAAAGAAAGAAGAACAAGTTGAAGAGGGTCTGACCGGTCTTGACCGGTCGGCCAAAGGAGCCAGACCGGTCTTGACCGGTCGGCCACACATGCTGATCAAAGGGAAAACCAGACCGACCGGTCTTGACCGGTCGGCTAGGCTCACTGGACTGTTGGATAAACCAGACCGACCGGTCTTGACCGGTCGGCTAGGCTCACTGGACTGCTGGACAGGTCAGTCCGACCGGTCTTGACCGGTCGGCTGTACTCCCTGGACTGTTTAAAAGGTCAGGTCGACCGGTCTAGACCGGTCGGCTCTACGTAAATAGAGTTCTTTCTAAAACGGGACTCCGAAAACTGCTGCGCACTGCGTAACCTTTCGCAGATTCTGGATGTTTCCGACACAAGGGAGCTTTCTTACTATAAAAGGACACCTAGGGGCTCTTCATAGGTCATCATAGAAGCTAAGGGACGTGGTTCTAAGGAGGGGAAGCTGTCGTGGAGCGTCTGCAACTCTCCTATTTTCGATTTTTCTAGTTTTATGCTTTTATTAAGAGTTTTTAGTTGTAGCATGAATATGCTCGGCTAGAACCTCTCAGCTAAGGCTGAGAGGTGAAGCTTGTAGCTAATTCTATGTTGGATTCAGTTAATTCAAGTACTTCTTAATTCAAGTTTGGATTTTTCTCATGTTCTAGTTTCTTAAAGTGGTAGTTTGAGATGTTTTATGAGAGTTCATGTGCTCCGGACATGAATTCCTTGCAATTCTCTGAGATTATCATATAATGCTTGTTTAGATTTAAATCATAGTAATCCTTGAGCAGGCCATAGTCCATAGGCATGGCTGTTACTTCGAAGGCAATGGTTTCGAATTCTATATTGATTGAATGGACTAGAACTTGGAAGTTCAACTCGATTTGGATTGAATGTGTGTGAATGCTTTATTTTCCAACTAGATGAGAGATAGGACTTCAAATCTAGTTGTGTTCTCTACTTGGATTGATTGAATTGACATTGGATTGCTACAAGTGGATCCTTGAATGCCTTAGTACTTTAAATCACTGAATTTCTATTAAGTTACTGTTTTAGTTAATTACTCAATCAAACCTGATTTTCTTCCAAAAACTGAGTTGTTGGAGTAGTTTGGAAGTTGTTTCTAATTCCTTGTGGATCGACCTAGGTCTTACCGAGTTTTATTACTACATCGCAGCCTTACACTTGAGGCGAGTGAACACCAAGCCACTTAGGCCAGTCGTGCGACCGGTCGGCCATGCGTAAAACTGCGGATTTTTCTATTCGGGCGCCGAACTTCTCTGCGCACTGTGTAAGCTTACGCAAATTCGAGAAAATTTCGATGTTGCGGAGCCTCCCCACTATAAAAGGACACCTAGGGATCGTTCCTAGGGTATCTTAGAAGAGTTTGAGCAAGGTGGGAGGCGGCAGAAGTGGATTTCGGAGTTCCACAACTCCTACTTTGTTTACTGTTTTCATGTTTTTCTTAGTTGTTTCATGTTTCCTTGGATCATGAACGGCTAAACCTAAGAGGTGAAGCTTGTAGTGAATCTAAGATGTTTCAATTCGTTTAAGTTGGTTTTAAGATTAGATTTCATGTTTAAGAACGATAGTTTGAAGTTTAATTCAAGTTCTAAGTAGTTTTTTTTAGTCTTATGATGACTCATGGATGTTTGGAAGAATTGCTTGAGTTCTTAATTGTTGTGTGTTAGTCTAGACCTGTATGATCCAAGGAATTGGAATACGCTCTAGTACTATGATCTTCATGTGGGAACTTCCTACTAAAGTTCTACTTTTTCTGGAATTATGTTGTATGTGGGACTGTGTATGTGATTTGAATCAAGTTCAAATCATGATCTAGCTTTGTCTTGTGACAGGACTTAATGATGGTTATGATTGTGAACTTAGTCTATTGGAATTGGGACTGACCTATGCAATTGAGTATGCTCGTCCTAGCTTGCATTGAGTGAATCATGTACATTGTTCTTACATATGGCAGATTGTTGGTTTTAACAGCTCTATCATCCGACTAGATAGATCTTAATTTCGATTCTAGTTGAGAAAGTGAGAAACCACAACGAATTGAGCATCAAGGATTGCTACAAGTGGATCCTTGAACCCCAAGTGCTTTTATTTAATTGATTACTTCAGTTTAAGTTTAAAATTGCTGTTTACATCAATCTCCTACAAATCTGGTTGTTAGCTTTTCCATAGAAGCTATTGGATGTGTTTGTGAGTTCCTACATAAGTCCCTGTGGATCGACCTCGGTCTTACCGAGATTATTACTACATCGCAACCCTACACTTTGGGAAGCGAACAAGTTTTTGGCGCCGTTGCCTGGGACTTTGACGGTTTTTCACAAATTTCTGAAGATAGTATCTGTTTAGGATTTTTAGGACTAACGTAGTTTGTTTTATTTGATTTTGCTTTTGCAGGGATTTCTAGGAAGCTGAAGAAGACATAAGGATCTCAAGTGCCAAATCAGGTTCTATCTTTCTAACCTTACTCTTCTTCTTCTCCTCTTCATTCCTATCATATTCATCTCTTGTAGAGTGGGTGGAGACTCCTTTTTTGGATCTCTGATAGGTAGGCCTTGTGCCACCTGGATTCCTATTGGTCGGCTCTGCCGTCATGGATCACCTTGTGCTCAGAGATTTCTCCTCTCACCTCTACTCCTCTTTCTTCCTTTTCTGCACTTTTCTCAAAAGATTCAAAGAGTGGGTGGGGAGTTCTCTGAACCCCTATTGACCAGGAGAAATCGGTCTCTATCCTTGCTTCTGGCCTAGCCATTGCAAGACACCTTGTGCTTCGGTTTTAGAGAAGAGTAAAGAAAGGAAGGAAGAATTCTTCTTTCTTTTTGTTTCATTCTCTTAGGATTTTGCATGCCACATTGGGCTCGGGATTCCAATAACCGACTCATTAGTGAAGGGGGAATAGTTGAAGGGATTGACAGAGAACCACGTGCTAGGAGACATCTAACTCCTCTAATTTTGTCTGAAAATATGGCTGCAAATCAACCTAACCCGATGGCCAATCCTAATCTGGGCCAAAACCAAACCGAAACGGGGGAGAACGTGGTTGAGAATGTTCCCCGACCAAGAACATTACGTGATTACTTGCAACCAGCAAGAGCGAGCACTCCCTCATCCATAATCTTTCCACAAAATGCAGGGAATGTAGATTTGAAACCGGGAGTGATCCAACTCCTCCCAAAATTCCATGGATTAGATAGTGAAAGTGCCTATCAACAACTTAAGGAGTTTGATGAGGTAATAACCACCATGCACTTTGCGAATGTTACTGATGATGTGGTAAGACTTAAATTATTTCCTTTTACTCTTAAAGATAAAGCTAAAGGTTGGCTTCATGCATTAAGGCCAAGATTAATTGGTGCATGGATTGATATGCATATGGAATTCATTAAAAAATTCTTCCCTACTCACAAAACGAACATGTTAAGGTGCCTTATCATGAACTTTGCCCAAAAGGAAGATGAGACCTTATTCCAATGTTGGGAGAGGTTTAAGGACTTGTTAAATGCATGTCCACATCATGGCTATGAAATTTGGCGGGTTATAAGTTTTTTCTATGATGGACTGACTTCACCCGTGCGCCAATTTGTAGAGATGATGTGTAATGGGGAGTTCATGAACAAGGAAGCCGATGAAGCATGGGACTATTTGGAGGAAGTGGCTGAGAATGCACAGTCTTGGGATACATCTAAACGAGCAAATCCCAAGACTAGCCAATAAAAGGAAAAAGGAGGAATTTATGTCTTATCGGAAGAAGATAGCATAAGTGCACGAGTGGCCAGCCTCACAAGGAAAGTTGAGGCCATGGAATTAAGGAAAGGAGAGACGATCAACTCTAATGACGTTGAAACTATTTGTGAAATTTGTGCCGAAAATCAACATGCAACACAAGATTGTCCCGCAATCTTAGCAGTTCAAGACATCTTACAAGAACAATCAAATGCCATAAACAGTTATCAATGGCAATTTGGTGCTCCAAACTCAAACACGTTTAATCCTAATTGGAAGAACCATCCCAACTTCAGTTGGAGGAATGGACCCACTGCGAATGCAACCAATATCCCTCAAGCTCAACCTATACTAGGTCCTTCTCTAGTCATTACTGCAATAGTTACACTAGAGGAGATGTTGGGTGCATTTGTATCGGTTCAAGCTGAGTATAACAAGACTAATTCTCTGAAAATGGATGGGTTCATGCAAGAGCAATTGAAATTCAATCAAAATTCAACTCAAGCCATCAATGAATTGAAAACCTCAATGGCTAGAGTTGAATCTCATCTCAGTGTTAGGGAGAAAGGCACACTTCCTGCCCAACCTCTTCTTAACCTAAGAACCCAATTTGATATACAAGACGTAGGCTCATCCTCCCAACATACGGAGCATGTTCAAGCTATCACCACTTTGAGAAGTGGGAAAATAGTTGATAAATCTAATCCGGTGAAGGCCCCAAAGCCTAAGGATCCGAAAAATTTCAAAGAGGATGATAGCTCAAACAACACTCCACAAGAGAAAGAACCGGAAAGGCAATACAAGCCGGTTGCTCCGTTTCCCCAAAGGTTGATTTCACCTAAACCTTTAGACAAAAATCTGGAAATATTAGAGGTTTTCAAGCAGGTAAAGATCAACATCCCGTTGTTGGATGCCATAAAACAAATACCATCATATGCCAAATTTCTAAAGGAGTTATGTACGGTAAAAAGGAAACTCAATGTTCATAACAAAGTACTTTTGACTGAGAATTTGAGCGCTATCATCAAACAAGAGGTGCCCCAAAAATACAAGGATCCAGGTAGTCCAACCATCTCATGCATCATAGGAGACTACCAGATTAAACAAGCTTTACTCGATTTGGGGGCAAGTGTGAACCTCATTCCATACTCAGTTTACGAACAACTTGGGTTAGGTGAATTGAAACCCACCAAAACCACACTCCAACTTGCTGATAGATCCATTCGTATACCGAGAGGAATGATTGAGGATGTTCTAGTCCAAGTTGATAAATTCTACTATCCAGTAGACTTTATTGTCTTGGATACACATCCCGTGATAGGTACCGGTGCTCAAATTCCTGTCATACTTGGCCGCCCTTTTCTAGCTACTTCCAACGCAATTATCAATTGTAGAAACGGGCTTGAACAAATGTCCTTTGAAAATATGACTCTTGAGCTTAATATATTTGATTTATGCAAACAACCACGGGAGGTTGATGAGGAGATCCACGAGATAAACTTGATTGAATCATTCGTGGAGGAAACTTTCCCCTCAACATTTTATTGCGACCCTTTGGAGGCATGTGTGGCCCACTCTCATGAGATAAATGATGACAAAATACGAGAGATGGATGCCATGTTAGATGCGATGTCGGTGCTTGATAACAAAAGATGGAGGGCCCTATTTGAGCTTTTGCCCGTAAACGAGAACAAAGCCCTCCCATCTAATATCAAGGCACCAACACTCTACCTAAAACCATTACCTAGTGATCGGTCAGTTAGCAAGAAATTGTCTGTCCATGGATCTTCTGGTCATTTGTCCCACGTGGCTTGGCAAGGCGGTTTCGAGGCGTGGGTGACCCCAACTATGTGAGACCTATTGCTCATGCTCGCCTCGCATTGGTCAACCAGCTGTAGAAGTACCCAAGGAGGTGCTCCTGGTCTAGTCAGTGCGACACGAAGCTTTAATGCAACTGGATCTAGTATGAACTGCCAATCAAAACGTATATGGATAGAACTTATAACGGGGTCTCGAAAAACAAGTAATTTCTGCTGGGCCTATATCCTTTTTTTAAGTTCACTAGGATTCTTATTGGTTGGAACTTCCAGTTATCTTGGTAGGAATCTAATATCCTTATTTCCCTCTCAGCAAATCCTTTTTTTTCCCCAAGGAATCGTGATGTCTTTCTATGGGATCGCTGGTCTGTTCGTTAGTTCCTATTTGTGGTGCACAATTTCATGGAATGTAGGTAGTGGTTATGATCGTTTCGATAGAAAAGAAGGAATAGTGTGTATTTTTCATTGGGGATTTCCTGGAATAAATCGTCACATCTTCCTTCGATTCCTTATGAGAGATATCCAGCCAGATCGATTATTCATTCAATGGAACCCATTGTTGGATATTCTCTAGATAAAAGTCAGAACATGGTTGGTTTAACCTTAACAATTGTTGCTCTCCCATCGTGGCCCAGATCACATTCCGTGAATCGAAAGGGGAAGCCTACTCATCCATCAGCTCCTCTCGTAGATGCGGTGCGGTTTTACGAAGCGTCTAAGCACAGTTCACTCGCGTTGATCAATCAAGAGTTTTGCTGCCACTCCTTAAGGTTACCTGTTGTATCATACACTTCTTGCATTAGAGAAGCTTTCCACCGTACACAGCTCGTGCACGATTAGAGAAGAAAATGGCACGATGCAAGAGACCAAAGGTCTTTCAGCCGGGGGCCCTTATATACGATGAACGATATGGAGATTTCCCGGGGAAGTTCCAAACCAATGGGGCCTTATGAAATAGTTGCTGTAACAATGGGACTGTCCGACTCAGGCACATAGATGGTGAAGACAAGGATTTCCTGGGTATCGACTGAAGCCATATTCAAAAGCCTTAACCAGTAAGAAGTGGAAGGAGAGATTGAAGACTCAACTGAGCCCTCTGTACACTACCTTACCCCTACCCCTACCGAGACGAGGAGCTGTGAGCTATGAGCTGCGAGTAAGGAAGCTCTGCTCCGGAAAGAAAAGAAGCCAGCAGGTCCTTTTCTGCTTGACCGCTAACTCATGAGCAAAGCCGCCTTTTGCCGCCCCTCATGCTGCATGAGCGGATCTTCACTAAAAGCCGGCTCTATTGGCGGATGGATAACGCCCCTCACTCTGCCATGAGAACAGACGAAAGCTGCACTCTCTCCTTGCAGCTTTGCCTGCCGCCCTTCGGTGGTATAGTAGGATGGATAGCAAAGCCGCCTTCGGCCCTTCGCTTCAGCAAACCCCTCTTCAAGCCTCTACTGAATTCCACTCGCCCTGGTCCGTCATTAGCGTTGCGTTGACAGAGGTAACCTTTGGATTATGTCGTTACGGTTTGTTCCGGCTCGGTTGACTTTGTCAATGACACAAGCAAGGAGTTGACAAAGGAGAACAGCCCTGCCCTTGCTGCTAGTCTGCTACTTCCTTCGAGTTGACAAAGGTGAACAGCCCCCTTGTTGTTGATAGAGAGCTTACCGCCCCGCCCTTTATAGTCGCGAGAGAGCGTACCGTATGTTTATAGTCGCGACTGTTGTCATGGAAAAAGAGTTTGTTTTCTGTTAAAGAAGCATGCTTAACACAGCCCATAGCGTAAAGGCATTCGAGCCGCGTCTAAACTCAATTGACGGGTAAGGGCCCCTCGGCTTCTTCCCCTTTTCACAGTCATACCTTACATAATGAATCTAATTTCTTTGCTAGGTTCAATAACGGTACTATTAGGAGCTACTTTAGCTCTTGCTCAAAAAGACATTAAGAGAAGTTTAGCCTATTCTACAATGTCTCAATTGGCTTATACTATGTTAGCCCCAGGGATAGGTTCTTATCGAGCTGCTTTATTCCATTTAATCACTCATGCCTATTCGAAAGCATTATTGTTTTTAAGATCTGGATCAATTATTCATTCAATGGAACCCATTGTTGGATATTCTCCAGATAAAAGTCAGAACATAGTTCTTATGGGTGGTTTAACCAAATATGTGCCGATTACAAAAATGACTTTTTTATTAGGTACACTTTCTCTTTGTGGTATTCCACCTCTTGCTTGTTTTTGGTCCAAAGATGAAATTCTTAATGATAGTTGGTTGTATTCACTGATTTTCGTGATAATAGCTTGTTCCATAGCAGGGTTAACTGCATTTTATATGTTTCGGATGTATTTACTTACTTTTGAGGGGCATTTACACATTCGGTTTCAAAATTACAGTGGCACTAAAAATAGCTCGTTCTGTTCAAACCTTTTGAGATTTTGAGAAGAGTTGCTCTTTGGAGAGCACAGTACGATGAAAGTTGTAAGCTGTGTTCGGGGGGGAGTTATTGTCTATCGTTGGCCTCTATGGTAGAATCAGTCGGGGAGGCCCGAGAGGCGGTGGTTTACGCTGTGGCGGATGTTAGCGGTTCGAGTCCGCTTATCTCCAGCTCGTTACCTTAGCCGATACAAAGGTATAGGATAGCACCCAATTTTTCCAATTCGGCAGTTCGATCTATGATTTATAATTCATGGACGTTGATAAGATCCTTCCATTTAGTAGCACCTTAGGATGTTATAGCCTTAACGTTAATGGAGAGGTTCAAACGAGGAAAGGCTTACGGTGGATACCTAGGCACCCAGAGATGAGGAAGGGCGTAGTAATCGACGAAATGCTTCGGGGAGTTGAAAATAAGCGTAGATCTGGAGATTCCCGAATAGGTCAACCTTTCGAACTGCTGCTGAATCCATGGGCAAGCAAGAGACAACTTGGAAAACTGAAACATCTTAGTAGCCAGAGGAAAAGAAAGCAAAAGCGATTCCCGTAGTAGCGGCGAGCGAAATGGGAGCAGCCTAAACTGTGAAAATGGGGTTGTGGGAGAGCAATACAAGCGTCGTGCTGCTAGGCGAAGCAGTGGAGTGATGCACCCTAGATGGCTAGAGTCCAGTAGCCGAAAGCATCACCAGCTTATGCTCTGACCCGAGTAGCATGGGGCACGTGGAATCCCGTGTGAATCAGCAAGGACCACCTTGCAAGGCTAAATACTCCTGGGTGACCGATAGCGAAGTAGTACCATGAGGGAAAGGTGAACCTATGATTATAGCGAAGTGGTACCGTGAGGGAAAGGTGAACCTATCCCAAATATAACCAAAGATATACCTTGGTTATATTTCATCTCTTCAACAAGTTTAGTAATGAGCATAACGGCCCGATTGTTCCGATGGAGAGAAGAACCTATGATTAGTTTTTCGGGAAATTTCCAAATGAACAATTTCAACGAAATCTTTCAATTTCTTATTTTACTATTTTCAACTCTATATATTCCTCTATCCGTAGAGTACATTGAATGTACAAAAATGGCTATAACAGAGTTTCTGTTATTCGTATTAACAGCTACTCTCTATTTAGGTCGAGATGAGACATATCTGGTGGTGATTTCTTCCCACTTGGATGAGGAAAAAGAGAGTAGGCTAATGGCCACTCTATTAGAGCACAAGAGTGCCATTGTGTGGTTGATTGTGGATCTCAAAGGCATAGACCTATTGATTTGTACTCATCGCATACACCTTGAGGAGAATGCGAAGACATCTAGGCAACCACAAAGACGACTCAATCCAAACATGAAGGGTGTGGTTAAGGCGGAAGTGGTAAAACTATTGGATGTGGGTATTATCTACCCAATATCTGATAGTCAATGGGTGAGTCCAACTCAAGTGGTACCTAAGAATCCGGAATCACCATCGTAGCCAATGCCAATAATGAACTCGTACCAACCAGAGTCATTACCGGTTGGAGAATGTGCATTGACTATAGGAAGCTAAACACTGTCACGAGGAAAGACCACTTCCCCCTACCGTTTGTTGATCAAATTCTAGAAAGGTTGGCGGGTCATTCCCATTTTTGCTTCCTTGATGGCTATTCAGGGTACAACCAAATAGAGATAGCTCGTGAAGACCAAGAAAAGACTACATTCACATGTCCATTCGGCACTTTCGCCTATCGACGGATGCCGTTTGGACTATGTAATGCCCCTGTCACCTTTCAGCGTTGTATGATGAGTATCTTTTCTGATATGGTGGGGACAATTCTCGAAGTCTTCATGGATGATTTTTCAGTATTTGGTTGTAGCTTTGATGAGTGCCTTGAGCACTTGAAATCTGTGTTGAAAAGATGTGAAGAGAAGAACCTTGTGTTGAATTGGGAGAAGTGTCACTTTATGGTTCAAAAGGGAATTGTACTTGGTCACATTGTTTCACAAAATGGAATCGAGGTGGACAAAGCGAAAATCGATCTTATCTCTAACCTTTCACCACCCAAGAGTATACAAGATGTGCGATCCTTTTTGGGACACACAGGATTTTATAGAAGGTTCATAAAGGACTTCAGTTCACTCTCTCGTCCTTTATGTAACCTATTTCAAAAGGAGAATTCCTTTGAGTGGAATAAAGACTGTCAAAAAGCCTTTACTACACTTAAAGGTGTGTTGACACGTGCTCCCATAATGCAACCACCTGATTGGAGCCTTCCTTTTGAAATTATGTGCGACGCAAGCGACTATGCTATTGGGGCCGTGCTAGGCCAAAGAAAAGAGAAGAAGCCATGTGTTATCTACTATGCAAGTAGAACCTTAAACTCAGCCCAAGCAAACTACACTACTACAGAAAAAGAACTTTTAGCCGTAGTTTTTGCCTTAGACAAGTTTAGGTCCTACTTGATTGGATCAAAGATCATCATATTCACTGACCATGACGCACTTAAGAAGGATGATAAACCACGGTTGTTAAGATGGATCCTTCTACTCCAGGAATTCGACATAGAGATACGTGATAAGAAAGGAGTAGAAAATGTAGTGGCTGACCATCTCTCTCGACTTGTCCTCACCGATTCCCCTGAAACGACCATGATCAATGACATGTTCCCTGATGAACAACTTTTTGTTGTTTCCCAATTGTCATGGTATGTGGACATTGCTAACTATCTTGCTACAGGTACAATTCCTACACATTGGAAAAAACAAGATAAGGATAAATTCTTCACTAAGGTGCGAAAATTCCTATGGGACGACCCATACTTATTCAAGTATTGTCCCGATCAAATCATAAGGAGATGTGTGCCAGATGATGAACAACAAAATATCATCTCCTTCTGTCATTCTCAGGCATGTGGTGGCCACTTTTCGGCTAAAAAGACCACAGCAAAAATTCTGTAATGTGGATTTTGCCCACGATGTTTAAAGACACACATGAGTTTTGCAAAACATGTGAACCTTGTCAGAAATTGGGAGGAATCTCCCATAGAAATATGATGCCCCTCAATCCCATCTTAATAATCAAAATTTTTTATTGTTGGGGCATCGATTTCATGGGTCCATTCCCATCTTCTTTTGGAAACGCATACATCTTTCTTACCGTTGACTATGTATCCAAATGGGTCGAGGCCATCCCTTGCTGGAATAATGACCACAAAACGGTCATTCGTTTCTTAAAAGAGATTATTCTTTCCCGGTTTGGAACACCTCGAGTCATCATAAGTGATGGAGGATCTCACTTTTGTAATTGCCCTTTTAAAACTTTAATGAAGAAATATGGCGTAACACACAAAGTGAGCACTCTCTATCACCCACAAACTAGTGGACAAGCTGAGATATCCAATAGGGAGATTAAACAGATTTTAGAGAAAATGGTGAACCCCAATCGCAAGGATTGGTCACTTCGACTTACCGATGTACTTTGGGCTTACCATACTGCTTTTAAGACCCCTATTGGAATGTCTCCCTATAGACTTGTCTATGGAAAGGCTTGTCACTTGCCTGTGGAGTTGGAACATAGCGCATATTGGGCAATTAAGAAGATGAATTTTGATTCTGACAAGGCGAGCTCGTTGCGCAAACTACAATTGAATGAACTTGTGGAACTCGGGAACGAAGCATATGAGAATGTGAGAATTTACAAGGACAAGACGAAGGTGTTCCATGATAAGAACATTCTTCGTAAGACATTCACGATCAATTAAAAAGTTCTTCTGTATAATTCTCGCCTACATTTATTTCCAAAAAAATTGTGATCTCGATGGACCGGTCCCTACATTGTGCAAAATGTCTACCCATATGGGACCGTCGAGTTGTTAAATCCAAGGAACGGCAACATATTTAAGGCGAATGGTCAGCGATTAAAGCCGTTCTTTGAGAAATTTCCTTCAGAAGGTATGTCCATACCTCTGACTGATCCTGTGTATCAGGATGATTGATCTCCTAATCTGATGGAGGTATAGAGTAGTTAGGATTAGGAGTTGGTTGCTTTTGTTTATTTTTTTCATAGCTTTGTTAGAAAGAGGACGAATTTCACTTATCACTCTCTCAGGCACTATCACTCCTCACTCCCTTTTATTTTAAAATTGCTCTCATGTTTGCTCATTGCACATCTTATACATTGAGGACAATGTAAGATTTGGTTGGGGGGTGTAGGATCACTTGGATGAATCCAGTGAATTGTAACATTTCGAGCACCTATGTAGAAAATTTTCAATTTTTCAAAAATTCAAATCTCTTTTGGAAAACGTTGTTTCTATTCATTCAAGATGATATGAGCATAAGAGGAGGAGATATGAAGTGTATGGGGTTGTAAGTCGTAAACTTCTCATAGCATAATGGTTTTACATGTGAATTCCCCTAGTTATGTGATTGATAGAAAATTTGAACACTTTTACACCTAGTTCACATTACACGAGTTTCATGGGTTGAAAGGATTATGTGATTTGTGGATTAGATAGACTTTGATTTCAGGTGTTGAGAAACCAAGCCGGGGAACTTTGTCCATCCTTGTTCATGGGAAAATAACGAAAGATATGGATTTCTATAAATCCTATCTAATTTAAAAGAAAAAGGAAAAGGAAGGATGAAATTGGGAATGATGGAAAAATGGTGAAAAATTCCGATTAGGGCTACCTATTACCAACCGGGGGATGGTCTACCCGTAACCAAAGCTGGAAGTGGGACATAGTGTGAAAGCCGTCAAAAGGACAGTAAGGCAAATTCCTATCATTGGCTTGTTGTTGCTCCATATACCTTGAGATGTATAGTCTAGATGATCTATGAAGAAGATAATCCTGGAAACTCATGAGATGAACTTTCACGATGCACACTAGGTTGAATTCGTTTAAGTTTTTCTATTCATCAACCAATCAGTGGGAATCTCATATGGACACTTGTTATGTGTTGAGAGTTTATGATTTCAACCTCTGTCACCTAATATTTCTAAATCTTACACCTATGTATCTTGGGATGTATAGAAGAATGGTTTCTAAAGGAGAGTTGAGTTTTGGAAAATGGAATTGGTTTCACACATGTTTTGCTCGGGGCTAGCAAAATGCTAGTTGGGGTGTGTGTTGAGCTCTTAATTGTGTATATTCTAACCTTAATTCATCACTCATTATGCAAGGTTTGCATGATTTAAAGACTAATCTAATGCATGTTTTGTGGTTGCAGGAATGAGAGTGGACTTCACCCAATAGAAGACCAAAAGGGTCTACTTAGGAGCCTTGGATGAAGACTCAAGGTGGGCCAAAGAAAGAAGAAAGCAGAGAGAAGAAAGAAAGAAAGAAATGAAGAAGAAAAGAGGCCAAGACCGGTTGACGATGCTCGATGGGGACCGAATATGATAACTCAGATTCTGATGCAGAGGCAAGTTTTGCCAAGGAATCGGCAAGTTGGTTCTTCTCGCGAGGAATATGAATTATTTCATAAGTCTTTAGTTTTGCGAGCAGGATGAGGACACGAGACTTGTAGAAAGCCATCCTTTCTTCTTTGGCCTCGAATTCACCAAGGACTTGGTTGACAATGAGCTGAGAGTCGCTATGAATTGACAGATTCTGAATTGCAAGGACAATGGCCAATTCGAGGCCGACGATCAGGGCTTCATATTCTGCTTCATTATTTGAGATACGAGAATCGAAACGCAGAGCATATTGGAAATGCGACCCGTCGGGAGCCACTAAAATCAGGCCCGCTCCACTGCCACTGGCCCGCGACAACCCGTCCACGAAGAGTGACCAAGGAGGCTGGTCGCTGGTCATGGTATTATCATCAGGAGAGTATGTGAATTCGGCGATGAAGTCAGCCACGGCCTGGCCCTTTACCGCGGTCCTAGGGCAGAATGAAATATCGTGCTCGCTGATCTCGACTGCCCATTTAGTTAAGCGTCCGGAAGCCTCAGGCTTTTGAAGGACTTGCCGCAATGGATGATTCGTTGGTACTAAAATAGCGTGGGCTTGAAAGTATGGTCGCAGTTTTCGAACTGCCGTAACTAAAGCCAGGGCCAGCTTCTCCATATCAGAATACCTAGTTTCTGCATCAACCATTGCTCGACTGATATAATAAACGGGCCTTTGTACCCCGGAATCTTCTCTTATTAAAGCGACGCTAACGGCCGTGGTAGACACAGAGAGATAAAGAATGAGTTGCTCATGTGCTACAGGTTTAGATAAGATGGGGGGTGTGCTCATGTATAGCTTCAATTGTTGAAAAGCCTCTTCACACTGTGGTGTCCATTTCCAATCAGACTTGGCCATTGCACGAAGGAGTTTGAAGAATGGTAAGCACTTGTCAGATGCTCGCGAGATGAACCTGTTCAATGATGCGATGCGACCAGCTAGACACTGGACGTCCTTCAGAGTGGTGGGGGATTTCATCTCTATCAATGCTTTTATCTTTTCAGGATTTGCCTCGATTCCGAGCTGGCCGACCATGAACCTAAGAAACTTTCCTGCAGACACTCCAAACGCACATTTTTCTGGGTTCAATTTCATTTGATACTTCCTCATTAGGTCGAAGGCTTCTCGAAGATAAAAAATATGATCATCTTCTACGGTGCTTTTCACGAGCATATCGTCAACATAAACTTCCATATTCCTACCGATTTGAGCAGCGAATATTTTGTTGACGAGACGTTGATAAGTGGCCCCTGCATTTTTAAGGCCGAACGGCATTACCTGGTAGCAATATAATCCCCGATCTGTGATGAAAGCGGTATGCTGGCTATCAGGTGATGCATCATGATCTGATTGTAACCAGAATAAGCATCCATAAAACTGAGCAGAGCGTGTCCAGCTGTTGAATCGACCAACTGGTCAATCCGCGGGGTCGGGAAGCTATCTTTGGGGCATGCTTTGTTTAAGTCTGAATAGTCGACGCACATTCTCCATTTGCCATTAGCTTTCCAGACGAGGACCAAGTTCGCGACCCACTCTGGGTAGTCTACTTCTTTTATGAAATTGACCGTGAGTAGCTTCTCGACTTCAGCCTTGATCGCCATTTGTCTTTCTGCAGTGAAGGCACGTCGACGCTAGTGTACGGGCTTATGTTTTAGGTCGATATTGAGACGATGTACAATGACATTGGGGTCGATGCCTGGCATATCTTTATGAGACCAAGCGAACACGTCCTGGTATTCGGTGAGGAAACGGACCAGACCTTCATGATGGACACTGGTTAAAGAGGATCCAATGTATACGACCCTGGATGGGTCACCTTTGGTTAAGTGAATCGCCACTGTTTCCTCCCCAGGAGTTCCTGATTTAAGAGCATTCTCTCTTGGATCCAACGAGGTGTTGGTGTGAAAGTTGGGTGAACCTTGTGCTATCTCCATAATGGGTGTTGCTTGAGCCTTCTTCCGATCCTGTAGGGCTATCTGATAGTAAGACCGTGCCTCCTGCTGACTTCCTCGCACGACCCCGATACCATTTGGGGTAGGAAATTTGACACACAGATATGAAGGGTGCAAGGCTGCCCCGACCTTAGTAAGTGACGGCCACCCCAAAATGGCGTTATACGCTGATTTTCGGTCCACTACGAGGAAGTTTATGAAGACGGTGGTCTTCGCTGGACTTTCTCCAAAAGTAACTGGGAGATCGATGCTTCCTTCAGGAGTTACTACCTCACCTCCGAAGCCGACGAGGGGGGTCGATACTGGCTTGAGAAGGCTTCTGGCAAGTGTCATTTTGTTGAAAGCCTCCAAGTATAGAATATCGGCTGAGCTACCTGTATCCACCATAATTCGATGTGTCAGATAATTTGATACCTTCAATGTGACTACGATGGAGTCTTCGTGAGGGAAGTGAATTCCCTTTGCATCTTCGAGAGTGAAGGAAATTGGAGGATGGCTGGTTCTTGACGAGCTAGACGTCTGTTCCAGCCAGTAGATTTGCTGGGGTTCTTTGGACGCCTTTCGATCATATGCTTTTCTTGAAGCTTGAGAATCGCCCCCGCAAGCTGGTCCTCCGATGATGGTGCGGATTTCTCCCGTAGGCTCAGCGTCCTCTTGGTCAGTTTGATGATGAGATTGTTCCTTTTGGAGAGACGAGGTATTCGCCCTTTTTGGTGATCGATTTTTACGAGCAACATAATCCTGGAGATGGCCTTTTCGAATAAGGGCTTCAATATGATCTCGTAGAGAGATGCAGTCTTGGGTTCTATGCCCGTGATCTTTGTGGAAGTAACAGAATTTGCTCTTGTCTCTTTTCTCGGGATCGGATTTGATCTTTGCAGGCCACTTCACGTATGGCTTGTGTTTAATCTCCATTAAAACCTTTTCATGAGATCGATTAAGAGGAGTGTAGTTATGATATTTACCAGAATAAGGCTTCTTGGGAGAAGGGTCGCGCTGATCACGACGATTCTTTCTATCTGCAGTAGAGGTTCCCTCTGGCTTGCGTTTCTTACCTTGTATTCCATGACGCGTCAATGCGACTTCTTCTGCATTGATATATTTTTGGGCTTTGGCTTGGAATTCTACCATGGTTTTCGGCGGGCTTTTATCCAAGGCAAACCTGAATTTCTCACTCGTTATTCCTGCTATGAGGGCTGCGAGCCCTTTTTCTTCAGTATAACCTTCAGTTTGAACGGCTTCAGTGGTGAATCGTACTATGAACTCCTTTATTGTCTCCCCATGCTGCTGTTTTAAATTCATTAGATGGGAGGCTGGCTTCTTAATGCAAATGCTTCCCATGAATTGAGAAAGGAATATCTCCGATAACTGGGAAAAGGGGCTGATGGAACGAGGCTTTAATCCCCGGAACCACGTACGAGCTGCTTCTTTCAATGTTAGGGAAAAAGCCCTACACATGATTTCTGAGCCATGTCCCTCCAACTCCATGAGAGACCTGTATGTTTCTAGGTGTTCAAGAGGATCACCAATACCTGTATACGGGGTGATAACGGGCGTTCGATACTTTTTAGGTAACGGTGCCTCCATAACCTCGCTAGTAAAGGGAGACTCGGATTGATGTATCGCCGCCATGATGGTAGATGGCCGATTTACCTGGTATCGCTGTTCCATGACATCAAAATGATCATGGATTCTTTTGAGATCTCCTTCCCATGGTAGCGTATAGCTTGATGTTTCGGCAGTGGAGCCCTGAGGTTGAGGTTGTCGAGACGAACTAGAATGTATAGAATGTGGAGACGGCACAGGGAGATGGCTGCCAAGTGGTGGGACCTGTGGTTCGTCCATAGAATGTCTGGATGCCACTGGTATGGGCTACGGTGGTAACCTTTCGGAGGCTTGTCTCTGCGGTTCGAGAAAATGCTGATCAAGCCGATTCGACAGGGCCTGAACTCCGGCATTTAGAGTTAGGAGAGTGTTTCCGAGGAAACGCAGGACATCGTCTTGATTTCCAGAAGCTTCCAATAATGGGTTTGCTGATGGCATATTTGGGGATCCTTGAGGGATGTTCGTCGAGGCAAGTGGAAGGGTAGGTACGGATTCCGTCTCATCGGGCGGAGGTGGTGCCTGCCTTGAAGTCGAAGGATGAACAACCTTTTTAGGAGGCATCGCCGAAGGATTTTTATCGGTGGTTAGAACGATTGATTTTGACGATCAAGTCGTTCCCACAGACGGCGCCAAACTGTTAACGTCAGATTTTGTAGCTGGATCCTCCGGACGTTCACCTTCTCTCCAACAGATACTTTCCTCCGCCGGACCTGAAAGAAGACAGAAAGCAACTAAGGGTGGCTGGTGTCCAGCCGTTAGCCCTTCGATGCTTAAGTCAGGCCGAAGCAAGAAGAAGAATAACCAGGCAAAAACAGGCCAGAGATTGAATATCATGTGTACCTTCCTCTTAATGGAGTCACCTCTTTATATAGATCTGGAGCGATCCCATCTGTCACGTAAGATATCGAGATCCCGCTGATTTCGTGTACGATACCGAGATGCCGCTGATTTCGTGGGATAAGATCCTTATCCTTGGAGACGAGATCTAACCCGATGACTTATTTTGGCAATCACGTTCCTTGATAGCAATCCCTTGAGATTCGGAACCACAAGAGAAGATAAGCCCAAACCCGACCTATACGGGCCGCTGGTAGGCGTAGTAATAGTGCTGATCGCTCATGTAGAGCTAGAAACCGTAGTTGTAGTTGGAGTCATAGCCGGCGAAAAGGAAGGAGACGCCGACGGGACGGAAACCACCGAACTGGGTGCAGCCCTGCTTGGTATCGCAGAGGGATTGAACAAGCTGCTCGACGGGAATCGGGTGCTGGTACTGAAGGCTAAAAGGTGTCACCGCGGAAAAGCTGTTCGCATGTTGGAATATCGTCGCGAGTCCAAGTGCTCGCTCATTTAGACGTAACACCTTTCAACGACTTACGAGAAGGTCTGCTCGCGGATTTTGGTTTGCCGTATTTGACTATCGGCTATGAGAACTCGAGACTTGCGAATAACTGCTCCGTATTTATCAATTCCGCGACTCTCGCTCAGATGATCTCGAGAGTCGAATGGGCGTCCCGCACTTACCCAATCTGCGACTCATGATCAGATGATCTCGAGAGTCGGACGGGCGTCCCGCACTTACCCAATCTGCGACTCATGATCAGATGATCTCGAGAGTCGGACGGGCGTCCCGCACTTACCCAATCTGCGACTCATGATCAGATGATCTCGAGAGTCGGACGGGCATCCCGCACTTACCCAATCTGCGACTCATGATCAGATGATCTCGAGAATCGGATGGGCGTCCGTGTAAAATTTTAGCAGCTAAGTTGATCTCCATTTTGTCTATAACATGTGTGATTTTGTAAGTGATTTGAATGAAGTTCATATCATGATCTAGTTATGCTTTGTGATAGAGTTTAATGATGATTATTATTGTGATCTTAATCTATTGGAACTAGGATTGACCTATGTAATTGAGAGTGCTAAGTCCTAACTTGAATTGAGGGAATCATGTATATGAATACACATATGGCAGATTGTTTGTTATAACCGCCCTATCATCCGACTAGATAGGATTTGATTTTGAGTCTAGTTGTGTAATTACGAAACCACAGCGAATTAAGCATCAAGGATTGCTACAAGTTGATCCTTGAACCCCCTAGTGCTCTTTTGCATTGTTTACATTCACTTTTAGTTCAAAATATCTATCTACATTTAATTCCAAAATCCTGTTTAGTTAGTTCTCAATTAGAAACTATTGGAAGTGTTTTGTGAGTTCCTACACAAGTCCCTGTGGATCGACCCCGGTCTTATTAAGATTATTACTACATCACAACCCTACACTTAGGGAAGCGAACACCTTCCCTAGTATTTAAGCGTCCCTTAATCTCATCAACCGAGACTTTAAACTCTTAGAACAGTTGTTGGTTCATTTGGTTTATTTGTATTTGCCCTTGCATAAATGCCTTTAGAGTATCCTCCATTAAGAATTGAGGTGGGGCCATGTTTTGCATGGGTGGCCCTCCTTGAGAGTTGGTAGGATTGCCCGTGGGAGCATTCTTCCAATTGAAATTTGGGTGGTTCTTCCAAGTAGAGTTGTACGTGTTACCTACCAATTCGTCGAAGGGCCGTTGATAACCACATGTGGCATTTGCTTGCTCTTGTAACAACTCTTGAAACGTAGGAATTGTAGGACAATCTTGCGTTGAGTGTATATTAGTGGCACAAATTCTACATATGTTTTCAATAGCTTCCGTGGACTTAGAAACTCCACTTTTGTTTAGTTTCATAGCTTCAACTTTTCTTGTGAGGTTGGCTAGCCTTGCATTTTCATCATCTTCTTCCTTAAGGATGTAAATCCCTCCTTTTTCCTTTTGTTGAAGAGGCTTGAGGTTACTAGATTTTTTTGAGGTATCCCATGATTGGGCACTCTCGGCCGACATGTCTAGGTAACTCTATGCCTCATCTGGATTTTTACTCATGAACTCACCATTGCACATCATGTCTACAAATTGACGCATATTAGAATGTAATCCAACATTAAAGAAGTTGATAATATGCCAACTTTCGTATCTATGATGTGGGCAAGTGAGTAAGAGTTCCTTAAACCATTCCCAACTTTAAAAGAATGACTCACCCTCTTTTCCCATAAAGTTCATTATAGATCTTCGAAGGGTGCTGGTTTTATGAGCCGGGAAGAACTTTTTCAAGAATTCCCGAGTCATTTTAGTCCACGACCCTATCGAACGCGGTCTAAGAGAATGGAGCCAACTCTTGGCTCTTTCTTCCAATGAGAAAGGAAACAATCTAAGTTTGATGACATCCTCTGAAACATTATTATATTACAAGGTAGCAACAACTTCATCAAACTCCTTCAAGTGTAGATATGAACTATTAGAATCTAACCTATGGAACTTCGACAAAAGTTGAATTACCCTTAGCTTTATATCAATGTTCCCCCTGGTGGTTGGTAAGACTACGCAAGAGGGTGTAGTTGTACGAGCTGGTTGTAGGTAATCCCCTAAAGCTCTCATTGAAGGAGCATTATGCACCTCATTCTCTCCTACTCCTTCATGATTTGCATTAGTAGTTGGAGTAGGGTGGGGAGGATTTCCTAATGGAGTTTGATCCATACTTTCCAAATTTTCACGATGTGCTACAAAATTTTGGACTTGTCTATGAATGGAGAGTGGTCCAACTAAACCACCTTTGGTTTGGAGACGATTGTTGTGGTTACGTTCCCAACGGGACATAAACCACACAATCCAAAAGCTAAACTAATCCTAAGTCCTATAACAGAAATTCTGAATTTAAACAAAAATTTGAAAACTAGAAATCTGTAAGAAGTGCTAAGTTAGAAGGATAATACCTGATTCACTTGAGCTATGGCTGAGTTTCTACAAAACAAAACAAGTTATTAGTCCTAGAAAATCAGAAAACCTATCTACTTCTACTTCTACAGCCACTAAAATAAATTGGAACCGTTTATCTAGATTCCCCGGCAACGACGCCAAAAACTTGTTCGCTTGCCTCAAGTGCAAGGCTGCGATGTAGTAATAATTCTCGGTAAGACCGAGATCGATCTACAAGGAATTAGGTAAACAACTCTAATCTATTCCACCAACTTCAATTAAAATAATTTGGAATATCAATTATGAGCACTAAAGCTAAACAATAACTTAAATAGTAAATCTGACTAATATGAGAGGGGAAACTAAGGCTTGGAGGATTCACTCATAGCAATCTCATGTTAATCCATTTAATCCAAGCATAAAAACACAACTAGATTTGAAGTTCTATCTCTCATCTAGTTGGAAGATAAAGCATTGCACCACATTCAATCCCACTTAAGTTATGAA
The DNA here is from genome assembly GCA_003013855.2 of Liriodendron chinense. Classification (NCBI taxonomy): domain Eukaryota; kingdom Viridiplantae; phylum Streptophyta; class Magnoliopsida; order Magnoliales; family Magnoliaceae; genus Liriodendron; species Liriodendron chinense. Next base: position 3,157,150 of record ML058409.1, read on the forward strand.
TTTAAGTTCTAGTCCTATTCGAACATGTAGCATTCAAATATGTAGCCTTCGGAGTAATAGCCATGCCTATGGACTATAGCTTGCTTAAGGGTTACCACAATTCAGAACTAATCAAAACATTCATGATAATCTCAGAGAATTGAAAGGAATCCATGTCCGAAGCACATAAACTCTCATAAAACTTCTAAAAATATCAACTTTATTCAAACTACAACATTTAAAAATCCAACTTGAAGTAAATGTACTTTAATCAAACTGAATTAAACATGAAATTAACTACAAGCTTCACCTCTCAGCCTTAGTTGAGAGGTTCTAGCTGAGCATTGTCACACTACAACTAGAATTGAAAGAAAAACTGAAGAAAAACATGTAAACTAAAAAAATAGGAGTTGCAGACACTCCACAGAGCTTTCCTTCACCTTTTATGACTTTCGATCTCTTTTAGGATGCCTTTAGATCGAATTAGAGGAGTCTTTTTATAGCCTTCTAGCCTTAGCATCGCAGAATATTCCAGAATTTGTGTAAACTTACGCAATTACATAGAGAAAATCGGACCGGATTTAGAAGTTTTTGAACTTAAGAGCACGGGCGATTGATCGACTGTGCTGGGTGATTGATTGCTTGTGGTGAGCGATTGATCGCAGGTGGCTGGGCGATTGATCACTCGTTCCAAAAAGTGTCCAGAGACTTTAGCAGAAAATCCTGATTTTTTATGGCTTGGGAGATTGATCGCCTGGGCTGAGCGATCAATCGGTGGGACTTCTTTTTGTCTAGTAACATATCTAGAAATCCTGCATCTTGAGCGATCAATCGATTTGGAAAACTGATCAATCGTTGGTCCATCCTTTAGTCCAATAATGTATGTAGAGTGCCTGATCAATCGGCTAGGCTAGTGGATCAATCGACCACCCTGGCGATCAATTGGTCAGGCCAACCAATCAATTGGCCAGGGTGAATCTTCTTCTTTTCTTTTTCTCTTTTTTTTTGCTTCTTTCCTTTGGTCTTTAATGTGTTTTAAGAAGCATCATTAAGCTTCATCTTGGTGAAATCCTCCTCTCATTCCTGCAAACACAAAAACATGTATTAGTTTGGACTTTAAACACGTAAATCATGCATAATGTGTGATGATAAGGGTTAGAATATGTATAAATAAGAGGCTCAACACTCACCCTCTTTTTCCATAAAGTTCATTATAGATCTTTGAAGGGTGTTAGTTTTATGAGCCGGAAAGAACTTTTTCAAGAATTCCCAGGTCATCTCAGTCCATGTCCCTATCGAATGTGGTCTAAGAGAGTGGAGCTAACCTTTGGCTCTTTCTTTCAATGAGAAGGGAAACAATCTAAGTTTGATGACATCCTCTGACACATTATTGTATTGCAAGATGGCAACAACCTCATCAAACTCTTTTAAGTGTAGATGTGGGCTCTCAGAATCTAGCCCATGGAACTTAGGTAAAAGTTGAATTACCCCCGGCTTTATATCAATGTTCCCCTCGGTGGTTGATAAAACTACACAAGAGAGTATAGTCGTATGAGCCGGTTGTAAGTATTCACGTAAAGCTCTCATTGGAGGAGCATTGTGCACCTCATTCTCTCCTACTCCCTCTTGATTTACATTTGTAGTTGGAGTAGGATGGGGAAGATTCCTTAATGGTGTTTGATCCATACTCCCCGAACTTTCACAAGGTTCTATGTATTTTCTAACTCGTCTATGGACTGAAAGTGGTCCAACTAAACCACCTTCGATTTAGAGACGATTTGTGTGGTCACGTTTCCAATGGGACATAAACCACACAATTAAAAACATCTGAGCTAAACCTAACCCTAAATCATAAAACAAAAATCTGTAATTAAACTAAAATTTGAAAAACTAAAAAGTTGTAAAAAGTTTTAAGTTAGAAAGATATTACCCGATTAGCTTGAACTAGAAGAATTTCTTACAAAACAAAGCAAACTTGCTAGTTATAGAAAATTAAAAACTAACTCTAGGAAAATAGAAAATCCTATCTAACAACTTCTACTTCTATAGCCACTAAAACAATTTAGAACCATTTAACCTAGATTCCCCGGCAGTGGCGCCAAAAACTTGTTCGCTCGCCTCAAGTGCAAGGCTGAGATGTAGTAATAATCTCGTTAAGACCGATGTCGATCCACAGGGAATTAGGGTAAACCAATTGAAACTATTCTAGCAACTTAAAATTTGATAATTTAGAAGTTTGAATATATAAACTAAGTAAAAACAGTAACTTTGTAAAAATCTGTAATTAATGGAACTAAGGCCTCAAGGATCCACTTATAGTAGTCCCATGTGAATTCATTCATCCAAGCATAAACACAACTAGATTCAAAGTTCTATCTCGCTTCTAGTTGGAAGATTAAGCATCCAAACACAAACAATCCCTACTTAAGTCGGAAGATAAGATTCTAGTTCTAATGAAGCACATAGAATTCAAACATGTAGCCTTCGAAGTAACAACCATGCCAAGAGACTATGGTATGCTCTAGGGTTACTACAATTTGAATCTAATCAATCTAAACATGATAATTGTTCACTCCCCAAGTGTAGGGTTGTGAAGTAGTAATAATTCGGAAAGACCGAGTATCGTTCCCACAGAGATTTATGAATGGGTATTCTCAGAATTTGTCTAAAACAACTAGTAATTAAGATCCTATTAAGAACTAAAGCTGGAAAATAATGATTTGGGTTTAAACAGTGAATGTGTAAGGTAATTTCAATCTAAAAAGGCACTAGAGCGCCAAGGATCCACTTTTGATAAGTTTCAATGCATTAACACAACTAGGTCTCTCATAACTCAAATGAAATTGAATTCATATCTCTATCCGATCGGAATATAGAGCGGTTCAATCAACAATTATCCAAAACAAGTGCTTATTCATTGATTTGATTCCCACAATAATACTTAGGCCTTGGGCACACTCAATTGTGTAGGCCAAGCCTCTTTCCAATCTAGTTGAGATTCACAACCATAGCCTTCATCAATTCCTGTCACTAGACTTGATTACAACTAATGATTAGAACTCTAATTAAATCAAAATCAATCAACAGACAGTTATTTCAGATTACTACAAAAGATAAGAACTTTAGTTGAATGAGTTTCCACATGAAAAATCAGGCCATTGTAAACAAGGCAATCAAAGGGTCTACCACGCCTGGAGTCGATGATAGATCAATGAACTACATAAGCATAAATAATGCTCAGAAGCTAAATTACTAAGTTAGGATCACTAAGAATCACATGAGCCCAGAGTCATCAAGAGATCAAAGTAAAAACCCAACTAGAACTTGATTCAAACTCACATTAACTAAAATTCATCAATTAAATCCAAATGTGTTCCTCTGTCCAGAAACTCTAAATGTGTGGCCGATCGGTCACGACTGGTCTGGCTCCCTTGGCCGACCGATCGGACGACCGGTCTAAACCCTTTTTCTTCTTCATTCTTTCTTTGTTTCTTCTTTTCTCTTCTCTCCTTGCTTTGTCTTTCTTTGGTCCTCTTTCAACCTTCATCTAATGGCTCTGAATAGCCCCTTTTAGTCTTCAATGCTTGGTTCTATAATCTTTAGTGTATATAAAACGCTCTATTTAGCCTTCAATTGGTGAAATCTCCATCTCGTTCCTATAATCACAAATCATGCATTAGAGTAGTCCTTTAAACATGTAAACCATGCATAATGAGTGATGAATTGGGGTTAGAATATGCACAATTAAGAGCTCAACAATAATCTCAGAGAATTGTAAGGAACTCATGTCCGAAGCACATGAACTCTTATAAAACATCCAAAAATACCAACTTTATTCAAACTAGAACTTAAAAATCCAAACTTTATGTAAAGTAATTGAATCAAACAAATTCTACATGATAACTAACTACAAACTTCACCTCTTAGCCTTAGTTAAGAGGTTTTAGCTGAGCATCATCATACTTCAACTAAAAATAATGAAAAGCTAATGAAAAACATGAAAAATCGAGTTTGGGAGAGTTGTAGACGCTCCACGACGATTATCTTCAGCTCCCACGAAGTCCCAAGCCTTCTATGATGCCTTAGGAATGAAACCTAGGTGTCCTTTTATAATAGAGAGGTCCTACTGACTCAGAAACTTCTAAAATTGCGTAGCCACTTACGTAGTGCAACAATTTTCGGAGCTTCAAAGAGAAGCTGTTGGAGTTCTTCAAAATTTGCATTGGCTGATCGGTCTAGTGAACGTCCAGTAAGCCTCAGCAGTTGTTGGGCTGCTTTGTAAAGAGTGGCTGACCTGTCTTGACCGGTCAGACCCACCTAGACGTTGGTTCAAAGAGCAAGGGATGGGGGTTGCCTTGTGGCCGACTGGTCTTGACTGGTTGTGGCCTGTTTGGCCGACCGGTCAGGACTGGTCTAGCCTCTAATTCTTCACTTTTTTCCTTCTTTCTTTCTCTCTCTCTCTCTCCTCTTCTTTCTTTCTTCTTTCTTCTTTGGCCCACCTTTGGTCATCATTAAGGGCTTCTAACTGCGGTCTTTTAGTCATCAATTAGGTGCAGTCCCTCTCTCATTCCTACGATCACAAAACATGCATTAGATAGGTCTTTTAATCATGCAATTCATCTATACAATGTGATGTAATGGGTTAGAATATGTATACATTAGGAGCTCAACACACCCCCCCCCCCCCCCCCCCCCCCCCCCCCCCAGCATTTTGCTAGTCCCGAGCAAAACAAGCATGAAACAATCCACCTCTCTGAAAACTCAACTCTCTCTTGGAAACTATGCTTCTATAGACTTTAAGACATATAAGTGCAAAATTTAGAAAAAATAAATGATGAGAAATTAAAGTCCTAAGCTTTCCAAACATAATAACTGTTCACATAGAATCCTCACCGATTTATGGACAAGTAGACAAATCTGAACCTGTATGTTTTAGCATTTTGCATATTCATCTCATGACTTTTCAAGATTACCTTCTTCATAAATCAGCTAAATAAAAGATCTAAAAGTGTATAAAATCAACCAAATTCCCATGACAAGAATTTTCCTTATCGTTCCTTCAACGGCTTTCACACTAATTCCCATTTCCAGCTTTGGTTATGGGTAGACCATCCCCTAGTTGGTAATAGGTAGCCCTTTTTGGAATTTTTCATAAATATTCAATGAGTACTACATCCTCATTCTCTTTCTCTTTTTTTTTTTTTCATAAACATTAGATAGGATTTTTAGAAATCCATATCTTTCATTCTTTTCTCTTTTTGCACATGAACAAGGATGGACAAAGTTCCCCGGCTTGGTTCCTAAACACTTCAAATCTTCAGTCTAACCAATATACAAATCTACTAATCCCTTCAAATCATGAGAATTGTGTAATGTGAACTAGACTAAAGAATGTTAAATTTTTTTTATCAATCAACCCAATGGGGGAATTCATATAGAAAACCATTACATTTGAGATAATTCAGAAATCTGAAAATCTTATTAATTTAATCTCCCATCCTTTCATACTAATAGTATCCCAAGTGCATAGAAATAAGGTTTTCGAAAAGAGTTTTAATGTTTTAGAAAAATTGAAAAAATGCTACAAAATTTTGTTCGAAATGTAACAAATTGTTGCTAGATTCTAGGAATCGCACCCCCAACCAAATCTTACATTGTCCTCAATGTAAAAGGATATGCAATACGCAATGACATGAGAACAATGATAAAAATAAAGAGGGTGAGTATGAGCGTACTTAAGTGAGTCGATCATGGGAATCTACCTCCGATATCTAAATCTACTAAAGCAGTAAAACTAAAAACAAAAACAAAAATAAACTAAACCTAATTTACTTTATACCTCCGTCAGACTAGGAGATCAATCATCTTGATACACAGGATCCTTCAGAGTGATGGACATTTCCTCTGAATCAAATTTTTCAACAAATGGTTTAAGGCGTTGTCCGTTCACTTTAAAATAGTTACTATTCATCACATTCTCTATCTCCACAGCCCCGTGAGGAAAAACTTCTTTAAAAATATATGGGCCGGTCCATCGAGATCTCAATTTTCTCGAAAAAGATGAAGTCGGGAATTGTACAAGAGTAAATTTTGACCTTTATGATTTTTTTTCTTTTTCTGAAAATGTGTTTGTTATGAAAGGCTTTATCTTACTCTTGTAAATCCTTGAGTTCTCGTAAGCATCGTTCTGGATCTCGTCAAGCTCATTCAATTAGAGTTTGTGAAGTGAGCTAGCCTTGTCAATGCCGAAGTTCAATGCCCGAATTGCCCAATAAGCTTTGTGTTCAAGTTCCATAGGCAAACGACAAGCTTTCTGTTCGCTTCCCTAAGTGTAGGGTTGCGATGTAGTAATAATTCGGTAGAGACCGAGATCGTTCTCAGTGACTTGTTGGGAATTCACAAAATTAATTCTAATATTCTCTAATTGAGAGCTAATCAAACAAGTTTCTAAAAATTGAATGTAAAGAGAATTCTTAAACTAAAAGTGAATGTAATCAATATAAAAAGGCACTAGGGGTTCAAAGATCTACTTGTAGCAATCCTTGATGCATAATTCGCTATGGTTTCCCAATTACACAACTAGAATCGAAATAAAATCCTATCTAGTCAGATGATAGAGCGGTTGTAACATACAATCTGTCATATGTGTGATTATCTACTTGATTCCCTCAATTCAAGTTAGGACTTGAGCACACTCAATTGCATAGGTCAATCCTAGTTCCAATAGATTAAGATCACAATCATAATCAGCATCAAATTCTGTCATAAAGCATAACTAGATCATGATTTGAACTTCATTGAAATCACATATACAATCAACACATAATTCAAAAATTAGAACAAAAAGGTAGAACTTTGGTTGAAGTTCCCACATGAAAATCCAAGTCTAGAGCGTATTAAATCTGATTCCTCAGAGCGTACAGGTCTAGAACTATGCAAAACAATTAAGAACTAAAGCAATTCTTTCAAAAATCCATGAGCCATTATAAGATTAAGAAAAACTACTTAGAACTTTATTCAAACTTCTATAAACCATTGTTCTTCAATAAATCCAACTTAAAACCAAAACAAAATAAATTAAAGCATCTCAGATTCACTACAAGCTTCACCTCTTAACCCTAGCTAAGAGGTTTAGCCGTTCATGATCCAAAGAAGCATGAAAACAACTAAAAATATAAAACTAGAAAACACAAACTAGAAGGAGTTGTGGAATGCCGAATCCGACTTTCGTCGCCTCCCACCCTCGTAGATCTCCTCTAGAATCTGGCTATGACCCCAAGGTTCCCTTTTATAGTGGAGAGGCTCTAGAATCTTCTAGATTTGCGTAGTACTTACGGACTTACGCACAAAAATCGGAGCTTCAAGAGGAAGCTGTTGAAATCCTGCTGAATACAAGTGATCGACCGGTCTAGACTGGTCGGACTGGGTTGCTCGACCGGTCACGACCGGTCAAACCTTTCTGTTGAGTGTCCAGCGTGCATAAGTGAGAGGGGTAGGCTCTGGCCGATCGGTCAAGACCGGTCGAACTGTTATACAGCAACCTCCAACAAACGCTGGAGTGATTCTTGATGCTGGCCGACCGATCAAGATCGGTCATGGCCTCCTTGGCCGACCGGTCAAGACCGGTCGGACCCTTGTTTTCTTCATTTTTCGTCTTTCTTTCTTCTCTCTTCGCTCTCCTTACTTTCTTCTTTCTTTGGCCCACCTTGGGTCTTCATCCAAAGCTCCTAAATGCAATCTTTTTGCTATTGATCGAGTGAACTTCCTCTCATTCTTGCAATCACAAAACCACGCATTAAAATAGTCTTTAAGCTTGAAAACCATGCATAGTTAGTGATGAAATGGGGTTAGAATATACACATTTAAGCATTCAACACACCCCCCAACCAGCATGGACAAGGATGGAAATACCTTTCGTTATTTAGAAATCCATATCTTTCGTTATTTTCCCATGGACAAGGATGGACAAAGTACCCCAGCTTGGTTTCTCAACACCTCAAATCCAAACTTAGCTAATCCACAAATCTAATAATCCTTTCAAAACATGAGAATCGCGTGAAGTGAACTAGGTGTACAAGTGTTCAAAATTTCTATCAATCTTAAAAATAGGAGAATTCACATATAAAACTAGTATCTTCGAGATTGTTCAAGATATTCAACTTCATCACTTCGCCTCTTCTTATCTTATACTTACACCATCCCGAATGCATAGAAACAAAGTTTTCCAATGGAGTTTTGAATTTTTAGAAAAAATCTGAAAAATCTTCTTCATATTGCTCGAGATGTTACAAAACACTAGATTCATCCTAGTGATCCTACACCCTAACCAAATCTTGCATTATCCTCAATGTAAAAGATATGCAATAGGTAAAACATAAGAGCAATTATAAACTAAAGGGAGTGAGGAATGAGAGTACCTGAGAGAATCAAAACTGGAATTCTACTTCCTTCTAACTAAACTATGAAAAAAAAAAACCAAAAGCAACAAAATCTTAATCCTATCTACTCTATACCTCCATCAGACTAGGAGATCAAATATCCTGATACACAGGATCAGTCGGAGGTATGGACATACCTTCTGAAGGAAAATTCTCAAATAACGGCTTTAGGTGTTGACCATTTTCTTTAAAGATATTACCGTTCCTTGGATTCAACAACTCCACGGTCCTATATGGATAAACAATTTTCACAATGAAAGGACCGGTCCATCGAGATTTCAATTTTCCCAGAAATAAATGTAACCGAGAATTATACATATGGACTTTTTGGTTGATTGTGAAGGTCTTACGAAGGATGTTCTTATCACGGAAGACCTTCGTCTTGTCCTTGTAAATTCTCACATTTTCATATGCCTAGTTCCAGAGTTCCACAAGTTCATTCAATTGAAGTTTGCGCAACGAGCTTGCCTTGTCAGAATCAAAATTCATCTTTTTTAATGCCCAATATGCCCTATGTTTCAACTCCACGGGCAAGTGACAAGCTTTCGTATAGACAAGTCTGTAGGGAGACATTCCAATGGGGGTCTTGAAAGCGGTACGGTAAGCCCAGAATGCATCGGTAAGTCGAAGCGATCAATCTTTGCGATCAGGGTTCACTATTTTTCCAAAATATGTTTAATTTTCCTGTTGGAAATCTCAGTTTGTCTACTTATTTGTGGGTGATAGGGAGTGCTCACCTTGTGATTTACACAATATTTTTCATTAAAGCTTCAAATGGGCGGTTACAAAAATGGGACCCTCCATTGCTTATAATGACTCGAGGTGTTCCAAACCAGGAAAGGATATTTTCTTTTAAGAAATGAATGACTATTTTATGGTTATTGTTACGGCATGGAATCGCCTCAACCCATTTTGAAACATAGTCGACGGCAAGCAAGATATATAGATTTTCAAAAGAAGATGGGAATGGACCCATGAAATCGATGCCCCAACAATAAAAAAATTTGATTGGTAAGATGGGACTGAGTGGCATCATATTTCTACGGGATATTCCTCCCAATTTCTGACAAGGCTCACATATTTTGCAAAACTCATGAGTGTCCTTAAACATGGTGGGCCAATAAAACCCACATTACAGAATTTTGGCTGTGGTCTTCTTAGCCGAAAAGTGGCCACCACACGCTTGAGAATGACAAAAGGAGATGATACTTTGTTGTTCATCATCCGGCACACATCTCCTTATGATTTGATCAGGAAAATACTTGAATAAGTATGGGTCATCCCATAGGAATTTTCTCACCTCATTGAAGAACTTATCCTTGTCTTGCTTTTTCCAATGTGTCGGAAGTGTACCTGTAGCAAGATAGTTAGCAATGTCTGCATACCATGGTAATTGGGAGACTTTAAAAAGTTGTTCATCAGGGAACATGTCATTGATCGCGGTCGTCTTAGAGGAATCGATGAGAACAAGTCTAGAAAGATGGTTAGCAACTACGTTTTCTACTCCTTTCTTATCACGTATTTCTATGTTAAATTCTTGGAGTAGGAGGATCCATCATAACAAGTGTGGCTTAGCATCCTTCTTAGAGAGAAGGTACTTAAGCGCTACCTGGTCAGTGAATATGATGATCTTGGATCCGATCAAGTAGGATCGCAACTTGTCCAAAGCAAAAACTACGGCCAAAAGTTCTTTTTCTGTAATAGTGTAGTTTGCTTGAGCCGAGTTTAACGTTCTACTTGCGTAGTAGATGACGCATGGCTTCTTATCTTTTCTTTGGCCTAACACAGCCCCAATAGCGTAGTCACTTTCATCACACATGATTTCAAAAGGAAGGCTCCAATCAGGTGGTTGCATTATGGGAGCACATGTCAACATACCTTTAAGTTTGTCAAAGGCATTTTGAAAATCCTTATTCCACTCTAATGAGTTTTTCTTTTAAAGGAGGTTACATAAAGGACGAGAGAGTGAGCTAAAGTCCTTTATGAACCGTCTATAGAATCCGGCATGTCCTTAAAAGGACCGCACATCACGTACGCTCTTGGGGGGTGGAAGGTTAGAGATAAGATCGATTTTAACCTTATCCACCTCAATTCCATTTTGTGAGATGATGTGACCAAGGACAATTCCTTTTTGAACCATAAAGTGACATTTCTCCCAATTCAACACGAGGTTCTTTTTTCACATCTTTTTAACATAGTTTTTAAGTGCACAAGGCACTCATCAAAGTTACAACCAAATATAGAGAAATCGTCCATGAAGACTTCAAGAATTGTCCCCACCATATCAGAAAAAATACTCAACATACAACGCTGAAAGGTGGCAGGGGCATTGCATAGTGTTGAGCTCTTAAATGTGCATATTCTAACCCCATTTTATCACTAACTATACTTGAAATACATGATTAAAGACCCAACTACTATATGGTTTTGTGGTTATAGGAATGAGAGAGAAGATTCATCAATAGAGGGCTTAAAGACGCTATTTACAAGCATTGAAGATCACAAGACCAAGCGTCAAAGGATGGAAGAAAGAAGCAAAGGAGAGAAGAAAGAAAGCAGAAGAATACACTGAAGATCGATCGTCCGACCGGTCGTCCATGACCCAGGACCGGTCGTCCGACCGGTCCGAACACTCAACAGAAGGGGGTTCCGTTGCAAATCTTACTGGACTATCTAAGAACGGTCGTGCGATCGGTCGTCCACTGCTCAGACCAGTCGTGCGACCGGTCCTTGAATTAAAATGTGAGTCTGAATTTTTTGAAAACTATTTGGACATTTTTTTGCATTTTTGAGACCGGTCATCCAGGAGCTTAGACCGGTCATGCGACCGGTCGTCTGCGTAATAGAGTGTGTTCCACAAGCTTCGATTTTCTCTGCGCAGTCCAGGATTTCTTACGCAATCTGAAACTTTCCGCACTATGCTATAAAAGGAGACCTAGGGCTTCTTCCTAAGGCATCCTAGAAGTGATTGAGCACGGTGGGAGACGACGGAAGTCGGATTCGGAGTTCTACAACTCCTCCTAGTTTGTTCTTTTGGTTTTATGTTTTGTTTAGTTTGTTTTATGTTTCCTTGGATCATGAACGGCTAAACCTCTTAGCTAGGGCTAAGAGGTGAAGCTTGTAGTGAATCTAAGATGTTTCAATTCGTTTGATTTGGTTTTAAGTTGGATTTTTAGTGAAGAACAATGGTTTGAAGTTTAAATAAAGTTCTAAGTAGTTTTTTTTCTTAATCTTATGATGGCTCATGGATGTTTAGAAGAAGTGCTTGAGTTCTTAATTGTTTTGAGCTAGTCTAGACCTGTATGATCCGAGGAATTGGATTCAATACACTCTAGATCTATGATTTCATGTGGGAGCTTCATACCAAAAGTCTATTATTCTGGAAATTCTGGATTATGTGAGATTGTGTATGTGATTTGGATCAAGTTCAAATCAGGATCTAGTTTTATCTTGTGACAGGATTTAATGATGGTTATGATTGTGATCTTAACCTATTGGAATCAGGATTGACCTATATAATTGAGTGTGCTCAAGTCCTAGCTTGTATTGAGAGAATCATGTTCATGATTCACACATATGACAGATTGTTTGGTTTAACTGCTCTATCATCCGGCTAGATAGAACGTAATTTCGATTCTAGTTGAGAATTTGAGAAACCACAGCAAATTGAGCATCAAGGATTTCTACAAGTGGATCCTTGAACCCCTAGTGCCTTTTTATTAATTAATTACCTTCAATTTAGTTCAATAGCATCTATCTACATCAATCTACTAAAATCTGTTTAGTTAAAGTTAAGCTCTTCAATAAAAACTATTAGAAGTGTTTTGTGAATTCCTACATAAGTCCCTGTGGATCGACCTCGGTCTTACTGAGATTATTACTACATCGCAACCCTACACTTGGGGAAGCGAACACATAGTCCAAACAGCATCGTTCGATAGGCGAAAGTGCCGAATGGACATGTGAATGTTGTCTTCTCTTGGTCTTCTAGGGCGATCTCTATTTGGTTATACCCTGAATACCAATCAAGGAAGCAAAAGTGGGAATGACCCGCCAACCTTTCTAAAATTTGATCAACGAATGGTAAGGGGAAGTGGTCTTTCCTTGTAACTGTGTTTAGCTTCCTGTAGTCAATGCACATTCTCCAACCGGTAGTGACTCTGGTTGGCACGAGTTCATTGTTGGCATTAACTACAATGGTAATTCTGAATTTCTTAGGCACCACTTGAGTTGGACTCACCCATTGGCTATCGGATATTGGGTAAATGATACCCACATCCAATACTTTCAACACCTCGGCCTTAACCACCTCTTTCATGTTTGGATTGAGGGGTCTTTGTGGTTGCCTAGATGTCTTCGCATTCTCCTCAAGGTGTATGCGATGAGTACAAATCAGGGGGTCTATGCCTTTGAGATCCACAATTGACCATTCAATGGCACTTTTGTGCTCTATTAGAGTGGCTATCAGCCTACTCTCTTGTTCCTCATCCAAGTGGAAAGAAATCACCACCGGATATGTCTCATCTCGACCTAAATAAACATATTTCAAATAAGCGGGTAATGGTTTTAGGTCGAGCTTCGGTGCCTTGATATTAGATGGAATGGTTTGTTCTCGCTTAAGGGCAAAGGCTCAAATGGTGCCTTCCATCTTTTATTATTAAGTACCGGCATAGAATCTAAAATGGCATTCATCTCTCTTATCATGTCATCATCAATCTCATGAGAATGGGCAAAGCATGCCTCCAAGGGATCGGAATAGAATGTCAGGAGGAATTTGTCTTCCACAAATGATTCAATCAGATTTATTTCGTGGACCTCGTCATCAACATCCCGTGGTTGTTTGCATAAATAAAAAATATTCAGCTCGAGTGTTATATTTCCAAAGGACATTTGTACCAGCCCGTTTCTACAATTGATAATCAAATTTGAAGAGGCTAAGAAAGGGCGGCCAAGTATGATAAGAATTTGAGCACCGATTCCCATCACAAGATGTGTATCTAAGATAATAAAATCTACTGGATAGTAGAATTTATCGACTTGGACAAGGATATCTTCAATCATCCCTCTCGGTATACGAATAGATCTATCAGTGAGTTGAAGTGTGGTTTTGGTGAGTTTTAATTCACCTAACCCAAGTTGTTCATAGACTGAGTATGGGATGAGGTTAACACTTGCCCCAAGGTCGAGTAAAGCTTGTTTGATTCGGTAGTCACCTATGATGCATGAGATGGTAGGACTACTTGGGATCCTTGTATTTTTGGGGCACCTCTTGTTTGATAATAGCGCTCAAATGGTCAGTCAAAAGTACTTTGTTGTGAACATTGTGTTTCCTTTTGACTGTACACAATTCCTTTAGAAATTTGGCATAGGATGATATTTGTTTTATAGCATCCAACAACGGAATGTTGATCTTCACTTGCTTAAAAACCTGTAAAATTTCTAGGTTTTTGTCTAAAGGTTTGGGTGAAATCAACCTTTGGGGAAACGGGGTGACCGGCTTGTATTGCCTTTCCGGTTCTTTCTCATGTGAAGTGTTGTTCAAGATATCATCCTTATTGGCAATTTTCGGATCATTAGGCTTTGGGGCCTTCACCGGATTGGATTTATCAATTGTTTTCCCACTCCTCAAAGTGGTGATAGCTTGAACATGCTCCATATTTTGGGAGGATACGCTGAGGTCTTGTATCTTAAATTAGGTTCTTGGGTTAGGGAGAGGTTGGGCATGAAGTGTGCCTTTCTCCCTAACGCTAAGATGAGATTCAACTCTAGCCATTGAAGTTTTTAAATCATTGATGGCTTGAGATGAATTTTGATTGAATTTTAGTTGTTCTTGTATGAACCCATCTATTTTGTGAGAATTATTCTTGTTGTACTCAGCTTGGGCCGAGACGAATGTACCCACTATTTCCTCAAGCGTAACTTTTGGGTTGTTGTTTGCATTCTCTGATGGCCCATTCCTCCAACTAAAATTGGGATGGTTCCTCCAACTAGAATTATACGTGTTCGAGTTTGGATTGCTAAATGGACGTTGATAGTTATTTATGGCATTTGATTATTCTTGTAGAACTTCCTGAAACGCAGAGATTGTAGGACAATCCTGTATTGCATGTTAGTTACCGGAACAAATTCCACAAATATTCTCAACTTCCTTAGTCTTTTCTCCCTTCCCTAATTACTTGGCCTCAACTTTTCTTGTGAGGCTAGCCACACGTGCACTTACGTCGTCTTCTTCGGAGAGGACATAGATTCCTCCCTTTTCTCTTTGTTGGCTTATCTTGGGATTTGCTAGTTTAGATGTATCCCAAGATTGTGCATTCTCGACTAAGATATCAAAATAGTCCCATGCTTCCTCGGCTTCCTTATTCATGAATTCTCCATTACACATCATCTTTACGAATTGGTGCATGGGCGAAGTTAGTCCTTCATAGAAAAAGCTTATTACCCACCAAATTTCATAGCCATGATATGGACATGTGTTTAATAAGTCTTTAAACCTCTCCCAACATTGGAAGAAGGTCTCATCCTCTTTTTGAGTAAAATTCATGATAAAACGCCTTAACATGTTTGTTTTATGAGTAGGGAAGAAATTTTTAATGAACTCCCTAGTCATCTTAGTCCATGTGCCGATTGATCTTGGCCTTAATGCATGAAGCCAAGACTTAGCCTTCTCTTTAAGAGAAAAAGGGAATAACCTAAGTCTCACAACATCATCAAATATATTTGTAAAGTGCAACGTGGCTATCACCTCATCAAATTCCTTAAGATGTTGATATGCGCTCTTATAGTCTGAACCAAGGAACTTGGGAAGGAGTTGAATTACTCCCGGTTTTAGATCAATATTCCCTGCATTGGTTGGAAAAATTATGCATGAGGGAGTACTCGCTCTCGCAGGTTGCAAGTGATCACGTAAAGTTCTAGGTCGAAGAACATTCTCAACCTCATTCTCACCCGTTTCGGTTTGGCCTAAATTTTGATTGGCGGCCATAAGGTTGGGTTGATTCTCAGCCATACTGTCAGACAAAATTGGAGAGTCTAAACGTTTCTTAGCACGTGGCTCCTTATCAATCCCTTCAACAATTCCCCCTTCACTAATGAGTCGGTTATTAGAATCCTGAACCCAATGTGGCATGCAAATCTCAGAAAAGTAAAAAAATTAAAAAGGGTTAGAAAAACCTAATTGAAGTGACTTCTTCGACTCCTAGAATCCCTGCAAACAAAGCAAAACAAAACGAACAACCTAAGTTAGTAGGTCTCCTAAAAATCTCAAATAGAAACTGTCACGCCCCAAACTCGGGGACCGGGCTCACTAAATTCCCAGCCGTCGAATCCGGTGCCAACAGCCTTCGTAGTACCCCATTTTCAGCCCCTAGCTCCCATACGCTAGGTTCCAATCCTGGGATCCCACAAGGAGGATTTTCAGGGTAAACATTTTTTTATAGATGAGCATAAACACAAGTATACCAAACCAAAAGCATCACATCACATATCCACTAAGATAATCTTTTGAGTATAATGCTGTGGAAAAAGGAAATACAATGTATAACTGGAAACTGAAAGATCAAATGCGCGCCCCTGTCTCACTGCTGTCGCACTATTGTATGTCCTGCACGTAATGCATAAGCTTACTATGAAGCTTAGAGAGTGCGTGGTGTGTGCGCATTGCATATGACAGGTATACAGATATCAGAGTAAGCGGAAATGATGGCAGGCTACACTACCAAGTCTATGAATGTCATTAGCCATCTCGAGGCTATGCAATGTAATGGGCCTATATGGCCAAGTGTCATATGCTAATGATGCAATGTGCGCATGTCAATCCTCAACTGTCATATATCATACAGTTTACAACTGGGACATCACCGGGGTCTAGTACACTCCAGACATTGGTTGCCGCCCATCGTGCGCATAACCAAGCGAGTGGAAGAGACCTCACTATCCGCCTCGTCAGTGACATACAAGAAAATCCACCCGGCTCATCGATAGCGAACCCATTCACGAGCTGGTCAAACTCAACCGAGTATATAGCCCTCTGCACCCGGGCGGGTAAGGTCACACCCCCTTCCAACCGACCCCGACACAGTGGGAGACGCGGCCTACTGGTATTTGGCCCTCATGCACTCATAAATCCACTCGGTCTAGACATTGGAGCATCCTACTGGTACCACAGGGTTTAGGGACTTTCACCCAAGGACATCTTTGGCGCCCAAGTGCTAGAACATATTTTCGGTGTCCATTCCTACCAGCCACGATGTGACTGTGGTGGTTACAACCCCGATGCCGCTGGGGTGAGAATCTGATCATGACATGTATAATGCGAGATGCATGAGTCATACTATTAAAGCCATGCACCAAACCTGCGCATACCGCGTGATCATGTGGGGTGACCCTATCTCATACGGGTCCCCTAAGTATCTCAAGCTGTAAGGCATATGCTATGATCGACATCGTCCACGGTCAGGCATACATATGATGCGTATGTACAAATGAATGGGCATGATATTCATTACACTAAGCATATTATCAGCGTGACCTATCAAGCTAAGTATACTAGCATGTTACCAGACATATCATGTAATGTTGGCCTTGAATGGCCCAATATATATATACAGAGAGTGGGACCCGAATTGTGGGCCCCATTGGAAATGTAAGGGTTTTCGCGGCATAACCCACTTGAGACCACATCGGCCCCATACTAGGGCCTGCACATACAGAATAGGTCAACAAAAATAGTGTATGGCATGGATAAAACAGAAGGTCAGCATGAATAAAACAAATACATCATGGTGGGACCCACAGGGTGGGCCACCAGCTGGGCGACGCACGCACGCACGCTGTCTGCAGCGTGGGACTCCCTGGGGTCGCCTTAGTTTTTTTTGGATTAATGCTAATATTTGTGTTTTCCCCTCCATTCATATCCCTGTGATCTTATGAACAGGTTGGAGGATAAATAAACATCACTGTAGGGCCTGGGAAGGTTTCAATGGTGGAAATCATTATTCCCACTGTTTCCAATGGCATGGCCCACTTGACATTTGGATATGCTTAAACTTTGGGCTCAGCCACTAAAATGAGCTGGAAAAACATATGGAAGGAATAGATAAAGCACGTACATTCTAGGTGGGCCCAACTGAGTTTTTGATCAAGCTGATATTTGTGTTTTCTCTTTCTCCCATGCATGTGTGAACTTATGAGCATGTTGGATCTCAAATAAACATCATGGTGGGTCCCACGAGGTGGGCCACTACTGGGTAGCGTGTCCAGCACGCTGCTTCAGCGTGGACCACACGCGTGGCCCCAAAAGCTTTGCACTGAGCTAATGTTTGAGCTTTATCTCCATCCAGGTCTGAGTGACCTTAGCAGTAGGTTAGATGGAATAACCTCACATTGGGTCCCACACGTACAACAGTGGGCTCCAAATATTTCAACAGGGGCCAATCATCCCCACCATTTCCCATGGTGTGGTCCACTGAAGGGTTGGATCTGGTTGATACTTGTGTTTTCCATTCATGCAGGTCTGCATGACCTGATGGACAGGTTTAGATGGAAAATCTCCATGATGGTGGGCCCTGAAAAGGTTTCAACAGTAGGCATTCATCCTCGCTGTTTTCTGTGGTGAGGCCCACCCAAGATCTGGATCCTCTTAGTATCCGGGCTTGGGCCCTGAAATGATCTGGGCAAACAGATGTACGGCTTGGATAAAACAATTACATCATGGTGGGTCCCACGAGGTGGGCCACTGGCTGGGCGACCGAGCAGCCCTGGATGCTGGCTACTCCACTGCCCCTGGCGCGGTGAGAGGCCAGTGTCCCACGCTGGTCCTCTTGTCCTTCCATTTTTTTCTTTTTTTTTCTTTTTCTTCTTCTTTTGGATATCATCAAGTGGGGTCCACATAAGGACGATCCACTCCGTCCATCATGTTTACCGGCTCGTGGGGGACCCAACGAGTCCAATATTGGATAGCTTATAAGGTCTACAAAATGAAAGATGGGCCAGGGAAAGTTCGATAGCGGACGCCATTATCTCCACTGTTTCAGGTGGTGCGGTCCACTTAAGATTTGGATCTGGTTAAGGTTTGGGCCCTGGCCCTAAAATGATCTGGGGAATCAGATAGACGGTGTGGATTTGACACAACATCAAGGTGGGTCCCACGAGTGGGGACCCACTCAAAGCCCAACGTCCCTGACGCTGGACGTCACAACATCTCAGACGCTGGAACCGTCCAGCCTTGGACTTATATTTTATTTTTATTATTATTATTTTTTCTTTCTTTGTTTATTTCAAGTGGGGCCCACATGAGTGTGATCCACTCCATTCATCAGGTTCCCCAGCTCATTGGGGACCTAATGAGCCCAATCTTGGGCAGGTGAAAAGGTCTACAAACGTCACGGTGGGCCCAAGAAGTTTCAACAATGGGCTTCATTATCTCCACTGTTTTCATTGGTGTGGTCCACCTGAAATCTGGATCTGCTTCATTTTTGGTATCCAGCCCTAAAATGGGCTGGAGAAACAGATGGAAGGCGTGGATCGAATACATGCATCAAGGTGGGTCCCACGAGTGGGGACCCATGTTCAACGCCCAAAGGACTTTAAGTCCAGGCGCTGCTGGGCAGCAGCGTCCTCTGGACGCTGTCTGTCCAGTGGCCAACTCTCTCTTCTTCTCTTTTTTTTTCTTTGTTTGTTGTGCCTTGATCAGTGGGGTCCACACGTGCAGGATCCACTCCATTCATCAGCTGGGCCATCTCATGGTGGGCCCAATTATATTTGGATCAAGATAATCCTTGTCTTATCCTTCATCTAAATCTTTGTGTTTCAAAGAATGGGGAAAAGTAAAAATAAAGCATTATGGTGGGCCACACAAGGTGGTCCATGTCGTGGCAGTGTGCGGGGCACGCTGTCTCACAACATGGCCCACTTGTGAGCCCGAAAATGAAAGGGAAAGAAGGAAGAAAGGGGAGTTTATGTCCCCTTTTAGCACTCACTCGAAAATGGACGGTTGGATCGAGTCGTATAGTCGATCGGATGGCCCGGATGATGGTTGGGGCCCTCCAAGCTTGGTTCCTCCCTCTAATCTCTCTCTTTCTCTCTTCTTAGTCTCTTCTCTCTCTCTCTTCTCTTCTCTTCTCTTCTCTCTCTCTTCTCTTCTCTCTCTCTTCTCTCTCTCTCTCTCTCTTTCTCTTTCTCTTTCTCTCTCCTTTCTTGTAAATTATGGACGTGAGATTGCTTGGGGTGTTGGGGGGTTTTTCTTAGGTGATGTAATGATGATGGCTAGCATGGGAGGGGGGTAGGATGGCATGGGAGGTATGGGAGGTATGGGCTTTAGTTGACTTGTGAGGAGAGAGAGAGATGTACTTGATGAGACCCTTGATTGGTTGATGCTTAATTGATTGATGTGATGTTGATTGATTGATGGGACAACCTAGGGATTTGTGCAAGTGGGGCCCACACCATGCAGGTGTAGCATGGCCCGCCTTGATTTGCGCACATGTACGCATCTTTCAAACTAGGTATCGAAATGGAGCGTGCCGCGCGGCGTTGGAGTCGTGGCGTCCGCGCGGTCATCGGGGTACAAGTTTCGGGTCGTTGCGGTACTAAAATAGGGTGTCTAATTGAAACTCGTCGGTTTGGACTATTCCAAGTATGCCGAGTTCGAAAAAGAGGTGTACGGAGGGCTAATTAAGGTACGGGTGTTACAGAAACTATTTTCAAAAAATTTGTAAAAATCGTAAAAAAATCCTCGGCAGTGGCGCCAAAAACTTGTTCGTTTCCCCAAGTGTAGGGTTGCGATGTAGTAATAATTCGATAGAGACCGAGATCGTTCTCAGGGACTTATTGGGAATTCACAAAATTACTTCTAATATTCTCTAATTAAGAGCTAATCAAACAAGTTTCTAAAAATTGAATGTAAAGAGAATTCTTAAACTAAAAGTGAATGTAATCAATATAAAAAGGCACTAGGGGTTTAAGGATCCACTTGTAGCATCCTTGATGCATAATTCGTTGTGGTTTCCCAATTACATAACTAGAATCGAAATCAAATCCTATCTAGTCGGATGATAGAGCGGTTGTAACATACAATCTGTCATATGTGTGATTATCTACATGATTTCCTCAATTCAAGTTAGGACTTGAGCACACTCAATTGCATAGGTCAATCCTAGTTCTAATAGATTAAGATCACAATCATAATCATCATCAAACTCTGTCATAAAGCATAACTAGATCATGATTTGAACTTCATTCAAATCACATATACAATCAAAACATAATTCAGAAATTAGAATAAAAAAGTAGAACTTTGGTTGAAGTTCCCACATGGAAATCCAAGTCTAGAGTGTATTGAATCCGATTCCTCGGAGCATACAGGTCTAGAACTATGCAAAACAATTAAGAACTAAAGCAATTCTTTCAAAAATCCATGAGCCATCATAAGATTAAGAAAACTACTTAAAACTTTATTCAAACTTCTATAAACCATTGTTCTTCAATAAATCCAACTTGAAACCAAAACGAAATGAATTAAAGCATCTCAGATTCACTACAAGCTTCACCTCTTAGCCTTAGCTAAGAGGTTTAGCTGTTCATGATCCAAAGAAGCATGAAAACAACTAAAAACATAAAACTAGAAAACACAAATTAGAAGGAGTCGTGGAACTCCGAATCAGACTTCCGCCGCCTCCCACCTTTGTAGATCTCCTCTAGGATCTGGCTACGACCCCAAGGTTCCCTTTTATAGTGGAGAGGCTCCACCGCCTCAGAATCTTCCAGATTTACGTAGTACTTACGCACTTGCGCATAAAAATATGTGCTTCAAGAGGAAGCTGCTGAAATCCCACTGAATACGAGTGACCGACTGGTCTAGACCGGTAGGACTAGGTTGCCAGACCAGTCACGACTGGTCTGACCTTTCTGTTAAGTGTCTAGCATGCATAAGTGAGAGGGGCAGGCTCTAGCCGACCGATCAAGACCGGTCGGACTGTTGTACAACAACATCCAACAGACGTTAGAGTGATTCCTGATGCTGGCCGACTGGTCAAGACCATTTGTGGCCTCCTTGCTCGACCGGTCAAGACCAGTCGGACCCTTGTTTTCTTCCTTTTTCTTCTCTCTTCACTCTCCTTACTTTCTTTTTTCTTTGGCCCACCTTGGGTCTTCATCCAAAGCTCCTAAATGCAATCTTTTAGCTATTGATCAGTGAACTTCCTCTCATTCCTGCAATCACAAAACGACGCATTAGAATAGTCTTTAAGCTTGAAAACCATGCATACTTAGTGATAAAATGGGGTTAGAATATACACATTTAAGCACTCAACACTTTCCCATAGACAAGTCTATAGGGAGACATTCCAATGGGGGTCTTATAAGCAGTACGGTTTGCCCAAAGAGCATCGACTAATCTCAATGACCAATCTTTGCGATTTGGTCTCACCGTCTTTTCCAAAATTTGTTTGCTTTTTCGATTGAAAATTTTAGCTTGCCCACTTGTCTGTGGGTGGTATGGGGTACTCACTTTATGTCTAATGCCATATTTCTTCATTAAGGCTTCAAAGGGCCTATTACAAAAGTAAGAACCACCATCACTTATAATGGCTCAAGGCGTTCCAAATCTGAAAAATATATTTTCTTTGAGGAGCTTTAAAACACTACGATGATCGTTAGTTCTACCTAGAATAGCCTCTGTCCACTTGGACACATAGTTTATGGCAAGCAATATGTAGACATGTCCAAAAGATAAGGGGAATGGTCCCATGAAATCGATGCCCCAACAATCGAAGACTTCGAGATGTTGAATTATGTTAAGAGGCATCATATTCTGATGGGACAATCCTCCTAGCTTTTGACAGGGCTCGCATGCTTTGCAAAACTTGTGAGTGTCTCTAAACAAAGTAGGCCAATAAAAACCACACTGTGGAATTTTTATAGTGGTTTTCTTGGCGAAAAAATGACCTCCACATGCTTGACTATGACAAAAGGAGATGACTGAATTTTGTTCATCATTAGGGACACATCTCCTAATTATTTGATCTGGGCAATATTTGAAAAGTAATGGTTCATCTTCGAAAAACTTGCGCACTTCCCTTAGAAATTTTCGTTTATCCTACGCAGTCCAATGAGTCGGCATCGTACCTGTGGAAAGATAGTTTTTAATATTAGCGTAACATGGTGGATGCATAGCAAAAAAGAGTTTCTCATTAGGGAATGAGTCCTCAGTAGGTGACTCGTCAATGGAATCGGGTAGAACTAGTCGGGATAGATGATCCGCCACCATATTCTCCACTCCCTTCTTATCTTTGATCTCTAAGTCGAATTCTTGAAAGAGTAGGATCCATCTAAGCAAACGGGGCTTACAATCCTTCTTAAAAAGAAGGTGTTTCAGCGCCACATGATCCATGTAAATTATGACCTTGGATCTTATCAAGTAAAACCTGAATTTGTCCAAGGCAAAAACAACGGCTAGGAGCTATTTCTCTGTAGTCGAGTAATTAACTTGGGCAGGATTCAAGGTCCTACTTGCATAGTAGATAACGTGGGGCTTCTTATTCTTCTCTTAGCCTAGCATCGCCCCAATAGCATAATCACTCGCGTCGCACATCAACTCAAAAGGAACAGACCAATTCGGTGGTTGCATGATAGGAGCGGTTGTCAACATGTCTTTTAGCTTTGAAAAAGCTAATTAACATTCGGTATCCCACTCGAATTGGGTGTCCTTTTGAAGAAGATTGCATAAAGGCCTTGAGATTTTGTTGAAATCCTTTATGAATCTTTGATAAAAGCCGGCATGTCTAAGGAAGGACCACACATCGCATATACTTTTGGGTGGTGGTAGGTTGGCAATGATATCAAGGTCTACCACTATTTCATTGAACGAGATGATATGTCCAAGGAGTACTCCTCTCTGTACCATAAAATAACACTTCTCCTAGTTTAAAATAAGGTTCTTTTCCTCACACCTTGTCAATACCAACTTCAAGTGATTAAGGCACTCGTCAAAAGTACAACCAAAAATAGAAAAATCATCCATGAATACCTTGAGAAATTTACCCACCATGTTTAAGAAAATACTCAACATGCATCGTTGGAATGTGGTGAGTGTATTACATAGTCTGAATGGCATCCTTCGGTATGCGAAGGTGCCAAATGGACATGTAAAGGTAGTCTTCTCTTAGTCTTCCAGGGCTATCTCAATTTGGTTGTAGTCGGAATAGCCATTGAGGAAGCAATAATAGGAGTGACCCGTTAAGCTCTCTAAAATTTGATCAATGAATGGGAGGGGGAAGTGGTCCTTCCTAGTGGACGTGTTTAGCTTCCGATAATCTATGCACATATGCCAACTGATGGTCACTTTATTCGGTATAAGCTTGATGTTGGCGTTCTCTATAATGGTAATATCGGACTTCTTAGGGACAACTTGGGTAGGACTCACCCATTGGCTATCCGAGATGGGGTAGATGACACCCACATCTAGTAGCTTTAAAATCTCGACCTTGATAACCTCCATTATATTTGGATTTAATCTCCTTTGAGGTTGTCTAGTTGTTTTTACATTCTCTTTGAGGTGTATACGGTGGGTACAAATCGAAGAGTCTATCCCCTTGAGGTCCGCTATTGTCCATCCTATGGCTCCCCTATGTTCTTTGAGTAGCTCAATCAACTTGAGCTCTTGGATTTTTCCTAGGTGAGAGGCTATGACAACCGAAAATGTTTCTTTTTGACCCAAATATACGTATTTCAACTCTGATGGCAAAGGTTTAAGGTCAAGCTTCGACGGTTTGATATTAGACGGTAGAGGCTTTGATGTGGTTGGTGACAATCTTTCAAAATGAGGCTTCCACCGGCTAGTATTAACTACCGGTTTCTCACTACTCAATGCTTGCATGATGTCACTAATGATGGGGTCTTTAGAATCTTCAAAATGTGCCAAGTATGTCTTCAAATTTTCTAATGGTTCAAGTTGGAGGAGCTCTTCTTCTTCAAAGGATTCGAGCTTGTTTACCTCGAAGAGCTTATCATCATCCTCATTCCTTTGCCTTTTACACATATAAAACATGTTCACCTTCAGTGTCATGTTCCCAAAGGACAATTGCATCACCTCATTCCGAAAATTTATAATTGCATTTGGTATAGCCAAGAATGGGCAGCATAAAATCACCGGTATTTGAGTGCTTGTATCCATAACCGGTTGCGTGTCCAAGATGATAAAATCCACTGGGTAATAGAATTTTTCTACTCTGACCAATACATCCTCAACCATCTGTTAATGTCAGATTTTGTAACAGGATCCCCCAGACATTCGCCTTCTCTCCAATAGAGATTTCCTTCGCCAAACCTGAAAGAGGACAGAGCAACTAAGGGTGGCTGGACTCCAGCCGTTAGCCCTCCGATGCTTACGTCAGGCCAAAGCAAGAAGAAGAGCAGCTAAGCAAAATGGGATCGAGATTATTGTGTGTACCTTTCCCTCAATGGAGTCGTCCCTTTATATAGATCTGGAGCGGTTCAATCTGTTACGCAAGATATCGAGATCCCGTTGATCTCGTATACGATACTGAGATCTTGTCGATTTCATGGGATAAGATCCGCATCTTTAGAGACGAGATCCAACCCAATGACTTATTTCGGCAATCACGTTCCTTGATGACAATCCCTTGAGATCTGGAACCACCAGAGAAGGTAAGCCCAAAAACCGACCTATACGGGCTGCCGGTAGGCGTAGTAATAGCGCTGATGGCTCATGTAGAGCCAGAAACCGTAGTTGGAGTCATAGCCAGCGAAAAGGAAGGAGACGCAGACAAGACGAAAACTACCGAACTGGGTGTAGCCCTGCCTGGCATCGTAGAGGGATTGAACAAGCTGCCCGACGGGAATCGGGTGCTGGTACTGAAGGTTAAGAGATGTAGCCGCAGAAAAGCTGTTCGCATGTTGGAACCTGGTCACGAGTCCAAGTGCTCGCTCATTTTGACGTAACACCTTTCAATGACTTGTGAGAAGGTCTGCTCGCTGTTCAAGAAGGGAATCTTTACTTCGCTTTATCTGACCATCGAATAGGGGAGCTCGAAGCCTTGCGAATAGGTGCTCCGTATTTATCCATCCTACGACTTTCGAGCATATGATCTCGAAAGTCGGATGGGCATCCCGCACTTATTCGATCTGCGACCCTCGATCAGATGATCTCGAGAGTCTAATGGGTTCTTCCGTACTTTCCCAATCTGCGACTCTCGATCAGATGATCTCGAGAGTCTAATGGATTCTTCCGTACCTTCCCAATCTGCGACTCTCGATCAGATGATCTCGAGAGTCGAATGGGCGCCCGTGTACAATTTTTAATAGCTGAGCTGGTCTCCATTATTTTGTCTATAACAGATGCCCCCCAAGTCCTTGCCGCCAAGAATTTTTAAGGGAAGGACTTAGCTCACTATCACACGTAACCGCCCGATGCCTTCATCGAGAATGGAACCTCACATGATGGGCTGGAATTAATGAGCGCCAGCTTTCCGCAGCCTTTCCGCAGACAGAAAATGAAGGGGCGCTTGCCACGTGTTTAAGGAGTTAATGGGCGTGCCTGCTCGAGTGCTGCGCTGAAGGAGGGACTGCCACGTGCCATCAGATACGGCGGAATGATTGCCTATAAATATACGGAGTCCGCCATTTCTTTGATTTTCTACAGAAGCTTTTCGAAAGGAACTTGCAGTCTTCTCTTTCCATTCTTCTTCCTCCGGTGCTCCTTTTCTTTCTTTCTGTTTTTGGTATACTTCCTTTTTTTTCTTTTCCTTCTTTTGTTTTTATCTTCTCATGGCTGGGAACTCTGACGAGACCACCGTCCCTCTCGGTGATGCCACTCCGGAATCCTCTGCCTCCAGCAGTGCGAGGGTTCCGGTAGGGAGATACACTGCAGCCGGATATCCTTCCGTTTTATCGGAGGACCGGCTGGCTGAGTTACGGGAGAGATACCTGATCCCCGACTCAGTCACTCTCCGCTTGCCCGGAGATGGAGAGACACCAGACTCCCCCCCCCCCCAGGATGCGTAGCTTTTTATGAGTACCAGCTTATCCTGGGGGTATGCCTCCCCCTCCATCCCTTCATCCGCGATGTTCTCCGGTGTTACAAGATTGCCCCCGGGCAACTCATCGTGAATGGGTGGAGGGTAGTTCTGGGCTCCTTTGCCCTCTGGGCTCAGGCCGGCAACGGGGAACTCACGGCGGAGGAGTTCCTCCGTATGTTCCGTCTGAAGAAAGCTCCCTCCAGCGAAGGCTGGTATTATTTGTGTTATTGGCATCGGGATAACTTCGTGTTGGGGAAGCCCTCCTCGAACTATCCCGGCTGGAGGAAGCGGTGGTTCTATGCTTCCGGGAACTAGGAGTCTGCCTCCTCCAGGGGTCCAGGAGTGACCCGATTTTTCTGTGAAGGTAGGCACAATCCCGCATTGTGCAGTTTCTTCAATTAGGTTTTTAGGGTTTTTGCTTCATTTGACCCCTGTTTGTGCTCGCAGGTATCCCGGCCTTGAGAAAACCAAATTTGAAGGGAGGGATCAACGAGAAAATTGTAAAGGTGTACAAGGTGCCTGTTGGTGATAGGCATATCGAGGCTTGCCTGTCTCCCTCGCGACTTGCTGCAGCGGGCTTAATTTCCAGAAGAGAGGTTGAGATGATGAAGGCTGGAGAGAAGAGGGGTCTGCTGCCCCGACTGAAGGGCACGGGCTCCAAGAGGCAGAAGAGAACACCTGCCGAACCATCTCAATCATCCATCCGCACAGGTAGCGATCAGCCTGCCCTTCCCACGAGCATGGCGGGGGCCCCGGCTGGGCCCACTATTCCCTCACTGGTGGTCGCACCTGGACCGCCAGTGATTAACATTGCTGACAATTCCCCGGATGGGGCGGGGTCCGGCTGCCCCCCAGTTGGAGAGGCTCAAGAGCAGATGGAGCCTCAAGAGCCGGCTCCTGCTCGCGAACTAATCCCTGCTGCCGAGCAAGGATCTGCTCGCGAGTCAATGCCTCCCCCTCGCGAGACGGCAGGGTTGGTCGTTGCCCAACCGTCATGGAGCGGGACATATTCTATTCCCCGCCACCTCCATCCAGTATGCAAATTTTTGTTTGAGAACGTCCCTCCTCATGCCTTTGGCTCTCTTCCCGAGCTAAGCCCTGAGAACCTTCTCCTCGAAGCGGGGATGAGGATGGTTCAGGTAAGACCTCGTCAAGACCTGCTTTAATCTGTTATTACATTCCAGAATACTCTCTCATATTTTTCATCTCTTTTGCAGGGCTTAGATCTTATCCTGCGAACGAGGCGTGATATCGTTGCCTCCCGTCGCACGATAGATGAAGCTGAGGGAAAGAGGACTGCCTTGGAGAAGGCAGTTCAAGGAAGAGATCAACTGCTCAAGGCTCGTGAGGCGGTGATCGCGAAGAGAGATGAGGAGAAGAAGATCCTCATCGAGAAAATCCAAGTCCTGACCGATAGGTATCAGGCCTTGGACTCAGACTTCGTGAAGCTCACGGGTTTGAAGGAGAAGGCAGAGAGAGAGAGGGAGATCTTTCGCCAAGACAAGATCTCGTTGGAAGAGTAGTTCGCGGAGGCCAGGTCGCAGCTCAAGGAGGCCTACGACAACCTGACCAAGGAGCGCTCCGCTCTTGCACAGCTCAAGGACGACTCGATCCACTGCGACGAGGAGAAAGTCGCCCTTGTAAAAATGCTCTCGGAGGAAGGTCCTCGGGCAATTTTCGAGTTCCGGACTTCGCAGCTATATGACGACGAAAGGTATGAGTCATATGATGCTGGTCGCGACTTTGCACTAAGAGTAGTGCAACGAATGATCCCATCCTTCGATATGGGGGAATTTGGTCGAGTCGCGACCATCATAGCTGCCGAAGAGCAAGCTGCTGCTGAGAACGAGGTGACTGAAGCCACGCAGGCTGGAGGGGCTCCAGAAATGGGCCCTGAAGTCAAGAGCACAGCTCCTCCTCCAAGAGATTGATTTTCTCTTTCCCCTCTTTGTACTTGCGAGCAGATATTTGTGTAAACATTTTATCGTCAATGAAAAGATATTTTTTGGAAGTGTTGTTCTTGTTTACTCTTTCCTTTTCATGTAATGAATGCCTTCCTGTTGCAATGAGCTATGCTCAACCCGGGGGGTCGTAGCGATCATGCCCTCGTGGAGAGACTGATCTATCGATTGAGATTTTGATTCCACCAAGGGCAGAAGGTTGGTCAAGAGAGCACGTATGCTCCCTTCGGGGCTATCTTTAATCCATAGAATGGAGAAGCAACCAACTAGTAACGATTTCAGTCCTACCAAGGGCAGGCAATTGGCCAAGAGGATGTGTATATTCTCTTCGGGGCTATTCAAATCCAAATAAAATGGGATAGCAGCCAAAAGGTAGTTTTATCCCTACCAAAGGTAGGCAATTGGTCAAGAGATGGTATGCATTCTCTTCTGGGCTATTCAGGTCCATGTAAATGGAGTAGCGACCAAAAGATATCTTTCACTTTATTCATAAAAATGTCGTAATGAACTACATCGATTCTAGGGATAGTATCGTAGCAAATGCTCCACGTGCCAAGGGCGACGTACGGGCTTTCCCTGCATGTCTTCAAGGTAATAAGTACCGGGTCGCACAATCCTAACAACCCGATACGGGCCTTCCCAATTTGGATCCAGTGAACGAGCGGGAACTCCAAGATTTTGCCTTAGTACCAAATCACCGGGCTAAAAGGATCTAGGCCGAACCCTAGCATTTCGATAACGAGCAATACGTTGTTGATATGCTGCCACTCGTACTTGGGAAGCATTTCTTCGCTCTTCCAAGAGATCAAGATGAAGTCGGAGATTTTCCTGATTACTCGCGGGGTCATACTGCTCGATCCGATATGAGGGCACTTGCATTTCCACTGGTACCATTGCGTCGACACCAAATGCTAAGGAAAAAGGGGTTTCACCTGTTGATGTGCAAGCCGTGGTTCTATATGCCCATAATACTTCTGGCAGAAGTTCTGGCCACACCCCTTTACATTCACCTAGCTTGGTCTTTAACTGGTGCTTGATGATCTTATTCACTGCCTCGACCTGCCCATTCGCCTGAGGATGATATGGAGAAGTGCGGAGATTATGTATCTTCTATTTTTCACAGAATTCATCAAAGGCTGCGTTGTCGAACTGCGTTCCGTTGTCGGTAATTATAGTGTGAGGAAGTCCGAAACGGCATATGATATTTCTCCATATGAACTTAGTAGTTTGTTTCTCAGTAATCTTGGCTAATGGTTCTGCCTCGGCTCATTTGGTGAAGTAATCAACCGCTACAATCGCGAACTTATTTTGTCCCTTGCCCATGGGCAGGGGTCCAATGATATCGACCCCCCACTGAGCGAAAGGCCAAGGGCTGTCAACTGGAGTCATCCGTTCGGAAGGTACATGGGGTATAGGTGAATATCGCTGGCACTTGTCACATTTTTTAGAAAATTCAATTGCATCTGCTTTCATAGTGGGCCAATAATATCCTTGCCGCATCGCCTTATATGCTAGGGATCGCCCCCTGGGGTGATTACCACAAGCCCCCTGGTGTACTTTGTCTAGAACATGAAGTGCTTCTTCTGGATGAAGACACCTTAAATAAGGCAAGGAGAAACTTTTTCGCAACAATATTCCGTCTTGCAAGGTGTACCTGGAAGCTCGAAGCCGAATTTGTCTTGCAGCTTTCTTGTCATCTGGTAGATATCCGTCTCTGAGATAAAAGATGATGGGATCCATCCAGCACGGAGACAATTGTACCGATATTACTTGCTCAAGAGCCGATTGGTCGATACTTAGGTTCTGGCGATGCTCGATGGGGATCGAGTGTGCTATCTCAGATTCTGGTGCAGAAGCGAGCTTTGCCAATGAGTCGGCAAGTTGGTTCTGCTCGCGAGGAATATGAATTATTTCATAGGTCTTCAGTTTTGCGAGCAGGATGAGTACACGAGACTTGTATAAGGCCATCCTTTCTTCTTTGGCTTCAAATTCACCAAGAACTTGGTTGACAATGAGCTGGGAGTCACTATGAATCAACAGATTTTGAATTGCAAGGACAATGGCTAATTCGAGGCCGACGATCAGGGCCTTATATTCTGCTTCATTATTTGAGATGTGAGAATCGAAACATAGAGCATATTGGAAATGTGACCCGTCCGGAGCCACTAAAATCAGGCCTGCTCGCTACCAGTGGCCCGCGACGACCCGTCCACGAAGAGTGACCAAGGAGGCTGGTCGCTGGTCATGGTATTATCATCAGGAGAGTACGTGAATTCGGCGATGAAGTCAGCCACGGCCTGGCCCTTTACCGCGATCCTAGGGCAGAATGAGATATCGTGCTCGCTGATCTCGACTGCCCATTTAGTTAACCGTCCGGAAGCCTCAGGTTTTTGAAGGACTTGTCGTAGCGGATGATTCGTTGGTACTAAAATAGCATGGGCCTGAAAGTATGGTCGCAGTTTTCGAGCTGTCCGTGACTAAAGCTAGGGCCAGTTTCTCCATATCAGAATACCTAGTTTCTGCCTCAACCATTGCTCGACTGATATAATAAATGGGCCTCTGCACCCCGAAATCTTCTCTCATTAAAGTGGCACTAACGGCCGTAGTGGACACAGAGAGATAAAGAATGAGTTGCTCATGTGCTACAGGTTTAGATAAAATGGGGGGTGTGCTCATTTATAGCTTCAATTGTTGAAAGGCTTCCTCACATTGTGGCGTCCATTTCCAATCAGACTTGGCCGTTGCACGAAGGAGTTTGAAGAATGGTAAACATTTGTCAGATGCTCGCGAGATGAACTTGTTTAACGATGCGATGCGACCAGCTAGACGTTGGACGTCCTTCAGAGTGGCGGGGGATTTCATCTCAATCAATGCTTTTATTTTCTCAGGATTAGCCTCAATTCCGCGTTGGCCAACCATGAACCCGAGAAATTTCCCTGCAGACACACCGAACGCACATTTTTCTGGGTTTAATTTCATTTGATACCTCCTCATTAGGTCGAAGGCTTATCGAAGATCAGAAATATGATCATCTTCTATAGTGCTTTTCACGAGCATGTCATCAACATAGACTTCCATATTCCTACCAATCTGAGCAGTGAATATTTTGTTGACGAGACGTTGATAAGTGGCCCCTGCATTTTTAAGACCGAATGGCATTACCTGGTAACAATATAATCCCCGGTCTGTGATAAAAGCGGTATGCTGGCTATCAGGTGGGTGCATCGTTATCTGGTTGTAACCAGAATAAGCATCCATAAAGCTAAGCAGAGCGTGTCCAGCTGTTGAATCGACCAACTGGTCGATCCACGGCGTCGGGAAGCTATCTTTGGGACATGCTTTATTCAAGTCTGAATAGTCGACGCACATTCTCCATTTGCCATTAGCTTTCCGGACGAGAACCACGTTCGCAACCCACTCTGGGTAGTCAACTTCTGTTATGAAATTGACCGTGAGTAGCTTTTCAACTTCAACTTTGATTGCCATTTGCCTTTATGCAGTGAAGGCTCGTCGACGCTGGTGTACGGGTTTATGCTTTGGATCGATATTGAGACGATGCACGATGACGTTGGGGTCGATGCCTGGCATATCTTTATGAGACCAAGCAAACACGTCCTGGTATTCAGTGAGGAAATGGATCAAATCTTCGCGGTGGACACTAGTTAAAGAGGATCCAATGTACACGATCTTAGACGGGTCGTCTTCGGTCAGGTGAATCGCTACTGTTTCCTCCCCAGGAGTTCCTGACTTAAGAGTGTTCTCTCTCGGATCCAACGAAGTGTTGGTAGATAAGGTGGGTGAACCTTGTACTATCTCCATAACGGGAGTCGCTTGAGCCTTCTTTCGATCTTGAAGGGCTATCTGGTAGCAAGACCGTGCCTCCTGTTGACTTCCTCGCACGACCCCGATACCATTTGGGGTAGGAAATTTGACACACAGATATGAAGGATGCAAGGCTGCCCCGACCTTGGTAAGAGACGGCCGCCCCAAAATGGTGTTATATGCCGATTTTCGATCCACCACTAGGAAGTTTATGAAGACAGTGGTCTTCGCTGGACTCTCTCCAAAAGTTACTGGGAGATCGATACTTCCTTCAGGTGTTACTACCTCACCTCCGAAGCCGACTAGGGGGGTCGAAACTGGCTTGAGTAGGCTTCTGGCAAGTGCCATTTTGTTGAAAGCCTCCAAGTATAGAATATCGGCTAAACTACCTGTATCCACCATAATTCGATGAGTCAAATAATTCAATACCTTCAATGTGACTACGATGGAGTCTTCGTGAGGGAAGTGAATTCCCTTTGCATCTTCGAGAGTGAAGGAAATTGGAGGATGGCTGGTTTTTGACGAGCTAGACGTCTATTCCAGCCAGTAGATTTGCTGGGGTTCTCTGGATGCCTTTCGAGCGTATGCTTTTCTTGAAGCTTGAGAGTCACCCCCGCAAGCTGGTCCCCCGACGATAGTGCGAATTTCTCCCGTGGGCTCAGCATCCTCTTGGTCAGTTTGATGATGAGGTTGTTCCTTTTTGCGAGTCTAGGTGTTCGCTGTTTCTGGTGATCGATTTTTACGAGCAACATAATCCTGGAGATGGCCTTTTCGAATGAGAGCTTCGATATGGTCTCGTAGAGAGATGCAGTCCTGGGTTCTATGCCCATGATCTTTGTGGTAGTAACAGAACTTGCTCTTGTCTCTCTTCTCGGGATCAGATTTGATCTTTGTAGGCCACTTTACATATGGCTTGTGTTTAATCTCCATTAGAACCTTTTCATGAGACTGATTAAGAGGAGTGTAGTTATGATATTTACCGGAGTAAGGCTTCTTGGGAGAACGATCGCGTTGATCACGACGATATTTTTTATCTGCAGAAGAGGTTCCCTCTGGCTTGCGTTTCTTACCCTGTGCCCCATGGCGTGTCAATGCGACTTCTTCTGCATTGATGTACTTCTGAGCTTTGGATTGGAATTCTGCCATAGTTTTCGGTGGGCTTTTATCCAAGGCAAACCTGAATTTTTCGCTCGTTATTCCTGCTATGAGGGCTGCGAGCCCTTTTTCCTCGGTATAACCTCCAGTTTGAATGGCTTCAGCGGTGAATCGTACTGTGAACTCTTTTATCGTTTCCCCATGCTGTTGTTTTAGATTCATCAGATGGGAAGCTGGCTTCTTGACGCGGATGCTTCCCATGAATTGAGAAAGGAATATCTCCGATAACTGAGAAAAGGAGCCGATGGAACGAGGCTTTAATCCTCGGAACCACGTACGAGCTGCCTCTTTCAATGTTAGGGAAAAGGCCCTACACATGATTTCTGAACCATGTCCCTCCAACTCCATGAGGGACCTGTATGTTTCCAGGTGTTCAAGAGGATCGCCAATACCTGTGTACGGGGTGATAACAGGCGTTCGATACTTTCTGGGTAACGGGGCTTCCATAACCTCGCTGGTGAAGGGGGATTCGGATTGATGAATCGCTGCCATGACTGCGGATGGTCGATTTGCCTGGTATCGCTGTTCCATGACATCAAAACGATCATGGATTCTTTTGAGATCTCCTTCCCATGGTAGGGTATAGCTTGATGTTTCGGCGGTGGAGCCCTGCGGTTGAGGTTATCGAGACGAGCTAGAATGTATAGAATGTGGAGACGGCACAGGGGGATGGCTGCCAAGTGGTGGGACCTGTGGTTCGTCCATAGAATGTCTGGAAGCCACCGGTATGGGTTGCGGTGGTAAACCTTCGGAGGGTTGTCTTTGCGGTTCAGGAAAATGCTGATCAAGCCGATTCGACAGGGCTTGAACTCCGGCATTTAGAGTCAGAAGAGTGTTTCCGAGGAAACGCAAGACATCGTCTTGATTTCCAGAGGCCTCCAATAATGGATTTGTTGATGGCATATTCGGGGCTCCTTGAGGGATATTCGTCGACGTGAGTGGAAGAGCAGGTACGGATTCCGTCTCATCGGGCGGAGGTGGTGCCTGCCTTGAAGTCGAAGGATGAATGGCCTTTTTAGGAGGCATCGCCGAAAGATTTTTTTCGGAGGAACGATTGATTTTAACGATCAAGTCGTTCCCACAGACGGCGCCAAACTGTTAATGTCAGATTTTGTAACATGATCCTCCGGACGTTCGCCTTCTCTCCAATAGAGATTTCCTCCGCCAAACCTGAAAGAGGACAGAGCAACTAAGGGTGGCTGGACTCCAGCCGTTAGCCCTCCGATGCTTAAGTCAGGCCAAAGCAAGAAGAAGAGCAGCTAAGCAAAATGGGATCAAGATTATTGTGTGTACCTTTCCCTCAATGGAGTCGTCCCTTTATATAGATCTGGAGCGGTTCAATCTATTACACAAGATATCGAGATCCCGTTGATCTCGTATATGATACTGAGATCTTGCCGATTTCATGGGATAAGATCCGCATCTTTAGAGACGAGATCCAACCCAATGACTTATTTCGGCAATCACGTTCCTTGATGACAATCCCTTGAGATCTGGAACCACCAGAGAAGGTAAGCCCAAAAACTGACTTATACGGGCTGCCGGTAGGCGTAATAATAGCGCTGATGGCTCATGTAGAGCCGGAAACCGTAGTTGGAGTCATAGCCAGCGAAAAGGAAGGAGACGCAGACAAGACGGAAACCACCGAACTGGGTGTAGCCCTGCCTGGCATCGCAGAGGGATTGAACAAGCTGCCCGACGGGAATCGGGTGCTGGTACTGAAGGTTAAGAGATGTAGCCGCAGAAAAGCTGTTCGCATGTTGGAACCTGGTCACGAGTCCAAGTGCTCGCTCATTTTGACGTAACACCTTTCAACGACTTGTGAGAAAGTCTGCTCGCTTGTTCAAGAAGGGAATCTTTGCTTCGCTTTATCTGACCATCGGATAGGGGAGCTCGAAGCCTTGCGAATAGGTGCTCCGTATTTATCCATCCTACGACTTTCGAGCATATGATCTCGAAAGTCGGATGGGCATCCCGCACTTACTCGATCTGCGACCCTCGATCAGATGATCTCGAGAGTCTAATGGGTTCTTCCGTACTTTCCCAATCTGCGACTTTCGATCAGATGATCTCGAGAGTCTAATGGATTCTTCCGTACCTTCCTAATCTGCGACTCTCGATCACATGATCTCGAGAGTCGAATGGGCACCCGTGTACAATTTTTAGTAGCTGAGCTGGTCTCCATTATTTTGTCTATAACACCATCCCTCTCGGTATACGGATGGATCTATTAGTGAGTTTCAACGTGGTTTTGGTGGATTTTAATTCACCAAGGCCCAATTGCTCGTATACCAAGTATGAGATCAAATATATGCTTCCCCCCAAATTTAGCAATCCACGCTCAATCCGGTAGTCACCAATGATGCATGAGATTGTGGGACTACTGGGATCCTTCTATTTTGGAGGCGTCTTTTGGGTGAGAATGACACTCACTTGCTCATTGTGGAAGGCCTTTTGTTGCACATTGTATTTGGGTTTGTGTTGAGCTCTTAATTGTGCATATTCTAATCCCAATTCATCACTCATTACGCTTGGTTTTATGGTTTACAGACTAAACTAATGCATGAATTTGTGATTGTAGGGATGGGAGAGAGGAATCATCAAATGGAGACTTAAAGACGCCAATTAGAAGCAAAGAAGACTAAAGGACCAAGTGGGAAAGGGTGGAAGAAAGAAGCAAAGAAGAAAAGAAAAGAATGAAGAAATGACACCCAAGACCGGTCGTCCAAAGCCCGGGACCGGTCGTCCGACCGGTCCGATCACTCAACAGGAGGGGCCACAGGGCCACAACTCACTGGACTGTCCACGACCGGTCGTGCGACTGGTCTTTGAATATATTTTCTGGGCTGAAAAATCCCAAAACTCTCTGGACAATTTTGACACTTTCAAGACCGGTCGTGCAACCGGTCGTCCAGTAGATTAGACCGGTCGTGCGACTGGTCGTCTGCGTAATGAGGCGTGTTCTACAAGTCCCGATTTTCTCTGTGCACTGCGTAAGCTTACGTAATTTCTGAAAGATTCTGATGTTGCGGAGCCTCCCTACTATAAAAGGACACCTAGGAATCGTTCCTAAGGTATCTTAGAAGAGTTTGAGCAAGGTGGGAGGCGGCGGAAGTGGATTTCGAAGTTTCACAACTCCTCCTAGTTTGTTTACTGTTTTTATGTTTTTCTTAGTTGTTTCATGTTTCCTTGGATCATGAACAGCTAAACCTCTTAGCTAGGGCTAAGAGGTGAAGCTTGTAGTGAATCTAAGATGTTTCAATTCATTTAAAGTTGGTTTTAAGATTAGATTTCATGTTTAAGAACGATGGTTTGAAGTTTAATTCAAGTTCTAAGTAGTTTTTCTTAGTCTTATGATGACTCATGGATGTTTGGAAGAATTGCTTGAGTTCTTAATTGTTTTGTGTTAGTCTAGACCTGTATGATTCGAGGAATTGGAGTACGCTCTAGTACTATGATCTTCATGTGGGAACTTCCTACCAAAGTTCTACTTTTCTGGATTCTGTATATGGTGGACTGTGTATGTGATTTGAATTAAGTTCAAATCATGATCTAGCTTCGTCTTGTGACAGGACTTAATGATGGTTATGATTGTGAACTTAGCCTATTTGAATTGGGACTGACCTATGCAATTGAGTATGCTCGTCCTAGCTTGCATTGAGTGAATCATGTACATTGATCTTACATATGGCAGATTGTTGGTTTTAACAGCTCTATCATCCGACTAGATAGATCTTAATTTCGATTCTAGTTGAGAGAGTGAGAAACCACAGCGAATTGAGCATCAAGGATTATTACAAGTGGATCCTTGAACCCCTAGTGCTTTATTATTAACTGATTACTTCAGTTTAGTTCAACATTGCTACTTACATCAATCTGCTACAAATCTGGTTGTTAGCTTCTTAATAAAAACTATTGGATGTGTTTGTGAATTCCTACATAAGTCCCTGTGGATCGACCTCGGTCTTACCGAGTTTATTACTATATCGCAACCCTACACTTGGGGAAGCGAACAAGTTTTTGGCGCCGTTGCCGAGGACTTTGACGGTTTTTCACAAATTTTTGAAAATAGTGTCTATTTACGATTTTTAGGAATAGTACTAACTTAGTTTGTTTGGTTTGATTTGTTTTCTTTTTCAGGGATTTCTAGGAAGCTGAAGAAGACATAAGGACCTCAAGTGCTAAATTAGGTTATATCCTTCTAAACCTTACTCTTCTTCTTCTCCTATTCATTCCTATCATATTCATCTCTTATAAAGTGGGTGGAGACTCCTTTTAGATCTTTGATAGGTAGGCCTTGTGCCACCTGGATTCCTATTGGTTGGCTCTGCCGTCTTGGATCACCTTGTGCTCAGAGATTTCTCTTCTCACCTCTACTCCTCTTTCTTCTTTTTCTGCACTTTTCTCAAAAGATTCAAAGAGTGGATGGGGAGTTCTCTGAATCCCTATTGACCAGGAGAAATCGGTCTCTATTCTTGCTTCTGGCTTAGCCATTGCAAGACACCTTGTGCTTCGGTCTTAGAGAAGAGTAAAGAAAGGAAGGAAGAATTCTTTTTCCTTTTTATTTCAGTCTTCTAGGATTTTGCATGCCACATTGGGCTCGGGATTCTAATAATTGACTCATAAGTGAAGGAAGAATAGTTGAAGGAATCGACAGAGAACCACGTGCTAGGAGACATCTAATTTCTCCAATTTTGTCTGAAAATATGACTGTAAATCAACCTAATCCGATGGCCAATCCAAATCTAGGCCAAAACCAAACCGAAACGGGAAAGAATGTGGTTGAGAATGTTCCCCAACAAAGAACATTATGTGATTACTTGCAACCAGCAAGAGCGAGCACTCCCTCATGCATAATCTTTCCACAAAATGTAGAGAATGTAGATTTGAAACCGGGAGTGATCCAACTCCTCCCAAAATTTCATGGATTAGACAGTGAAAGTGCCTATCAACACCTTAAGGAGTTTGATGAGGTAATAACCACCATGCACTTTGCAAACGTTACTGATGATGTGGTAAGACTTAAATTATTTCCTTTTACCCTTAAAGATAAAGCTAAAGGTTGGCTTCATGCATTAAGGCCAAGATCAATTGGTGCATGGACTGATATGCAAAGGGAATTCATTAAAAAATTCTTCCCTACTCACAAAATGAACATGTTGAGGCGCCTTATCATGAACTTTGCCCAAAAGGAAGATGAAACCTTCTTCCAATGTTGGGAGAGCTTTAAGGACTTGTTAAATGCATGCCCAAATCATGGCTATGAAATTTGGCGGGTTATAAGCTTTTTCTATGACGGACTGACTTCACCCATGCGCCAATTTGTAGAGATGATGTGTAATGGGGAGTTCATGAACAAGGAAGCCGATGAAGCATGGGACTATTTGGAGGAAGTGGCTAAGAATGCACAGTCTTGGGATACATCTAAACGAGCAAATCCCAAGACTAGCCAATAAAAGGAAAAATGAGGAATTTATGTCTTATCGGAAGAAGATAGCATAAGTGCACGAGTGGCCAGCCTCACAAGGAAAGTTGAGGCCATGGAATTAAGGAAAGGAGAGACGATCAACTCTAATGACGTTGAAACTATTTGTGAAATTTGTGTCGAAAATCAACATGCAACACAAGATTGTCCCACAATCTCAGCGGTTCAAGACATCTTACAAGAACAATCAAATGCCATAAACAGTTATCAATGGCAATTTGGTGCTCCAAACTCAAACACGTTTAATCCTAATTGGAAGAACCATCCCAACTTCAGTTGGAGGAATGGACCCACTGCGAATGCAACCAATATCCCTCAAGCTCAACCTATACTAGGTCCATCTCTAGTCATTACTGCAAAAGTTACACTAGAGGAGATGTTGGGTGCATTTGTATCGGTTCAAGCTGAGTATAACAAGACTAATTCTCTGAAAATGGATGGGTTCATGCAAGAGCAATTGAAATTCAATCAAAATTCAACTCAAGCCATCAATGAATTGAAAACCTCAATGGCTAGAGTTGAATCTCATCTCAGTGTTAGGGAGAAAGGCACACTTCCTGCCCAACCTCTTCTTAACCTAAGAACCCAATTTGATATACAAGACGTAGGCTCATCCTCCCAACATACGGAGCATGTTCAAGCTATCACCACTTTGAGAAGTGGGAAAATAGTTGATAAATCTAATCCGGTGAAGGCCCCAAAGCCTAAGGATCTGAAAATTTTCAAAGAGGATGATAGCTCAAACAACACTCCACAAGAGAAAGAACCCGAAAGGCAATACAAGCCGGTTGCCCCGTTTCCCCAAAGGTTGATTTCACCCAAACCTTTAGACAAAAATCTAGAAATTTTAGAGGTTTTCAAGTAGGTGAAGATCAACATTTTGTTGTCGGATGCCATAAAACAAATACCATCATATGCCAAATTTCTAAAGGAATTGTGTACGGTCAAAAGGAAACACAATGTTCATAACAAAGTACTTTTGACTGAGAATTTGAGCACTATTATCAACCAAGAGGTGCCCCAAAAATACAAGGATCCGGGTAGTCCAACCATCTCATGCATCATAGGAGACAACCGGATTAAACAAGCTTTACTCGATTTGGGGGCAAGTGTGAACCTCATTCCATACTCAGTTTACGAACAACTTGGGTTAGGTGAATTGAAACCCACCAAAATCACACTCCAACTTGCTGATAGATCCATTCGTATACCGAGAGGAATGATTGAGGATGTTCTAGTCTAAGTTGATAAATTCTACTACCCAGTAGACTTTATTGTCTTGGATACACATCCCATGATAGGTACCGGTGCTCAAATTCCCGTCATACTTGGCCGCCCTTTTCTAGCTACTTCCAACGCAATTATCAATTGTAGAAACGGGCTTGTACAAATGTCCTTTGGAAATGCGACTCTTGAGCTTAATATATTTGATTTATGCAAACAACCACGGGAGGTTGATGAGAAGATCCACGAGATAAGCTTAATTGAATCATTCGTGGAGGAAGCTTTCCCCTCAATATTATATTCCGACCCTTTGGAGGCATGTGTGGCCCACTCTCATGAGATAAATGATGACACAATAGGAGATATGGATGCCATTTTAGATGCGATGCCGGTGCTTGATAACAAAAGATGGAGGGCCCTATTTGAGCCTTTGCCCGTAAGTGAGAACAAAGCCCTCCCATCCAATATCAAGGCACCAACACTCGACCTAAAACCATTACCAAGTGAGTTGAAATATGTCTATTTAGGTTGAGATGAGACATATCCGGTGGTGATTTCTTCCCACTTGGATGAGGAACAAGAGAGTAGGCTAATGGCCACTCTATTAGAGCACAAGAGTGTCATTGGGTGGTCGATTACTAATCTCAAAGGCATAGACCCACTGATTTGTACTCATCACATACACCTTGAGGAGAATGCGAAGACATCTAGTCAACCACAAAGACGACTCAATCCAAACATGAAGGAAGTGGTTAAGGCAGAAGTGGTAAAACTATTGGATGTGGGTATTATCTACTCAATATCCGATAGTCAATGGGTGAGTCCAACTCAAGTGGTGCCTAAGAAATTCAGAATAACCATCGTAGCCAATGCCAATAATGAACTTGTACCAACCAGAGTCACTACCGGTTGGAGAATGTGCATTGACTACAGGAAGCTAAACACAGTCACGAGGAAAGACCACTTTCCCTTACCGTTTGTTGATCAAATTTTAGAAAGGTTAGCGGGTCATTCCCATTTTTGCTTCCTTGATGGCTATTCAGGGTACAACCAAATAGAGATCGCCCTTGAAGATCAAGAAAAGACTACATTCACATGTCTATTCGGCACTTTCACCTATCGATGGATGCCGTTTGGATTATGTAATGCCCCTGCCACTTTTCAACGTTGTATGATGAGCATATTTTCTGATATGGTGGGGACAATTCTCGAAGTCATCATGGATGACTTCTCAGTATTTGGTTGTAGCTTTGATGAGTACCTTGTGCATTTAAAATCTGTGCTGAAAAGATGTGAAGAGAAGAACCTTGTGCTGAATTGGGAAAAGTGTCACTTTATGGTTCAAAAGGGAATTGTACTTGGTCACATCGTTTCACAAAATGGAATCGAGGTGGACAAAGCGAAAATCGATCTTATCTCTAACCTCCCACCACCTAAGAGCATACGAGATGTGTGGTCCTTTTTGAGACACGCAGGATTTTATAAAAGGTTCATAAAGGACTTCCGTTCACTCTCTTGTCCTTTATGTAACCTACTTCAAAAGGAAAACTCATTCGAGTGGAATGAAGAATGTCAAAAGGCCTTTACCACACTTAAAGGTATGTTGACATGTGCTCCCATAATGCAACCACCTGATTGGAGCCTTCCTTTTGAAATTATGTGCGATGCAAGCGACTATGCTATTGGGGCCGTGCTAGGCCAAAGAAAAGAGAAGAAGCCGTGTGTTATCTACTATGCAAGTAGAACCTTAAACTCAGCCCAAGCAAACTACACTAATACAGAAAAAGAACTTTTAGCCGTAGTTTTTGCCTTGGACAAGTTTAGGTCCTACTTGATTGGATCAAAGATCATCATATTCACTGACCATGCCGCACTTAAGTACCTTCTCTCTAAGAAGGATGCTAAACCACAGTTGTTAAGATGGATCCTTCTACTCCAAGAATTTGACATAGAGATACGTGATAAGAAAGGAGTAGAAAATGTAGTGGTTGACCATCTCTCTTGACTTGTCCTCACCGATTCCCCTGAAACGACCGCGATCAATGACATGTTCCCTGATGAACAACTTTTTGCTGTTTCCCAATTGCCATGGTATGCGGACATTGCTAACTATCTTGCTACAGGTACGATTCCTACACATTGGAAAAAGCAAGATAAGGATAAATTCTTCACTGAGGTGCGAAAATTCCTATGGGACAACCCATACTTATTCAATTATTGTCCCAATCAAATCATAAGGAGATGTGTGCCAGATGATGAACAACAAAGTATCATCTCCTTCTGTCATTCTCAGGCATGTGGTGGCCACTTTTCGGCTAAAAAGACCACAACAAAAATTCTGCAATGTGGGTTCTATTGGCTCACTATGTTCAAAGACACACATGAGTTTTGCAGAACATGTGAACCCTGTCAGAAATTGGGAGGAATCGCCCGTAGAAATATGATGCCACTCAATCCCATCTTAATAATCAAAATTTTTTATTGTTGGGGCATCGATTTCATGGGTCCATGCCCATCCTTTTTTGAAAACTGCATACATCTTGCTTGCCGTTGACTATGTTTCCAAATCGGTCGAGGCTATCCCTTGCCGAAATAAGGACCATAAAATTGTCATTCGCTTCTTAAAAGAGAATATTCTTTCTCGGTTTGGAACACTGTTCACTTCCCCAAGTGTAGGGTTGTGAAGTAGTAATAATTCGGAAAGACCGAGTATCGTTCCCACAGAGAT
The DNA here is from genome assembly GCA_003013855.2 of Liriodendron chinense. Classification (NCBI taxonomy): domain Eukaryota; kingdom Viridiplantae; phylum Streptophyta; class Magnoliopsida; order Magnoliales; family Magnoliaceae; genus Liriodendron; species Liriodendron chinense. The sequence goes on from ML058409.1 coordinate 3,199,977, forward strand.
TTATGTATGGGTATCCTCAGATTTTGTCCAAAAAAACTACTAATTAAGATTCTATTAAGAACTTAAAACTGGAAAATAGCAATTTGGGTTTAAATAGTGAATGTGTAAGGTAATTTCAATCTAAAAAGGCACTAGAGCGCCAAGGATCCACTTTTGATAAGTTTCAATGCATCAACACAACTAGGTTTCTCATAACTCAATCGGAATCAAATTCATATCTCTATCCAATCGGAATATAGAGCGGTTAAATCAACAATTATCCAAAATAAGTGCTTATTCATTGATTCGATTCCCACAATAATACTCAGGCCTTGGGCACACTCAATTGTGTAGGCCAAGCCTCTTTCCAATCTAGTTGAGATTCATAACCATAGCTTTCATCAAATCCTGTCACTAGACCTGATTATAGCCAATGATTAGAACTCTAATTAAATCAAAATCAATCAACAAACAGCTATTTCAGATTACTACAAAAGATAAGAACTTTAGTTGAATGAGTTCCCACATGAAAATCAGGCGATTGCATACAAGGTAATCAAAGAATCTACCATGCCCGGAGTCGATGATAGATCAATGAACTACACAAACATAAACAATGCTCAGAAGGTAAGCTACCAAGCTTAGAATCACTAAGAATCACATGAGCCCGGAGTCATCAAGAAATCAAAGTAAAACCAAACTAGTACTTGATTCAAACTCACATTAACTAAAATTCATCAATTAAATCATAAAAAGGAAACCTAGGTTGCATCAATCCATCAAAAACGAATCAAAAGCTTCACCTCTTAGCCCTAGCTAAGAGGTTTTAGTTCATCTCTAATATCCTTGAACTAAAAAGCCTCAAAAACATAAAAAACAACTAAATCAGGAAGAAAACTAGAAACTCGAAGTAGAATCTGTCTCCTAAGCAATCCTCACGTCCTAGCATGCTTTAGTATGAAGGGAAGACGTCCTTTTATAGCTTGGAGGTGTCCATTACGCAAGAAACTTCCAGATTGTGCGTAAACTTACGCACTTGCGCAGAGAATTTCGCTGTCTCAAAATAGAAGGTTGCGTTTTTGCATGGCCGACCGGTCGGACGACCGGTCGGACTGGCCTGGCCGACCGATCATGACCGATCGGGCCTATTAGTCCGATAGTCCAGCGAGTTCTGGAATAATAAAAACCTGTTAGCCGACTGGTCTTGACCGGTCAGGACTGATCTGGCCGACCGGTCATGACCGGTCGGACGGTATAATTCCTCTTGTCCAGTAGCTTCAATTGTGTGGCCGACCGGTCTTGACCGGTCTGGCTTCCTTGGTCGACCGGTCTGAGTTCTTTTTCTTCTTCATTTCTTCATTGTTTCTTCTTCTCTCTTCTCTCCTTGGTTTGTCTTTCTTTGGTCCTCCTTCATGCTTGATCCAATGGTCTTCAATACTCATAAAGAGCTCTATTTAGCCTTCAATTGGTGAAATCTCCATCTTGTTCCTACAATCACAAATCATGCATTAGAGTAGTCCTTTAAACATGTAAACCGTGCATAATGAGTGATGAATTGGGGTTAGAATATGCACAATTAAGAGCTCAACAAACACCTCAAGTCATCATAAGTGATGGAGGGTCTCACTTTTGTAATCGCCCTTTTGAAACTTTAATGAAAAAATATGGCGTAACACACAAAGTGAGCACTCCCTATCGCCCACAAACTAGTGGACAAGCTGAGATATCCAATATGAAGATTAAAAATATTTTAGAGAAAATGGTGAACCCCGATGGCAAGGATTGGTCGATTCGACTTACCGATGCGCTTTGGGCCTACCGTACTTCTTTTAAGACCCCTATTGGAATGTCTCCCCATAGACTTGTCTATGGGAAGGCTTGTCACTTGCCTGTGGAGTTGGAACATAGGGCATATTGGGCAATTAAGAAGATGAATTTCAATTCTGACAAGGCAAGCTCGTTGCGCAAACTTTAATTGAATGAACTTGTAGAAATTCGGAACGAAGCTTATGAGAATGCGAGAATTTACAAGGACAAGACGGAGATATTCCATGATAAGAACATTCTTCGTAAGACATTCATGATTAATCAAAAGGTCCTTCTATATAACTCTCGCCTACATTTATTTTCGGGAAAATTGCAATCTCGATGGACCGGTCCCTACATTTGTTGAGCTCTTAATTGTGCATATTTTAACCCCAATTCATCACTCATTGTGCGAGATTTTTATGATTTAAAGACTAATCGAATGTATGTTTTGTGATTGCAGGATTGAGAGTGGACTCCGCCTAATTGAAGAGGAAAAGAGCTTATTTGGAACTATTTGGATGAAGATCGAAGGAGGAACAAAGAAAGAAGGAAGCAAGGAAAGAAGAGAAGAATGGAAGAAAGAAGCCAGAGAAATGAAAGAAAGAATGCAGAAGAAGGTGCCCACGACCGGTCGTCCGACCGGTCGTCCAAGGCCAAGGACCGATCGTCCGACCGGTCCGTACATGCACAGAGGAAGACCCAGAAGCCATTATTCTCTGGACTGTTCACGACCGGTCATGCGACCGGTCGTGCGACCGGTCCTTAAATTAATTTTTTGAGACAAAACTCTCTGGTCACTATTAGGCTATTTTGAGACCGGTCGTCCAGCACTGCGACCGGTCGTCTAACCACTGCGACCGGTTGTACGACCGGTCGCCTGCGTAAGATTCAAACCTGCTAATTCTGGCGCCAATTTTCTCTGCGCACTGCGTAAGTGTTACGCAGATTCTCGAATCTTCTGAAGTTGCGGAGCCTCCCCACTATAAAAGGACACCTAGGGTCGTTCCTAGGGTATCTTAGAAGGGTTTAAGCAAGGTTGGAGGCGGCGGAAGTAGATTTCAAAGTTCCACAACTCCTTCTAGTTTGTTTTACTGTTTTTATGTTTTTCTTAGTTGCTTCATGTTTCCTTGGATCATGAGCAGCTAAACCTCTTAGCTAGGGCTAAGAGGTGAAGCTTGTAGTGGATCTAAGATGTTTCAATTCGTTATAAGTTGGTTTTAAGTTTGGAATTCATGTTTATGAACAATGGTTTGAAGTTTATACAAGTTTTAAGTAGTTTTTCTTAGTCTTATGATGACTCATGGATGTTTGGGAGAATTACTTAAATTCTTAACTGGTTTGTATTAGTCTAGACCTGTATGATCTGAGGAATTGGAGTACGCTCTAGTACTATGATCTTCATGTGGGGACTTGTTCGCTTCCCCAAGTGTAGGGTTGCGATGTAGTAATAATCTCGGTAAGACCGAGGTTGATCCACAGGGACTTATGTAGGATTTCACAAACACATCCAAAAGCGTCTATTAAAAGCTAATAATCAGATTTTGAATAGAATTGATGTGTATAACAGTTTTAAACTAATTTGAATGTAGACAATTATAAAAAAGGCACTAGGGGTTCAAGGATCCACTTGTAGCAATCCTTGATGTTCAATCCGCTGTGGTTTCTCATTCTCTCAACTAGAATCGACATTAAGGTCTATCTAGTCGGATGATAGAGCTGTCAAACCAAACAATCTGTAATATGTAAGTGCTATGCATAAGATTCACTCAATGTAGGCTGAGCTGAGCATGCTCAATTGCATAGGTCATTCCCCTTTCCAAAAGGTCTAGTTCACAATCATAACCATCCTCAAGTCTTGTCACAAGACAAGGCTAGATCAGGATTTGAACTTGATTCAAATCACATGCACAATCCATGCATATTACAGAAAATCAGAAAAGTAGAACTTTGGTAGGAAGTCCCTTCATGAAGATCATAGTACTAGAGCGCACTCCGATTCCTCGGATCATACAGGTCTAGACCGTCACAAACCAATTAAGCAATTAAGTAATTTTCCCAAACATCCATGAGTCATCATAAGACTAAGAAAAACTACTCAAAAACTTGTATAAACTTCAAACCATAGTTCATAATCATGAATTCCATACTTAAAACCAACTAGCTACGAATTGAAACATCTTGGATCCACTACAAGCTTCACCTCTTAGCCCTATCTAAGACGTTTAGCTGCTCATGATCCAAGGAAGCATGAAACAACTACAAAATTCATAAAAACAGCAAAAACAAACTCCAAGGAGTTGTGGAACTCCAAAATTCACTTCCGCCGCCTCTAAGCTTGCTTCAATCCTTCTTAGATACCCTAGGAACAATCCCTAGGTGTCCTTTTATAGTAGGGAGGCTCCACAACTTTGGAAAGATCGAGAATTTGCGTAAGAGTTCCGCAGCGCAGAGAAAATCGGACTGAATTTGGAAGTTTCTAAGTCCTCACGCACAGCCGACCGGTCATGACCGGTTGACCTCAATGGACAGCCACTCCAGCAAGCATGGCCGACCGGTCATGACTGGTCGACCTCAATGGACAGCCACTCCAGCAAGCATGGCCGACCGGTCATGACCGGTCGGGCTTGTCCAGCCTTGGTCCATCAACCATGTCCGACCGGTCAAGACCGGTCGGACGTCTTCAACGCAGCTCCAGCAGGTATGGCCGACCGGTCAAGACCGTCGGCCTAGTTTAGTATGGTTCCAGTGCACCTGGTTGACCGGTCTAGACCGGTCAGGCTCTCTTGGCCGATCGGTCAAGACCGGTCGGCAATCTTCCTTCTTCTTTTTCTTCTTTTTCTTTTCTTTCCTTGCTTCTTTCTTTTACTTTCTTTCTTCTTTTCTTCTTTGGTCCTCAAATGATCTTCATCAAAGTAGTCCCAAATGAGCCCTTTTTCTCTTCAATTAGGCGGAACCACTCTCAGTCCTGTAGTCACAAAACATGCATTGGATTAGCCTACAAACCATACAAACCTTGCACAATGAGTGATGAATTTGGGTTAGAATTTGCACAATTAAGAGCTCAACACACCCCCCAACCAGCATTTTGCTAGTCCCGAGCAAAACATGCGTGAAACCAATTCTATTCTTCAAAAACTCAACTCTCCTTCTGAAACCATTATTCTATACATTCCAAGGTACATAAGCGTAAGATTCAGAAATATTAGGCGACAGAGGTTGAAACCAAAAACTCTCAAGACATAATAAGCATTCATATGGAATTCCCGCTGATTGGTTGATAAATAGAAGGACTTGAACAAATTCAACCTAGTGTGGGTAGTGAAAATTCATATCACGAGTTTCTAGGATTATCTTCTTCATAGATCAAGTAGACTATAGAACTCAAGGTACATAGAGTCACATCAAGCCAATGACAGGAATTTGCCTTACCGTCCTTCCGACGACTTTCACACTACGTCCCATTTCCGGCTTTGGTTACTGGTAGACCATCCCCCGATTGGTAGTAGGTAGCCCTAATCAGAATTTTCCACCAATTTTTCACCATTCCCAATTTCATCCTTCCTTTTCCTTTTTCTTTTAGTTTAGATAGGGTTTTTGAAAATCCATATCTTTCATTATTTTCCCATGGACAAGGATGGACAAAGTACCCCGGCCTGATTTCTCAACACCTTAATTCAAAGTCTAGCTAATCCATAAATCACATAATCCCTTCAACTCATGAAAATCGTGTAATGTGAACTAGGTGTAAAAGTGTTCAGATTTTCTATCAATCACAAAAATAGGGGAGTTCACATATAAAACCATTATGCTATGAGAGATTCCAGACATCCAGCCCCATACACTTCATATCTCCTCCTCTTATGCTCATATCAACTTGAATGCATAGAACCGGTGTTTTCCAAAAGAGTTTCGAATTTTTAAAAAATCGAAAAATTTTCACATAATTGCTTGAAATGTTGCAAAACGCTGGATTCATCCAAGTGATCCTACACCCCCCAACCAAATCTTGCATTGTCCGCAATGTAAAAGATGTGCAATGAGCAAAACATGAGAGCAATTTGAAAATAAAAGGGAGTGAGGAATGATAGTACCTGAGAGAGTGAAAAGTGGAAATCTTCCTCCTTCTAACAAACCTATGAAAAAGAAAACAAAAGCAGCAAAATCCTAATCCTAACTACTCTATACCTCCATCAGACTAGGAGATCAATCATCCTGATACACAGGATCATTCAGAGGTATGGACATACCTTCTGAAGGAAATTTCTCAAAGAACGGCTTTAATCGCTGCCCATTCGCCTTAAAAATGTTGTCGTTCCTCGGATTTAACAGCTCGACAGTCCCATATGGATAGACAGTTTACACAATGTAGGGACCGGTCCATCGAGATCTCAATTTTTTCGAAATAGATGTAAGCGAGAATTATACATGAGGACTTTTTGATTTATTGTGAATGTCTTGCGAAGAATATTCTTATCATGGAATATCTTCGTCTTGTCCTTGTAAATTCTCGCATTCTCATAAGCCTCATTCCGGATTTCTGCAAGTTCATTCAATTGTAGTTTGCGTAACGAGCTTGCCTTGTCAGAATTGAAATTCATCTTCTTAATAGCCCAATATGCCCTATGTTCTAATTCCACAGGCAAGTGACAAGCCTTCCCATAGACAAGTCTATAGGGAGACATTCCAATATGGGTTTTGAAAGCAGTACGGTAAGCCCAAAGCGCATCGGTAAGCCGAAGTGACCAATCCTTGCGATCGAGGTTCACTGTTTTCTCCAAAATGTGTTTAATCTCCCTATTGGATATCTCAGCTTGTCCACTACTTTGTGGGTGATAGGGAGTGCTCACTTTGTGTGTTACGCCATATTTCTTCATTAAGGTTTCAAAAGGGCGATTGCAAAAGTGAGACCCTCCATCACTTATAATGACTCGAGGCGTTCCAAACCGGGAAATAATATTCTCTTTTAAAAAATGAATGACCGTTTTATGGTCATTATTCTGGCAAGGGATGGCCTCGACCCATTTGAAAACATAATCAACGGCTAGCAGGACGTATAGGTTTCCAAAAGAAGATGGGAATGAGCCCATGAAATCGATGCCCCAACAATAAAAAATTTCGATTATTAAGATGGGATTGAGTGGCATCATATTTCTACGGGAGATTCCTCCTAATTTCTGACAAGGTTCACATGCTTTGCAAAACTCATGTGTATCTTTGAACATGGTGGGCCAATAAAACCCACATTGCAGAATTTTCGCAGTGGTCTTTTTAGCCGAAAAGTGGCCACCACATGCCTGAGAATGACAGAAGGAGATGATACTTTGTTGTTCCTCATCCGGCACACATCTCCTTATTATTTGATCGGGACAATACTTGAATAAGTATGGGTCGTCCCATAGGAATTTCCTCACCTCTGTGAAGAATTTATCCTTATCTTGCTTTTTCCAATATGTAGGAATTGTACCTGTAGCAAGATAGTTAGCAATGTCCGCATACCATGGCAATTTGGAAACAGCAAAAAGTTGTTCATCAGGGAACATGTCATTGATTGCAGTCGTTTCAGGGGAATCAGTGAGGACAAGTCGAGAGAGATGGTCAGCTACTACATTCTCTACTCCTTTCTTATCACGTATTTCTATGTCGAATTCCTGGAGTAGAAGGATCCATCTTAACAACCACGGTTTAGCATCCTTTTTAGAAAGAAGATACTTAAGCGCGGCATGGTCAGTGAATATAATGATCTTGGATCCAATCAAGTAAGACCTAAACTTGTCCAAGGCAAAAACTATGGCTAAAAGTTCTTTTTCAGTAGTGGTATAGTTTGCTTGGGCTGAGTTTAGGGTTCTACTTGCATAGTAGATGACACATGGCTTTTTATCTTTTCTTTGGCCTAACACGGCCCCAATAGCATAGTCACTGGCGTCGCACATAATCTCAAAAGGAATGTTCCAATCAGGTGGTTGCATTATGGGCGCACATGTCAACATACCTTTAAGGGTGGTAAAGGCCTTTTGACATTCTTCATTCCACTCGAATGAATTTTCCTTTTGAAGTAGGTTACATAAAGGGCGAGAGAGTGAACTGAAATCCTTTATGAACCTTCTGTAAAATCCTGCGTGTCCTGAAAAGGACCGTACATCTCGTATGCTTTTGGGTGGTGGAAGGTTAGAGATAAGATCAATTTTCGCCTTGTCCACCTCGATTCCATTTTGTGAAACGATGTGACCAAGTACAATTCCTTTTTGAACCATGAAGTGACACTTCTCCCAATTGAGCACAAGGTTCTTCTCTTCACATCTTTTCAGCACAGACTTCAAGTGCTCAAGGCACTCATCAAAGCTGCAACCAAATACGGAAAAATCATCCATGAAGACTTCGAGAATGGTCCCCACCATGTCAGAAAAAATACTCATCATACAACGCTGAAAGGTGGCAGGGGCATTACATAGTCCAAACGGCATCCGTCGGTAGGCGAAAGTGCCGAATGGACATGTGAATGTAGTCTTTTCTTAGTCTTCACGGGCAATTTCTATTTGGTTGTACCCTGAGTAGCTATCAAGGAAGCAAAAGTGGGAATGACCCGCCAACCGTTCTAAAATTTGATCAACAAATGGTAGGGGGAAGTGGTCTTTCCTTGTGACAGTGTTTAGCTTCCTGTAGTCAATGCACATTCTCCAACCAGTAGTGACTCTAGTTGGCACGAGTTCATTATTGGCATTGGCTACGATGGTTATTCCGGATTTCTTAGGCACCACTTGAGTTGGGCTTACCCATTGGCTATCGGATATTGGGTAAATAATACCCACATCCAATAGCTTTACCACTTTGGCCTTCACCACATCCTTCATATTTGGATTTAATCGTCTTTGTGGTTGCCGAGATGTCTTCGCATTCTCCTCAAGGTGTATGCGATGAGTACAAACCAGTGGGTCTATGCCTTTGAGATCAGCAATTGACCACCCAATGGCACCCTTGTGCTCTAATAGAGTGGCTATTAGCCTACTCTCTTGTTCCTCATCCAAGTGGGAAGAAATCACCACTGGATATGTCTCATCTCGACCTAAATAAACATATTTCAGCTTACTTGGTAATGGTTTTAGGTTGAGTGTAGGTGCCTTGATGTTGGATGGGAGGGCCTTGTTCTCGTTTACAGGCAAAGGCTCAAATAGGGCCCTCCATCTTTTATTATCAAGCACTGGCATCATCTCTAGCATGGCATCCATCTCTTGTATTGTGTCATCATTCGTCTCATGAGAATGGGCCACACATGCCTCCAAAGGGTCGGAAAATAGTGATAAGGGGACTGTATCCTCCACGAATGATTCGATCATGTTTAATTCGTGGACATCATCATCAATTTCCCGTGGTTGTTTGCATAAATCAAATATGTTAAGCTCAAGGGTCATATTTCCAAAGGACATTTGTATAAGTCCGTTTCTACAATTGATAATAGCATTTAAGGTAGCTAGAAACGGTCGTCCAAGTATGACGGGAATTTGAGCACTGGTGCCAATCACAGGATGTGTGTCCAAGACAATAAAGTCTACTGGGTAGTAGAATTTATCAACTTGGACTAGAACATCCTCTATCATTCCTCTCGGTATACGGATGGATCTATTAGCAAGTTGGAGTGTGGTTTTGGTTGGTTTTAATTCACCTAACCCAAGTTGCTCGTAGACCGAGTATGGAATGAGATTCACACTTGCCCCCAAGTCGAGCAGGGCTTGTTTTATCCGGTAGTCTCCTATGATGCATGAGATGGTTGGACTACCTGGATCCTTGTATTTTTGGGGCACCTCTTGTTTGATGATGGCGCTCAAGTTCTCGGTCAAAAGTACTTTGTTGTGAACATTGTGTTTCCTTTTGACTGTACACAACTCCTTTAGAAATTTGGCATACGATGGTATTTGTTTTATTGCATCTAACAACGGGATGTTGATCTTCACCTGCTTGAAAACTTCTAAAATCTCCAGATTTTTATCTAAAGGTTTGGGTGAAATCAACCTTTGTGAAAATGGGGCAACCGGCTTGTATTGTCTTTCCAGTTCTTTCTCTTGTGGAATATTGTTTGGGCTATCATCCTCTTTGGGAATTTTCGGATCCTTAGGCTTTGGGGCCTTCACCGGATTAGATTTGTCAATTTCTTTCCCACTTCTCAAAGTGGTGATAGCTTGAACATGTTCCGTATGGTGGGAGGATGAGCTTGCATCTTATATCTCATACTGGGTCCTTGGGTTAGGAAGAGGTTGGGCAGGAAGTGTGCCCTTCTCTCTAACACTAAGGTGAGATTCAACTCTAGCCAGAGATGTTTTCAATTCATTGATGGCTTGAGTTGAATTTTGATTGAATTTTAATTGCTCTTGCATGAACCCATCTATTTTGAGAGAATTTGTCTTATTATACTCAGCTTGGACCGATACGAATGCACCCAACATCTCCTCTAGTGATACTTTTGGAGTGTTGTTTGCATTTGCAGTGGGTCCATTCCTCCAACTGAAGTTAGGATGGTTCTTCCAATTAGGATTAAACGTGTTTGAGTTTGGAGCACCATATTGTTGTTGATAACTGTTTATGGCATTTGTTTGTTCTTGTAAGATGCCTTGGACTGCTGAAATTGTGGGACAATCTTATGTAGTATGTTGAGTTCCAGCACAAATTCCACAAACAGTTTCAACGTCAGTGGAGTTGATTGTTTCTCCTTTCCTTAATTCTATGGCTTCGACCTTTCTTGTGAGGCTAGCCAACCGTGCACTTATGCTATCTTCTTCTGATAAGACATACATTCCCCCTTTTTCCTTTTGTTGGCCAGTCTTGGAATTAGTTGGTTTCGATGTGTCCCAAGCCTGTGCATTCTCAGCCAATTCTTCCAAATAATCCCATGCTTCATCAGCTTCCTTATTCATGAACTCCCCGTTACACATCATCTCCACAAATTGGCGCATGGGTGAAGTCAGTCCTTCATAGAAAAAGCTTATAACCCGCCAAATTTCATAGCCATGATGTGGGCATGCATTTAATAACTCCTTAAACCTCTCCCAACATTGGAAGAAGGTTTCATCTTCCTTTTGGGCAAAGTTCATGATAAGGCGCTTCAACATGTTCGTTTTGTGAGTAGGGAAGAATTTTTTTATAAATTCTCTGTGCATATCAGTCCATGCACCAATTGATCTTGGCCTCAATGCATAAAGCCAACCCTTGGCTTTATCCTTAAGAGTGAAAGGGAAGAATTTGAGTCTTACTACATCTTCAGTAACATTTGCAAAGTGCATGGTGGTGATCACCTCATCAAACTCCTTAAGGTGTTGATAGTCACTTTCATTGTCTAGACCATGGAATTTAGGGAGAAGTTGAATCACTCCCGGTTTCAAATCCACATTCCCTGCATTTTGTGGAAAAACTATGCATGAGGGAGTGCTCGCTCTTGCGGGTTGCAAGAAATCACGTAAAGTCCTAGGTTGGGGAACATTCTTAACCACATTCTCCCCTGTTTCAGTTTGGTTTTGGACAGGATTAGGTTGATTTGCAGCCATATTTCAGACAAAATTGGAGAGTTTCGATGTCTCCTAGCACGTGGTTCTCTGTCAATTCCTTCTACTATCCCCCCTTCACGTATGAGTCGGTTATTGGAATCCCGAGCCTAATGTGGCATGCAAAACTAAAAATAAGAAACAAAGAGAAAGAAGAATTCCTCCTCCCTTTCTTTACTTTTCTCTAAGACCAAAGCACAAGGTGTCTTGCAATGGCTAAGCCAGAAGCAAGGATAGAGACCGATTTCTCCTGGTCAATAGGGGTTCAGAGAACTCCCCACCCACTCTTTGAATCTTTTAAGAAAAAGTGCAGAAAAAGGAGAAAGAGGAGTAGAGATGAGAAAAGAAATCTCTGAGCACAAGGTGATCCAAGACTGCAGAGCCGACCAATAGGAATCCAAGTGACAAAAAGGCCGACCTTTCAGAGATCCAAAAGGAGTCTCCACCCACTCTACAAGAGATGAATAAGATAGGAATGAATAGAGGAAGGAGAAGAGTAAGGTTTAGAAAGATAGAACCTGATTCGGCACTTGAAATCCTTGTATCTTCTTCAGCTTCCTAGAAATCCCTGAAAAGAAAAATCAAATAAACAAACTAAGTTAGTCCTAAAATCCTAAAAATTCTAAATAGATACTAATTTCAGAAATTTGTGAAAAAAACCGTCAAAATCCCCGGCAACGGCGCCAAAAACTTGTTCGCTTCCCCAAGTGTAGGGTTGCGATGTAGTAATAATCTCGGTAAGACCGAGGTCGATCCACAGGGACTTATGTAGGATTTCACAAACACATCCAAAAGCGTCTATTGAAAGCTAATAATCAGATTTTGAATAGAATTGATGTGAATAACAGTTTTAAACTAATTTGAATGTAGACAATTATAAAAAAGGCACTAGGGGTTCAAGGATCCACTTGTAGCAATCCTTGATGTTCAATCCGCTGTGGTTTCTCATTCTCTCAACTAGAATCGACATTAAGGTCTATCTAGTCGGATGATAGAGCTGTTAAACCAAACAATCTGTAATATGTAAGTGCTATGCATAAGATTCACTCAATGTAGGCTGAGCTGAGCATGCTCAATTACATAGGTCATTCCCCTTTCTAAAAGGTCTAGTTCACAATCATAACCATCCTCAAGTCTTGTCACAAGACAAGGCTAGATCAGGATTTGAACTTGATTCAAATCACATGCATAATCCATGCATATTACAGAAAATCAGAAAAGTAGAACTTAAGTAGGAAGTCCCTTCATGAAGATCATAGTACTAGAGCGCACTCCGATTCCTCGGATCATACAGGTCTAGACCGTCACAAACCAATTAAGCAATTAAGTAATTCTCCCAAACATCCATGAGTCATCATAAGACTAAGAAAAACTACTAAGAAACTTGTATAAACTTCAAACCATAGTTCATAATCATGAATTCCATACTTAAAACCAACTAGCTACGAATTGAAACATCTTGGATCCACTACAAGCTTCACCTCTTAGCCCTAGCTAACAGGTTTAGCTGCTCATGATCCAAGGAAGCATGAAACAACTACAAAATTCATAAAAACAGCAAAAACAAACTCCAAGGAGTTGTGGAACTCCAAAATTCACTTCCGCCGCCTCTAAGCTTGCTTCAACCCTTCTTAGATACCCTAGGAACGATCTCTAGGTGTCCTTTTATAGTAGGGAGGCTCCACAACTTCGGAAAGATCGAGAATTTGCGTAAGAGTTACGCAGCGCAGAGAAAATCGGACTGAATTTGGAAGTTTCTAAGTCCTCACGCACAGCCGACCGGTCATGACCGGTCGGCCTCAATGGACAGCCACTCCAGCAAGCATGGCCGACCGGTCATGACCGGTCGGGCTTGTCCAGCCTTGGTCCAGCAACCATGTCTGACCGGTCAAGACCGGTCGGATGTCTTCAGCGCAGCTCCAGCAGGTATGGCCGACCGGTCAAGACCGGTCGGCCTAGTTTAGTATGGTTCCAGTGCACCTGGCTGACCGGTCTAGACCGGTCAGGCTCTCTTGGCCGACCGGTCAAGACCGGTCAGCAATCTTCCTTCTTCTTTTTCTTCTTTTTCTTTTCTTTCCTTGCTTCTTTCTTTTACTTTCTTTCTTCTTTTCTTCTTTGGTCCTCAAATGATCTTCATCAAAGTAGTCCCAAATGAGCCCTTTTTCTCTTCAATTAGGCGGAACCACTCTCAGTCCTGTAGTCACAAAACATGCATTGGATTAGCCTACAAACCATACAAACCTTGCACAATGAGTGATGAATTTGGGTTAGAATTTGCACAATTAAGAGCTCAACAGGACTTCCTACCAAAGTTCAATTTTTCTGATTTTCTGAATTATGTAAAGGACTGTGCATGTGATTTGAATCATGTTCAAATTGTGATCTAGCCTTGTCTTGTGACAGGAGTTGAGGATGGTTATGATTATGATCTGAGTCTATTGGAATTAGGACTGACCTATGCAATTGAGCATGCTCAGCCTAGCTTACATTGAGTGAATAATATGTATTGGACTTACATATGGCAGATTGTTGGTTTAACAGCTCTATCATCCGTCTAGATAGATCTCAATATTGATTCTAGTTGAGAAAGTGAAAAACCACAGTGGATTGAACATCAAGGATTGCTACAAGTGCATCCTTGAACCCCTAGTGCCTTTTTAGAATTGTTTACCTTCAATTTAGTTTAAAGTTGTTACTTACTTCAATCTCATACAAAAACCTGATTGTTAGCTTTCAATAGATATTATTGGATGTGTTTGTGAATTCCTACACAAGTCCCTGTGGATCGACCTCGGTCTTACCGAGTTTATTACTACATCGCAACCCTACACTTGGGGAAGCGAACAAGTTTTTGGCCCCGCTACCGGGGGCTTTGATGCTTTTTCACAAATTGTTGAAAATAGAATCTATTTAAGATTTTTTAGAAATAGTTCTAACTTAGTTTGTTTTATTTGATTTTTCTTTGCAGGGATTTCTAGGAAGCTGAAGAAGATATAAGGATTTCAAGTACCAAATCAGGTTTTATCTTTCTAAACCTTACTCTTCTCCTTCTCCTATTTATTCCTATCATATTCATCTCTTGTAGTGTGGGTGGAGATTCCTTTTGGATCTCTGAAAGGTAGGCCTTGTGCCACCTGGATTCCTATTGGTCGGCTCTGCTGTCTTGGATCACCTTATGCTCAGAGATTTCTTTTCTCACCTCTACTCCTCTTTCTCCTTTTTCTGCACTTTTTCTCAAAAGATTCAAAGAGTGGGTGGGGAGTTCTCTGAACCCCTATTGACCAGGAGAAATCAGTCTCTATCCTTGCTTCTGGCTTAGCCATTGCAAGACACCTTGTGCTTCGGTCTTAGAGAAGAGTAAAGAAAAGGGAGGAGGAATTCTTCTTCTCTTTGTTTCATATTTTTTTTTAGTTTTGCATGCCATATTGGGCTCGGGATTCCAATAACCGACTCATAAGTGAAGGGGGGATAGTAGAAGGGATTGACAGAGAGCCACGTGCTAGGAGACATCTAAAATCTCCAATTTTGTCTGAAAACATGGCTGCAAATCAACCTAATCCGATGGCCAATCCTAATCTGGGCCAAAACCAAACTGAAACGGGGGAGAATGTGGTTGAGAATGTTCCCCGACCAAGAACTTTACGTGATTTCTTACAACCAGCAAGAACGAGCACTCCCTCATGCATAGTTTTTCCACGAAATGCAGGGAATGTAGAATTGAAACCGAGAGTGATCCAACTTCTCCCTAAATTCCATGGATTAGACAGTGAAAGTGCCTATCAACACCTTAAGGAGTTTGATGAGGTAATAACTATTAGTGCACCTTTCTGTGGCTTACTAGTGCACCTTGTTTGTCAATTACTTAGGTCAGTGAGTCTAGTGTCGGTTGAGCTTAATGAAGACGAAGACCAAAGACTCAAGATGGACCGGCTGCATCAAGAAAGGAGAAACAGGTAAATGTGATGCCTTGGTGTGCCTTGCCTTGACCATAACCTAACCCATAACCTCTTAGATGACTTGGACAAACTAGGTATACCTTTAGTCATCATCGTTAGTCTTAGAAATCCATGAAAAACATGATAAATTAGACTAATTAAAGAGGTGGAAGCTGCCTGTTGAACCTTCAATTTATACATTGCATTGCCCACTACATGACATGGTATGCATGGTTTTCATGATTAAAAGGCCCATCTAATGCATGTTTTGTGATTGTAGGGATGAGAGCGGACTTCACTCAATTAGAGACCAAAAATGGGCCATTTGGAGCCTTTGATGAAGGCCCAAGGTGGACCAAAGAAAGAAGAAAGCAAAGAGAGAGGAAGGAGAGAAGAAAAGAAAGAAGAAAAACAAGCAAAACTGGGTCCGACCGGTCAAGACCGGTCGGCCAAGAAGGCCCGACCGATCATGATCGGTCGGATGCACTCCCTGGAGCAAGGCCAGCTTTGTCCGACCGGTCATGACCGGTCGGCCAGCCCTGTCCGACCGGTCGTGACCGGTCGGCCATGCAAAGTTCAACTTTCAGATTGCATACAGCAGGCCATTTCTGTTTCTAATTTTTCAGACCACTTTTCTGAAGCCATCTTGAGAATATTTGGAAATCCAACACATCCATGTCGAAGTGGAGCTCGACGTCGAACTAACCCAAGTGGTTTCGTGTCGATCGGAGCTACGAATTGACCGTGGTGGCCAAAACAATACGAACTGTCCAGAAAGTTTCAGATTTCGCTGTTCAACTCTGGGCCGGTCCAGGTGACCCATCATTGATGATATGAAGAATCTACTTTGACCATCTTTTAGACCACATCCATATATGAATAACCACAAAAGTTTCAGATCAAAAGGATGTGTGGTTTGATCGTACCGGTTGAAGAAAGATGGACCGTCCAGAAAGAGCCAACTGCACAGAGTTTATAAAAGCCCTAAGTGTTCTAATTTTCGGACCACATTTTGGGATTGTTTTGGACAATCTAATCCATCCATCATGTAGAGGAGGAAGTTTTCTACCAATTTTCAAAATTTGAGATCAATCCGACCTCTGTACACTCCGAGGCGTTGAAAGCAAGATGACTGGTTCTGAAGGTACCCGAAGTGCGCGATTTTGAGAGGCGGTCGGTGATGTGATTGGTGGGCCCATTCAGAGGATAATCTTGGAAATCTAAATCATCTATGAGGAAGATCACATTACAAGGAAGCTACAAACCAAATTTGAAGGCAATCCGACCATTGGTTAAGCCGTACCAGGCGAAACAAATTCTGCTATGTTGCTGTACTATTGCTGCACTATAAAAGGAGGTGCTCTCTTCTATTCCAAATCAAGCAAGGACGTGGGAAGCAAGGAGTTCAAGTCATAGGAGGCTTCCTAGCCTCCTCCAGCTAGTTTTTCTTCCTTTTCTTAGTTCTAGTTCTAGTTTTAATATGCTTTTCCTTAGCTAACCTCTTAGCTAGAGCTAGAGGTGAAATTTGTAGTTGGTTTCAATGCTTTAGTTCTTTTATTTCAAGTACCCTTTTCTTAATTTTGGATTTTGAACTTCTAGTTTGAATAAAGTTTGGATTTTTAGATGAATTGTGAGAGTTTGTGTGCTCCGAACATGAGTTCCTTGCAATCCTCTGAGATTACCATGATTGGGTTGTTTAAATTCGAATTGTAGTAACCCTTGAGCATGCCATAGTCCATAGGCATGGCTGTTACTCCGAAGGCTACAAGTTCAAGTTCTATGTGCTTCATTAGAACTAGAAATCTGATTTCCAGATTTAAGTGGGATTGTTTGTGCTTGAATTTTATATCCTCCAATTAGATGAGAGATAGGACTTTGATTCTAATTGTGTTGTACTTGGATGAATGAATTGGCATTAGACAACTACAAGTGGATCCTTGATGCTCTAGTTCTTCTTAATTTCAGATTTTTTTATTTCATGTGAAAAACTATTTTCTTAAACTTCTTAGATTCTAGTTATTAGAGTACTTGGAATTGTTTACCTCTTTCCCTGTGGATCGACCTCGGTCTTACCAAGTTTTATTATTACATCGCAGCCTTACACTTGAGGTGAACGAACAAGTTTTTGGCGCCGTTGCCGGGGAAAAAGTTAAACGGTTTTAATTGTTCTAGTAGCTATAGAGTAATCTTAGTTAGGTAGGATTTTCAGTTTTTATAGAAGTAGATTTTCTGATTTTTTTTTAGATTACTAATAATTTTTTTGATTTTGTAGGACATTGTTGCTGACATAGATCTCACTCTATTGGGTAACATCTCCCCATATCCCTTCTTTTTGTTCTTTTTTTTTATATTAGGGTAGTTTTCAATTTCTTAAAATTTCATCATGTATGATTGGACGAATGGTGCATATAAGCATCTTTTGGAAGATGAGATGTCAGACCATGAAATTGAAAGTCTTTATGATTGGAACCATTATAAGCATAAGTATTTTTCTGAGATTCAATCAACCTCCACTACCACCCCACGTAAGACGATGCGTGATTACATTAATGAAAACAATACACATATTGAGACACGACGTAAGACGATGGGGGAATACCGGAACGAAGCAAAATTGGATAATCATCCGGGAAAAACATTATGTGATTACCGGATTGAAAATAACATGAGTGTTCCACCGGTTATGGTAAGAGGTGTGCAACAACAAAAGGAATAGGTGAATAGTAGCCAACCGGTTAAGACAATGCGTGATTACTTGTATGGATATGCCTATCAACCATCATATAACTTTTCATCCTACAATGCGTATGGTCTTAATTGGGAAAACCACCATTCTCCTTGTTCAAGGGAGGAACCAACCATGGTTATTAACAATCACCCTAAAACATCTTCCTCTTTTGATGATAAGTATACACAAATACTTGAGGAAATATGTAATGAGCATGTGGATGAACAATTAAATCAAGCTTGCTCACCATCTTATGAAGACGTTGAGCCCGAAATTGGGGGCATCGAATCAATCCCCTCTAATGAGGAGGATGGGGCTACCCAAGTCCCACCTCCTTTGGATTTAATGAATAGACTTTTAAAGGAGATTGATTTCGATGATCACAATGTCATCATCAATTATGGTGAGTCCACTATCTCTTTTGGATGCTTTGAACTTAATGATGAAGAGATTTCAATGACGGTTGACGAACCCGAGGAATCCATTAAATTTGAAAGTGGTAGTGGGGTTGCCTACAATGAGGGTTTGGTGAATGGTTATGAACTTGTGGTTTCTTTTTCCCAAGGGCATAATGATTATGAGTCTCTAGAGGATATGCATGCTAGAGAGATGGCCGAAGTCGATCTTTTTGAGTCCTTCCACCAACAACACATGCCAAATTCTAGTGTGGTAGACCTCCCTTTGATTGAAAATTCTATTCCTTTGGATGATGAGGTGGCACAATTTAAAATTTTCAAAGATCAACCAATGTTAGATAATGTGCTTACCACTGAATCTGAAGAATTCTCTTTAGAAGACCTCCTCTCTATAGAGGAGGAATTCCTTACCATTGAAACAGAATTTCTTCAATCATTAAGGGAGGATGAGGACCCTTCATCCGACTGTCTCGATTTCCTAGAGGAATGCTTGGCCCACTCTTATGATCTTGATGATGAGATGATTAAGGAGTTGGATATTTTGTTAGACACGGTGTCAGTGCCTGAAGAACACCTTTCCACTGATTTACACTCTTTCCCATTGTTTGTGGAAGCACCGTACAATTCTGAAATTGTGGAAGAGACAACTTTAACTAATGAAAACTCGATGAATGTCTCTCCACCGTCATGGGTCCTTCAGCCCATTGAAAATTCTGATTGGGATGACCCTTTTTAATCAATCATAACCCAAATCAGAATTTGAGGAGATATCTTTTTGCTGCTCTTATCTCCTCCTTTTATGCATGTGGTGCACAATACGATTGGACTTCAATGATAAGAAGCACACATGTTTACTGTCGAGCAGGACTTTGGATGGTCCTCATGAGAAATTTATTGAAATTCATGAAGATCCTGCTCAACTTTGATCATGTAGTTGATCGGACTAATCAAAGGTAGGTAGGTAGGTTAGGATTTATTTTTCTGCAATTAGGATTGAATAAGTCTCATCGAGACAATGGAAGATGCTAGAATTGATCAACTTGCTATCTCAAGTACTATTGTTCTCACTCTCTCACATTTTACCATTGCTCTCATGTTCATGCTAATTGCATATCTTTTTACATTGAGGACAATGCAAGATTTGGTTGGGGGGTGACATGATTCCTCATCTAGCATGTTGCAACATTTCGAGCCTCACATGCGCAAATTTTTTCGAATTTTCTAAAATTTCAAAACTCTTTTAGAAAACCTTATTTCCATGCATTCGAGATGATATGAGTATAAGAAGAGGAGATACAAAGTGTGTGATGTTGTAAGTCTTGAATTTCTCCCAACATAATGGTTTTATATGTCAGTTCCCCTATTGTTGTGATTGATAGAAAATTTGAATACCTTCACACCAAGTTCACATTACACGATTTTCATGAGTCGAAACGTTTATGTGATTTGTGGATTAGCTAGACTTTGATATAAAGGTGTTGAGAAACCAAGCCGGGGTATTTTGTCCATCCTTGTCCATGGGAAAATAATGAAAGATATGGATTTTTAAAAATCCTATCTAATTTTAAAAGAAAAAGGAAAGAAATGATGAAATCGGGAATGAAGGAAAAATGGTGAAAAATTTCGAAAAGGGCTACCTATTACCAACCGGGGGATGGTCGAACTGTAACCAAAGCCGGAAATGGGACGTAGTGTGAAAGTTGTCGGAAGGACAGTAAGGCAAATTCCTGTCATAGGCTTTGTTGTTGCTCTGTGCACCTTAAAATCCTTGGTTTACTTAATCTATGAAGAAGATGATCCCAGAAACTCATGACATGAACTTTCACTATGCACACTAGATTGAATTTGTTCGAGTTCTTCTATTTATCAATCAATTAGCGGGAATTTCATGTAGACACTTATTATGTTTTGAGAGTCCAAGATTTCAGCTTCTATCACCTAATTTCTCCAAATTTTATACTTGCATATCTTGGAATGGATAGAAACATGATTTCTGAAAGAGAGTTGGGTTTGGAAGTTTGAACTTATTCACGCATGTTTTGCTCGGGACTAGCAAAAAGCTGGTTGGGGGGTGTGTTGAACCTCCAATTTATACATTGCATTGCCCACTACATGACATGGTATGCATGGTTTTCATGATTAAAAGGCCCATCTAATGCATGTTTTGTGATTGTAGGGATGAGAGCGGACTTCACTCAATTAGAGACCAAAAAGGGGCCATTTGGAGCCTTTGATGAAGGCCCAAGGTGGACCAAAGAAAGAAGAAAGCAAAGAGAGAGGAAGGAGAGAAGAAAAGAAAGAAGAAAAACAAGCAAAACTGGGTCCGACCGGTCATGACCGATCGGATGCACTCCCTGGAGCAAGGCCAGCTTTGTCCGACCGGTCATGACCGGTCGGCCAGCCCTGTCCGACCGGTCGTGACCGGTCGGCCATGCAAAGTTCAACTTCCAGATTGCATACAGCAGGCCATTTCTGTTTCTAATTTTTCAGACCACTTTTTTGAAGCCATCTTGAGAATATTTGGAAATCCAACACATCCATGTCGAAGCGGAGCTCGACGTCGAACTAACCCAAGTGGTTTCGTGTCGATCGGAGCTACGAATTGACCGTGGTGGCCAAAACAATACGAACTGTCCAGAAAGTTCCAGATTTCGCTGTTCAACTCTGGGCCGGTCCAGGTGACCCATCATTGATGATATGAAGAATCTACTTTGACCATCTTTTAGACCACATCCATATATGAATAACCACAAAAGTTTCAGATCAAAAGGATGTGTGGTTTGATCGTACCGGTTGAAGAAAGATGGACCGTCCAGAAAGAGCCAACTGCACAGAGTTTATAAAAGCCCTAAGTGTTCTAATTTTCGGACCACATTTTGGGATTGTTTTGGACAATCTAATCCATCCATCATGTAGAGGAGGAAGTTTTCTACCAATTTTCAAAATTGAGATCAATCCGACCTCTGTACACTCCGAGGCGTTGAAAGCAAGATGACTGGTTCTGAAGGTACCCAAAGTGCGCGATTTTGAGAGGCGGTCGGTGATGTGATTGGTGGGCCCATTCAGAGGATAATCTTGGAAATCTAAATCATCTATGAGGAAGATCACATTACAAGGAAGCTACAAACCAAATTTGAAGGCAATCCGACCATTGGTTAAGCCGTACCAGGCGAAACAAATTCTGCTATGTTGCTGTACTATTGCTGCACTATAAAAGGAGGTGCTCTCTTCTATTCCAAATCAAGCAAGGACGTGGGAAGCAAGGAGTTCAAGTCATAGGAGGCTTCCTAGCCTCCTCCAGCTAGTTTTTCTTCCTTTTCTTAGTTCTAGTTCTAGTTTTAATATGCTTTTCCTTAGCTAACCTCTTAGCTAGAGCTAGAGGTGAAATTTGTAGTTGGTTTCAATGCTTTAATTCTTTTATTTCAAGTACCCTTTTCTTAATTTTGGATTTTGAACTTCTAGTTTGAATAAAGTTTGGATTTTTAGATGAATTGTGAGAGTTTGTGTGCTCCGGACATGAGTTCCTTGCAATCCTCTGAGATTACCATGATTGGGTTGTTTGTATATACAACACAAGACTCAGCAGTTTAAGACATCTTACAAGAACAAGCAAATGCCATAAACAGTTATTAACGGCAATTTGGTGCTCCAAACTCAAACATGTATGATTCTAGTTGGAAGAACCATCCCAACTTCAGTTGGAAGAATGGACCCACTGCGAATGCAACCGATATCCCTCAAGCTCAACCTATACTAGGTCCATCTTTAGTCATTACTCTAAAGGTTACGCTAGAGGAGATGTTGGGTGCATTTATATCGGTCCAAGCTAAGTATAACAAGACTAATTCTTTAAAAATAGATAGGTTCATGCAAGAGAAATTGAAATTTAATCAAAATATAACCCAAGGCATCAATGACTTGAAAACCTCAATGGCTAGGTTTGAATCGCACCTCAATGTTCGGGAGAAAGGCACACTTCCTGCCCAACCTCTTCCTAACCCAAGGACCCAATTTGTGATACAAGATGCAAGCTCATCCTCCCAACATATGAAGCATGTTCAAGCTATCACCACTTTGAGAAATGGGAAAATTATTGATAAATCTAATCCGGTGAAGGCCCCATAGCCTAATGATCCGAAAATCTCTAAAGAGGATGATAACTTGAACAACACTCCACAGGAAAAAGAACCGGAAAGGCAATACAAACCGGTTGCCCCGTTTCCACAAAGGTTGATTTCACCTAAACCTTTAGACAAAAATCTGGAAATTTTAGAGGTTTTTAAGCAAGTGAAGATTAACATCCCATTGTTGGATGCCATTAAACAAATTCCGTCATATGCTAAGTTTTTGAAGAATCTTTGCACGATAAAAAGAAAAATACATGTGCAAAAGAAGGCATTTTTGACAGAGAATGTAAACGCCATTATAAATCACGGGATGCCCAAGAAATACAAAGATCCTAGTAGTCCGATAATATCATGCATAATTGGAGACTACCGGGTAAAACATGCTTTACTTGATCTAGGAGCAAGTGTGAACTTAATACCCTTTTCGGTCTATGAACAATTGGGTTTAGGTGAATTAAAACCCACCAAAACCACATTACAACTCGCTGACCGATCGATTCGTATTCCAAGAGGGGTGATTGAGGACGTTCTTGTCCAAGTTGACAAGGTCTACTACCCAGTGGACTTCATTGTTTTGGACACACAACCCATGGTTAATAGTGGCCCTCAAATTCCTGTTATTCTTGGCCATCCATTCCTAGCTACATCAAACGCTATCATAAATTGTAGGAGTGGGTCCATACAAATGTCCTTTGGTAATATGACGATTGAGTTAAATGCTTTCAATGTTGACAACCAACAAGAGGATGAAGATGAAGAGGTCCACGAAATAAACATGATCAATTCTATTGTGGAAGATGTGTCCCTCTCAACTCCTTACCCCAATCACTTAGAAGAAGATGCGGCCTATTCTCTTGATAAAAATGTTGATGTGATAGGGGACATAGTCGCACCTTTTAAGTCGGTATTGGCATATAACGTTCGCCAAGAGAGGGATGTGGAAACAACACTTTGTTGTACTGAGAAATCAATTCATATTTCCACACCTCTATGGATCATGCATACCGATCCCTACCAACCCTGGGATGATCCATATTTGCAAATTCAATGCCCAGGAAAATCTGAATGGAGACATATTTTTTCTGATAAATATGATGATGTCTCCTCTTATACATGTGGTAAAAACATTAATGAACCCACTGAAATTCTTTTTTGGAATCTTCAGTGGCTTATCTGGATCACTCACACACATGTGTATTGTAACGCAGGATATTGGATGACGTTATTACAAAACCTTTTGATCCATCTAATGATTCTGCTTAACTTTATGCTTTTGGATGAGTAGATGGAATTGATCTCCTAGTCTGACGGAGGTATAGAGTAGTTAGGATTAGCATTTTGTTGCTTTTGTTTGCTTTCGCTTAGGTTTGTTAGAAGGAGGAAGAATTCCACTTTTCACTCTCTCAGGTACTATCATTCCTCACTCCCTTTTATTTTCAAATTGCTCTCATGTTTTGCTTATTGCACATCTTTTATATTGAGGACAATGCAAGATTTAGTTGGGGGGTGTAGAATCACTTGGATGAATCCAGCGTTTTGTAACATTTCAAGCAATTATGTGGAAATTTTTCGATTTTTTTCAAAAATTCAAAACTCTTTTGAAAAATTTTGGTTCTATGCGCTCAAGATGATATGAGCATAAGAAGAGGAGATATGAAGTGTAGGAGGTTGTAAATCTTGATCTTCTCTTAGCATAATGGTTTTATATAAGAATTCCCATAATTTTGTGATCGATAGAAAATCTGAACACTTTTACACCTAGTCCACATTACACGATTTTCATGGGTTAAAGGGATTATGTGATTTATGGATTAGCTAGACTTTGAATTAAGGTGTTGAGAAATCAAGCTGGGGTACTTTGTCCATCCTTGTCCATGGAAAAACAATGCAAGATATGGATTTCTAAAAATCCTATCTAAATTAAAAAAAAAAGGAAAAGGAAGGATGAAATTGGGAATGATGGAAAAATGGTGGAGAATTCCGATTAGGGCTACCTACTACCAACCAGGGGATGGTCTACCCGTAACCAAAGCCGAAAATGGGACATAGTGCGAAAGTCATCGAAAGGACGGTAAGGCAAATTCCTGTCATTGGCTTGATGTGGCTCTATGTACCTTGAGATCTATAGTCTGGTTGATCTATTAAGAAGATAATCCTAGAAATTTATGAGATGAGTTTTCACTATCCACACTAGATTGAATTTGTTCAAGTTCCTCTATTTATCAACCAATCAGCGGGAATTTCATATGAATGCTTATCATGTCTTGGGGATTTACGGTTTTAACTTCTGTCACCAAATATTTCTGAATCTTACACTTGTGTGTCTTGGGACATATAGAAGAATGGTTTCTGAAAGAGAGTTAAGTTTTGAAGAATGGAATTAGTTTCACGCATGTTTTGCTCGGGACTAGCAAAATGCTGGTTGGGGGGTGTGTTGAGCTCTTAATTGTGCATATTTTAACCCCAATTCATCACTCATTGTGCGAGATTTTTATGATTTAAAGACTAATCGAATGCATGTTTTGTGATTGCAGGATTGAGAGTGGACTCCGCCTAATTGAAGAGGAAAAGAGCTTATTTGGAACTATTTGGATGAAGATCGAAGGAGGACCAAAGAAAGAAGGAAGCAAGGAAAGAAGAAAAGAATGGAAGAAAGAAGCCAGAGAAATGAAAGAAAGAATGTAGAAGAAGGTGCCCACGACCGGTCATCCGACCGGTCGTCCAAGGCCAAGGACCGGTCGTCCGACCGGTCCGCACATGCACAGAGGAAGACCCAAAAGCCATTATTCTCTGGACCGTTCACGACCGGTCATGTGACCGGTCGTACACTTCTGCGACCGGTTGTGCGACCGGTCCTTAAATTAATTTTTCGGGACAAAACTCTCTGGACACTTTTAGGCTGTTTTGAGACCGATCGTCTAGCCACTGCGACCGGTCGTACACTTCTGCGACCGGTTGTGCGACCGGTCCTTAAATTAATTTTTCAGGACAAAACTCTCTGGACACTTTTAGGCTGTTTTGAGACCGATCGTCCAGCCACTGCGACCGGTCGTGCTACCGGTCGTACGACCGGTCGCCTGCATAAGATTCAAACCTGCTAATTCTGGCGTCGATTTTCTCTGCGCACTGCGTAAGTGTTATGCAGATTCTCGAATCTTCTGAAGTTGCGGAGCCTCCCCACTATAAAAGGACACCTAGGGATCGTTCTTAGGGTATCTTAGAAGGGTTTAAGCAAGGTTGGAGGCGGCGGAAGTGGATTTCGGAGTTCCACAACTCCTTCTAGTTTGTTTTACTGTTTTTATATTTTTCTTAGTTGTTTCATGTTTCCTTGGATCATGAGCAGCTAAACCTCTTAGCTAGGGCTAAGAGGTGAAGCTTGTAGTGGATCTAAAATATTTCAATTCGTTCTAAGTTGGTTTTAAGTTTGGAATTCATATTTATGAACAATGGTTTGAAGTTTATACAAGTTTTAAGTAGTTTTTCTTAGTCTTATGATGATTCATGGATGTTTGGAAGAATTACTTAAATTCTTAACTGGTTTGTATTAGTTTAGACCTGTATGATCCGAGGAATTGGAGTACGCTCTAGTACTATGATCTTCATGTGGGGACTTCCTACCAAAGTTCTATTTTTTTGATTTTCTGAATTATGTAAGGGACTGTGCATGTGATTTGAATCATGTTCAAATTGTGATCTAGCCTTGTCTTGTGACAGGACTTGAGGATGGTTATGATTGTGATCTGAGTCTATTGGAATTAGGACTGACCTATGCAATTGAGCATGCTCAGCCTAGCTTACATTGAGTGAATCATATGCATTGGACTTACATATGGCAGATTGTTGGTTTAACAGCTCTATCATCCGGCTAGATAGATCTTAATATCGATTCTAGTTGAGAAAGTGAAAAAAAGAAGCCAAGACCGGTCGTCCATAGCCAGGACCGGTCGTCCGACCGGTCCAACTACTCAACAGCAGAAGACCTCCTTGCAAGGCTTGTTGGACCATCCACGACCGGTCGTCCACTGCTCAGACCGGTCGTACGACTGGTCCTTGAATTAAAATTTTAAAGTTGGATTTCGGCAAAACTCTTTGGACTGTTTTTGCGGTTTTAAGACCGGTCGTGCGATCGGTCGTCTAAGAGCTCAGACCGGTCATGCGACCGGTCGTCCGTGTAATAGAGCTTCTCCGTGAAGCTCCGATTTTCTCTGCGCAGTTCGGGATTTCTTGTGCAATCTGGAACCTTCTATGCTATAATATAAAAGGACACCTAGGGGCTCTTCCTAGGGCATCATAGAAGCTAAGGGACGTCATGGGAGAGGACGGAAGTCATCGTGGAGCGTCTGCAACCCTCCAAACTCCGATTTTTCTAGTTTTTTATGTTTTCTTTCATGAGTTTTAGTTGTAGTATGACAATGCTCGGCTAGAATCTCTCAGCTAAGGCTGAGAGGTGAAACTTGTAGCTAATTTCATGTTTGATTCGGTTGATTTAAGTAATTTCAATTCAAGTTGGAATTTTTAATTATTCTAGTTCTTCAAGTTGATAGTTTGAGATGTTTTATGAGAGTTCATGTGCTCCGGACATGGATTCCTTGCAATTCTCTGAGATTATCATATTGTGATTGTTTAGATTTGAATTATAGTAATCCTTGAGCATGCCATAGTCCATCAGCATGGCTGTTATTCCGAAGGCTATGATTCTGAATTCTATATTGTTGAATGGGACTAGAACTTGGAAGTTCAACTTGAATGGGATTGAATGTGTTTGAATGCTTTATTTTCCAACTAGATGAGAGATAAGACTTCAAATCTAGTTGTGTATCTTACTTGGATTGATTGAATTGACATGGGATTGCTACAAGTGGATCCTTGAATGCCTTAGTACCTTAAACTACTGATTTTCATTAAGTTACTGTTTTAGCATAATTATTCTAATTGAATCTCTTATCTATTGCAAACTGAGTTGCTGGAATAGTTTGGAATTTATTATCCAATTCCCTGTGGATCGACCTCGGTCTTACTGAGTTTTATTACTACATCGCAACCTTATGCTTGAGGCGAGCGAACACTGATCGTGGTGAACGTCCAGCAAGCCTCAACAGTTGCTAGGCTATTTTGCAAAGAGTTGCCAACCGGTCTTGATCGGTCAGACCCACTTGGATGTTGGTCCAAAGAGCAAGGGATGGGGGCTGCCTTGCGGCTGACCGGTCTGGACCGGTCATGGCCTGTTTGGCCGATCGGTCAGGATCGGTCTAGCCTCTGGTTCTTCATTTTTTCCTTCTTTCTCTCTCTTCTCCTTGTTTTCTTCTTTCTTCTTTCTTCTTTGGCCCACCTTTGGTCATCATTAAGGGCTTTTAAATGCGGTCTTTTAGTTGTCAATTAGGTGAAGTCCCTCTCTCATTCATACAATCACAAAACATGCATTAGATAGGTCTTTTATTCATGCAATTCATGCATACAATGTGATGTAATGGGTTAGAATATGTATAAATTAGGAGCTCAACAATGATCCACCTCCCATGAACTTTCCAGCCTTGTATGATGCCTTAGGAACCTTGTTCGCTCGCCTCAAGTGTAAGGCTGTGATGTAGTAATAAATCTCGGTAAGACCGAGGTCGATCCACAGGGAAAGAGGTAAACAATTCCAAGTACTCTAATAACTAGAATCTAAGAAGTTTAAGAAAGTAGTTTTTCACATGAAATAGAAAAATCTGAAATTAAGAAGAACTAGAGCATCAAGGATCCACTTGTAGTAGTCTAATGCCAATCCATTCATCCAAGTACAACACAATTAGAATCAAAGTCCTATCTCTCATCTAATTGGAGGATATAAAACTCAAGCACAAACAATCCCACTTAAATCTGGAAATCAGATTTCTAGTTCTAATGAAGCACATAGAACTTGAACTTGTAACCTTCGGAGTAACAGCCATGCCTATGGACTATGGCATGCTCAAGGGTTACTACAATTCGAATTCAAACAACCCAATCATGGTAATCTCAGAGGATTGCAATGAACTTATGTCCAGAGTACACAAACTCTCACAATTCATCTAAAAATCCAAACTTTATTCAAACTAGAAGTTTAAAATCCAAAATTCAGAAAAGGGTACTTGAAATAAAAGAATTAAAGCATTGAAACCAACTACAAATTTCACCTCTAGCTCTAGCTAAGAGGTTAGCTAAGGAAAAGCATATTAAAACTAGAACTAGAACTAAGAAAAGGAAGAAGAAATAGCTGGAGGAGGCTAGGAAGCCTCCTATAACTTGAACTCCTTGCTTCCCACGTCCTTGCTTGATTTGGAATAGAAGAGAGCACCTCCTTTTATAGTGCAACAATAGTACAGCAACATAGCAGAATTAGTTTCGCTTGGTACGGCTTAACCAATGGTCGGATTGCCTTCAAATTTGGTTTGTAGCTTCCTTGTAATGTGATCTTCCAAATAGATGATTTAGATTTCCAAGATTATCCTCTGAATGGGCCCACCAATCACATCACCGACCGCCTCTCAAAATCGCGCACTTTGGGTACCTTTAGAACCAGTCATCTTGCTTTCAACGCTCCGGAGTGTACAGAGGTCAGATTAATCTCAAATTTTGAACATTGGTAGAAAACTTCCTCCTCTACATGATGGATGGATTAGATTGTCCAAAACAATTCCAGAATATGGTCCGAAAATTAGAACACTTAGGGCTTTTATAAACTCTGCGCAGTTGGATCTTTCTGGATGGTCCATCTTTCTTCAACCGGTACGATCAAACCACACATTCTTTTGATCTGAAAATTTTGTGGTTATTCATATATGGATGTGGTCTAAAAGATGGTCAAAATAGATTCTTCATATCATCAATGATGGGTCACCTGGACCGGCCCAGAGTTGAACAGCGAAATCTGAAACTTTCTGGACAGTTCGTATTGTTTTGGCCACCACGGTCAATCCGTAGCTCCGATCGACACGAAACCACTTGGGTTAGTTCGGCGTCGAGCTCCTCTTTGACATGGATGTATTGGATTTCCAAATATCATCAAAATGGCCCTAGAAAACTGGTTCGAAAAATCAGACACGGGAATACCTTGGTGTTTTAGAATCTGGAAGTTGAACTTGCATGGCCGAACGGTCATGACCGGTCGGACAGGGCTGGCCGACCGGTCATGACCGGTCTAGACCTGCCTTGCAGATGTCCAGGGAGTGCATCCGACCGGTCTTGACCGGTCGGACCCAGTTTTGCCTTTTTTCTTCTTTCTTTTCTTCTCTCCTTCCTCTCTCTTTGCTTTCTTCTTTCTTTGGTCCACCTTGGGCCTTCATCAAAGGCTCCTAAACATGGTCTTTTGGTCTCCAATTGGGTTAAGTCCGCTCTCATCCCTACAATCACAAAACATGCATTAGATGGGCCTTTTAATCATGAAAATCATGCATACCATGTCATGTAGTGGGCAATGCAATGTATAAATTGGAGGTTCAACAAACAACGTAGATGTGTCATTTTATAGCAAAAATCAGTCACCGACCTAGAATCTTTGAGAGATTGGAGAGTCCTTACATAGTTAGGATGCTGGCTGGCCGGTTGGACCCCCCTGGCTGGCTAGTCGAAGGTTGCACAGAAACACACAAAAATCTGGAGCTCTAAATACATAGGCCGACCCATCTGCCGGCCGGTCGGACAACAGGTCGGGTAGTGTAATTTTTGGTCCAGAGAAATTGTGATTTCTGGAGTGTTTAGCCGGCTTGTCTGTTACAATGGCCGGCCGGCCTGACAATTCATGAATTGTGGTTTTTTATGGTTCTTCTTCTCCAACTTCATTGCATTTCATCCCCACCTCTTGTCCTTTCTTCCTTTGATCTTTATGGCATACAAATTGAGTCTTTTAACATCATATTTGTGAAATCTCTTTCACATTCCTACAAACACAAAAACATGTATTGGATTAGTCTTTAAACATATAAACCATGCATAATGTGTGATGAATTGGAGTTAGAATATGCATAATTTAGAGCTCAAGAGATACTCCAGTATCCACATCACTGCTGCGCCTGATTTTCATTCATAGAATCTGTCTAGTCAAGCTCAAGTCTTTTATCGCAAATGACTTGTCTAACTCCTATTTCAGCCAGTCAATCTTCTTGATGTCTTTTCCCATGATGAGCATGTCATCAACATACAATAGAAAACTATGAAATCACCATCTGAGAACCTGCGCATGAATATACAGTAGTCTGACTCTGTTCTGTCATACCCATGCTTTAACATGAACGAATCGAACTTCTTGTACCATTGCCTCGGAGCTTGCTTCAACCCATATAAGATCTTCTTAAGCCTACACACCATGTGCTCCTTGCCCTTGACCTTGAACCTCTCTGGTTCGTGTATATAGATCTCTTCTTCCAGGTCACCATGTAGAAAGATAGTTTGAACGTGTAACTGCTCTATCTCTAGATCCATGTTACCCACCAACCTAAGCAATATCCGAATGGATGTCATCTTCACCACTGGTGAGAATATCTCTTCGAAGTCGATTCCTTTCTTCTGACCAAACCTTTTCTCCATAAGTCTGACCTTTAACCTCGTTTATGAATTCTTCAGCTCAACCTTCTTTTTGAACACCCACTTGTTGCTTAGACCTTTTTTGCCCTAAGGTAATTTCACTAGATCATAAGTGTGGTTTTTATGCAAGGATTCTATCTCATCTTGCATAGCTTTCAACCACTACCCCTTATGCACATTAGATAGGGCCTCAGAGTAGTCATATGGCTCTCCCCCATCGGTAAGCATAATGTATTCATGTAGCGAGTACCTCTTGGATGGGTGTCTATCCCTAGATGACCTTCTCACCTATTGTCACGCCCTGAAATTCGGAACCCGAGTACAATAACCCAAAGCCCGAGTTCCAGGGTGTGAATTTTAAAATTCGAGCATAGATTCCTTGAAATTCCATTCCACACATCGTATAACTACAATAAATCCCAAGTATAACGCTTCTTTTCCACTAATATCTTATTACATTGAATTTTATAAGATAAAATAAATTAAATACAATTGGCGTTTGAGTAACACGTGCCCATCTGAATACTCTACTCTGTCTACGTCTTTTCCTTCTTGAAAACCTGCAAGAACTGTGGTGATTTTGGTGAGCTAAAAGCCCAGTGAGGTCATTTCCATCACAGGTAATATTCCAGTTAATAAGAGGTAGGAGATGAATCATCAACGGATAGAATTGTATGAAATATACAAGGATAAGGTTATGATTGATACACTTTATGATTTATTATAAATGTCATATAATGATCATGATGTCATGTATGTTATGATAGGTGCGAGAGCAATAAACGTCTAGGAACTCGTTGCCACTGAACATTAGGAACCTGTCGCAAATCAACCATGCTCACCTAACCGGTACAACGAGGCGGCAAATCAACCATGCACGCCAGTGGGCAAATCAACCATGCACCACTGATCCAACCGAGCAAATCAACCATGCTCAATAAGTGAAACGACCAGAACTCGCTGCCACTGAACATTAGGAACCTGTCGCAAATCAACCATGCTCACCTAACCGGTACAGCGAGGCGGCAAATCAACCATGCACGCCAGGAGTCAAATCAACCATGCTCCTGTTCTGTCGCGGTGTATAAATGTATGCTCATGTATGTGTTTATGGAAGCATTCATCAAGCATGCAATGCATATCAAAATCCAAGCCCAATCACGCCATGTATGTTATCTTCGTTCATTATCTAAATATTTGACATAAATTAAGAAAGGTGAGAAAGATGTCCATTGTTTAAGGTTTGTCTCAACACTTAAGTTATGTTTACCTAGGCCTTTACCTTGACCATTCGGGAAGACAATCTCTAGAGAAACGCATTCAACCTATGTAAAACCTCTACATAGAGTTATGTGGAGAGGTAGAGGTAAATATACTTATAAGGGCAATGGATCTGAACGTGGGACTTGAGAATACGAACCAATGGTAAATCCTTTACTTAGGATGAGGATTTGAAAGTAAATTAAAATAGAAAAACTTAAACACTAAATCGAAGAACAACTAGAAGGAATAGTCTAGAAAAATTAACAGGAAATCCCATATGAAGAATCACTCACAGATATGATGATCTCTAGGCTCCAAACAAGCCCAAACTTGAATTTGAGTTGGCTCAACGAGTCGACTTGATTTGAATGTTTAGAAAATCCTTCTTCTCTCTTCTTTCTTTCTCCTTCTTCTTCCTTATTTCTTCTTCTTTTCTTTTCTTTTCCTTTCTTCTTCTTTTCTTTTCTTTTCCTTTCTTCTTCTTCTTCTTCTTTTCTTTTCTTTTCTTGTTTCTTGCTGACTGGTGCTGCCCCTACAGCATCAGCAACCCACCTTCCTCTCTCTCTCTCTCACCGCTTCACTCTCTCTCTCGTTTCTTCTCTTCTTCTTCTTTTTCCTTCTTCCTTTCTTTCTCTTTCTTCTTTTCTTTCTCTTTCTTGCTACCCCAGCAAGGGCCGCAACAACAACAACAACAGCTGCAACAGCAGCAAGAGTCCGAACAGCAACGGCAGCACGTGCTGCTACTTCTCTCGCTCTCTCTCTCCTTCTCTCTCTCTCTAACGCCCCACACCCTTTCTCTCCTTCTCACAACTTATTTCTCTCTCTCCTGCGTTGCTTAGGAGCTTAGAATCGATGGACGACGCCTCATATAACCAACCAAGTCGGTGGAGAAGCGGGGACGACGCGGACTACTAAGAACTCCCGGTTCGAGTTGGAGAGGAGACCGAATATTTCGGGGATTCCTTTGCACAAACAGCCCGTTGGAAACCTAGGTGGGGTCCACACGAAGGTTTGGAAGAGTCCTGGCCCACCCATGCATCGCAAATCTGTCGATCTTGGGGTTTCTAGCATCTTAGGTTCGAGCTTACGTGGCTGTGGTGGACCGCACGATCGCCAGAACATGATGAGGTCACCTACCTCCTAAGGCCGTACGAGTGACGCACCAGATGGATGGGTTGGATCAGACTATGGGGTCCACAGTGATGGACGGTGTGGGCCACAAAAGACAGCAGCGGTGACGCTGCCGCTGTTCAGCGTCCGAAACGGGGCGTTCGCCCGTAACGCGTAAGAGACGCGGTCAACGCGCGTTGACCGGTCTCTAGACGTGCACGCGGTGCACGTGGGCCCCACCTTGATATATTTACTGGATCCACTCCGACCATCAGTCAGGCCACCCAATTTTGAGGTGTGACACAAAAAATGAGGCAGATCCGAGATCAGATGGCCCACTTATGGCCCGATTTCTGGTTAGGCCATTTGTAGGATGATCAGAGGGCTGAAATTCGACGTGTATGGATTGATCGTGCCCTAAAACTAGTATGTGGAGTTTTGCGTGAAAATGATTTCCAGAAATCATAAAACTTGCAATTGGTCCTATAACTTAAGTTGACTAATGGTACTTTCCTAGTACTTGT
Source organism: Liriodendron chinense (assembly GCA_003013855.2). Lineage (NCBI taxonomy): Eukaryota > Viridiplantae > Streptophyta > Magnoliopsida > Magnoliales > Magnoliaceae > Liriodendron > Liriodendron chinense. The sequence continues at coordinate 3,233,936 of ML058409.1, forward strand.
AGATTTATAAGTTTTGCGAAGTCTGCCACTTCCATACTATCCTAGGGTTCATGTTGAGCGATTATAATGAAGGAGCCATACCATAATCTCTTACGGATTAATTAATATTAATTTATTTATATTAAATTTATTTAATTTCTTAATTGAATAACTAATTTATAATTTAGGTTATTCTAAAATCCTAAGGGGTTACAAACACACCCAAGCAGCTTTCACTGGTCTAAATATACACCTTGTGATGAACACAATGTACGGGTCTTATTTATGGCAGACATGTGTGCAGGATAATGTACGGCGGTTTCCATTAATCGCGTAATTCGAAATCAGAGTGGACGGTTAAATCTTCTATTCTAGTAACGACAGATTACCCTAACGGTCGATCTATCGACTTAACTAAGTACTACGTTTTTCCAGAGACCTGACGAGTTGTCTGAACACGTATAAACTGTATACATGTGTGTATGCGTGTGAACAATACAGCTTAGAATTTAATTTCTCACATGTGAACACGCACTCGTGTACTTACTCGTGCGCCCAAATTTTTGGGGTATTACATTCTACCACCCTTACACAGAATTTCGTCCTCGAAATTCAAGAAAGCCCACTAAGCTAAAAGACGAATACTACAGTATGTATATGCCCTACAAGTCATGGGTTTCTATACTCACAAATGTATGTAATAACTTATATGACTTCAGGTTCTTACAATCTACCCCCCTTATGAGAATCTCGTCCTCGAGATTTGAAATACTCCCGCGATCTGACTTCTATTTTACACTCTAATGTGCCTAACCGTATACTGTGAAGGCAAATGGCAAGCATATCAACAAAACATTCAAGCAACGAAAACTTCACAAGCTAGGCAATCAATAACAGTACACTGTAATCACAACAATCATAGCAAATGAAGGCACAAGCAATCCTGACACTAGAGTAAGATCCCTAACAAACTAACCATCCTTAAACAAGCATCATTACAACCAATTAAACATCACAGACAAAACCAACAGACACCCTATCCTCAATATTACAGACATGACCCTACAAGTAACGACGCTAGAAAAACAAAGGTCGCAATACGACAACAAACTTATGTAAGAGCAAGTAATTGTCAACCTTACAACCAAAACAATCATCAATAAAAACGAAAACAAACCTCAGGTACAATCGCAACGAAAATCATACATAGCGCACCCATTCCTGTGTGTCTACAAGTTGTCCTATTTCTAGGTGCTCTACAACCATTTCCTATGTTCAACTATGGAACTTATTCGAATTCCATTAGATTACACGGGGCAGAACGAAGTTTCAGTTCTCTAAGCTCCGTAACTAAGATCTCATGTAAATTATACCTAAGATCCTCTATGGAATCTAAAACCTAGGCCCCGACATCCTAAATGGTCTTTCATGTTTAACCTAATCTAATCATTACTAATCAACTATTACCTTAGTTCATAAGAAGGTCCTAACTAAGACCTTACTAAGCATCATAACTTAACTCCAACTTCACTAGGTGCTAGCCCTAACCCCAGGCATTTAGGAATTCTCGAAATCTCTCTCTGATACCAAGCTGTCACGCCCTGAAATTCGGAACCCGAGTACAATAACCCAAAGCCCGAGTTCCAGGGTGTGAATTTTAAAATTCGAGCATAGATTCCTTGAAATTCCATTCCACACATCGTATAACTAAAATAAATCCCAAGTATAACGCTTCTTTTCCACTAATATCTTATTACATTGAATTTTATAAGATAAAATAAATTAAATACAATTGGCGTTTGAGTAACACGTGCCCATCTGAATACTCTACTCTGTCTACGTCTTTTCCTTCTTGAAAACCTGCAAGAACTGTGGTGATTTTGGTGAGCTAAAAGCCCAGTGAGGTCATTTCCATCACAGGTAATATTCCAGTTAATAAGAGGTAGGAGATGAATCATCAACGGATAGAATTGTATGAAATATACAAGGATAAGGTTATGATTGATACACTTTATGATTTATTATAAATGTCATATAATGATCATGATGTCATGTATGTTATGATAGGTGCGAGAGCAATAAACGTCTAGGAACTCGTTGCCACTGAACATTAGGAACCTGTCGCAAATCAACCATGCTCACCTAACCGGTACAACGAGGCGGCAAATCAACCATGCACGCCAGTGGGCAAATCAACCATGCACCACTGATCCAACCGAGCAAATCAACCATGCTCAATAAGTGAAACGACCAGAACTCGCTGCCACTGAACATTAGGAACCTGTCGCAAATCAACCATGCTCACCTAACCGGTACAGCGAGGCGGCAAATCAACCATGCACGCCAGGAGTCAAATCAACCATGCTCCTGTTCTGTCGCGGTGTATAAATGTATGCTCATGTATGTGTTTATGGAAGCATTCATCAAGCATGCAATGCATATCAAAATCCAAGCCCAATCACGCCATGTATGTTATCTTCGTTCATTATCTAAATATTTGACATAAATTAAGAAAGGTGAGAAAGATGTCCATTGTTTAAGGTTTGTCTCAACACTTAAGTTATGTTTACCTAGGCCTTTACCTTGACCATTCGGGAAGACAATCTCTAGAGAAACGCATTCAACCTATGTAAAACCTCTACATAGAGTTATGTGGAGAGGTAGAGGTAAATATACTTATAAGGGCAATGGATCTGAACGTGGGACTTGAGAATACGAACCAATGGTAAATCCTTTACTTAGGATGAGGATTTGAAAGTAAATTAAAATAGAAAAACTTAAACACTAAATCGAAGAACAACTAGAAGGAATAGTCTAGAAAAATTAACAGGAAATCCCATATGAAGAATCACTCACAGATATGATGATCTCTAGGCTCCAAACAAGCCCAAACTTGAATTTGAGTTGGCTCAACGAGTCGACTTGATTTGAATGTTTAGAAAATCCTTCTTCTCTCTTCTTTCTTTCTCCTTCTTCTTCCTTATTTCTTCTTCTTTTCTTTTCTTTTCCTTTCTTCTTCTTTTCTTTTCTTTTCCTTTCTTCTTCTTCTTTCTTTTCTTTTCTTTTCTTGTTTCTTGCTGACTGGTGCTGCCCCTACAGCATCAGCAACCCACCTTCCTCTCTCTCTCTCTCACCGCTTCACTCTCTCTCTCGTTTCTTCTCTTCTTCTTCTTTTTCCTTCTTCCTTTCTTTCTCTTTCTTCTTTTCTTTCTCTTTCTTGCTACCCCAGCAAGGGCCGCAACAACAACAACAACAGCTGCAACAGCAGCAAGAGTCCGAACAGCAACGGCAGCACGTGCTGCTACTTCTCTCGCTCTCTCTCTCCTTCTCTCTCTCTCTAACGCCCCACACCCTTTCTCTCCTTCTCACAACTTATTTCTCTCTCTCCTGCGTTGCTTAGGAGCTTAGAATCGATGGACGACGCCTCATATAACCAGCCAAGTCGGTGGAGAAGCGGGGACGACGCGGACTACTAAGAACTCCCGGTTCGAGTTGGAGAAGGAGACCGAATATTTCGGGGATTCCTTTGCACAAACAGCCCGTTGGAAACCTAGGTGGGGTCCACACGAAGGTTTGGAAGAGTCCTGGCCCACCCATGCATCGCAAATCTGTCGATCTTGGGGTTTCTAGCATCTTAGGTTCGAGCTTACGTGGCTGTGGTGGACCGCACGATCGCCAGAACATGATGAGGTCACCTACCTCCTAAGGCCGTACGAGTGACGCACCAGATGGATGGGTTGGATTAGACTATGGGGTCCACAGTGATGGACGGTGTGGGCCACAAAAGACAGCAGCGGTGACGCTGCCGCTGTTCAGCGTCCGAAACGGGGCGTTCGCCCGTAACGCGTAAGAGACGCGGTCAACGCGCGTTGACCGGTCTCTAGACGTGCACGCGGTGCACGTGGGCCCCACCTTGATATATTTACTGGATCCACTCCGACCATCAGTCAGGCCACCCAATTTTGAGGTGTGACACAAAAAATGAGGCAGATCCGAGATCAGATGGCCCACTTATGGCCCGATTTCTGGTTAGGCCATTTGTAGGATGATCAGAGGGCTGAAATTCGACGTGTATGGATTGATCGTGCCCTAAAACTAGTATGTGGAGTTTTGCGTGAAAATGATTTCCAGAAATCATAAAACTTGCAATTGGTCCTATAACTTAAGTTGACTAATGGTACTTTCCTAGTACTTGTAGATTTATAAGTTTTGCGAAGTCTGCCACTTCCATACTATCCTAGGGTTCATGTTGAGCGATTATAATGAAGGAGCCATACCATAATCTCTTACGGATTAATTAATATTAATTTATTTATATTAAATTTATTTAATTTCTTAATTAAATAACTAATTTATAATTTAGGTTATTCTAAAATCCTAAGGGGTTACAAACACACCCTAAGCAGCTTTCACTGGTCTAAATATACACCTTGTGATGGACACAATGTACGGGTCTTATTTATGGCAGACATGTGTGCAGGATAATGTACGGCGGTTTCCATTAATCGCGTAATTCGAAATCAGAGTGGACGGTTAAATCTTCTATTCTAGTAACGACAGATTACCCTAACGGTCGATCTATCGACTTAACTAAGTACTACGTTTTTCCAGAGACCTGACGAGTTGTCTGAACACGTATAAACTGTATACATGTGTGTATGCGTGTGAACAATACAGCTTAGAATTTAATTTCTCACATGTGAACATGCACTCGTGTACTTACTCGTGCGCCCAAATTTTTGGGGTATTACACCTATGGCTCAATAGTGGATCATATGGGGTTTGCTCTCCCGGTTCATCTGCCATAGGAACTCTCTCGTCCCATGCACCTTGCTGCACTTCCCCGTCATCAAGCACTGTTGAACCTCCAATTTATACATTGCATTGCCCATTACATCGCATTATATGCATGGTTTTCATGTTTAAAAGGCCCATCTAACGCATGTTTTGTGATTGTAGGGATGAGAGCAGACTTCACTCAATTGGAGACCAAAAAGGGTCCATTTAGTACCTGTGAATGAAGGTCCAAGGTGGACCAAAGAAGGAAGAAGAAAGAGGGAGAAAAGAGAATAAAGAAAAGAAGAAAAAAGAAGAAGAATAGCAAGTCCGACCGGTCGGCCACACCTTTGGAAACCACTAGAAGAAGGACCAGTTGGTCAGACCGGTCTTGACCGGTCGGCCAACCGGTCTGTGCCCTCTGCTGAGCTCGCTGGAACAAGACCATAAGCAGGTCCGACTGGTTGTGACCGGTCGGCTAACCCAGTCCGACCGGTCTTGACCGATCGGCCAACAGGTCGTCTGCCCCTGTGTGCTTGCTGGACTGTTTGCAAGGTAGGTCCGACCAGTCGTGACCGGTCGGCCAAGCCAGTCCGACCGGTCGTTCGATCGGTCAGCCACGTACAAAAATGTGCAGTTTCTATTTCTGGCTCCGAAAAATACTGCGCACTGCGTAACCTTACGCGGTTTCTGGAAGATTACAACGCAACCGAGCGTCCTCACTATAAAAGGACACCTAGGGGTTCTTCCTAGGGCATCATAGAAACTAAGGGACGTGGTGCTAGAGAGAGGAAGCCGTCATAGAGCGTCTGCAACCCTCCAAACTCCGGTTTTTCTAGTTTTTATGTTTTCTTTCATGAGTTTTAGTTGTAGCATGACAATGCTCGGCTAGAATCTCTCAGCTAAGGCTGAGAGGTGAAGCTTGTAGCTAATTTCATGATTTGATTCAGTTAATTCAAGTACTTTCAATTCAAGTTTGGATTTTTATTTATTCTAGTTCTTCAAGTTGATATTTTGAGATGTTTTATGAGAGTTCATGTGCTCCGGACATGGATTCCTTGCAATTCTCTGAGATTATCATATGATGCTTGTTTAGATTTGAATTATAGTAGTCCTTGAGCAAGCCATAGTCCATAGGCATGGCTATTACTCCGAAGGCTATGATTTTGAATTCTACATTGATTGAATGGGACTAGAACTTGGAAGTTCAACTTGAATGGGATTGAATGTGTTTAATGCTTTATTTTCCAACTAGATGAGAGATAGGACTTCAAATCTAGTTGTGTATCTTGCTTGGTTTGATTGGATTGACATGGAATTGCGACAAGTGGATCCTTGAATGCCTTAGTACCTTAACTACTGATTTTCATTAAGTTACTGATTTAGCATAATTATTCCAATTGAATCTCTTATCTATTGCAAACTGAGTTGTTGGAATAGTTTGGAATTTATTTCTAATTCCCTGTGGATCGACCTCGGTCTTACCGAGTTCTATTACTACATTGTAGCCTTACACTTGAGGCGAGCGAACAAGTTTTTGGCGCCGTTGCCGGAGAATTTAGATAACGGTTTGCAAATTATTTTAGTGGTTGTAGAAGTAGAATTAGATAGGGGTTTTTTTTTTCTGATTTCTTAGAACTAATTAAAATTGTTTGTGTTGTAGGATTTCTTCTCTAGTTCAAGCACATCGGGTAATATCCTTCTAACTTAGCTTTTTACAGATTTTTTCCAATTTTTCAGATTAATTTCAGATTTCTAGGATTTAGGAATAGTTTAGTTTTGGTTGAGTGGTTTATGTCCCGTTGGGGACGTGACCACTCCAATTGTCTCCAATCAGAAGGTGGTTTAGTTGGACCATTGTCAATCCATAGACGAGTTCGAAACTACCAAGAACATTGTGAAAATTTGGGGAGTATGGATCAGAGACCTTTAAGGAATCCTCCCCCCCCCCCCCCCCCCCTACTCCAACTACAAACGTAAATCAAGAGGGAGTAGGAGAGAATGAGGTACATAACGTTCCTCCAATGAGATCACTGCGGGATTACCTACAACCAGCCCGTGCAATTACACCCTCTTGCGTGGTTCTACCACCAAACGGGGGAAACATTGACATAAAGCCGGGTGTAATTCAACTTATACCAAAGTTCCATGGGCTAGACTCTGACCGCCCATATTTGCACTTGAAAGAATTCGAAGAAGTGGTGGCTACCTTGCAATACACCAATGTTTCTGAAGATACCATTAAGCTTAAACTCTTTCCCTTTTCATTGAAAGAAAGAGCCAAAGATTGGCTTCACTCTCTTAGACCACATTCGATTGGGTTATAGAATGAGATGACCCAGGAATTCTTGAAAAAGTTCTTCCCGGCTCATAAAACGAACACCCTTCAAAGAGCCATAATGAATTTCTCGGCTAAAGAGGGTGAATCTTTCTTCCAATGTTGGGAGAGATTTAAGGACCTTCTACTTGCTTGCCCACATCATGGCTATGAGAGTTGGCGAATTATAAATTTTTTCAATGATGGATTAAGTTCTAATATGTGCCAATTTGTAGAGATGATGTGCAATGGCGAGTTTATGAGCAAAAATCTAGATGAGGCTTGGAGTTATTTGGACATGTTGGCTGAAAATGCTTAATCTTGGGATACCTCGGATAAACCCAATAACCCCAAGCCTACTCAAGAGAAAGAGAAAGGAGGGATCTATATCCTTAAGGAGGAAGACGACGTGAATGCAAGGATAGCCAACCTCACAAGGAAGATCGAGGCCATGGAACTTACTAAAAGTGGAGTTCCAAAGTCCAATGAAGCTATTGAGACCATGTGTGGGATTTGTCACACCGATTTACACGCTGCGCAAGAATGTCCCATAATTCCTGCATTTCAAGAAGTGTTACATGAACGTGCAAATGCCACATATGGGTATCAACGACCTTTCAATGGACCGGTGGGTAATACGTACAATACTAGTTGGAAGAACCACCCAAATTTCAGTTGGAAGAATGCTCCCACGGGCAATCCTACCAACTCTCAAGGAGGGCCACCCATGCAAAATATGGCCCCACCTCAATTCTCAATGGAGGATACCTTGAAAGCGTTTATACAAGGCAAACACAAATCCATCAAACAAATCAGCAAATGTTCCAAGAGCTTAAAGTCTCGGTTGATGAGATTAAGGGACGCTTGAATGCTAGGAAAGGGACCTTTCCGGCCCAACCTCAGCCCAATTCAAAGCAAGTACATGAAGTGAGCATTCCTAATCCTTCTAACCAACACATGGAGCAAGCCAAATCCATCACCACTCTTAGAAGTGGTAAACAAATTGACAAATCTATTCCGGTGAAGGCCGACAAGCCTAATGATCCGGTAAATTCTGAGGATGAGGATGGATCTAACTTAGCCCCACAAGAAACGGAACCCATTTACAATCCCGTAGCACCATTCTCTTCGAGATTGGTTGCCCTAAAATCTCTTCCAAACTCTCATGATATTCTAGAGATTTTCAGACAAGTCAAGATAAACATTCCCTTGCTTGATGCCATCAAACAAGTCCCCTCCTATGCCAAGTTTCTGAAGGACTTATGCACAACCAAACGAAAATATAATGTGCAGTAAAAGGCCTTCTTAAATGAGCAAATGAGTGCCATTCTCACTCAAAAGGCCCCCCCAAAATTCAAAGATCCCGGTAGTCCCATAATCTCATGTATCATTGGAGACTATCGGATTGAGCGTGCATTGCTAGATTTGGGGGCAAGCGTAAACTTGATCCCGTACTCGGTATACGAGCAATTGGGTCTTAAGAAATTAAAACCCATTAAAACCACATTGCAACTCGCTGATAGATCCATCCGTATACCGAGAGGGATAGTTGAGGATGTGCTAGTCTAAGTGGATAAATTCTACTACCCGGTAGATTTCATCGTCTTGGACACACAACCGGTTATGGATGCTAGCACCCAAATACCGATGATTCTAGGCCGCCCATTCCTCGCTACATCAAACGCAATCATAAATTGCCGGAATGGAGTGATGCAAATGTCCTTTGGGAACATGACGTTGGAGGTGAATGTGTTCCACTTGGGCAAAAGGCATAGGGATGATGATGATGTCCACGAGGTTGATTTGATTGATTCAATCGTGGAAGAGGAGTTCGCTTTAAGGCAAAATTTTGATCCTCTAGATGTTGTTAGCTTTGATCCCTTTGAGGATTGGGACGATAATGATGGCCCCCATGAGGTAAACATGATAGAATCCATGGATGATGGGGGTTTTTTCAACATGATCTACCTGAAAGTTTGGGGACATGTTTGACACATTCTAATAATGAATCTAATTCTCATTTTATTAAGACCTTGGAAGTGTTAATTTCTGAAAATTCATTTGACAAGTCACCAATTTCTGATTTACACAAATTTATTGTGCAGGATTTGGAAGAATTGGTGCTTGACTTGCCTACAGAGAGGCCAATTTCTGAAAGTGTAGAGGTTGAGGACCCACTCCAACCTACACAAAATTCTGAGAAGAAGGAAGACATAAAAGGTCCAAATATGAAAATCTCCTCCGATGAGGTCTCTTATACACTTGAGGAGTGCTAAATGTACTTTTAGGATTGGGATGATCTCATGATTCAGGACATTGTACAAGCTTTGAGAGAGACCTCCCCGATGCCTAAATAGTTTCCTTCCACAGAACACTAAACTAAAAATTCAATTGTGGAAGCATCAGTGAAATCTGATTTTGTGGAGATCATATCGACTTGTGAAGAAGAAATACAAGTCTCCACATCTCTTTGGTTTGTTCAAACCGAAGAACACTTCTGGGATGACCCATACTTGAATAATTTTTGCCCAGACAAGAAGGAAAGGAGATTCATATTTAATGATTTCCTACCAATGCAATTCTCCTTTCCTAGTACATGTGACAATTTTGTTGTAGAACCCGCTGAAAATTTTCAGCCGAATTTCCCATGGGATAAAATGATCAATGTCATTAATGTACTTTCCAAAGCAGGATGGTGGTTAGTTTTACTGAAAAATTTGTTACACCACTTGATGATCCTGCTCAACTTTGTCATTTTGAATGTTATAATGATAATCGATCTCCTAGTCTGATGGAGATCCTCTTTTTACAAGGACGGGTTAGTTATCTTTATTACTTTCCGTAGATTAGGTTTAGTTTTATTTAGTTTTACTGTTTTAGTAGCTTTAGTTGTTGGAGTTGTAGACTTCCATGATCGCTCTCTCAGGTACTATTGTTCTCACTCTTTCATATTGGTTTTATATGTTAGTTTCCCTATTGTTGTGATTGATAGAAAATTTGAACACTCTTTACACCAAGTTCACATTACACGATTTTCATGAGTTGAAAGGATTATACGAATTGTGGATTAGCTAGACGTGATTTAAAGGTGTTGAGAAACCAAGCCGGGGTACTTTGTCCATCCTTGTCCATGGGAAAATAACGAAAGATATGGATTTTTAAAAATCTTATCTAATTTAAAAAAAAAGGAAAAGAAAGGATGGAATTGGGAATGATGGAAAAATGGTGGAAAATTCCGAAAAGGGCTACCTATTACCAACCAAGGGATGGTCTACCCGTAACCAAAGCCGAAAATGGGACGTAGTGTGAAAGCCGTCGGAAGGACGGTAAGACAAATTCCTGTCATAGGCTTGTTGTTACTCTGTGCACCTTGAGATCTACAGTTTAGTTGATCTATGAAGAATATAATCCCAGAAACTCATGAGATGAACTTGTTCGCTTCCCCAAGTATAGGGTTGCGATGTAGTAATAAACTCGATAAGACCGAGGTCGATCAACAGGGACTTGTGTAGGAATTCACAAACACTTCCAATAGTGTCTATTGAGAGCTAACAACCAGATTTTGAATAAGATTGATGTGAGTAACAATTTTAAACTAATTTGAAGGTAAACAATTATAAAAATGCACTAGGGTTTCAAGGATCCACTTGTAATAATCCTTGATGTTCAATCCGCTGTGGTTTCTCATGTTCTCAACTAGAATCGATATTAAGATCTATCTAGTCGGATGATAGAGCGGTTAAAACAATCAACCTGACATATGTATGAACCATGTGTATGATTCACTCAATGTAAGCTAGGCTGAGCATGCTCAATTGCATAGGTCAGTCCCAATTCCAATAGGCTCAGATCACAATCATAACCATCCTCAAGTCCTGTCACAAGACAAGGCTAGATTACAATTTGAACTTGATTCAAATCACATGCACAGTCTCCTACATAATTCAGAAAACCAGAAAAGTAGAACTTTGGTAGGAAGTCCCCACATGAAGATCATAGTACTAGAGCGTACTCCAATTCCTCGGATCATACAGGTCTAGACTAATACAAACCAATTAAGAACTTAAGTAATTCTCCCAAACATCCATGAGTCATCATAAGACTAAGAAAAACTACTTAAAACTTGTATAAACTTCAAACCATTGTTCATAAACATGAATTCCAAACTTAAAACCAACTTAGGACGAATTGAAACATCTTAGATCCACTACAAGCTTCACCTCTTAGCCCTAGCTAAGAGGTTTAGCTGCTCATGATCCAAGGAAACATGAAATAACTTAAGAAAAGCATAAAACAGTAAAAACAAACTAGAAGGAGTTGTGGAACTCCGAAATCCACTTTCGCCGCCTCTAACATTGCTTAAACCCTTCTAAGATACCCTAGGAACGATCCCTAGGTGTCCTTTTATAGTGGGGAGGCTCCGCAACTTCTGAAGATTCGAGAATTTGCGTAACACTTACGCACTGCGCAGAGAAAATCGACGCCAGAAATAGAAGGTTTGAATCTTACGCAGATGACCGGTCGCACTACCGGTCGCAGTGGCTGGACGACCGGTCGTGGATGCTGGACGACCAGTCTCAAAACAGCCTAAAAGTGTTCAGAGAGTTTTGTCCCGAAAAAATAATTTAAGGACCGGTCGCACGATCGGTCGCAGAAGTGGATGACCGATCGCACGACCGGTCGTGAACAGTCCAGAGAGCTATGGCCTCTGTGCCTCCTCTGTGCATGCGCGGACCGGTCGGACGACCGGTCCTTGGCCTTGGACGACCGATCGGACGACCGGTCGTGGGCACCTTCTTCTGCATTCTTTCTTCTTTTCTCTGTCTTCTTTCTTTCATTCTTTTCTTCTTTCCTTGCTTCCTTCTTTCTTTGGTCCTCCTTCAATCTTCATCCAAATAGTTCCAAATAAGCTCTTTTCATCTTTAATTAGGCGAAGTCCACTCTCAATCCTGCAATCACAAAACATGCATTCAATTAGTCTTTAAGTCATAAAAATCTCGCACAATGAGTGATGAATTGGGGTTAGAATATGCACAATTAAGAGCTCAACACACACCCCAACCAGCATTTTGCTAATCCCGAGCAAAACATGCGTGAAACTAATTCCATTCTTCAAAACTCAACTCTCTTTCAGAAACCATTCTTCTATACGTCCCACGACATACAAGTGTAAGATTCAGAAACATTTGGTTACAGAAATTGAAACCGTAAACCCCCAAGACATGATAAGCATGCATATGAAATTCCCGCTGATTGGTTGATAAATAGAAGAACTTGAACAAATTCAATCTAGTGTGGATAGTGAAAACTCATCTCATGAGTTTCTAGGATTATCTTCTTCATAGATCAACCAGACTATAGATCTCAAGGTACATAGAGCCACATCAAGCCAATGACAGGAATTTGCCTTACCGTCCTTCTGACGACTTTCACACTACGTCCCATTTTCGGCTTTGGTTACAGGTAGACCATCCTCCGGTTGGTAGTAGGTAGCCCTAATCGAAATTTTTCACCATTTTTCCATCATTCCCAATTTCATCCTTCCTTTTCCTTTTTCTTTTAATTTAGATAGGATTTTTAGAAATCCATATCTTGCATTGTTTTCCCATGGACAAGGATGGACAAAGTACCCCGGCTTGATTTCTCAACACCTTAATTCAAAGTCTAGCTAATCCATAAATCACATAATCCCTTCAACCCATGAAAATCGTGTAATGTGGACTAGGTGTAAAAGTGTTCAGATTTTCTATGGATCACAGAATTAGGGGAATTCTCATATAAAACCATTATGCCAAGAGAAGATCAAGATTTACAACCTCATACACTTCATATCTCCTCTTCTTATGCTCATCATCTTGAGTGCATAGAACCAAAATTTTCCAAAAGAGTTTTGAATTGTGGAAAAAATTGAAAAATTTCCACATAATTGCTTGAAATGTTACAAAACGCTGAATTCATCCAAGTGATCCTACACCCCCCAACCAAATCTTGCATTGTCCTCAATGTAAAAGATGTGCAATAAACAAAACATGAGAGCAATTTGAACCTAAAAGGGAGTGAGGAATGAGAGTACCTGAAAAAGTGAAAAGTGGAATTCTTCCTCCTTCTAACAAACCTAAGCAAAGGTAAACAAAAGCAATAAAATCCTTATCCTAACTACTCTATACCTCCGTCAGACTAGGAGATCAATTATCCTGATACACAGGATCATTCAGAGGTATGGACATACCTTCTGAAGAAAATTTCTCAAAGAACGGCTTTAATCGTTGCCCATTCGCCTTAAAAATGTTGTTGTTCCTCGGATTTAACAGCTCCCATATGGATAGACAGTTTGCACAATGTAGGGACCGGTCCATCTAGATCTCAATTTTCCCAGAAATAGATGTAGGCGAGAATTATACATGAGGACTTTTTGATTGATCGTGAATGTCTTGCGAAGAATATTCTTATCATGGAATATCTTCGTCTTGTCCTTGTAAATTCTCGCATTCTCATATGCTTCGTTTCGGATTTCTGTAAGTTCATTCAATTGTAGTTTGCACAACGAGCTTGCCTTGTCAGAATTGAAATTCATCTTCTTAATTGCCCAATATGCCCTATGTTCCAACTCCACAGGCAAGTGAAAAGCCTTTCCATAGACAAGTCTATAGGGAGACATTCCAATAGGGGTTTTAAAAGCGGTACGGTAAGCCCAAATCGCATCTGTAAGTTGAAGTGACCAATCCTTGTGATCGGGGTTTACCGTTTTCTCCAAAATGTGTTTAATTTTCCTATTGGATATCTCAGCTTGTCCACTCATTTGTGGGTGATAAGGAGTGCTCACCTTGTGTGTTACGCCATATTTCTTCATTAAAATTTCAAAAGGGCGATTACAAAATGAGACCCTCCATCACTTATGATGACTCGAGGTGTTCCAAATCGGGAAAGAATATTCTCTTATAAGAAGCGAATAACCGTTTTATGGTCATTATTCCGGCAAGGGATGGCCTTAACCCATTTGGAAACATAGTCGACGGCAAGCAAGATGTGTGTGTTTTCAAAAGAAGATGGGAATGGACCCATGAAATCGATGCCCCAACAATAAAAAATTTCAATTATTAAGATGGGATTGAGTGGCATCATATTTCTATGAGAAATTCCTCCTAATTTCTGACAAGGTTCACATGTTTTGCAAAAGTCATGTGTGTCTTTGAACATAGTGGGCCAATAAAACCCACATTGCAGAATTTTCGCTGTGGTCTTTTTAGCCGAGAAGTGGCCACCACATGCCTGCGAATGACAGAAGGAGATGATACTTTGTTGTTCATCATCTGGGACACATTTCCTTATGATTTGATCGGGACAATACTTGAGTAAGTATGGGTCGTCCCATAGGAATTTTCGCACCTCAGTGAAGAATTTATCCTTATCTTGCTTTTTCCAATGTGTAGGAATTGTACCTGTAGCAAGATAGTTAACAATGTCTACATACCATGGCAATTGGGAAACAACAAAAATTTGTTCATCAGGGAACATGTCATTGATCCCGGTCGTTTCAGGGGAATCAGTGAGGACAAGTCGAGAGAGATGGTCATCCACGACATTTTCTACTCCTTTCTTATCACGGATTTCTATGTCAAATTCCTGTAGTAGAAGGATCCATCTTAACAACCGTGGTTTAGCATCCTTCTTGGAGAGAAGGTACTTAAGCGCGGCATGGTCAGTGAATATGATGATCTTGGATCCAATCAAGTAGGACCTAAACTTGTCCAAAGCAAAAACTACGGCTAAAAGTTCTTTTTCAGTAGTGGTGTAGTTTGCTTGGGCTGAGTTTAGGGTTCTACTTGCATAGTAGATGACACATGACTTTTTCTCTTTTCTTTGGCCTAGCACGGCCCCAGTAGCATAGTCGCTAGCATCGCACATAATTTCAAAAGGAAGGCTCCAATCAGGTGGTTGCATTATGGGAGCACATGTCAACATACCTTTGAGGGTGGTAAAGGCCTTTTGACATTCTTCATTCCACTCAAATGAAATTTCCTTTTGAAGTAGGTTACATAAAGGACGAGAGAGTGAACTGAAGTCCTTTATGAACCTTCTGTAAAATTCTGCGTGTCCCAAAAAGGACCGTACATCTCGTATGCTCTTGGGTGGTGGAAGGTTAGAGATAAGATTAATTTTCGCTTTGTCCACCTCAATTCCATTTTGTGAAACGATGTGACCAAGTACAATTCCCTTTTGAACCATGAAGTGGCACTTCTCCCAATTCAGCACAAGGTTCTTCTCTTCACATCTTTTTAGCACAGATTTCAAGTGCTCAAGGCACTCATCAAAGTTACAGCCAAATACGAAAAATCCATCCATGAAGACTTTGAGAATTGTCCCCACCATGTCAGAAAAGATACTCATCATACAACGCTGAAAGGTGGCAGGGGCATTACATAGTCCAAACGGCATCCGTCGATAGGCGAAAGTGCCGAATGGACATGTGAATGTAGTCTTTTCTTGGTCTTCACGGGCAATCTCTATTTGGTTGTACCCTGAATATCCATCAAGGAAGCAAAAGTGGGAATGACCCGCCAACTGTTCTAAAATTTGATCAACAAACGGTAGGGGGAAGTGGTCTTTCCTCGTGATAGTGTTTAGCTTCCTATAGTCAATGCACATTCTCCAACTGTTAGTGACTTTAGTTCGCACAAGTTCATTATTGACATTGGCTACGATGGTTATTCCGGATTTCTTAGGCACCACTTGAGTTGGGCTCACCCATTGGCTATCGGATATTGGGTAAATAATACCCACATCCAATAGTTTCACCACTTCGACCTTAACCACATCCTTCATGTTTGGATTTAGTCATCTTTGTGGTTGCCTAGATGTCTTCGTATTCTCCTCAAGGTGTATGCGATGAGTACAAATCAGTGGGTCTATGCCTTTGAGATCCGCAATTGACCATCCAATGGCACTCTTGTGCTCTAATAGAGTGGCCATTAGCCTACTCTCTTGTTCCTCATCCAAGTGGGAAGAAATCACCACTGGATATGTCTCATCTCGACCCAAATAGACATATTTCAGCTCACTTGGTAATGGTTTTAGGTCGAGTGTTGGTGCCTTGATGTTGGATGGGAGGGCCTTGTTCTCGTTTACAGGCAAAGGCTCAAATAGGGCCCTCCATCTTTTATTATCAAGCACCGGCATTGTATTTAGAATGGCATCCACCTCTTGTATTGTGTCATAATTTATCTCATGAGAATGGACCACACATGCCTCCAAAGGGTCGGAAGATAATGACAAGGGGAATGTATTTTCCACGAATGATTCAATCATGTTTTGTTCGTGGATGTCATCATCAACTTCCCGTGGTTGTTTGCATAAATCAAATATGTTAAACTCAAGGGTCATATTTCCAAAGGACATTTGTACAGGTCCGTTTCTACAATTGATAATTGCATTTGAAGTAGCTAGAAACGGTCGACCAAGTATGACAGGAATTTGAGCACTGGTGCCTATCACGGGATGTGTATCCAAGACAATAAAGTCTACTGGGTAGTAGAATTTATCAACTTGGACTAGAACATCCTCAATCATTCCTCTTGGTATACAAATGGATCTATTAGCAAGTTGGAGTAGGGTTTTGGTTGGTTTCAATTCACCTAACCCAAGTTGCTCGTAGACCGAGTATGGAATGAGATTCACGCTTGCCCCCAAATCGAGTAAGGTTCCGGTAGTCTCCTATGATGCATGAGATGGGGCACCTCTTGTTTGATGATGGCGCTCAAATTCTCAGTCAAAAGTACTTTGTTGTGAACATTGTATTTCCTTTTGACTGTACACAATTCCTTTAGAAATTTGGCATACGATGGTATTTGTTTTATGGCATCTAACAACGGGATGTTGATCTTCACCTGCTTGAAAACTTCTAAAATTTCCAGATTTTTATCTAAAGGTTTAGGTGAAATCAACCTTTGTGGAAACGGGGCAACCGGCTTGTATTGCCTTTCCGGTTCTTTCTCTTGTGGAGTGTTGTTTGAGCTATCATCTTCTTTGGAAATTTCTAGATCCTTAGGCTTTGGGGCCTTCACCGGATTAGATTTGTCAATTTCTTTCCCACTTCTCAAAGTGGTGATAGCTTGAACATGCTCCGTATGATGGGAGGATGAGCTTGCATCTTGTATCTCAAACTGGGTTCTTGGGTTAGGAAGAGGTTGGGCAGGAAGTGTGCCCTTCTCTCTAACGTTAAGATGAGATTCAACTCTAGCCATTGATGTTTTCAATTCATTGATGGCTTGAGTTGAATTTTGATTGAATTTCAATTGCTCTTGCATGAACCCATCTATTTTTAGAGAATTTGTCTTGTTATACTCAACTTGGACCGATACGAATGCACCCAACATCTCCTCTAGCGTCACTTTTGGAGTAATAACTAGAGATGGACCTAATATAGGTTGAGCTTGAGGGATAGGGGTTGCATTCGCAGTGGGTCCATTCCTCCAACTGAAGTTGGGATGGTTCTTCCAACTAGCATTAAACGTGTTTGAGGTTGGAGCACCAAATTGCCGTTGATAACTGTTTATGGCATTTGATTGTTCTTGTAAGATGTTCTGAACTGCTGAAATTGTGGGACAATCTTGTGTTGCATGTTAATTTTGGCATAAATTCCACAAACAGTTTCAATGTCATTGGAGTTAATCATCTCTCCTTTCCTCAATTCCATGGCTTCGACCTTTCTTGTGAGGCTAGCCACCCGTGCACTTATGTTATCCTCTTCCGATAAGACATACATTCCTCCTCTTTCCTTTTGTTGGCCAGTCTTGAAATTTATTAGTTTTAATGTATCCCAAGACTGTGCATTCTCAGCCAATTCTTCTAAATAATCCCATGCTTCATCAGCCTCCTTATTCATGAACTCCCCATTACACATCATCTCTACGAATTGGCGCATGGGTGAAGTCAGTCCTTCATAGAAAAAGCTTATAACCCGCCAAATTTCATAGCCATGATGTGGGCATGCGTTTAATAGGTCCTTAAACCTCTCCCAACATTGGAAGAAGGTTTCATCTTCCTTTTGGGCAAAGTTCATGATAAGGCACTTCAACATGTATGTTTTGTGAGTAAGGAAGAATTTTTTTATGAATTCCCTATGCATATCAGTCCATGCACCAATTGATCTTAGCCTTAATGCATGAAGCCAACCTTTAGCTTTATCTTTGAGAGTAAAAGGGAAGAATTTAAGTCTCACCACATCATCAGTCACATTAGCAAAGTGCATGGTGGTTATTACCTCATCAAACTCCTTAAGGTGTTGATAGGCACTTTCACTGTCTAATCCATGGAATTTAGGGAGAAGTTGGATCACTCCCGGTTTTAAATCCACATTCCCTGCATTTTGTGGAAAAATTATGCATGAGGGAGTGCTCGCTTTTGCTGGTTGCAAGAAATCACATAAAGTTCTAGGTCGGGGAACATTCTCAACCACATTCTCCCCCGTTTTAGTTTGGTTTTGGCCCAGATTAGGATTGGCCATTGGATTAGGTTGATTCATAGCTATACTTTCAGACAAAATTGGAGAAGTTAGATGTCTCCTAGCACGTGGTTCTCTGTCAATTCCTTCTACTATCCCTCCTTCACTTATGAGTCGGTTATTGGAATCCCGAGTCCAATGTGGCATGCAAAAACCAAAAAATAGGAAACAAAGAGAAAGAAGAATTCTTCCTCCCTTTCTTTACTTTTCTCTAAGACCGAAGCACAAGGTGTCTTGCAATGGCTAAGCCAGAAGCAAGGATAGAGACTGATTTCTCCTGGTCAATAGGGGTTTAGAGAACTCCCCACCCACTCTTTGAATCTTTTGAGAAAAAGTGCAGAAAAAGGAGAAAGAGGAGTAGAGGTGAGAAAAGAAATCTCTGAGCACAAGGTGATCCAAGACGGCAGAGCCGACCAATAGGAATCCAAGTGGCACAAGGCCGACCTTTTAGAGATCCAAAAGGAGTCTCCACCCACTCTACAAGAGATGAATATGATAGGAATGAATAGGAGAAGGAGAAGAGTAAGGTTTAGAAAGATAGAACCTGATTCGGCACTTGAATTCCTTATATCTTCTTCAGCTTCCTAGAAATCCCTGCAAAAAGAAAAATCAAATAAAACAAACTAAGTTAGTCCTAAAATCCTAAAAATTCTAAATAGATACTAATTTCAGAAATTTATGAAAACCGTCAAAGTCCCCGGCAACGGTGCCAAAAACTTGTTCGCTTCCCCAAGTGTAGGGTTGCGATGTAGTAATAAACTCGGTAAGACCAAGGTCGATCCACAGGGACTTGTGTAGGAATTCACAAACACTTCCAATAGTGTCTATTGAGAGCTAACAACCAGATTTTGAATAAGATTGATGTGAGTAACAATTTTAAACTAATTTGAAGGTAAACAATTATAAAAAGGCACTAGGGTTTCAAGGATCCACTTGAAGCAATCCTTGATGTTCAATCCGCTATGGTTTCTCATGTTCTCAACTAGAATCGATATCAAGATCTATCTAGTCGGATGATAGAGCGGTTAAAACAATCAACCTGACATATGTATGAACCATGTGTATGATTCACTCAATATAAGCTAGGCTGAGCATGCTCAATTGCATAGGTCAATCCCAATTTCAATAGGCTCAGATCACAATCATAACCATCCTCAAGTCCTGTCACAAGACAAGGCTAGATTACAATTTGAACTTGATTCAAATCACATGCACAGTCTCCTACATAATTCAGAAAACCAGAAAAGTAGAACTTTGGTAGGAAGTCCCCACATGAAGATCATAGTACTAGAGCGTACTCCAATTTCTCGGATCATACAGGTCTAGACTAATACAAACCAATTAAGAACTTAAGTAATTCTCCCAAACATCCATGAGTCATCATAAGACTAAGAAAAACTACTTAAAACTTGTATAAACTTCAAACCATTGTTCATAAACATGAATTCCAAACTTAAAACCAACTTAGAACGAATTGAAACATCTTAGATCCACTATAAGCTTCACCTCTTAGCCCTAGCTAAGAGGTTCAGCTGCTCATGATCCAAGGAAACATAAAACAACTTAAGAAAAGCATAAAATAGTAAAAACAAACTAGAAGGACTTGTGGAACTCCGAAATCCACTTCCGCCGCCTCTAACCTTGCTTAAACCCTTCTAAGATACCCTAGGAACGATCCCTAGGTGTCCTTTTATAGTGGGGAGGCTCCGCAACTTCAGAAGATTCGAGAATTTGCGTAACACTTACGCATTGCGCAGAGAAAATCGGTGCCAGAAATAGAAGGTTTGAATCTTACGCAGACGACCGGTGGCAGTGGCTGGACGACTGGTCGTGGATGTTTGACGACCTGTCTCAAAACAGCCTAAAAGTGTTCGGAGAGTTTTGTCCCGAAAAAATAATTTAAGGACCGGTCGCACGACCGGTCTCAGAAGTGGACGACCGGTCGTGAACAGTCCAGAGAGCTATGGCCTCTGTGCCTCCTCTGTGCATGCGCGGACCGGTCGGACGACCGGTCCTTGGCCTTGGACGACCGGTCGGACGACCAGTCGTGGGCACCTTCTTCTGCATTCTTTCTTCTTTTCTCTGTCTTCTTTCTTTCATTCTTTTCTTCTTTCCTTGCTTCCTTCTTTCTTTGGTCCTCCTTCGATCTTCATCCAAATAGTTCCAAATAAGCTCTTTTCATCTTCAATTAGGCGGAGTCCACTCTCAATCCTGCAATCACAAAACATGCATTCAATTAGTCTTTAAGTCATAAAAATCTCGCACAACGAGTGATGAATTGGGGTTAGAATATGCACAATTAAGAGCTCAACAGAACTTTCACTATGTACACTGGGTTGAAGTTGTTCGAGTTCTTCTATTTATCAATCAATCAGTGGGAATTTCATGTAGACACTTATTATGCTTTGAGAGTTTAAGTTTGCAATTTCTATCATTGTTGAGCTCTTAATTGTGCATATTCTAACCCCAATTCATCACTCATTATGCAAGATTTTCATGATTTAAAGACTAATCAAATACATGTTTTGCGATTGTAGGAATGAGAGTGACTTGGTTCAATTGGTGACCAAAAGGGCACATTTAGGAGCCTTTGATGAAGGCCCAAGGTGGACCAAAGAATGATGAAGAAAGAGAGGAGGATGAGGAAGAAAGAAGGAAAGAAAAGAAAAAAGAAATAATGCAGAAAATGGGGTCCGACCGGTCAAGACCGGTAGGCCAAACAGGCCCCGACCGGTCAAGACCGGTCGGCCAACACTACTGCTTTCTACAGAAGTTGCTGGAGCAAGGCCAGCCTTGTCCGACTGGTCTTGACCGGTCGGCCATGCAAATTCCAGATTTCAGATTGCAAACAGCAGGCCATTCCCGTTTCTAGTTTTTCAGACCAGTTTTCTGGACTCATCTTGATGATATTTGGAAATCCAATACATCCATGTCGAAGAGGAGCTTGACGCCGAACTAACCCAAGTGGTTTCGTGTCGATTGGAGCTACGGATTGATCGTGGTGGCCAAAACAATACGAACTATCCAGAAAGTTCCAGATTCTGCCTACTCCACTCTGGGCCGATCCAGGTGACTCATCATTGATGATATGAAGAATCTACTTTGACCATCTTCTAGACCACACCCATATATGAATAACCACAAAGTTTCAGTCAAAAGGATGTGTGGTTTGATCGTACCAGTTGAAGAAAGATGGACCATCCAGAAAGATCCAACTGCGCAGAGTTTATAAAAGCCCTAAATGTTCTAATTTTCGGACCACATTCTGAGATTTTTTTGGACAATCTAATCTTTCTATCATGTAGAGGAGGACATTTTCTACCAATGTTCAAAATTTGGGATCAATCCGACATCTGTACACTCCGGAGCATTGAAAGCAAGATGACTGGTTCTGAAGTTACCCGAAGTGCGCGATTTTGAGAGGCGGTAGGTGATATGATTGGTGGGCCCATTCAGAGGATAATCTTGGAAATCTAAATCATCTATGAGGAAGATCACATTACAAGAAAGTTATAAATCAATTTTGAAGGTAATCCAACCATTGGTCAAGCCGTACGAAGCGAAACAAAATCTGTTACGTTGCGGTACTCTTGCTGCACTATAAAAGGGGGTGCTCTCTTCTATTCCAGGGCAAGCAAGGACGTGGGGAGCAAGGAGTTCAAGTCATAAGAGGCTTCCTAGCCTCCTCCAGCTAGTTTTTCTTCCTTTTCTTAGTTCTAGTTTTATTTTTAATATGCTTTTCATTAGCTAATCTCTTAGCTAGAGCTAAGAGGTGAACCTTATAGTTTTCTTAGATTGTTTAATTCGTTTTATTGGTTTTAAAGTTGGAATTCATGATTATGAACTATGGTTTGAAGTTTATACAAGCTTTAAGTAGTTTTTCTTAGTCTTATGATGACTCATGGATGTTTGGGAGAATTACTTAAATTCTTAATTAGTTTGCATCAGTCTAGACCTGTATGATCCGAGGAATTGGAGTGCGCTCTAGTACTATGATCTTCATGTGGGGACTTCCTACCAAAGTTCTACTTTTCTGAATTTTTGTAATATGTATGGATTGTGCATGTGATTTGAATCAAGTTCAAATCATGATCTAGCCTTGTCTTGTGACAGGACTTGAGGATGGTTATGATTGTGAATTGAACCTTTTGGAATGGGGAATGACCTATGCAATTGAGCATGCTCAGCTCAGCCTACATTGAGTGAATCCTATGCATTGAACTTACATATGACAGATTGTTTGGTTTAACAGCTCTATCATCCGGCTAGATAGATCTTAATATCGATTCTAGTTGAGAAAGTGAGAAACTATAGCGAATTATGCATCTAAGGAAAGCTATAAGTGAATCCTTGATGCTCTAGTTACCTTTTCATTATCAGATTTTCTATTTTATGTTCAAAACTAATTTCACAAACCTCTTAAGATTCTAGTTATTAGGATACTTTGAATTGTTTACTTCCTTCCCTGTGGATCGACCTCGGTCTTACCGAGATTATTACTACATCGCAACCCTACACTTGGGGAAGCGATCAATCACCTAGTTTCTCCAAATTTTATACTTGTATGTCTTGGAATGGATAGAAACATGGTTTCTGAAGGAGAGTTGGGTTTAGAGGTTTGAACTTATTCACGCATGTTTTGCTCAAGACTAGCAAAAAGCTGGTTGGGGGGTGTGTTGAACCTCCAATTTATACATTGCATTGCCCATTACATCGCATTATATGCATGGTTTTCATGTTTAAAAGGCCCATCTAACGCATGTTTTGTGATTGTAGGGATGAGAGCAAACTTCACTCAATTGAAGACCAAAAAGGGTCCATTTAGTACCTGTGAATGAAGGTCCAAGGTGGACCAAAGAAGGAAGAAGAAAGAGGGAGAAAAGAGAATAAAGAAAAGAAGAAAAAGAAGAAGAATAGTAAGTCCGACCGGTCGTCCGACCGGTCGGCCACACCTTTGGAAACCACTGGAAGAAGGACCAGTTGGTCTGACCGGTCTTGACCGGTCGGCCAACCGGTCGGTGCCCTCTGTTGAGCTCGCTGGAACAAGACCATAAGCAGGTTCGACCGGTCGTGACCGATCGGCCAACCCAGTCCGACCGGTCTTGACCGGTCGGCCAACAGGTCGTCTGCCCCTGTGTGCTTGCTGGACTGTTTGCGAGGTAGGTCCGACCAGTCGTGACCGGTTGGCCAAGCCAGTCTGACCGGTCGTTCGACCGGTCGGCCACGTACAAAAACGTGTAGTTTCTATTTCTGGCTCCGAAAAATACTGCGCAATGCGTAACCTTACGCGGTTTCTGGAAGATTCCAACGCAACCGAGCATCTTCACTATAAAAGGACACCTAGGGGTTCTTCCTAGGGCATCATAGAAGCTAAGGGACGTGGTGCTAGAGAGAGGAAGCCGTCGTGGAGCGTCTGCAACCCTCCAAACTCCGATTTTTCTAGTTTTTATGTTTTCTTTCATGAGTTTTAGTTGTAGCATGACAATGCTCGGCTAGAATATCTTAGCTAAGGCTGAGAGGTGAAGCTTGTAGCTTATTTTATGATTTGATTAAGTTAATTCAAGTACTTTCAATTCAAGTTTGGATTTTTATTTATTCTAGTTCTTCAAGTTGATAGTTTGAGATGTTTTATGAGAGTTCATGTGCTCCGGACATGGATTCCTTGCAATTCTCTGAGATTATCATATGGTGCTTATTTAGATTTGAATTATAGTAGTCCTTGAGCAAGCTATAGTCCATAGGCATGGCTGTTACTTTGAAGGCTATTATTTTGAATTCTACATTGATTGAATGGGACTAGAACTTGGAAGTTCAACTTGAATGGGATTGAATGTGTTAATGCTTTATTTTCCAACTAGATGAGAGATAGGACTTCAAATCTAGTTGTGTATCTTGCTTAGATTGATTGGATTAACATGGGATTGCTACAATTGGATCCTTGAATGCCTTAGTACTTTAACTACTGATTTTCATTAAGTTACTGTTTTAGCATAATTATTCCAATTGAATCTCTTATCTATTGCAAACTGAGTTGCTGGAATAGTTTGGAATTTGTTTCTAATTCCCTGTGGATCGACCTCGGTCTTACCGAGTTTTATTACTACATCGCAGCCTTACACTTGAGGCGAGCGAACAAGCACTACGGGAGGAGTGATCGGATCCATGTCATCAAGCTCACCTAAACTGAATTGGGTCTTCTTTGGCTTTCTAATGTCTTCTATACACCGATCTTCTAAGAAAACCACATCTTTGCTTTTGATGATCTTCTTCTTGTCGGATCCCAAAATCTGTAACCGATTTTTTTATCACCATACCCCAAGAACATGCATTGTCTGATCTCCATATTAAGCTTAGACCTCTCGTCTTTTGTACATGAAATCCAAACATCCTAAGATGATTGTATGATGGATCGTGTTTAGTGCACACCTTCTCAGGTACTTCTCCATTCAATGGGGTTGATGGTGAACTGTTTATTAAATACACCGTCAGGTGCATTACTTCTCCTCAGAACATCTTGGGCAATTTCGCATGGGATAACATGCATTTAATTCTCTCTTAAATGGTGTGATTCATGTGCTCAGCTACACCATTGTGTTGGGGGGTCTTGGGCACCATCTGTTCATGTCGTATACCCAGGGACTTACAATATTCATGAAATGCCCCAATATATTCACCTCCATTGTCAGTGTGGATGCACTTCAATGGTCTACCTGTCTCTCTTGATTCTTGCATGAAATACCTTAAACACACCAAAGACCTCGTCCTTGGATTTCAATGCATAAACCCAAACCCTCCTAGATGCATCATTTATAAATGTAACAAAATACAAATCCCTACCTAAGAATTTTGTCCTCATTGAACCACACACATCAGAATAAACCAAATCTAATGCATAGACTTTATTCATATGAGAAGCAGTTTTAATAAATGAAACTCTATGCTGTTTCCCAGATAAACAGTTTATACAGGTTTTGATAGGTATACCTGTCAACTCTAGAAGGAGGCTCTTCTTTGTTAGTAGTAGAAGCCCTTTCTCGCTCATGTGGGCGAGCCGCCTGTGCCACATGTCCGTCACTAAATCTTCCACTACATTCATCTCACCCTTGCATACGTTGACTTGGTCTTGTACAGGGTGCAACACATCTTCCCTCTAGATGCGATCATCAAACCCTTAATGAGCTTCCAGTGCCCACCAACAAACCAACTCTTATAGATGACCACATCCAACCTTCCCGTCGACATCAAGTTAAGGCAAAGGTCAGGAATAGATGATGACATGATACGAGAAATGGGTGCCATTTTAGACTCTGCGTCGGTACTTGATACTAACAGTTGGAGGACACCATTCAAGACTCTGTCCTTAACCGAGAATAAGCCTCTTCCATCTAATATCAAGGCTCTGAAGCTCGACCTAAAACCATTGCCTGCAGATTTGAAATATGTATATTTAGGTCGAGATGAGACATATCCAGTGGTGATTTCTTTCCACTTGGATGAGGAACAGGAGAGTAAGCTGATTACTACTCTAAAAGAGCATAAAAATGCCATCGGATGGTCAATTGCGGATCTCAAAGGCATAGACCGCTTGATTTATACTCATTGCATACACCTTAAGGAAAATGTGAAAACATCTAGGCAACAACAAAGACGCATTCATTCAAACATGAAGGAGATGGTTAAGGCCAAGGTGTTAAAACTATTGGATGTGGGTATCATCTACCCAATATCCGATAGTCAATGGGTGGTCCAACTCAAGTGGTGCCTAAGAAATTTGGAATAACCATCGTAGCCAATGCCAATAATGAACTCGTGCCAACCAGAGTTACTACAGGTTGGAGAATGTGAATTGACTACCGGAAGCTAAACACAGTCACGAGGAAAGACCACTTTCCCTTACCATTTGTTGATCAAATTTTAGAAAGGTTGGCGGGTCATTCCCACTTTTGCTTCCTCGATGGATATTTAGGATATAACCAAATAAAGATCGCTCTTGAGGACTAAGAGACGACAACATTCACATGTCCATTCGGCACTTTTGCCTATCGAAGGATGCCGTTTGGTATGTGTAATGCTCCTGCCACGTTTCAGTGTTGTATGTTGAGTAATTTTTTTATATGGTAGGAACAATTCTTGAAATTTTCATGGATGACTTCTCGGTATTTGATTGTAACTTTGATGAGTGCCTTGGGCATTTAAAAACTATTTTGAAAAGGTGTGAAGACAAGAACCTTGTGCTGAATTGGGAGAAATGTCACTTTATGGTTCAAAAGGAAATAGTCATTGGTCATATTATCTCAGAAAAAGGAATCGAGGTGGGCAAAGCTAAAATCGATCTCATCTCTAACCTTCCACCACCCAAGAGCGTACGGGATGTGCGGTGCTTTTTAGGGCACGCATGATTTTATAGAAGGTTCATAAAGGACTTTAGTTCACTCTCTTGTCCTTTATGTAACCTCCTCCAAAAGGAAAACTCATTTGAGTGGAATGAGGATTGTCAAAATGCCTTTGTCAAACTTAAAGGTATGTTGACAATGCGTTCCTATAATGCAACCACCTGATTAGAGCCTTTCTTTGAGATTATGTTCGATGCTAGTGACTACGCTATTGGGGCAGTGTTAAGCTAGAGAAAAGAGAAGAAGTCATGCGTCATTTATTATGCAAGTAGAACTTTAAACTCGGCCCAAGCAAACTACACAACCACAGAAAAAAGAAACTCTTAGCTGTAGTTTTTGTGTTGAACAAGTTTAGGTCCTACTTATTATCGGATTGAAGATCATCATATTTACTGATCATGCCGTGCTTAAGTACCTTCTTTCTAAAAAGGATGCTAAGCCGCGCTTGTTGCGATGGATCCTCCTACTTCAGGAATTTGATATAGAGATATGAGACAAAATGGGAGTAGAAAAACGTAGTGGATGACCATCTCTCTAGACTTATTCTCACCAATTCCCCAGAGACAACCGCGATCAATGACATGTTCCTCGATGAACAACTATTCAAAGTCTCCTAATTACCATGGTATGTGGACATTGCTAACTATCTTGCTACAGGTACAATTCCGATATATTGGAAAAAAGCAAGATAAAGATAAATTCTTTAATGAGGTAAGAAAATTCCTGTGGGATGACCCGTACTTATTCAAGTACTGTCTCGATCAAATCATGAGGAGATGTGTGCCGGATGATGAGCAACACAGTATCATCTCCTTCTATCGCTCCCAGGCCTGCGGTGGCCACTTTTCGGCTAAGAAGACCACAGCCAAAATTCTACAATGTGGGTTCTATTGGCCCACCATGTTCAAAGATATCATGACTTTGTAAGGCGTGTGAGCCTTGTCAGAAATTAGGAGGAATATCCAGCCCGTTAGAAATATGATGCCACTCAATCCTATCTTACGAATTGAAATTTTTTATTGTTGGGGCGTCGATTTCATGGGCCCATTCCCACATTCTTTTGAAAATTTATATAGTTTACTTGTCGTTGATTATGTTTTAAAATGGGTTGAGACGATTCGATGCCGGAACAATGACCATAAAACAGTCCTTAGATTTTTAAAAGAAAACATTCTTTTCCGGTTTGGAACATCTCGAGTCATTATCAGTGATGGAGGGTCTCAACTTTTGTAACCGACCATTTGAGCTTTAATGAAGAAATACGGTGTTAATCATAGGGTGAGCACTCCCTATCACCCACATACAAGTGGATTAAGGGTGAGATATCCAACAGGAAAATCAAACATACTTTAGAGAAACAGTAAACCCCGATCGCAAGGATTGATCGCTTCGGCTTACCGATGTGTTCTGGGCTTATCGTACAGCTTTCAAGACCCCCATTGGAATGTCTTCCTATAGACTTGTCTATGGGAAAGCTTATCACTTGCTTGTGGAATTGGAACATAGGGCATATTGAGTGATAAAGAAAATGAATTTCGATTCTGACAAAGCTAGCTCGCTGCGTGTTGAGCTCTTAACTGTGCAAATTCTAACCCAAATTCATCACTCATTGTGCAAGGTTTGTATGGTTTGTAGGCTAATCCAATGCATGTTTTGTGACTACAGGACTGAGAGTGGTTCCGCCTAATTGAAGAGAAAAAGGGCTCATTTGGGACTACTTTGATGAAGATCATTTGAGGACCAAAGAAGAAAAGAACAAAGAAAGTAAAAGAAAGAAGCAAGGAAAGAAAAGAAAAAGAAGAAAAAGAAGAAAAAGAAGAAGGGAACAAGGAAAGAAAAGAAAAAGAAGAAAAAGAAGAAGGAAGATTGCCGACCGGTCTTGACCAGTCGG